>CM066576.1:18643011-19243011 GCA_033816785.1 Picus viridis | reverse complement strand
GGAAGTAATGAAGGCACAGACTCTACCTCAGAGAATTATTCCTCTGGTTGGAGCTGTTCTACTTTGAGACAGTGAGATATATATTTGCTTAGTAATTGATAACCACCTATTACAAATCCCTTGTCCAAACTCTTTATGACCTCACTCATTCCATGTCTGCCTTATTCTAGCAGAATAAATAGATTTTCCTCCTGTCAATGCAGTATTTAGGAATTTTTTTTTTTTTTTTGGCAGTAACACACATCTAATGTGGGGGAAAGAAATTATTGTTCAGATTTATTTACTCTTGTACCCTCTGGGTTTGACAATCTGCCAGGAAGCAGGAGCATCGTTTGACAAATGCCTTACTGTGGCATCTGCCTCTTCTGTGTCTCCTTAGCTTGTAATATTCAATGGATTGATGCATGGTGTCTAAAGTGGAGGAAATGCAGCTTCTTGACAATTTGATTTTTCAGTTACTAGTGAAAAAAAAAGAGTATGGAACAAAATTGCCAGACCAGATGGAGGATTTACCAGATGCATTTCCAACTATGCAGTTCCTCATGCAGTTTACCCTTTAATAACTGCAACATGCATTAACAAAATTTTTGAACAGAGGATCTGTCTAGACAATGTATTGCTGAATGAGAGATGCTGAACACTTTTACTCAGGACAGAGAAACAGAGGTCTGCACATCAATAACTATTCAGTTTCCTGGATGAAGTGGGTGGAAGGGACGATGGCATGAGTGATTAAATTGGTGGGCAGTGGGGAGGGAAGAGAAGAATTAACATAATGCTATTTTAAAGCAAAATTCAGAAAATGGGTGATTGGAGATGGAAATTATTTTATTTCTGTTCTTTTTTTTTTTTTTTTTTTTTTTTTTTTTTTTTTAATTTACTCACTTGCTTGGCCAAAGCATTTCCTTTTCCTTGGCTTCCATTACCCACTGTGTCCATCTCACTCAATGCTTCTCTTTCACATGGTGCTGAGAAGGGTTTCCTCACAGTGATTCACCCAGGGATCTGTCCTATGCTATTACCAAAACGATTTGTGAGAGGATTTAAATTACATGCCAAAGGTGGGACAGAATCTGTCAGAGAGTATAAGCTTAGAGACAGTTCCTTTGCCTGTTACAAGCCACTTCTGTGCTGTGTCATCAGCAAAAAAAAAGGAGTTAAAGTAACCTGATGGCCTTTTTCCTGGGTAGAAGAAGAGTTATCAATGTAGTAGTACTACAAGGAGGCATTTGGTATCTGGTGTGCTCCTTGTCCGTGGTGAACATCAAAAGATGAGGAGTGGCATGGAGCTGCCTGATCTTGGGGAAAAAAAAAGAAGTCTCAAAAAGTGGAACCACATTTTTCTACTATTCATAAGTGAGGCCACTCTCTGGCCTGGAAGCCATCTGACATAGTCTGGCAAGACACTGTGCAGCTCCCTCAAGGAAAGCAAATTTAATGTGAACCAAAACTGATGCCTCTCCTTTGCTGATAAATTCAGTTTGCTTCCTGCAGTTCAGCTGGAACAAATGGTTTCATTTCCCCTGCACAGATATCAAACATAGAAAACAGCTAAAATGCTAGAAGGACATCTTTATGTTTTGTTGATGTTGTTTTAATTTACAATGCATAAAGAAATGGGGAGGAGGGAGTTTGTCATTTAATCTGTTTTAAGACTCTGTTTTTATGGGAAATACTTTTTCATCTGGAAATATCTCACAGTTGTATGAGTATTATTTTTTTAATGCAGTTATAGTTGAGAAGTTGTTTTTTCTGACCTCACCCACAGAATTGGAGAAACTATTACATAATGTTTTTTTTTTCACAGAATCAGAATGGTTTGGGTTGTAAGGGACCTTTGAAGGTCATCTAGTCCACCTTCCCTGAAGGGAGTAGGAATATCTTCAACTAGATCAGGTTGCTCGGAGCCCCATCCAACCTGATGGTGATGGTTTCCAGGGATGGGGCATCTACTACCTCTCTGTGCCAGTGGTTCACCACCCTTGTTAAAAAAAAAAAAAAAGTGCTCCTTGTATCTAGTCTAAATCTCCCTTCTTTTCATTTAAACTCATCAGCCCTTGTCCTCTGCTAGATTGTCTCCATCTCTCTTATAGGTCCCCTTTAAGTACTGAAAGGCCACAATAAGATATCCCTGGAAACTTCTCTTCTCCAAACTGAACAACCCCGACTCAGCCTGCTCTCACAGGAGAGGTGTTCCAGCCCTCTGATCATTTTTATGGCCCTTCTCTAAATCTGTGCCAACAGGTTCATGTCCACCTTCTGAAGACTCCAGAGCTGGACACAATGCTCCAGATGGGGGCCTCACCAGAGCAGAGCTTTTTCCATCTGAGCTGCTTGCACCTGCATTAATCAATTAATATTTACAGTGGACCACTAACTCCCATGGGAGTTGATTATGTTAGTCTTGCAGTTTGAAAATACAGCTGCAACCATTTTATTTGTTTGCATTCAGTAGCAAAGACTTTTTTTTCTTTCTTTCTTGTAGATAAAAGAGGAAATAATGAGAAAAGGAGGCTAAAGAGAAAACTAAATACTGTCCTATCTATAGACTTGTTAGGATCATAAGGAGGTTATTAATATTCAATAGGTGGAACAATTAATTAAAATGTTAATAACTTCATTAATTAAAAAAAGATCCCACAGAAAATATTAATAAAACCTACTTACTGGTCAAAAATATTCGGTTGTGGAGCAGATATCTCACCAGCAGGAACATACAACAGTGACACTTTACCCTATAGAATGAGTTTTCTCCAAGCATGGCCAAAGGCACACACACACAGCCCACTTGGACCTCAAGACATGCTCAGACAAGCCTGGGCAACGTGGGCAATTTCCTGAAAAAACAGATCTGCTGGCTCCTGCCCCATTGTCTGATTCAGATCACTTTTGAGGCTTGTTGTCCCTTCAGGACAAGACTGCAGTGAAAATAAGGGGTAAACTTCTCCCTGTGAATTTGCTCTGCACTTAAACCATTAGAATGATCTCAGATCTCTTCATCTGCTCTCTGCACACGTTTAAGACGGAGTGGCTCAAATTCAAGGCATTGCTCAATTGTTATGCAGACATGAATAATAAAGCCCCACGGCCTTATAGCCTCCATATCTCCTGTACCTGACAGTGTCACTTGCTGCAATTAAGAGGAGGACAATGGTAAGACTGGGAAACAGCAAGTAAAACTGGCTGGAAAATATACGCGCCTCTGTGGTGAACAAAGGTGGTTATATCAGTTTAGGTGATATAGCTGACAGAGGAGCAATACCAACACTAAACATGTACCAGGCTGGGGAATGTGCCAAAATAAAAGGAATCTAAGATAGAGGCTCGGTTTTCACTTGTATGTTCCTCTTCTCAGACCAAGGCTATACAAGGCTTTTAAATCAGGAAAACGTTTAGCATTTCCATGTGAAGTTTCTGGAGAAAGAACAGTTACTAAAATTGAAAGGGAAAGGGGGAAATATTGAAGGGGGGGTGAGGGGGTGAGAAAGCCAAACCACAAAGCCAAAAATGAGCTGCATTTATCAATCTGGCATTTTTTTTCATTGAAAATAAAAGAGACATTCAGAACTGTGGAGCCCATACACATCTTGGTCCCAAGTATTCTCACACAAAAGAAATCCCCATCAGACTGCAAATTTCTTCATAACAACTACTAAAATAAACTCTTAACTTCGTAACTCCTACTAAAATAAACAATGATTTTATAAATGAATTACATGTTTTGTTCTGAATAGCCACCCAGCGATGGGGTCATGGAACACAACATTTGCAGATGGCTGCTGAGCAAAGGTCTGGAAAATCCCAGTGAAATAATTCTACAAAGAATAGTTTTGGACTAAGCAGTTGAGGCCCCTCTGCTGAGATCTAAAGGGAACTGAGAAGCTAAGGTCAGTCTTGTGAATCACTGCTGATTTCCAGCCATATTAAATTAAATTTATGACAAAACCTGATTATTTATGTTTGGCATCTGTCTCACTACTTGCCTCCACTGTTGCTAATCAGGTGTGACTGTACTAAAGTCATCAGAATTATATTACATGGTATAAGTTTGAGAAAAAGATTTACAGTCTCAATTTGTCTTTGACGCTTCCTCTGTAATAGCTGCAGAGACTTGTCTTGGGAAGATGTGCTGTGGAGTTTAGATGTGGTATATTCCTCACTAGATCCTTCACCAGGCTTTCAAAGATGAGTTGGAAATAGTGAATTGGAACATCAGTCCCACCCAAATAAAATTCATAGATGAGGAGAAATCTGCCTTCAGTAAGCCAAAGAATCTCATTCTGATCATATTAGATAAGCTACAAAGGTGTTCTTCCAAGATATTGTGCCACAATGTGATATTAGCTCAGTTCAGTGACACAATGACTACAGAGCGTTTAATATAAATGTATCCCCTGTTGCTATCCATTACAACAGTAGTTTTAATAATATCAGTGTGTACAGCTACGAGCGCTGCACACCATGAAAGAAATACTATTATTTGCTACTAGCACAGCTCAGCCATACATTCATAATGTGAAGCCTATGGCAACACCTTACCACTTGAATATTTAGGAAAAGGCTACCTTGCATACCAGTTGCAGGCCACTGAAATCAGATGTTGTGCCAAAATATGGGGGTTTTTAATCATCATTGTCAGCTGTCAGTCACATGAACAATTGTCCTGTCCTCTTGAATTGGATTCATCTCACTTGTGTCAGTCATCTGAAAATTCATTGTCAAATCACCTTGAGTTCTTTAGAGTTAGGGCCCTGGGGAGGTTTAGGCTGGATGTCAGGAAGAAGTTCTACACAGAGAGAGTGACTGCCCATTGGAATGGGCTGCCCGGGGAGATGGTGGAGTCACCATCATTGGAGGTGTTCAGGAGGAGACTTGATAGGGTGCTCAGTGCCATGGTTTAGTTGATTAGGTGGGCTGGATTAGTTGATAGGTTGGATGCGATGATCGTGAAGGTCTCTTCCAACCTAGTTCTGTTCTATTCTATTCTATTCTATTCTATTCTATTCTATTCTATTCTATTCTATTCTATTCTATTCTATTTATTCCATTCCATTCCATTCCATTCCATTCCATTCCATTCCATTCCATTCCATTCCATTCCATTCCATTCCATTCCATTCCATTCTATTCCATTCCATTCTTCTATTCTAAGATGACTTTTCTCATTCTAAAATAGGTCTGGGGTGGCACAGAGAGACTACACCTTTGCTTACAAGTAAAGCTTGCACAATAAAGAAGCTACTTGTCTATTTCTAAATATAAAAGTAATTTTACTAGCTTGTACATCAGTCAGACAAGTTCCCTCTTTTCCCTTAGAGCCTGCTCAGTATCCAAAGTGGCCTCAGGGTGGCTGGGAAGCCATGGAATTTTAATTCCCATAGGAAGAGCAATCATAATTGGAGGCACTGGTCCATCCCAGCCTCACAGGTATTACTTCACTAAGCTACAGAGGGATTTGAGTTCCTACTGCTAATTTAAGGCGGGTGTCTTACAGCATCAACCACCAACCAGTCTGTCAATAGACTATGAAGAAACACACCTGAACCTCCAACCTCTCTTTGGCATTGTTACCACAGCAGCTGTATTTGTTTTACAGAAGTCATTTAAATGTTTAATTAAATATATTAATTGAGACCTGGAAATCATCTTAACTGAGTGTGAACTAACTGCAGAATGGTTTGCAGAGATAGGTACTGAATTTCTCCTCTAACAAAGGGTAGCAGGAACAATTGCTCTCTCTAAATGCAAAAGGGAGATAAGGTTATGAACCTACAAGATGCTTAAATCTCTCTAAAAACGCTTTTAGAGATGAAAGCCTGTGTAATGGCAATGTAATGACACAATGCCAGAAACAAGGTCATGGAAGAGTACCCTCAGCACTGCAATCTACACACTGTCACACTGGGTGCCTGCCCATCACTTTGGAGGGTAAGCGTCACAGAGGCTAACACTCACAGAGGACTGTGGTGCTCTAGAGATGCTCTCACATCTCCTATGAAATCCCCTCATTGCAGAAGGAGACAATGGAGGAAAGACAGATGCCTCCCACAATGCCAGCTGGCCCAGCAGCCAATTACATTTTGTAAGGGACAATTAAATGTCAATATGCTGGGTTTATGATAGACTTTGCAAGTTCTGGTTTTAGAGAAATTGCCAAGGAACTCCAAGAAGCTGGTACGAAAGCACTGGGGAAGCTCCCCATTTCAATTTGCTTATTTAAGTTAGTAGGGAAAAAGGACTTCTTTGTCATCTAGTTTGTTAATGAGTCCAGACACCCTCTGGAATGATTTCTTGCATAATTTACCTTATTGATACATTATTTATAAGTCCTCATTCAATTTCAGGCTCAGGGTTTAGATGTAAGTCTTATGTAATGAGCAGCTGGTGTCACTTTGTGTCAGAAGAACCCAAAGTGGTTTTGACAACCCAGAGCTTGTCACTAAAGCAGCAATATAATCAGAAGCAATCTTTTATTGTTGAATCATTACAAAATGCTCCCTTGCCATTACCTCATAGGGATCAAATAAATTATAACATCCTTTATTGGTTGAAGAAAACGATTTCTTGAAGAGCACCAGTTCCTACCAGAACTACTCCCTCAGCCAAGAGCCAGTAGCCATGACTGGAAGCTGTGTGTTCATGTGTGTTCCAATATGCTGCAAATTTAACAAAGATGACTGTGCCAGACTCCTGTTTTGCTAGGGCTTGTGAACATGAAGATGAAGGATCTATCTGAAGATCCATAGTATTTGCACCATAAGCTTCAAAACATGGATGCTTTGCAGGCTGCTCAGTGATACACAATGACTATAAAGACTTCACTGAGCCTTTGGCTTCTCTATTGCCCTAGGAGGTCAGGATTTCCTTTCACTTCCTTGTAAAATACTGAGAGGACCATATGTATATTGCAAGAGTCTCAACTCACTATGGCTAGGAGACACCCTTTAGTGACAGGCTGATAATACATTTTGATAGAGAAAGGAGATCTATTGGTTGCTTGAGATAATAACCTCCTGTTTAAAATTCCAGTGCTAACTAGCCTGTCCTGCTGTGAGCCAAAATATTCTGTTTCTGCCTTGCTTGGGTGTTGTGGTTTTTTTTTGTTGTTTGTTTGTTTTTGTTTTTGTTTTGGTTTGTTTTGGTTTTTTTGTTCAATAGAGCACAGGGAAAAAAATATCATGAGATTTATTCCATGAGAGTTTATTACTTAATATGTCAAACTTTGAATCAGGCTGGTCTTGTTAATGTAAGAAACATTTAGTGAGTGTTCCCTGTGAAAGGTGCAGCACATTTTAGATAGCATCAAATACCTGTCTGTCATTATAAGATCCACTGTAGAAGCATGGTAACTTTTTTTACATGCTGGTAACTTTAGGCAAACTGAGTTTTGCTCCAAGATCTATTTTAATTCCTGTTTAGAAATAAACATATTGCTTTGAAAAAGTTGTTCTTCCTTTCAATTCCCCTTCAAAAGAGAAATCACTGCTTCTTATTAATAAACCACTAAATCTTTAAGTTGAGCTGCTAGTGCTCATGTTATGGAGTTCTTCATGGACTGCATGTAGAGAATCCTATATTATTATTTCCACTTATACCAATCTTTCAAGTATCATCTGGTTTATCATTTTTTGTAAATAAATGCTTCATTCTTTCTGCCTGATGACTTTTGAGAGATTAGGGGGCTCTATGACAACATTTCTGAAACAGTTCTCCACACCCTTCATGACCCAACAAGAAAAATGAATTCTCAGGCCTTTGCTTTTCAAATAGCCTCATTTTTGCCTTTTTTTAAAGGTTATTTTTAGACATTAATTTTTAGAAGCTGAAATTTGATTGGATGAGCATTCATACTGAAGATTAATAAAAACCCCCAAACTCTACCCAAACAGACATCATTACCTAGTATCAAGTAAGCTGGCAGTAAGTCAACTACCAAATGCTAATTGCCAGCTCTTTGTTGAATCCCCATTGGAGTTTGAAGCGCATCATTCCCCAGCCCTGTTCATAATCATCCTTCCACACCATGGTCTAGTGGGAATTCATTAAGTGGTGTACTTAATTATGTAAATATAATGGCTTCTGCCTGCCCTCTGTTTGCACTTGCATGAGTGTTTATCTGTTGATGGCTGCGTGCAGCTCCGTGCGGGCTCTCCTTGCCAGCACAGTGGAAATCAAGCTGTGCAGCACTGGCCTGGAAGTCAGCAGATACTCACTGTTACAGATGAATAGGTAGCAAAGCAAACAAACATGTCCTCCTAAGAAATACTCCCTAAGGCGAAAACAGTCCATGAAGAGAAAGTAAGAGTGGAAAAATGGGGGTTGGGCAATGGACTTCATTCTGAATTGTAGCTGTTATAGATGGTTAAGAACATCTTTTCAGGTCCACCCTCTCCTTTCATTTACACACTGCACAAGCCTGAGACAGAGTCTGGATCTATGCCAAACAGGAGAACTTTACTGAGGGCAGGACCTTGTACACATACTGTACCTGAAGGAAGGATGGATGAGAGAATTTTGGCCACCAGCAATTGCTCTGGCTCTTGCTCTTCCTGGTAACTATGAGAGCTCCGTGCCCATTTGCCACCAGGCTCATAACCAAGACCATGAACAAAACATGGATAGGGTCCATGCCATGTTGAAGAAGCAAGGACACAGAGGTCTCTGGAAAGTGATCTTTGTCCCCATACTGTGTAGTCAGAGACTGGGATATGGGCAGTCAGACTGCCTGGCAGTGGCAGGCTGACGACTCCTGTTTGTCCATTCAGAAGGACAAACATTTTGCAGAAGGCCTCAACTATGGTCCAATATGCTGCAAATTTAACAAAGATGACTGTGCCAGAGTCCTGTTTTGCTAGGGCTTGTGAACATCTGAGTGGCAGAAAAAGGATGAATTCAAGGAGGACTATGGAATTTTAATTAATGGGCACCCATTAGCTGAGTCTCTGTGACTAATTCTTGTCTCAGGTCACTTTTATAATGAAGGTTCAGAACATACATATGCACAGATTTTAAAGATCGTTGTTTTCTCATGCACACTGCTCTGACAAGAGAAGACACAAAGAGCAGTCCCATGGCTTGGAGTGAAAGCTTCATTAAGATATTCTGGATGGCAAGAGACTTTCCTTTGAGTTCCTGAGTTTTAATAATAATTTAATTGCACTAGGTGTATCAGCAGCTTGCTTAATTATAACAAGAAAGATAATTTTAAAAAGAAAGAAAGAAAAAAAGAAAAGAAGGTGCTGTTCAAGTTACTTTTGTTCAATAGGAAAGGAAGATAAAACCTTGGTGCATTGTTGGGTGTTTTATTCCATGCAACTGCTAGAATGCAGCCAAGTTTGCTCAGTTACATGACCACAACTGACAGCTAAATAAAAGAATTTTGAGCTACAGTGGAAGCTCAGCCAAAAGTTACAAACTCATATTTTGGAGGATATGCATTCAGCTTTGTGTCTTGGCCTTGCCCATGAGGCAGATAATATCTGAGGTTTGGTAAGTATAGCCAAAAGGACACAGATGTATATTGCTGCTCAAGTTCCTACCAGCACCAGCACCTGGATTTTGTGATGATTATGAAACAATTCTGTCATGTTTGCAAAGCTATCTGCATTGCATTTACAATGAAAGTGAAGCAGGTAAAAGAGAAAGGAGGCACCTCAAAGGAAAAACAGAGAAATAAAAATACACCCACTCTCTCTGTGGTTTTAAACTAGAGCAAAACATCAGAGATGAAAGGATCTGCTTTGCTTTTAATCTCACAGTGCAGCTGTCTCCTCTGTTGTCTGCAATGTGTTGGAGTCACAGCTACAGGTTTCACATTTCTCCTAAAGCTGCATCCTTTTGACAGGAGAGTTAAACAGTAGGCAGACAGGTTCATAGAATCTTCAAAAACACCAAGTGCCTGGACCCAACACTAATTTCTTCAGGACAGCTATAAATCATTCTTCAACTTTCTGGTTCCAGGCAAGCTGAGGATAGGGCTGCAACCTGCCCTTTTTGTTTAACCCTGCCAAAAGGAAGGCAACCCCCTCTAGGTTCTCTCCAATGGCAATTCTTACTCTTTGTTGTGCCTCCACCATAGGGTAACAGCAGGAAAAACAGCAGGGCTTCTTGTGCACGGTTTTTGAATTCTCAGTGCTGTAATTCCAGGGATCTCCTATGCCTTTTTTGAAGACATCAAATGATGATTCTCCTTCATCATGCACCACTCCCATGGGGTTAAGCACATTACTAGAAAACTCTAGAATAATCACATCCTCATAATCAGGCTAGGCTCCCCAAGCCAATATGCAAAGGTTATAAAAAAACTTTCATTGTGTCAGAGGAAATGAAAGTGTTTTCTTTGAGATTCTGATGCCCAAATCTGCTTTATTGAAACATTTTTACTGTTTATGAGTAGGGCAAAATTAGTACCTGGAGGATACAGTACATTTGTCTAGCCCTAAGGGTGAGATATTTGATAAGAAATAAATGAATACCACAGATCTTTCACAGTAAACTGGTTAATCATGCATCGATCTCTGAATTAAAGGACATGGGATGCTACAAACAATATTATCACCTGCATCATCTGATGAGTGTCCCTTAGCACTAGGCATACCTTCCTTTTTCCTACCTATTTCCACAGTGTCAAATTAATTATGAGCTTTTAACAGCAGAGGCTCTACCACCACCTGTATTTTTGTGTCACCTTGTAAAACTTCATTTTTGCTTCCTTGACAAATAAAAAGAAGGGACAAATGAATCAGCTGATTGTTGGGAGAAGGCATAGTCCGGTTCACATACTCCTGAACCAAAAGGACAATTTTGAAGTATCCTGGTGGAAGTGATCCTCAGATAAGCATAATCTCCCATGGTCCTCATGTTCATTTTCTGCTGCCAGCCATGTCTCAAGGCTGAGTGGAGAAAGTCATGCTCTGCTTCTGTGTTGTATATATACTAAACAGCACAAAAAACTTTAAGCTGGCCTAGGATTTGATTAGATAACTACTGTGAAAGGACAATTTTCACTATGACTGATCAGTTGGTTTAGATACATTGGTTTAGATACTGAGAGATCTTCAAGGACAAAAAAAAAAAAAAAAGAAATAAAAATTCTGACTAGTCCTTTAATACTATAGGGGAGCACACTGAGTCTGCTGGTGTACTACTTTATTCACTCATCTGACACAAGATATTACTGGAACTGAAATTATGACTGCTTCACACTTAGAGAATATCAACAAGAGTCTCAATGACTTCCAAGGGAGCTCTTCTCTGAGTGCTGTCACCTCTGGCTCTCACAGCAGGAGTCCCACACTTCCACCTCTTGTCTAACTCAGCACAAGAACTGTTGCACAAGAAGTCCCAATAGCTTTGTCCTGACTTGTGTTCATAGCTTGAAATATTTCTCTGTTTCTCCATATTTTCTTTGTGGACAGCACACTTTTCTAATGCTTAAGAAAAGGCAAAAGGATGAAACTCATGTAAAAATGCCACCACTCTTCAGTAGGTTGTTCTATTGATTTCAGATTAGCAAATGTCATCGTAAAATGGCTAAAGTTAGCCTGATTTTAAGACAACCAAAATAGCAGGATCTTGCAAAGCAGACTTTCACTCAGACTGGGGAAATGAACCAGCTAATCAAATTCTTCAGGTCTCTCTCATTGTTGGGCATGGCAGCAGGATTCATCTGCTTGTTTTTTTTATCATTTGTTGTCTTGATGAACGTGCCACATATGAGGAAGGCACAGTGTTAGATTTAGACACTCATTTTGATGGGAAGTGAACGGAGATTTCTCTCAGAGAGGGGATGTACTGGACAAGTCTGGTTGCCCTTTAGACAGGCCAGCCTTCTCTAGAATGCCATTTGAGAAAATATTTAGGTATAAACTATTCAGCCTGTCTTAAGCGTATGGGCAAAGTTAAGTATCCAGATGATTTGGTGGCCAAAATGCAGATGCAGGCTCTTAAATGTGAGAAATAACAGCTGGTTTTAAAATTTCTATTCTGTTCTCTTTTTCCCACATCATCTATAGTTAGAGGTCTATAAGCCTATGCTGAAGTTACCTCCAGTTAATGTTCTCTCTTAATGCCAAAATCTATCCACCCCCTGCACGCTAAAACAGCTGAAAACCATCATGTCTGACATTATATCCATCTTTTGGACCCATGCATGTTTTTATATTTACTAACAGTAGAATCAAAAAAAGGTTCTTTTAGTTAGCAATGCATTTCAGGGGGAAAAAAAAAAAAAGAGAGAAAATATGTCACATGTCACAACTGTTCTTTCAGAAGGTTGAATAGTGTTATCCCCAAAAGCACTGTTTCTTCTTACAGTCAGTGGTGATGACACCTTGAGACAGTAGGATCTTGTTTGCTTTGGTTCATAGTAAATAAATTCAAATGGAAAGCAAAAGAGGAATACTGAACAGTAAGTATACTTTTTCCCTAGAAAGGTTGGCACATAAAGGGAAAACAACAGAAAGGATAATCTTAATACATTCATCTGTGGACATCAGACTCTAAAAGTCCCCTGGCTTTGTTCAGAATTCAAGGTCTCATGCTGGTTCACAGAACAGAATAACCAGCCCAGGACAGATAATACTTTTCCAGAGAGAAAAGAGAGAGTGAGGTCAGTAGATCATTCAATGGCAGAGAGAGTCTTGCACTGGTGGGCATGGTAAATGGTACAAACATCCAAATAAGTTGAAATAAAATAGTTTGAGAACAAAACAGGCATGGAGATGAGGTGTATGTGCCCAGAAGACAGACTTACAAAGGAGTAGCCATCCCTGAGGCTTTCAATGCACCATTTATCCTGAGAGACAGCCATGCCATAGGTGCCCAAGGTCAGCCACCACGAGCTGAGAGCTTCCTACTCAAAGTGCTCTAAGACCACTCTCCTTTTCCCAGAAGCCTAACCAAGTGTAAGAATTTCTCATTTTGGAAACTCTGCCTGGATTGCAGCCTCCAGGCAAACATGAAGGCCGTGATCCTGCGAGGTACTAGGAGGCGTGACAGTCCTTGAAGTTGGGGCTTCACAAGTTAAGTGCACAATGCTTCAAGCTTCAGATCTTCCAAGATATTTTTGCCTTCACTGATTCTTTCTTCTATGAGGAAATCCTCCATTTAATGTAGAGCTATGCCTCTGGCTTTGCCTGGCTGCTAATATCTTCAAAAGTATCAGAATTTTAAAATTCTAATTCAGAATGAAAATTCATCAGTTATCAGTCATTCTTGTGCTCAGATCTGTGCTGTGCTTGAAACATCCTATTTTCTGCGTGCATATTTGCCTCATTATAGTCATAGGGTTGCAATGAGGAATGTTAACGTCCTCTTGGGCTTTGGCAAAGGATGTAAAAGAATATAAGAAGGGCTTCTTCAAGTACATCAATTGGAAAAGGAAGACAATGGAAAATACTGGCCTGCTGCTGTGTGAAGTGGGTGCCCTGCTTTCTTTCAGTCTTTATTGCTAGGGCCAGCCCTCAGGAATCCTGGTCCCTGGAAATAAATCTGTAGGAAGGAAGACTCCCTTAGTCAAGGAGGACTGAGTTAGAACCATCTAGGCAAGATGGACACCCACAAATCTATGGGCCCATGAGCGCTGAGGGATCTGGCTAAGGTTATTGCTAAGCAGTCTTCATCGTGTTTGAAGGGTCATGGAGAACAGAGGAGGTGCCTGAGGACTGGAGGAAAGCCAATGTCACTCCAGTCTTCAAAAATGGCAGGAGGAAGGACTCAGACAATTACAGGCCAGTCAGCCTCACATCCATCCCTGGAGGTCATCTCTAAGCATGTAGAGGGGGAAAAAATATTTTCAGAAGTATTTTTATTCTTTTGAAAATGCCCAATGGATTGAAATAATGATTCCCTCATTCCGCATGATTTTGTTACTTGACAATCCTTGCTTTCTTTGCAGCAAAACACGTTCTGATGACTTCAGCAGGATTAATTATATGTTAATGCTTGGCAAAAAATCTGTGTTTTAGCAAAAAAAAAAAGCCTTTGAAAAATCTTAGGTGCTAGAAATAAACACAGAATACTGCCCATTACACTTCATTGCTCCTGCAACTCTGGCAGAACACTGCTTCAACAGTAGATTTATCCAACTGCACCTGAGCATGTATGAAATCTGTTTCTGACTAAGACAATTGCAGAAAAAATAAAGTGTCTTATTTATTGGGAAGCAGCTGTGTGTTTTGTGTCACGAAAATGACTGGCAGTTTGCAAAGAAAAGCTGCAGCTTTGTAATTAATATCAAATTGATAGAAACATATTTTTGCTTGACAGTTTTGTTACACTCAATTTTTAAACAGTCCAGTCTTTCCTGGGTTTGGATATTTCCATTCAATAGTACCTCATTTTACTCTATTTTAGTTTAAAGAGTCCTTAGCTCTGATGGTTTTCAGCGTCTGACTTGGACAATCAATCAGAACTACAAACTGCCAAGAAAGAAAATCCATCAGAAATTAGATAGAATCCTGGAGGGGGTGGGGGGAATAGAAATTTTGGAAAGGAACTAAAATTTGAAAAGATACTATAACAGCAGGTGGATTCTTAGAAGAAGCCATCATTGCAAATATTTCAAAATATTCAGAATTAAATCTGAGCCAAAGGCAGGAATAACTATTGCCAAAGCAGGAAAAGAGCTGTGCTGGACCAAAGGCAACAGCAGGCTCATGAATTTTTATGCATTAACCCATAGAAGTTTCTGGCCAGTGTGGTACCCAAAGCTACTTGCCAATAACAGCAGCAATATGTGTACCAAGATGATGGGGTTCTGGCAATTATCACGTAATACTTTATAGCTCTGTCTGCAAGCCAGCAGAGCTCATCAGGCCGGATAACATGTGCCAGGTGATGATCCTGAACTTGAAATGGCTATCAACAATATCAGACTGTCAGACAAATCTACTTGGAAAGCAGAGTGAGGCAGAGATGTACCAGATGCTTGCAGTATTTGCATAAACTCATGGGGAAAGTGAAACTGGAAGTGAGGTGTTGGAGGAGTGAGGTAGTACAGAAGACGTTTTAGAGCAATCATTGCTTCTTGATTTGATAAAGGGCCCATATGTGAACTTCCAGAGAAGCCCTGGCTCGTGACCTGGGAGGAGCAAGCTGCTGTCCTGCATTACTGAGTACAGATAGAAAAGGTTGATAGAAAGACATGGTTAAAAAATCCTTTTGTTGTCAGTAGATACCCACTTACTGCCTGGATGTCTCTCTGAGCTGGATTTTCTGAGACAATAAGCTTTCAAGAAATTGCATTAACCACCATGCTCCTGCTTGAGTCTTCACCCTAAACCCTTCACTTTCCTCCAACGTGCTGCAGAAGTAGCTTACATGCATAACTCATGATCTCATGAGAACTATGTGTTATGAATTAACCTCCAAAGTGATTTGAAAATCACTGAACCTGGGAATAAAGAAAGAGATAATACCTAAAAACATATTTAATAGAATAAGTAGCAGAAAGTAGCAGAAAATGTATATTCTGTGATTCTGTGAAAATCTGGTCTGGGATTAAAAAAATGGTCAATGTTACTGGGGACTTCCAGATCCGTTTTTCCTTCCAGGTTGTGTTCAAGATTTTCAGCCTACATTATGAAACCAACTGTGCAGTCATGTAGATCAAGACAAGCTAAACAGCTCTCCTGCGTGGGGTTTTCAGACCAATCTGACATCTTCCAGACAGACACAGCTGTGCCAGAGCATTAGAAAACTGGAAGTTTTATCATACTGTTAATTTCCATGGGTTATACTTCACTTTCTTCTGGGTGAAATGAAGTTATTTGACTTTATTATTATTATTTTAGCTGAACTTGAAAATATTGTGTGAGTTTATCAAAAGTCTAGCTGCTTTTCTACAAGGATTGAAGGAGTTGTTGTGCTTGCTGTGGATGGGAATGCTTTCCCAGAAATGCTAAACAAAAACGAGAGCTATTTCTTTGTTGTGATGTGTTAGTCTTTGTTTTATGCATTCAGTGTCTTTCACTGGATGATTTAACACAAGATATTGTAGACAGTAAAATATCTGTGAGCTTTAAAAACGTCCAAGCAGCAAATCAAAACCAATTCTATTGAAATATATGAACTGGGGGGGGGGGAATTAACTTTTGGCTTAGGAAAGAGTCGTGTTTGTAAATGTTTA
This sequence comes from Picus viridis, assembly GCA_033816785.1. NCBI lineage: Eukaryota > Metazoa > Chordata > Aves > Piciformes > Picidae > Picus > Picus viridis. The sequence continues at coordinate 19,226,882 of CM066576.1, read as the reverse complement.
GGTGCTGGGAAGCTTCCTATGGGACAGGAAGGCAAGTTGATTTAGCACACTTTGGGACCAAGGTCAATTACAATCAGCAGGTGTTTGTGTTAAACAAAGATCTGCAAAGCTGGCCTGCCAAAGAGAAGAAAGAGAGAGTCTTAGGAAAACAAGATGGTCCTGTTTTGGCTAAAATTGATGAAGCAGGGCTCAAATAACTAAACACCCAACTTAAAAGAAGCTTTTGAGGGTCAGGGTCCCTGAACAAAGACCTTTGCTTAATTACCTGTAATTTTAATATTAAAGTTGACACCTCTCAATAGGCTAATGAGGCAAATCAGGTACATGGTAAACATCTATGACTATGTTTTATCAATGTTCTTCCCAAATCATGCTAAATGTCACCTAGAAGGCAGAGACAACCTGGGCTGGGGTAAAAACCCCATGAGAGGAACATTTTGGTGCACTGTCCCTGGCATCGGCATGGGGGAGCATGCATGTTGCTGACACTGGTACCAGGACCAGGAAGTGGGGACACAGCATAGGCCAGCACAAGCACCACCAGCAGCTGCAGCAGCAGCTGAGACCAAGGAAGAAGACAGAGATGAGAATGACACCTTCAATATATATTGCTGAACTTTTGTATCACTACTGTCAGAGCCATTGTGAAGGTTTGCATCTCCGACTGTGTCAGACGTTACCCAGGATATATTAATCCTGAGACCATCTTTGCTAGTATTTCTATACTATTGCAGCTACAGCAAAGGTGTGCACCTCTGACTTTGTCAGATGTTAGCCAGGATTTATTAACCTGAGATTATTGTGCAGTCAGTGCATTTATAATTTGCATCGGTTGCATCGGTCGCTTTAAAACAACTGAACCATTCCGTTGTTTTTTCTGAGCTGTGTCTGAGCAAGTCCTTACTGAGGCACTGAGAAGAGAAGGCAAAAGCTAATTTTGCCAACTAGTTCCAGCAAGAGACCTGGGCTCTTTTATCTTAGCATGACAAAGGAAAACTTACAATACATTCAAATATGTTGCAGTTTCTTTGGGCAGCCTTTTCCATACGAAATGCAGTGTTGATGTTAATTAAGAGTAATATGCTTATATCTCATCTCTTTAAAAAGAAGTGCCACAAGGGGATTGCATTTGTTTCTGGACCCTACCATCATGGATTGTACTGTCCTTCATGGTACAGAGTGATAGGTTGAGTGAGTGTAAAGATCTTTTCTTATTGAAGCTTCATCCTATGACTATTTCTTTTTCTTTATGACCTTCACTGAAAGCTAAATGCCCCTCTCTCTCATCAGGTCACTATTCAGGGTTTTCACTTCATTCTGGGATATGGAAGAGAATAATTAATAGGTTCACAGAATAACTCAGTCTGGAAGGAAGCTCTGCAGGTCTCCAGTTCAATCTTCTGTTCAGAGCAGGTCTAACTTCAAAGTTAGACCAGCCCACTCAAGGATTTACTTACATCAAATTTTTAATATCTCCAAGGACTGTGATTTCACAACCAGCTGGGCACTTGTAGTGCTTAATCAATTGAAATTTATTTTCCTCTTACAAAGTCAGAAAATATCCTGCTGCTGTTTGTGTCTGTTGCTTCTTTCTCCTATACTGTCTATTTATGAGAAGAGTTTGGCACTGTTTCTCTAGTGGAAGATAGCACTGAGAGCCCTTGTTAACCTTCTGTGGGCTAAAATCCCCAGCCAGTTCACTCCAGCCTCTCCCTGCAGTGCTTTTTGTAGCTTTTCATTAAAAGACAAACTACCCTCACACAGGGTGAACCAGCCCAATCTTTCTCACAGGCAACATTGAGCATGACTGTGCCTGAAGGTACAAGGTACAGCAAAGGACAAACATGCTGAAGTATTAAACTGCAGGGGCAATCAGGGATGATTTGAACTAGCTGCCTGTGACTGGATCTGAGGGTACAAGTCACCAATGAAAATGGAAAAGGATGAAGGTAGATAAGCAGCAAAGGCTGTGAAGGCTGTTTTTTACAGACTGGTTGGGGGAGAAAGTATCCTCAACACTGAGCCAAATTGGCTGTGAGGTTTTTGTGTGAACACTTTCAGCCTGTCTTCATACTGCTAAAGAGTGCAGAATGGAAACACCAGCGTACGGCAATCTTGTAATCTTGTGGGATATTAAACTCTTGACCCTATAGAGCTGGATAGGATTGTTTGGCTTTTTTTTCACCAAGAGCTTTGTTATTGAAAGATGTCTATAAATTTATACTAATACCAAATTTTGGTGAGTGATGTCCAGAAAAGTACTCAGCCTGTCAGAAAACTTCACCCATGAATGTTAAGTGAGATACAACATTTGCCAGGAATAGCTCATAGTTTCTGCAGAGGCTTTCGGTGTAGAGGGACACATTAACTGACATCTGTGCTTGGGACAAGGTAGTGTTTCAACAAATGTGAAGCCTCAGAACATTTTTTTTGCCCAGATCTCTGAACCACTATACCTGCAAATGCAAATCTCTCTTTTTCTTCATGAAACAGTGCAAAAAGCTTCTCTTTTGTCTGATGCAAAATGAATCCATATCCAGTGAGGGATCAACAGTTTGTGCAAAACATTTATTCTTCCCTGGTTGGCTCTGACATTATGTAGTCCCAGACTTCCAGTATGTGTCTGCAGCGAATAACTTCCAGCATGAAACCAACAATGTCCTCTTGTTATTTGCCATTTTATTTCAGTAGTTTTTTACATTTATTTTACAAAACTTTGTAAGAGTCTGTTTTATTCCATCAAAATCAGATGAAGCTACTCATTTAAGAATGATAGAACAGCTACAAGACATTTGGGAAAGCAAAGAAGATGAAGAAGAATTTATTGTTCTGTTATGGAAGTTGTGTTAAATTAAGGCTTTATCAGTAATGAATCCAAGTTTCACAGTCACATTTCTTTTTCCAAATTTACTTCACCTCTAGATGGGTAGAACATTTCAGCTTCCAGTGCTAAAGATGTGGAATCTTTCTTTATCACTCAAATCCCCTTGTTCATGCAAATAAATAGGAAACAGGCAAGACGTGCTGCAGTATTTTAGGTCTAGTTGCAGCAGTCAACAAAACTGCAGTTCCAAGAATGATATGAATTACTGAATTCTACTGGGCCTATATTTCTCTATGCCTCCTGTTACTCCTTGGTTTTTCTGACTTCTCTTACAAAAAATGTAAGATTTTATCTTTGGCCATCATTAAATGTGAAATATGTAGAGAACTGTGTTTCATGTATAGGTCCTGCATTTCTGAAATCTATAAATGTGAAAGAAATAAGAAGTCTCAAAAATTCTTTGATGGTACTTTGATGGGCTGGACTGTACCAGGAAACAGGAGACCCTAATTAAATGAAGCCTTGAACTACGAAAACATGCTGTGAATATTTTTTCCAGGGCAGCTCCCATTCATCTTTATCACACTGCTATTAAAAATGACCTTTTTACCACTAAGCATGTATTTTCTAGTGATTATTAGTGTGGTGCATTGGGGTGTATCCTGCAGTATTTAGACTTAAAACTGGCAGGCAGCTGAGCAGGTTACCATCCCTGGAATCCAGTGTCTCACTTTTTTCCACAAAAGATTTGTAAGAGCTGAGGAAGCTGCTGATGTTGAAAGCTGTTTAAAGTACACATTTTCACTCTTATTCCTGAAACTAGGTCACATACAAGAATTTGGTTGCTGCTAATTAATTTTTCTGTTAGTCTGTTGTCACATCTAGGTTATGATATGATGGACCATAACTGTCAGTGCACATGTCTTCTACTGAGGATCTCAGCAACTTTATTCCCAATGTCAGGCACCATTATTAGCAGCTTTTCTTTACTGTAGATACAACAAGCTGGCTCATCTGCTCTGATGCTATCAGATAAAACCTGATTTCAATGCCTGCCTCAGAGGTGACCTGACTTAGGAAAGAAGGCATCATTCAGCCATGCAAGTAATAATTTTGCTTAAGCTGTTAAAACAAGCAAACAAACAAACAAACAAACAAACACCCCAAACAACTAACAAATAAAACCAAACACCCAAACAAATAAACAAACAAAAAAATCACCCTGAACCAATAGACTTTGATGGAGCTTATATGTTGCCCTTGCTGTACAAATTGTTTGTTCTTTGCTATCTGTCTAAGGGCTGAGGGTCATGCATACACATGTCTTCACTAGTAACACCTTAAAATTCCTTTTCATATAGCTGCTGTCTACCTCAGTACTGGTCAAATCAGAGAGCATGACAAGGGACCCAGCCCAAAGGAAAATATTTCTAACCGTTTTCATCTTTCACATAAGAACTGCAGTGATCATACATGCATGTCTTGATAGCTGTTACAGAAGAACTACATCACCTTCTGACCAGACTGCAGGCCTGTATTATGACTCTGCCTTTGTCTGAATATGGAAAGTGCAATGGTAACACCCCCTGATATCATCCACACCAGACTCTTGCCAGCACAACACCTAACGACGGCCCTGAAAATTCTCACCTAATTTGTGGACAGGGTCTCTGAGATTTACTGCAATGTGTTAAAACAATTTCACTGTACCTCGTGCTGTAAAATGAAGATAGCAATATATTTGCTGTAAATCTTATAGGAGCTCAGGGAATAGTACAGCCTTTGATTTGTTAGTTACTGCCATGCTGCTAAAATGCTTTTATGCAATGGTAATTGCAGTAAAGTAATTGTAGAGTACCTGTAGTGGAGAAATTACCCTTTATTTGTTTGAATAACAAAGACTCTGGGCGATGCATTAGATCACCTACTGAGATCTTTTCCATCTCATGTTTCTAAGCTTCAGTGCCTCTATTGGGATGACAAAAGCTATGGACAAAAATTTGTCTCCTCAGAGCTTGCAGTAATTGCAAAGCATTTGCTGAATGTGATCTTTATAGATGATTTTTACAGCTTTGGGACAATGGGCTGCTCAATTCAACAACTTTTTTCTTTTACGTGGTTCTGCATCTCACTCTTGATAAAGTGCTCTCTTGGTGGTGTATGCTATCATCTTTCACAAGCAGCAATTTGAAGAGCATTAAGTACATAATAGAAAAGGCCTGATCTTGCTCCCAGAGTGGTGTGGATAAACACTAGAGTCTACTTCATGTGTGAGCAAAATTTGGCTCTAGGGACAAGCTTCTCTGAGCAGAGACCAACGCTTGTTTCGTCACTCAGACTTGCACTGCAGAGTTTTATTCAGCTGCACACAGGGCAGAGTGTTCATGCTGCTCCCACCCGTGGGATGGCAGCCACTCACATTGCAGGGTGTTGAGTATCACCAGAGTACCAGTGTTGACATGATAATACTGAAATGGTGTTTTCTAGTGATGGGTCCATCCCTTTCTTCATTTCTTTCTTGTACAGCTCACCAGTTACAGGCAGTTCTGTAAGATGCAGCCTCTTGCTGTGGAATCAGGACCCCAGCCCCTCCTATTCACTAACTGCAGAAAGCACCAAGTTGGTTCCTTTAATTTATCAGCCCTACATCTGCCCCATATCTGCTGCAATAAGGCTTAAGTTTTCCCCGTTTCCACCTTAGCTGTAGGACACTGTTACTGGCAAATTTCCTGTGAAACTGGATGTACCTCTCTCTTAGAGTAAATACCTGGGAAGTACTCTCCAGAATTAACCTATATATGAGTTTCCAAAGATAAATTTGATTTCAAAGTAACTTTGCCACAGAGAATTTGGAGATGATTCCACCTATTTGGGGCTCCCTTCTATGTGGTGCTATGAAAGAGTTCTCCCCTTCCAACCACAAAACAAGTAGTCTTGTTAATTGTCTTGTATTTTGTTCTTCACTTCATTTCTGCAAACTGGCCAAAAAATTTGCCTGGAAGAGAGGCTGTCAGGCTGAACCTGCATTTTAGACTAATGGTGAAACAGTTATGCTGGAAGTAAAGATCTCAGTTTCTTGAGTAGCCATTGGCTTGCAGGAGCTGCCTTTGAAGTCTTCCAGGGGGAAATCCTATCTGATATTTTTTGGCACTGATTATTTAGGGAGGTGCAATGTTTCACTGGACATCCTTCAGAAAGATTGGCTTGCCAGGTGCTAGAGAGCAATTAATTTGTATCCTAGGGTAGGACAAATTATCCTTTACTTCTTAAATTTCATTGAGAGAATCAGGATCTAAATTCTCAATCTAGAGAGATTTATATACCAAATGAGGTGAGAGTAATCTATATCTCCTCTGTAGCAGAAGGCAGGTTTAATACCTTCCTTTTCTATTCAGGTTTCATGAGGCTTATGTGATGACTCCTCCTTCCAAGCAAGTCTGAAACCATCTCAACTGCTCCTGTGTATGTGGGAACTACTTGTGTTACTTGAGGTTGTTCCTTTCTATTCTGAGAGTCTGAATCAGATACCTCATTCAGTGCAAAGAAGTTGGCTAGTTCTTGTCCAGTAACAGGCACAAACTTGAACATATGAAGTTCTATCTAAACACAAAGAGGAACTTGTTCAATTTGAGGATGGCAGAATACTGGAGCAGGCTGCCCACAGAAGTTGTGGAGGCTGCTGTCAGAGAGTCACCCACAAAACAAATAACAACAGCCACCTGAAAATGTGTATTTATTGTAATTACTCGGCACTCCTGACACAGCAAATTTACAGGTTCAGATGTCAGTCAGGAGTATGCTGTTCCACATCCAACTAAGCTATCTAGAGAGAGTTGAACCAAAATGTGCAATCACCCATTCAGAAAGGGAGTATCTCCCACTCAGGTACCCAAAAACATATACACTCACCAAAAAAGGGGTGAGAACTCCTTAGATGACATCGCAGTCAGATTACTTTGAGGCCTGTAGAGCATTGGGAAAGGCTGCCCAGAGAGGTGGTGGAGTCTCAGTCTCTGCAGTCTTCAATACCTTCATGGATGCCTTCCTGTGCAACCTGCTCTGGTTGGACCTCCTTTGGCAGGGGAGCTGGACAGGATGATCTCTAGGAGTCCCTTCCAATCCCTACCATTCTGTGACTGTGTAATTGCGCAAGTGTCCTGTAGGGTTGTTTTTGCTTTTTTTACTCTCCTAGCTCATATGAGAAATAACTGTCATTAAATAAAAAGCTGAATAAGGGGAGGATGGCCACATGGCACAGATCCTTTTGTGTGTGAGAAACTTTTTATGGTTTACTTTGGGCATGTTCATGTTTTCACTAACTTCAGGTTTGCTCAGGCAAAGTACTGACACTGCGAGGAGCACATCTGTCATCTCTAGTAACATGTGGGAAAGTAAAGGACCATGGATCATGAGGTCATGGACTAATAAAATAATCAGCTATGAAATGCTGCTAAGGACAGTCACAAATTAAATAACTTGTGCTCTCCTTGTCCTGTCTGTCTCTCTCAGACACATTCTTGCAGTGCAGTTTGGAGTCTGTCTTTCCTCTTTATGTTAAATGACAGAACAAATAACTTAAAGTGTAGACTTGTTACTTTGTCTTCTTTTCCAGTCAAAACTGAATACTTGTTTATGCTGAAGAAACCTTGTCCTTCCTTAACAATCAGCAAAATTTGTTCTGTACAGAAAATATTTTGGAACTGGCTGTAATATATTGGACAATGTCATCTAGAAATGAAAGAACTGATGCAATTCTTTTGCAGGTTTTGTGTGGCTGTGATGCTTCAGACTGCTCAAACAACAGATTTGCTTCCCTCTTTCTTTTGTCTTTCATTCTTTGCAAACCTTCAGGGGACCATTACTGCTGAAATAAAAAGTGAGTTGGAACTTCATTGACGTTTACCTTTAAAAATAGCATGTGTGATGAAGTAACAAGACTGCATTGTTTTTCAGCCTAATCTTTTATTTGTCATAGTCATCAGCTTCTGTACCTAGAGGAAGAGAAGGCAGGTGTGTTAACCAGATGGACAGATAGAACAAAATGTCACTGAATTGTGCAGGCATGGAAATAGAAAGACCTAGGACAAATGGCAATTTGGATGGAAGGTGACCCAGGCAGTCAGTTGTAGGCAAATGATTATTAAAATTGAAAGAAACTTCTAGAAAACACGTTGCAGGAAATGCTGGTGAATATTTGTTACTGTTGGGGGGGGAAGGATGGGGAATATGGGCAGATCTAAAACTGGAAGCTTAATACAGAAGAAAGTTATTGGAAGGCTTCCTCAGAGGAGTATGTTGTTATTTATTTACTCCCTTCAGCCACTGTGGCTTAACTAGGAGACGACTTGTAGTCATTTAAGACCTCTGGGTATCACAATTTCAGAAGAGCTCCGTCTGGGAATATCAAGGATATCTCTATTCTCCTTTAAACTCTGGCCTCTTTGTAGCCAGTTCTTCTATTTTGCTGTCCTTGACTACAACAACACATATCCCTATGCTGTTTCCCAATTTCATATTCTGACCCACAATCTGAATATTTGTCATGTTTGTTTTTCCTTAACCAGTAACAGATAAACTGCCTAACTCATGTCATGCAAGAATTTATAGTGAGGCCTTTCCTGTTATTACTACTGTCTGCAGGATTTTATAGTAGGGGCATTTTCTGCTACTCCTGCTGTATAATGATTATAGCAATACCCTAAAAATAATAGCTGCAGTGAGATTTCCATCTTGGCCAGATAGCAGCATGGAACATGGCATTCTGGCACTCAAATTGTTTCTGAGAGGCCACAAAGCCCCTGCAATTGGTTGTTTTTCACTAGAATTCAAAAGTGCAGCATTTGTGAACATAAGCCTTGAAAAATTGCTTAAACTATAAAATTAACTTCAAAACTTTCAATGGCAAGCTCACAAAAAAAATATTATTTTCTCCTGTCATTAAAATAAACAAACAGACAAGCAAGTAAATAAATGCAAATATCTATGACTTGGTATTGCCCCCTTTCCCCCCAAAAAAAAAACCAACAAAGGTAAAAGAAAATGTGTTGGTTTTGGTCTTTTTGCAAAGTGACCAGCTGCCCAGGTTGGCCTGATTAAACAGATATGCACAGAAACAAGCATCCTCAATTTGCAGTTAAGACACATGGATGCAGTGACTGAGGAAGAACAGAAGACACCCAGAAGTCCACCAGTGAATGGCTTGTAATGAACTATGAATACAAAGGAAGCTGTCCTACAATTTGAAATTCAGATCAAAGGTAGCAGAAAATGCAAACTAGCAGCTCAGCACATATGCAGAGGATTCATCTTCATTCAGCCTGATTCATCTGCACTTAAGCAATTTATATTCCCACAACTGTTTCAGGGATGGGAGGGTGGGGGAGTTAGGTGAGGTTCTTTTTTCTGGTAGCTGCATTTCTTGATATAAGTTGATTTGCCAAAAGAAAGATTCTTTTTCTGTATATGTACAGACCATTTGCAATAAGAAGGCTTGTAACTTGGCATGGGAAAAAAACACAGGTTAAGATATGTATATTACTCGTGTGTGTCATTAAACAAAACCAACCAAACAAAAATCTCCTCTTCAGGAAAGTGCAACAAACGATGGTTAGTGGTAACTAATATTCATGACTTGATGATCTTTGAGGTCTCTTCCAACCTTGGTGATTCGGTGATTCTGTGATTCATGGGGTTTACTTACTTCACCACAACCTCTAACTTTTTCAATACAACATTCATATTCCAAAGATGCTAGAGAAATATGACCAAATAGTCATCTTGCAGTCATTTACCTGTAAAGTAAGTGATCTATGGTTTTGTGACAGTCTTTGGAGGCTGCAGCAGAAGGTATCGTAAAATTCTGATATCCATCCATTCATACTTGTTCTGCTGCTTTGAGGTTCCCATCCTTTGAGTGGTGTTCGATATCAAACCTTGTCTGTGTCTTTTCTAATTATGTGAGGTGGGAAGCAAGAAGGCAGAAGCACCTTTGGGGGCAAGGAGGAAATGGTAATTGCTTTTTTGCTTGTAAAGAAAGTCAGTCAATTGCACTTCCATAGCAACAGTAAAAGTCGTATTTTATAATAGGCTATTTTGTGCTCTGACCCAGTCTTCATGTGGATCTGGAAGGTGACGCTGATAATCATCACAGTATCACAGTATCACTAAGGTTGGAAGAGACCTCAAAGATCATCGAGTCCAACCTGTCACCACAGACCCCATGACTAGACCATGGCACAAAGTGCCACGTCCAATCCCCTCTTGAACACCTCTAGAGACAGCGACTCCACCACCTCCCCGGGCAGCACATTCCAATGGCGAATGACTCTCTCGGTGAAGAACTTTCTCCTCATCATGACTGTTAGGGACTTTCAACCATCACTTTCTTAAGAACATTACGAAAATTAGCTTCCATTTATTCTAGGGGTACTCAGACTTCATTGTGGACTTTTTAAGCCAGGCATTTCCTGGAACAGCCTGTTCTTTTCCTGGTTCACTTAATAAGTCCATTGTCATATTGTCCAGTCTTTCTTTCCCTTCTGTGAGAGGGAGTCAGCGGTTAGATGGAAGACTAAGTCAATTCGTCAGATCAGAAAGGACAAAATTTACTCTGTCTTTGGCTAAAATCATCTTCTACAACCCCAAATCTCTTTCAGACAGTTCTACTACCTATAAAAATGTCACAGGCCCAATTTTTGAAAGATCTGTTGTCAGTGATCTTGTTACTGACAGGGACCATCCTCTGTCAGCAGAAATAGCTGAGCTTCTTCGGGACAAAGAAATCTCTCAGTCTAGAAAGAAGACTTTCAGACTTTAATTTAGATTATTCTGAGTAAAGACCTAATTTTGGGGTCACCTCATCTGTTTGAGCTAGGTGGAACTTCCAAAATAACTAACATTACCATTAAAAATAATAGTTTATGTAGAGCCACCTGGGATGAATGAATGGAAAACAGCAGAGGGCTCCAGTAAAATATAGCTCCCTTGCTATTAGCGTGTATTTTTTCAAATTTTCCCAGCCCCTGAAGAGTTTATCTAACAGACCACAATAAATTAATTAACACTGAGATGGATGTCAGACTCATCTGAGAGTATCCTACCAGGCCTGAAGAGTGAAGGACAAGAAGGCGCTGAAGGACATCTTGAAGACAAGAGGGGACAGCATCAAGTTGCTCCAGGTGAGGTTTAGATTGGATATTAGGAAAGAACTTCTTTACTGAAAGGGTTGTCAAGCACTGGAACAGGCTGCCCAGGGAAGTGGTTGAGTGGTTGGTGCTTAGGGACATGGTTTAGTGGGGGATTTGGCAGTGTTATATTTACAGTAAGACTCAATCTTAAAGATCCTTTCCAACCTAAACTGTTCTACGACACTGAGTGACAGAGGAGCTTTGGGATGCTAGGTCTGATGGCACACAAGGTTCCCTCTACTAGCATCTGGGCAGTTCCCAGTAAGAAAACTGGTGGAAAGGACAGACTGTCATGATATAAAGCAGCTCTTGGATATGTTTCCTAGTATTACAAATAACTTGTTTAAGGGACCCAGAGTGCTCCCATATTTTATTTATCAAACCTAAGACAGACATATTTATCCCTAAGAGAAACCAGCACTGGGGAAACCAGCAAAACCTGATTGGAATATCCCTGTAGAAAAGGGAGAAGGTAACCTTGTTTAGCCTGTCAAGTGTCACAGCAATCACCATAGAGGGGTTCAGAGGGACTGAAAAGTCATCTGTGCATATTAAGGTCCAGGGAAACATCTTGATTTCTTCATTTTTTTAAGTAGTTGACCTTATTCCTTCATTCCTCATACATTGTTTTCTGTTCCAAATAAATCATCCCACCTCTTTTCAGTCTTGCCTCCTTATCAGTGGAGAGGCAGGAGGTAGTTCCTGAGCTGGAAGTTGTTAGATTTATGTTCCTGTCTTTGATCCTCTGAGCTTGTCACTCCCTGCCAGTGCACTGAATTTCTTCAAAACCAGCAGCAATCTCTGCATGACACAGAGAGGAAACACTGAGTGCAGGTACTGAGAGACCCAAATGTAGGGAAAAATATCTTGGCCTCTCAGTGACAGTGGAGGAGTCCTATACATCCTTGGAAAGGGAAGAGTGAAGACATTTTAATTACAATATGGGGAAGATGATTTAGCAATGACTTGGCCATGCTGGGTTAATAGCTAGACTCAATAACCTTTAAGCTCTCTTCCAACCACAATGATGCTATGATTCTATGACTAAGAAGCTGGATTTGCTTCTGATTTGATCAGGAAAGTGTTTATTCTTGCATCCCTAGTAGCAAACTGGCCATTGCTACAGAGCTGCTATGGAACCAGATGGCACAAAAAGGTTGTGCTGTGCCAATATTTCTCCAATATCCAGAACTTGACAGGAAAAGCCCCTGGTCTGAACTGACTCCTTAAAGCATTTGGGAGACTACTGGGTTTTCTAGGCCAAAATCAGCTAAGGGCTATTTATCTATTTAACAGCATGGAGGCTGAATTCCTGCACTGGTGCCCTGGTGGTGTTTAATTTACTGGTACAGAAATAGTGGTAACTGAAGAAAGATCAGAGTCCAGAGGGGATCTAATCTCATAACATTCCCAGGGTGCAGGAGCAAAAGCACATATATTTATTTATTTTTCTTCTCAAGACTGAGTGAGTCAGTATTTAATACCTAGTGCTCAGCACCTCAGAAAAGGTCTCTTTCTTCATCAGTAGCAACACTGAAAAGAAACTACAAAGTGAACCTCACAGTCCTCCCGTTTTCACTGAATTAGCTGAGCCCTGCAATCCATGTTGCTCATTTCATTTCAAGATGGGAATGCAGAATTTGAAGTGCTAAGAAATTATGCTGGAGTGCCTTAGTGCCCCTTGCAGCTCTAAGGCAGTGAAAAGAGAACACCAAAAGTCTCTTCTCACCAGTGTTATATGCATTTGACACAACATAGTGTTATCAACAGGCAGGACAAAAGGCTGTTTGTGCTTTCAGTGACATTGCAGTGGGTTTTAGGTGCTTAGATTTCTGTGACTACTATTCACACTGTCTTCTCTTTACAAGTTATGTAACAAAACAATACATTTTTAATACCAGTAGAGCATGATGCTTAATAACTGATTACCTGTCTCAGGCTGCGCCAGGTCAGGTTTAGGCTGGATGTTAGGAAGAAGTTCTATACAGAGAGAGTGGTTGCCCATTGGAATCGGCTACCCGTGGAGGTGGTGGAGTCACCTTCATTGGAGGTGTTCAGGAGGAGACTTGATGGGGTGCTTGGCTGCATGGTTTAGTTGTTGGGTGGGTTGGACTGGTTGATGGGTTGGACGCGATGATCTTGAAAGTCTCTTCCAACCTGGTGTATTGGATTGTATTTTACTGTATACGAAGAGCAGTCAATGTTGTTTCTCTTCAGCTTAGCAAGGCCTTCAGCACAATCTCCCATGTAAACTTATGGTCAAATGTAGGAGATAAAGACTTCACAAATGGATGATAAAGGGTGTAAAGAATTGTCTGGACTACAGGGCTTGGATAGAGATGTTCAGAAGTGCAAAGTACAAATGGCAGTTTATTTTAGAGGTAGCCCTGGAGGTAAATTACTGGAGTAGATACTGTTTGATGTCTTTATTATAATAATACATATTTTTATATATACATGTAATCAATATTATAACATATAATAATCATAACTATAATAAAAACAATAAGTATAAAGTATAAAATAATAATAAATATAATATATTATGATAAATTTATTTATTATAACAAATATATAATAATCCAGAGGATGGGGCAGTTCACTCTCAGTAATTTCATGGACAGTATCATATCAAAAGGATGGTTGCTATATGGAGAGTTTGATTGCTGTATCAAGGGATTAGACATGTTAGATAAGGGGGCTGACAGGATATTTGACAGAGAAAGAGATGAGAAGAAATATTGCCTTTTTAATTAGGTAGCCGACGGTCTGGCAGCAGTTCATGTCACATTACAGTGTGAAACAAAAACTGTCTTTACAAGATCATATTTGGAGTGAAAAATGTGACTATTCAGCCCAACTGAATTAGATAGAACAAATTTCATGGTTCCCATTATGGAATAGGCATCTCCAGGGTTATAGGAGATCTCCTTTGTAGCACTGCTGATAAGATCCAACATTTGCAGATATTGCATATTTTTAACAATAGAGGCACTGGGCTTAGAGAGTGATATTACTTTCTTGAAGAAAAATGTCATGGTCAGTTTGCTGGCCTTCATAGTTGCCTAACATCTCCAAAGGAGGCATTGGTGATTCTTGGAGGAGCATTTTTCATCTGAGCAATACTAGGAAGTTTCTACCCTGATAAAAATATTTTGATAATCTTCTTGACCAAAATGCAAAACCTATTTAATTCAATGAATAGTCTTCACTATCTTGGTTAGGATTTAAACCAGGCCACTGTTTCAAACATTGAACAAAGGAATATAGGTAACTGTGTGATCCTGTGTCTATGATAATTGATTGAAACAGACACTTTGAAAATCACACAGTTACTAGAAACTATTTGGGGAATATTTAAAACTCATAAGAATTAAAAAGTCACAGCTTCCTGTGAATGGTTCATTAACTGGAAAAGCAATCTAAAGTCAGTAATATAACAGTAAGTCTGACTGAATTTGGTCTTTCTTTGCATTCTAGCAATTTACAGTTGCCAAGGGCAGAATATTGAATTAACTGGGCACAGACTCACACTGATGAGATTCATCTCAACTTAGTCAGTAATTGGATTCCATCTTTCTGGGTTTATATGTCTGTAGTGTAGATGTCTGCATCTGAAAGAGTCATCTTGGACAATGTTTATGCACAATGGAAGGCAATGGGCAATTTTATGTACTTTAGCTCTCTTTATTAGAGTGAAAGAAAAGGACTCAAGATGGTTATACTACCCACCGAGTTCAAAGTGAGTCTTCATTAAGTTTAAAACCTGGACAATTAGATCAGATATGGATATTTTCTTTGTAGATGTCAGCCTGTGGGCAAAGGAATCAAAACTTGTATGCTAGTCCGAGGTCCCTTTATGATCATCAAGGAGACCATGCACAACTGGTGGAAGATTCATTCAACATCACTCAGGATCATCTACACAGGAGTCTGCTGTTCTGAATTACTTGTGAAAAGAGGACACCTCATTCTTCCTGTTGACTGCAGAAGGAGACAAGCCTTTCTGTGTTGACATTGTGAACACCTCTCTTTCTTCCTTCCTTTGCTCATGTAGTAAGGTAACCAGGAATCAATCTATACAGCAGTGAATCTGGGCCTATTTATCACACGTAAACATAAATACATCCAGTACAAGGCAGGTGATTTTGGATGCAAATTTTTGCTGTTCAGGCCACTGCAGTCTCTTAATCCTTTGTGTTCTTGTGTAGGTAATGGCTTGTCTCCACTTGCCAATGGAAGAAAATGGTTGTGGCTTTTCTTTGTGTGGCATATCTTTTCTTGGTAGCCATTCCGTCAGCTCATCTTCTCAGACGCCCACAAGTATATACCTCACTGCTATTGTCTGCTCTAGTGAAGAGAGGATGAATAACGACATTCCCATCAGATGTCTTAGTGTCTGCAAAGCATTCTTGACTCTGCTTTGTTCCCAAAATGTCCTGTTTTCTGCAGAATTAGTAACTGCTGGTGCAACATCTGCTAAAGCATGTGATTGTGGGAAGGTGACCTTTATACTTATTTTCTTAAATTCCAGGGCCCAGTGCCCAAAAAGCTGCAAATGTCCATGAATGGCTGTAGGCCCTCATAGATGGAATAGAGACTGACATGATCCTCTGAGTCTAAAAAGCTTTGGTCTGTCACTTAAGAAAACAAATCCATATGGCAGCACTGTAAAATTAAATCCTTCTTAAACTCTGTATGCAGAGGTACTTCAGACTTGAGCAGATTCTTACATGTATTTAATTGGGCTGTATGATAATTTTCCACTCTATGACAAGTACCATCGCTTTGTGAGGTTTCAAGCTCAGGATACAGACTGCAGAGCACGCACCACTTAATAACAACAAATATCCAAAAGCAATTAGAGTCACAGAGTCATTTTGGTTGGAAGAGACCTTTGAGATCAAGTCCAAATGTTAACCCAACACAGACAAGTTCACTACCAAACCATGTCACTAAGCACCACATCTGTATGCCTTTTAAATACCTCTAGGGATAGTGGCACAAACCCTTCCCTGGGCAGCCTCTTCTAATGCTTGACAACCCTTTCAGTGAAGACATTTTTTTCTAGCATCCAATCTAAACTTCCCCTGGTGCAACTTGAGGCCATGTCCTCTTCTATCACTTGTTACTTAGGAGAACAGACTGACCCCCACCTCAGTACAACCTCCATTCAGATAGTTGGATAGTTGTAGAGAGATAGAAAGTCTCCCCTCAGCCTCCTTTTCTCCAAACTAAACAACCCAAACTCCCTCAGCTGCTCCTCATAAGACTTGTGCTCTAGACCCTTCACCAATTTTACTGCAGTCCTTCAGACATGCTCCATCACCTCAATGTCCTTGTAAGTGAGGGGCCCAAAACTTATTGTAGTATTCGAAGTTTGGACTCATCAGTGTCAGGCATGGGAGGACATATTTCTAGGGTACAGTTACATACTTCTAGGGGGAAAAAAAACCATAGACAACTATACAAAGTAATTTGATATTTAGCCCAGGAAGCCACTGACTGGCAAATCACAGCAAAAGGAGAAATCTTCTGTGTTTTATGAATTTTAGGTGAACAAAACTGGCTGCAGTGACAGACAACATGAAACAGCATAACAATCAACAATCAGAGAAACATGTCCTGATTTTTTTCAAGTGTAGTTCAATTAAATTAATTGCCAAGTCATATGCAGATCTTCCTTCCACTGTGCCCAAACAGATTGTTGACCCTTCTGCAACAAAACCAAAATCACTTTCACCCTGTGTCTCAGCCTTGTAAGCTTCTAAGAGAAAATAGCTTTTGAGCCTCTTGGAAAGGAAACCCATTACCTACAAAAGAACACAATAAATGTTTGTACTCAGCCTCCATAAGAGGGTGATGCATAGCTGTATCCCAAGGCTATTCACCAATTGCCAGGCAAAATAAACAAGTCTGAAGGGATTTAGCCATTGCTGCATCCGGTTGCAAAATTGCAGTTCTTAAGGGATGTGAACAGGAAGCTGGCAAGCTTCTGCTTCCAGTAGTTAGCATTGGATTTCATTCAATCAAAGATGTTGCTAATGAAAAGGAAGAATGCATAATGGATGCAATACAATGACTTGCCATATTGGATCTGTATTTTCTCCAGATTCACCTGGTAGTTAACCATAAATTGGTTTTGAGGCACATCATTAGTAAATGGATAAGTGAGCTACAAGTTCTAAAACTGAATTGCTGCTTTACAGCGTTGTTAGTCGTGGAGCAGTAAGGATGATGCTATTACACTGCAGTGTTATTACACTGTATTTTATGTTCCCTATGAGGTCTAACAAAGGATCAGTGGAAATAAGGGTCTCAGTCACCATTAAATGTGATGAGATATTTTACTGGTGCCATGAAAAGGTAACACTGCTGGTTTTTACAAGGAGCAGATTCATGTGCTTTAAACTTAAATCATATTCAAAGCAATATATTGCTAATGACATGTAATTAACTGACAATCACTGAACAGTATTGTCAGGTGGAATACCAATTAATTGAACAGGAAAACCTCAACAATATAGTTGGGGTGATACTAGGGGGTGAGTCTCTCTTACATGCTGCTCCCATGGTAGATACAGGCACTGCAGATGGACATGTGCTTGCATGACACATGCTGGGCTGAAATGCCCTGCAGGGTCACACAGGGTCACACAGTGAGGGATCCCTGTTCAATGGCTCTGGCTGTTTCTTGCTGGAAAGGTGCTGTGTCCCCATGATTTTCCAAGGGACAATACTCATCCCACTCTGGGCAAGGAGACAATGATTTGGGGTGATTTCTGCCAGTACCAAACCATGTTCAGAATACTTCTCCTCTTTTCACCCATTACACATTGCCAGGTTTCTTCTGCGCATCTTTTCAACCTGACTCTGTGTTGCCAGAGTCTCTTTGCACTTTGTGGATTCTATGTGAAGATAAGCAACTGCAAAATAACAAGGTCCTGTACTAGGCACTGGAGCAGATGCTCTCCCGGATAGGCTGCAGTGGAGGGGACATTATGTAACAGGACTGAATGCTTCATCATGGCAGTTGCTATGCCAGCTTTACAGGATGAGAAGGGGAGAAATGCATACATCACATCCATACCTCAAGTTTTTCACTGTAGAACTCCTGTGTGCTTATTTATGTGAAAAATGGAATATGTTGGCATTTCCAGAGGCCCCTCAACAATTATACTCTAAACAAATACATTAAACTATGAAGTTCCTTACAAATGCCCTAAAATGATTACTTTTCAGAATGCAGTCTTAGACAGAACATAGTCTTAGCCTCAGCAGCAAAGTGCACCTGTGCCTTCATGTCTCATTCTCTGTCAGCCAAACTGCCATCTCTGCTGTAGCCGCATGAAGCATGTTGCCAGTACTGCTGGCATGGAAGCTAGAAATACTCAAGATTTATAACAAGTTATCAGAAGAGTTTCTAATAAATAGGGGTAATCACATCTGAACAGAGCAATTCATTCCTGTAGTAACTGCTGCTGAGTTACACCTGGGATAAATGTGGACCATTATTTATTGTGTGTTAGCAGCTCAGAGCAATAACTAAGGTAGCATGTCTGGGGATCCAGATGAAAAAGATCCATGCTACCTTTTTTCCCCTGACTCCTTCTCATATTGTTCACAGATGGATGTTTCTGCTAAAAATTAAAGTGAAGCTGATGGCTTTGTTTTTACTGAGCTGAACAAGTCAAACAACTTGTTTACTCTTCTCAGAAGGTTTATTTTGGCCTGTCTTGAGTCAGAGAATTAAACCCTGCAGCTGTTCCCACTGCCAATAACCAAAATCACAAAGGAGTTCTTCCCAAAATCATGAAACAGTATCACAAATTATGAAGTTTTTGCAGAAGAAAAAGGTCTCCCAAGGATTTTTAAACTTTTGAGCTCTTGGGGTCTAAGGAATACTCTGTTAGTCATGTGGGAAACATGAAAAACAGAAGCTGTTTGATATTTCCATACTGGCACCATTCTTGGAACTGAAAGTTTAAAATAAAAGTCAAATACAGCAAGAGTTTTAAGAAGATTGTCAGGTAACACAACTTGAACAGCAGGCAGTGGGCCCACCTTTTCCCTTAGACAATAATACCAAGCAAGAAAAGCCCTGTAGGGAATACCATGGTTTGTGAGGTGAGTAATTCTATTCACTTTGTGAGGTTTTGCATATCACAGTTCCTCAGGTCATTGCATTCACTGGTAGATGTGCAACTTTTAAGATGTGCATCTACCAAGATCTAGAAATGCCATTAAGCAAGAAAGCCAAGGGCAAGGTCCAGCATGTGAGTCAGGGCAATCCCAAGCACAAATACAGGCTGGGCAGAGAATGAATAGAGAGCAGTCTTGAGGAGGAGGGCTTGCAGGTCCTGGTTAATGAGAAGCTCAATATGAGCCAACAATGGTCTCTTGCAGCCCAGAAAGCAAATCGTATCATGGGCTGCATCAAAAGAAGTATGGCCAACAGGCTGAGGGAAGTGATTTCTCTCCCTCTATTCCACACTTGTGAGATCCCACCTGAAGTATTTTGTCCAGCTCTGTAACAACCAGCACCAGAGGGACATGACATTCAGAATGGGTCCCGAGGATCCGCTGGATCAGAGTACTGGATGACCTCTCCTATGAAGACAGATTCAGAGATTTGGGATTCTTCAACCTGCAGAAGAGAAGGCTTCAGGGAGACCTTACAGCAGCCTTCCAGTATTTGAAAGAGGCCTACAGAATAGTTGCAGAGGGACTTTTTACTATGGCATGTAGCCACAGGATGAGTTATAATGGATTTAAATTGGAAGAAGTTAGATTTAGATTTGGCATTAGGAAGAAGTTTTTCCCTGTGAGGATGGTGAAGCACTGGAGCAGGTTGCCCAGAGAAATTATGGAAGTTCTAACCCTGGAAGTGTTCATAGCCAGATTGGCTGGCTATGATTCTATGCTTATTTTAGAGCTGTTCCCGGTGCAGGGGTTTGATTGCTGCAGCCCAGGTACAACTCAGTACTTTCCTGATTTTTTTGCAGACTTACATTGAGCAATTGATTTTGGAAAGTTGCAGCAATTTGCAGCAGTCCCAGGTTTCCCTGTGCATTCATGTTGTATGTGTGTTTTGACCACTGTTACTGACTAAACTCACCCAGGCGTACGCCCTCTTTGCAGGTTATTTCTGTTTTCCCCTTCAGTCACGATTTAATGGCAGTCAGAGGGACTATCTGCTCCAAGTTTGTTGCTTTTTGGTTATTTTGTCTTTTGCTGTGGAAGGGCTTAGTCATATTTAGCTTTTTTCCCTTATAGGGTAACCATGGGAAAGAATAGGTTCAGTTTTCAAAGTCATCCACATATTTCATTTCTTCCTGGAGGAGCAACTGTGCTGTCATCTTTGAACTTGAGCTCAAAAAAAAACCAGAAAAAAACAAACCAAGGGGAGTCTCAAAATAGTTCCATCACAATCTGAATGTACCACTTAGCTCATTTTTACATGTCTTCCTTCCAGACAGGTTTTCAATGGGGTTATTTAAGTAAAGGCTTTTAAAAAACTTTTGGCTTTCTGCTCTTACAACTAAAAATACTCTGTAAAGTGAGAGGAAGGCTTGGAAAAGGTCTGTTTGTGCCTATGCAGTCTTTTAGATGCTCATGAGCAATGAAAGAAGATGAATGACTTTTTTTTTTTTTCCCAGAACAGCAAGACTAAGAGGAAGGACATCCTTGACTCTATCTACCCAAGCCCCTAAAGAGACAACTGATTGATTGGAGAGGTAACCACACTGAGGATATTTAAACAGCAAGGTGAATAATTTATAAAATCCTTCCAATTCAGCTCTTTCTCTCTGCATGACACCAAGTCATATCTCTGCATATGATGATTCTGAATTCACAACCTGTCCTGATAGAGATGCTGAGAGATAACAGATGACTTGCCAGGAGGAAGGGACATATTAGGACACCAGCAGAACTGGTGAAGATGTAAATAACCTTTCCCACCACTCATGATGTCTATATGTCCTGCTTTGGGCAGTTAGAGATAGGCAGAGAACAGTAAATCATTCTGCCCTTGCTCTTCCTAGAGGAGAAACGCTGAAAGTCTATGGTGATGGGCCAGGAACTTTTTCTTCACCTCAACAACATGAATGAACTTGCCAGGAGTGTGGGAGCTAACACTTACAAGGAAATCCTTTCTAATACTACTGAGGGCCATCAGTATCACTCCTAAAGGATGATTAGGGGACTTGAGCATCTCCCCTATGAAGGGAGACTGAGATCCCTGGGGCCATGTAATCTTGAAGAGAAGACTGAGAGGGGATCTCATCAATGTGTATAAATATCTAAGGAGTGGGTGTCAAGTGGAGGGGGCCAAGCTCTTTTCAGTGGTGCACAGTAATAAGACAAGGAACAACAGGTTCAAACTTGAACATAGAAGATTTCACCTCAACATGAGGAGAAATTTCTTTACAGTGAGGGTAACAGAGTGCTGGAACAGGCTGCCCAGGGAGGTTGTGGAGTCTCCTTTTCCGGACACTTTCAAAACCCATCTGGATGCATTCCTTTGCAGACTACCCTAAGTGATCCGGCTTTGGCAGGGGGGTTGGACCTGGTGATTTCCTGAGGTCCCTTTCAACCTCTGATATACTGTGATACTGTGATACTGTAAACACAGGCTGTCCCTTTGCCTAATCTCACATGATTGCAGCGCCATCTCCCCACCTATTTCAAAACGCACTCACAGATGCAGCATGTCTGTAGCCTCCCTTGCTGGCCTTAACTGGTGTGATAGCAACAAGTGCCAGTCATGTTAAAATGTGTCCAAGCTTAAGTGAGAGATCAGTGGATCTCACTCAAATGAAGCACTTGGTCTTAGGCTGCCTCTGCAAATACAGTATGTGAGGGCATGGAAATAGTACTTTCATGTCCAGCTCAGACTCAAGCTGCCAAATTTCTGAGAATTTATCTTGACTGCAGATAGTCAAAACACACTTGGAAATTTCATTTATTGAGAAATTTTCATTTCCTATCCCAAAATAAAGTATAAAACACTCTTGAAAAAAATGTTTTCAGGCAGAATGTCCCACCATACATTGTGGGATTAAGAGTGTGAAAATGGGAAATTGACATTTAATCCCTTCTGCACTGCATGCCATTGCTCTCTGCACAGCAGTTGTTTGCAGTTCAAGCTGGCCATGTGGTGCTTCATGTTTGGTAGCCAGGAGAACTTCTGGATCTCTCTGCTTTCAGCAGCCCTGAAAGGTATATGGTTAAGGGGATAAGATTAATTCCTTTCTCGTTCAACCTGAGATCTCCTCTCATTTCCCTGTTCCATGGAGACATGAAGATTTATTGATAACCACCTGACATTTCCTTTGCAATATCTCATCTAACTGCTTCTAATTATTTCCCTACTTAGGGAGCATGTGCCAGTTCCCATGGCTTCCTGAGGGTGATGTCACCCTTTCTGTCTCTGTAGGGTGCATTCACAGGATAAATGGAACAAAGGGAAATCATGGGGGTTTCAGATGTTTTCTGAAACCTATCCTCCCTTTAAATATTTCAGGAAGATTTCAGGGTATACAAAACATAGTTTCAGTTCAGCTAAAATAGGTCACTCTCTATTAGTCTGTAATACAACATTTTGAAACTATAACATGTAAAAATATTCCTACAAGGCAAAAGGATAAGTTTTTATTCTATAAATGATTAAAATTTACATTCAAATCTCATAAGAGCTATTCCTCTTTACTTGTTATTCCCCTTGAATCCTCCTGTGATTTCATGAAGGGCTTACTTGTCTATTGAACACAATTTTCTGCTCAGAAATGTCTCTGGACACCTTTTTCTAGATCCCTTCTTCTATCATGGTGAAGGAGCACAAACAACAACACAAATGTCTAAAGAGGTTTGGTTTTTTTCAGACTCCTCAGCCTCATCCCACCTCAGCTACTCTGGCCAGAACTGAACTTCCTGAATAGGACCAGAAGTTAATCAAAGCTTATTTCTTAATGGCTGGTCACATACAGGTACACTGACTACTGATTGTGCATTCAGAAACAATCCAACTTTCACAGGTTTCTTTGGCTTATTTTCCACTGAGTTCAGCTGGGATGGACAGCAGGATCTAGCCATCTGAGTTACCACATGGACTTTTTTGGCTTATTAGCTCCACTAACAATAGAATGGCTGAATTTCCTCAAGCCTTTATATCTTAACAGCCACAGCTTTTCCAGCCAAATTAGCAATAATAGGAGGCGAGAGAGAGGCAATTCTGATGGAAGATGCTGCACTGCTTTTCTCTTTGGGGAATGGAGCAGAATGTCATGCATTTATATGTCTGCAAATGAGCAGAGGCACATATACTTCATGAGCAAATGATCCCTGGTGGTAACCAGTGGGCAGCTGCATTGCAATTAATAGATTATGCTCATGCCAAAAATTATGCAGGGAAACTAGCATAATTTGGATCAATGGACGTGGGGAAGCATTAGCAAAATAGTAAGCTTTTTATTTGTTTTACTTTAAATAGGCATTGAATGTGTCAATTGCTAAGCAAGGTGTTGGGAAGGAGAAAAATACCTCAGGTTGTCCATATTTCTCTTGATGCCAACACTCTGATCTGCACTTAATTCTTCTTGTGTTCTGTAATGTTTCAGGAGCCTTGAATTACTTTGCTGTAATCAACAAAAAAATCAAATCATAACATATTTAGAATCCCTGAGTGGTCATTCCGTCCATTAAAGTTAACTTTAGGGATGGACTAATATACAGAAACTTGTCATTTTGTCTAGTGTATTCAAGGAAGTAGGAGTGGAAAATTGAGAAGAGAGTCTCACTGCTTATCTAACTTGCTTCACTTCATACATATGAAAATGCTCTCTGCAAACAGACATGAAAAAGGTGGGGTTTCCACTCAAAGTTCCTAAATAAACAGCAGAAAGCCACTATAAAGCTTAAAATATTGCAAAGGAAGCAAGAAGCCTGCAGTCAGGAGATCAGAGGAAGGTTAGTCTAGTGCAACAGAAAATTGGGCAGTGTGAGGTTCAATAGCGTACGTTTACCTAACCTGGGGTGTGAAAGGTCTGGAGCCAAGTCCCTCTGCCGCAGGCTGCTTGTGTGATTCTAGACTATTTTATTTGTATCTCACATGACTTGGATTATTCCCTAACCCATGAAAGTTGATTTATGTACCTAGCAGGAAGTTTGAAGTATTCATATTTAGTAATTTTCTAATAACCAAAGAAATAAAAGAGATCACATTGGTGGGCTTGGCTGTAACTTCACTAGCTAATTAAATGGTGAGAGTATAGAGTTGAGTACCTACAGCCAACTGGCACAGAATGACCAGCATCCATGATATTAAACTCTCTTAACCTTCAGATCAGGGTGACTGCATCCAAAATGCCTATTAGGAATATTTTCTGGTTTATGTTAACTTCTGAACCATGTCCAAGAGTGGTCTGGAAGAACTGCATTTGTCCAGGGACCATTCTAACAATTTAACAGTATATAGGCAATTGGATTTTAGCACCCAAGTGTGTTCACTAGCACAACTTAATTTTCCACTGTGAGATTAGGATTTAGGATGCCAATAACATTCTTAAATGCACTGGCTGCTTCTGCAAATTTAGAATATCTCTTTCCATTGGCAAACGAAGATTGGAGCATATGAGTTGTTTTCAATCAAATTTTACCTGCACAGTGCATTGAAATTGTAGCAGCAGTTAGGTTCCTGACCCTTTCCATAACTGCTTACTCTGAGCTGTTTTGAAGGCCTCTCTGATGTTACAATATGAAGCTTGAATGCTGTTCCCTAGTTTGTCTCTTGGAGAATTGTGGAGAGGCTCAGGGCTCTCAACAGAGCAGTCTTAATCAACAGCTGCTTAGTTTGTAACTCTTGACTTCTGCCTCTCTATGATGAAGAACTCTCAAGTATTCATTATCCGGTGCAAATGTGTGATCACCTGTAGAAATGGATGTGCCTGCAAATGCTCAGCTGAGGAGAACTTGGGAAATATTTTAAAATCTTGTACGTTAGAATCAAAAATGTAATTTGGAAAGATAGAGACAATATGATGATGGAATGCAAAGAAACTCTAAGGACTGCAGTGAAAGAAAGTCACCACTTATAAGAAATCCAGGTTTTGGTAGTAGTGACTTAAAAGTTCAAACAGAATGTGACAAACTTACTAGCATCTGCAAAGAGCAAACTAAAGAATTTGTGCTACTAAGGCAGTCAGCAGTATCTTCCATAAGTGAGAAGTCCAGCCCGAGGGATGTGTTGAAGTCCAGCTCACTCTTTACTTAGAGTTTTAGGAAAATATTTTAAGATCTCTCCTATTACACGTAAATCCAGAGAAACTGTATAGTCCTGTCAGTGCACAGAATGGGATTTCTTCATTAACTGGAGGTATGCTTCAGATCTGATGGTAGGGAATGACATTTATTTATTAAAATCATTCACCCTCTGAGCACAAACATCTTATGGCACTTGTTTCCACAGCCGGAGGGAAAGCTGCTCTTGATCCTTAGTGTTACTTGACTTTGTGGCAGTTTAGGCTTGGGTATGTCCTGTTCCTGCCACATAAGTTGCACCTCCAGCGTCCCGAGTGCCCAGCCCAGTGGGTGGACACAGCAAATAGTGTATTTCATACCCATAATGTCCTCTGCCCTACAAATCCATCTGCAAAGTCATTCTCTTCCTCTTTCTTCCCTCTCTGCTCCCATGGGAGGTGCTCCCTATCGGGTAATGGTGGGGGAGTATCTCAAGGCCTCTAAGGCCTGTCTGGGCCTAATGCCAGAAGGAGAAGGGGGTGGGGGTGCGGTCTCAGACCTGGCCAGCCTGGGACTAGCCTAGCAGCGGGGGGAGAAGAAAGAGTCCTGGGGGTTTTGGGTATACCCTCAGGTGGGGAGAAGTGTTGGGGGCCTTTGGGTGTGCTGTAGGGGATTATGTATGCTTCAGGATTTCTTTTGTCACTGTGCTTGAAATTTCTGTAAAACACTAACTGCTTTTCCATTTAAACTTTCCATCACTTCTGCAATCCATTTGTGCGTCATTCTTTTTGCCCCTCTCAGGGGCAAGAGAGGATCTGGCCTCAAACCAGGACAGACTTCTAGACTCATTTTGAGTAGGAGGATGAGTCTACCACGGGACACAGGCTAGCTGAGCTGGTTTGTTCAGCCTGACAAAGCAACATCTGGAAGGACACAGATGACTGGAAAACCAAGCAAGGAAATGCAAGCAGTGGGGTGTGACCACCAAGAAACCTAAGACTAACAGCTAACAAACAGCATAAATATAACAAATAGCTGTAAACTGGTCATTTGGCCTATAAAGAGGAAGATGGCCTGCAAATTCTATAGAGGGGCAATGTGTACCCCAGTTTCTTAAGGGGAGGTGGAAATAGAGGCAAGAAATCCAAATACATTCAGTGGTAGACACCACACCAGTGTCCACTCACCAGCTTTGAGGCCAACTTGCATGGAAGAGGTAACACTTTCAGGTGTGTCTGACTGTCACAACATGGGGACACATAAAATATCCTTGGCCTGTGCTGTCTTTGAGCTGTGCTTTGGAAGGAACTGGTGATCAAGAGGAAAAATTGGTGAAAGACTAGTCTCAGATAGTAGGAAATGGATTTCCTGTACTTGGGCCTGGCAACACTTAATTTGTTAATATGGACACAACCTCAGCATTTTCTTTCCCTTGGTCCCTTCAGGTTTTGAGAACTAAGCCTGACACATCTTTTATCACAGGGAATGCAACATTAAATATGCAAGACAATAACCCCATATTCCACACTCTGTGCTGTTATAAATTTGATGCTCAAAGGGCAGTAATTGGAGGGAAAACAACAGCTCTTTGTACTGCAGGAGTTACATCTGTTATTTGACTAATTAGTGACACATAATCACCTGTATGAGCCTTGGCAATACAGAATATGTTCTAATTCTGGCCACCGTCCACGAAAATATCCCAGTCTCACATTTCCATTTGTGACTGCAGAGTTATGTGTAGATGTTGGTGCTGGGAGGCAATTTCAGAGAAATGATACACTTCAAGGAAGAGAGTGAGTAAATTACTTTGGATAGATAGATACATCTTGTCTAGTTTCATTTACAAACAAAAGGAGGAAGTTTAGGAAGTGTCTTCTACACATAAAGCTGGAGAAGGCTTATTTTAGTCCAAAGGACTGGGCAGATGCTCAGGCAAAAGACTGAAGTGCAGAGGTGGTGTGAGGGTTCTGTTATCTGGGGCACTGTAGAACTGAATGGACTTGTGATTCTTGGTCTTTTTATCCTTGTTTGTTTGGGGAGAGCTTTGCTTTTAGGTAAAATGTGTTTACCCAGCATGTTCCATTTAGATAATGACTGGCCTTATCCAATACTAAGGAAGAAAAACACTATCACAGCAGAAACTGGCAGTTGTGAGTTGATATTTTGTCTTACATGTATTGACTACAATGTCAAAGATTCAAAATAACTTAAATGTCTCTCTAGAAAAGAAAAATCAAAATGTCAGTGCTGTGGAATATTGCCAAACTAGAGGGGAAAAAAAAATCCTACCCCCTGACCCATGAATTCATGAATGCATATGCTGCAAGTAAAAGAACACTGCTTTGATAATAACAACAAATATAAGGATGAAAAACAGGTTAGGAATGTATTCTATTTTGGTAATATGTTTATTATAGTATATGACGATTCAGAAAAGATTTTAAATCCTCATAGCAGAACTTTCTGACTCTTCCATGGCTTCCCCAACTCTGCTCTTGCATCCTCTTTTTGGATTTTTTTTTATTTTATTTTATTTTTAATTCTCTGTTGCTTGGACTACAGACACAAATGGGTAGAAATATTATGCTGACCAAAGGATGTTTTCAGCTTGCTACACAGAGTTCTTCTCTGGTGCCCTTGGTGCTGGCATCTAGAAAGGCTTTTTGACCTGACCAGGCTACAGAGTATGATGAGGAACCTAAACAAGTTCAGCAAGGGCAAGTGAAGAGTCCTGCACCTGGGGAGGAATAAACCCATGCACCAGTACAGGTTAGGGGATGACCTGCTAGAAAGCAGCTCTGAAGAGAAGGATCTGGGAGTGCCAGTGGAGGAGTTAACCATGAACCAGTAATGTGTCCTTGTGGTCAAAAAGGCCAATGGTATCAGTGCTTGAAGAAGGGTTGAGGCCAGCAGGTTGAGGGATGTTCCCCTTCCCCTCTCCTCTGTCACAGTGAGACCACATCTGGAGTATTGCATCCAGTTCTGGGCTCCCCACTTCTGGAGAGACAAGGAATTACTGGAAACAGTCCAGCAGAGGGCTGCAAAGATGATGAGGATACTGGAGAATATCTCCTACAAGGAAAGGTTGAGAGACCTGGGGCTGTTTAGCCTGGAGAAGGGAGGACAGAGAAGGGACTTTACCAGTGCTTATCAGTATCTACAAGTCAGGTTTCAAGAGGATGGGATCATGCTCTTTTCAGTGCCCAATAACAGGAAAAGAGGAAAAAAAGTACAAACTGGAACAGAGGAAGCTCCATCTGAACATAACGGGGGAAATTGTTATTTTGAGGGTGCCAGAGCACTGGAATCGGCTGCCCACAGAGGTTGTGGGGTCTCCATTTCTGGAGACTTTCAACACCTGCCTAGACATGTTAGTGTGCAATCTGCTCTAGGTGAATTTGCTTTAGCAGGAGGGCTGAACTAGATGATCACCAGAGGTCCTTTCCAACCCCTACAATTCTGTGATTCTGTGTGACTTCCATGAAGGTGGTTGCAGGAAGATCCCTTCCACTGGTATCTGTAGTCTCCCTTAACCTTTAAGCATTGCAAAGGAGCTGTTATGTCAATACATCTATTCTCCAGGGAACTCCCCAGCTGACTGAAGGTAGGCCAGGAAAGTGAGTCAGAACTGCAGCAGACAAGGCTGCTCCCAACTCCTGTCTGCCCCCAACACTGTGCGTGGTGTGCCAGACAGTGAGGATAATCTTAATAGATGTGACAAGGTATTGGGGATGTTTCAAACTCACTCACTGGAGAGGAGGTGACAGTTATGGACAGCGTTAGCAGCAAGCCAGAGAATCCTGACTTGAATAGTTTCCTGGGGAAGGCAAGCAGGCAAGTTCTGTGCATGTTTTTTGAATTAGCTTGGAAATGGATTACAGGGCAAATTAAGGTTTTAATGAAACTATATCAAGTAGCATTACCAAGAAACAGAGAAATGGCCTAAGTACTACAAATTCTTGGTTTGACTTAAATGAAAAAAAGCATTTGATTTTTCAGAAACACCAGCTCACATCAAAATTGTCTAAGTTGAAAACATCAAATGACATTAATAATTTAAAATTAAATCAAACACATTTTAGTTTGATGTAAAAAAAGATTATTCTGAGGGGTTTTCTTGTTGGTTTCTTTGATGCAAAAGAATAATTATCTTTGACCTGAACCAAATCTCCCTTTCTCTCTTCTCTCTTCTCATTTACTTTAGTGGATTGACCACTGAAATGAAATGTTATTCATCCACCTTTCCAAAGGATCTTGAGGCTGTACCTACTCTGGAAATGTACCTACTCTGGAAATGTAGCAAACGATGACTCCAACTGACCAAAGGGATATTCCACACTGTATGACACCATGCTCAGCAAATAAGGCTAAGGGAAGAAGAAAGAGAGAGGGGACATTCAGAGTGAGGGCCTTTGTCTTCCTGAGCTGCTTTCCTGGAGGTGGCTGAACACCTGCCTGCCAACAGAAAGTAAAGAATGAATTCTTTAATTTGCCTTATTGATAAACTGTCTTTATTGCAACCCATGATTTTTCTCACTTTTACCCTACCAATTTTCCCCCTCCCACTGGGGAGTGAGCCAGTGGCTGTGTGTGGCACTTAGCTGCTGGCTGGGGTTAAATCACCACAGTCCTTTATGGCTTCCTAAATCACCATGAAATGGTAGGTCATTTGATGACCAAACATCTACTAACCTAATTATACTGTGATGAACACCTTTCAAACCTGTGGTGCATTTAATGCATTCCAAAAATAAAATCATCCATAATTAGAAGCCTTCCAAAACAACACACAGAGGCACTGGAGTCTAAGAGAAGCTCATCGCTAATGAGGTTTCTTCACTCACTGGGCAGATTGGAAGAAGGGAGGAAGCAAAGCTAGAGACAGAAGCTGGTATCACGGAGCAGATTCAATGAAACCTTGCTGTTTGCCAGACCAGACTTCTGTTATATGGATTCTTGTTGTCCAAGCCCTGACAGAGCCAGTTTTGGCCATTAGGGAAGTGATTTCTCCTTTTCCCATAATTCTAGTAACAGATGAAATGGAAATTGCCCCAACTTGACTGATGTTTCTGCAAATCATAGGTTAAGGTTTTTGACACCACACTGCTAAATTCATGCTCACCTGGACAAAACCAGTGATTTTCTGGTGTACACATCACCCATATGCATTGCAAATGCGAGGTTTCCAGCAAATACCCAGCTTGCTCTGTACATGCATACATCTGATGGCACTCACATCAGAACAGACAATCTGGAAGGGGAAAAGTAAGAACTATGCATGGGTATAGATGGGGGAAGCACATAAAGGGGAATATGCTGTTTCAGAATAAGAAGCTGAAAGTGAGCATAGAGATGCTAGATATGCTGCATCATTTTTGTTTCTGTGTAATTTGCTTCCCCCAATGATTTATCTTTTTATTTTGTATCAAAAGAAATACAATTTAAACTGTTGCACTCAGTGAATAGATGCTTGAAGCATAATGCTGGAGGAGGTCACCTGAAATGAGTCTTTGAATCTTGAATATTATTTGCAAAAGAACTTAGAAGGGGGAATAACTTTTAAAAACACGCTTCTAATGTTGTTTTTCTGTTCAGCTGTTTGAGTTCTGAGGTATCTAAATGAATGAAAGTTACAGACACAGTTGGAGCTCAGTGTCAAGCCAGTCAAGCTACATACTTGAACTTTTATTCCTGGAAAAAGTTCTTAGTAATTCTGCATTTCTAATTATTGTTTTAAATGAATGAAATCTTCATGTTAGAATAATTCATTGAAGGTAAATAAAGGGAAGTATTTATTGCTCCCAAATCTTCCAAACACATTGCAGCAAACTGAAGTTCATACCATGACTGTCCATACATCATAGATAATGCTAAGCAAAGCAATTTCACACACAGGGAGATGCCTCCTGCCATTTCATTTTGAGGATTTGTAACTGAAACTTGAGACAGCTATTTATTGATTTTTACTTTTCAAGTATTTCTTCTTGTCTGAATAGTGGAAGATAATAATCATGTCAGAGACAGGCAGCCACAGCTCCTAGAAGCAGCCCTGGTGGTGTCATGGCGCCACGCCTGTCAGTGCTTAAGAGACATTTTCAAAATGCCCTTAATAACATCAATTCTTTGTTATCCCTGAAGTTCTCAGGAAGCTGGACTTGATGACTGTTGTAGGTCCATTCCAGCTGAACTAATTTATTGTATTTCTGTTCTAAAATAAACTGGAAAATGTACATTGTCTCTTATGCTACAAAAAACAAACCAAACAAAACAAGACCAACCAAAAAGAGAAAATTAATGAAGTTATATTAGGTGTAAGCATGTGTATGGAAGTCAGGCTTGCTCAAATATATATCTAATTTGTATCAGGATAAAGATCCAAGTCTAACTAGAACAGGACCTCTTAAAAACTGTGAAAGATAGTGACCTTGTTTTTCTTTGTTTCTCTTATGCCCTCTGTAAACTCATTTATGTACATTCTTTGGAAGCTTGCCTTACAATTTAAAGATTCCTATTAAGATAAACAGCTCCTAATAAAAAGCTTTTATATTTAAAAAGCCTCTCTGCTTTCATGGTTTCTAAAACATCTAACTTGGCAGACTTAACTCCATCTGTGTTCAAGGCTTGAGGTGCTACTGAAATAAGCATATTCATAGTATTTTTTCAGTGCATATTTCCATTATCATCTTGAATTGTTACAAAAGTGGTATGAAAGAGGATTCCTGATGAAATACTTCTATTACTCTTTGTTATATGTAATCAAATACATGCTGTTATATATGTAATCAAAGCACTACTGACAGCTCAATGTTTGGAGAGGATTTAAATTATTTCAGCCTTATGTAAGACATACTGTAGATGAGGAATTCACTATAAAATGAGCCAAACCCCAGCTCAGAAGTGCACAGACACTATTCAGAGCTGGCCATGTTGTATTGACATCACAGTCACTCGTTGGCTGACGTTGTGCTGTACATTATATTGCACCAATTACACTTCGACAAGTACCTAATCATTTTGCATCATTGTTGGAATGACAACAGCCAATTACACAAACACAAGGCCTGGTAGATATACTCCAGCAAAGCTAAAGCTGCAATCGCTCTTTACCAATGGTGACTTTATTGCATGCTTTCACATAATTAACTTGGTTCATGTTGATCTGGAATCTTTCACTGCACAGCTATGCCAGCAGCCCAGTTAAGAGCTGGATTTAATAGAAGACAAACTTTATGAATCAGAATTTCTTTAAAATTGTTCTCCTTTAATTTTTTACTTCCTTTTTGGGGCAGGTGAATCATTTGGAAGTTTTTCCAACAGCCATAAACATAATTTTGCAAATTATTTTCTATCCATTGATAAAAATGCTTTTCATAAAACACAGTAATACACTGCTTTGGGAAGCACAGCATGAAACAATGAATCACTACCTTTTTAAAGACATAGGAGTTAAGAGTAGATGTTCTTAACATTAAAATACTCATTGCAGTCATAAGGAATGTCAGAGTTAAGTGCTCTAATCAGGAAAAATTATGCCTTGAGCTTCAGCGGGTTTGTGCATGCAAAAAGTCAAGGATAATGTATTATTTTGTGTTACTGCCTCTGACACTTGGCTCTAGGGAACAAATAGGCTAAAGTAATCCCTAGGGCAACTTTGCTCCCTTCCTGAGGCATACATTCACTGCACTGTTTCTGCTCTTTACTGTTAGCAGATACTTTTTTGAAAGAGGGGAGATATCCACAGACAGGAAATTCTGCTACTATTATTTTTGAGCCACATAAGACATGCAAGTTCTACTATGGGAGTAGATAACAAATTTAATACATGTGATCTGTATAGAGCCTTCACAGAGCCTGAGGCAAGGAAGGCAACACGGCAGGAGAGGCATTAGTTTAATTTTTGTTAATGCCACAGCTTTTTTTTCATGTGTTTTCCAAGGTCCTACTTTTCTCTCAGTAAGAAGCATATTCTTCACTCTCCTCGTACAGATGGAGACTATTCATAGTGCTCATCCTATTTAAAAGTAGCAATCTTCCAACCTGTGGGTTGTACAGAGCCCAGTTAGACCATCAGAAATAGCAACTGAAAATGTATACCACTGCCCTAGCACCTAATTCTCTCCCTAAAATTGCACTAACACTGAGATGGCTATAAAGAGAAAAGATGTTTGAAACTTGAGAGAAGGGGAAATTTAGGGAAAATGTATCTGCAGCCAGCAGAAGACTAAAGTGTGCAAAATGGAAGTGGTTTAGGAAGCAAGCTGAATGACAAAGCATCTTTGGGGAAATAAAATTTGGGAATCCTAGGAAAAAAAAGGAATGTCAATTAAAGTTAGGGAGAAATTAAATGAATGATGGTATGAGGAAGAGAGAGGGATCAAGATTTACTTCAGTACCTGAAGCACAGCCCAGATCAGTTACTTGCTGCTGTCAGCAGCATGAGTGCAATGTGGGAAAGATTGAATGCATGCTATAAAATGGAAGATTTAACAAGGTTCAAGCAATTAAGTAACTGGAATATAATATGTGAACATGCTGAATATGCTTATTTAAATTCAAATGGTTATTCATTGTTTATCTTTAGACCTGAAAAATTATCCAGCTTGCTTAGTTGTCCTTGCTGTTTCATATACTGCTGATCTACTGAATGCCACCAAGACAGCATTCAGAGGTAGTTGCTCTCTCATCAATGGCATCCAGGGACTCATCTTGAAAGGTGCAAAGTGCATAAACTGCAAAGGAAACAAATACAAGGTGGGTAATAAATATCCTTTGCTCCAATAGGCTAAAGCAATGACACCACTACATTTCCATTTATAGTGATATCACTAATATGGCCATCTGTCAGAGATGTTAAGGGACAAAGCCTGAATGCCTAATCAGCTAATACTACTCACTCAGTGGGAAAGATTAGCCACAGGAGTAAACAATTTTATTCATAAGATGGGGAAATACTTTGTTCAAATGAGAAAAAATGAAAGTTACACCATTTATGTGCTGACACTTAGCAGAGCCAGCTCTCCTGTGTCTCCCACTGGCAAATGGGATGGCTTTAGATAAATCATTTCACCTTGCTATGTGAAATTAAGGCAAAGCCCTTTTCACTCATAACTACTGTAAATTCCCAAGACTTTATTTTTGCTTCTGATCACAACTTCCAAAACAAACATGAAACATTAAGCATAGTTTGTTTCCAGGGTCATTCCAGAGTTAACACATGCTGGCCCTCTAGCTAGTAGTGTTACACGGAACTTAACTATTGATATGGTAGTCCTGCTGATTTTGTTAATCCAAACACTTCCAGAGTTTACCAGCATACAGTCATCCTAACAGGGAGGCAAAGAAAAAGATCATCTTCCTGAAAAAAAAAGCTGTATAGATAATCCAGGTGTCCAGTAATAAAAACAAGCAAATCTGGGTGCAGATTTTTTGGGTGATCATATTTAAAACTATATAATGAGGTATTAGATTTAGCTTTAAGGCCTTTATTTGAAGGTCTCTGATGTTGCCAGTCTTTTGCAAGTGCAAGCTGTTCACTAAGTCCCAGATTATGAAAAGCACATGTCAACAACACATCCCGAAGCATCTCTTATGAAAGAGGTGATCTGTGTTTTGCCGGCCGTTAGTATCAGAAAGGAACAGGTGAATATCAAAGTACTATTCCAACAAGAACCATAACATAATACCTAAAACCTAGGTCAAGAATTCAACTCAGTCTAAACTGGATGATGTAACGAACATCTTAATGGAGGAAGAGTATACCAGGTGATACAGAGTAAACATCAGATAGAAGAGCAAGCACTGAAGTTCCTACTCTGTTACACTTTCTGTGACACATTGGGAATACCAACATCTCTGTCTACATCTCCTGCTGATTAACCAGTGATAGAGAC
This sequence comes from Picus viridis, assembly GCA_033816785.1. Taxonomy (NCBI): domain Eukaryota; kingdom Metazoa; phylum Chordata; class Aves; order Piciformes; family Picidae; genus Picus; species Picus viridis. The sequence goes on along the minus strand of CM066576.1, from coordinate 19,191,741 downwards.
TATCCCTGAGCACTGGGACTTGATCCTCTCTGCTGTTAAATTTTTAGCAAAGTGCTTGGCATGGTTGCACCTGGACCAAATGCTGTCTCTCAAACATTTCCTAGACACTGTAGAATAAAATAGGTTGGAAGGGAAATTCTGGAAATCACCTAATCTAAGATATTGAAATAGATCCCATGGGCTGTGCCCTGATACGATTTGAACATCTCACAGGATGGCATTTTCGTAGCCTCTCTGGGCTTCTTTTGAGTATTTTATTGCTCCCAGGGTAGAAGAGTTTTTCATAGGTAATTTAAATTTTCTATAATTTTTTAGATTTTCTAATAGTATGAACTTCCCAAAGGCAGTTGGGAAGATATGTTACCATAGATATGTTAGCCTGTTACAGAGGCTAAAAGAGTGCAACAACATGGATGTGGTCAGACTTTGGCCTCAAGGCCACAAAACTTCCATCAGTAATTTGAATGTAAGGGCATTATGCTGGAGGGCTCAGATCCCAACATTGCTGTTGAATGGGTGGGTACCATAGGAGACAAGTTGCCATGATAGGTATACAGAACACATACTGAAAAGTGAGTAACTCATATTGGGTGATAATGAACTAAAATTCCATTGATCTCTATATCTTTAAAAAATACTTATAAAAAGTCAACACAGCTAGAAACAATAATTCCTGTTAAACACTCCATAAAATGCAGTCTGAGCCAGGCAACTGTAGACAAGCAACTAAACAATCTGTGTCACTTTAAAATATTTTTGGGCTCTTCAGGTAAGTTAGGTCTTAGTGAGAACACTTAAAAACATTCAGGTGAAGGCAGGTGAAGGCTGCCTTTTCCCCCTGTGTTCCTGTATAGTGCTATCAGTAATACACAGGGCATGGACAGGGGAGGACTGAAGGACAGGCAGTGTGGGACCAGCTCATATGTAAACACCAGCACAAAATGTACATACAATTCAGTGATTCTTTGGGCCACATGCTTTTTCTCCGTGTAAGGGTAATTAGATTTTAAGTTGTGAGGTTTCATTTTCATGTATGGCCACCAATATTCTGCACACATAACCTGGAATATTACTGATACAAAGGTTTAGGTCTTGCAAACAAAACCCACTGATGCATTGGATGAGGATGCTGAGGACACTGATGGAAGATAGTGATGTTTTCAGGTAGCACTAAAAGAACAGATTTGGGTTTTTTTCAAATACAAATTTACCAACAGGCCTTAACCTTGTGCTATGCAGCTGAGCACACATCTCACTCCAGTGAGCACTGAATACACAATAAATAAATATGCCACTATAAGACACCTGCCACATACCTCAAGAAAGTAATGTAAAAGAAGCGAAATGCATAGGAAAGAGTTTGAGGAAATGAGTTTCAGCCTGCAAGTCTCATTGAGCCAGGAGACCCATCTCGTCTTTCACAGGTTCTCAGATGATGATCCATTATCCTTGATCAGTTCTGATATACAGCCTGAGTTGGTGGTATCTACAGTTCCTTGTGGGATTTCATGATTGGTGTCTCAGCTTCTTGGCTACTGTTATCAGTCTGATAGTTTTTGAGCAGAAATACTCTAATTATACGAAGTGTATTGAAAAGAAGACAGCTGTAGCGCTCATTATATAAATCTTGCTGCACAGAGAAAAAACTTTAGGCAACAAAGCAGGTGCAGAATAGCAAGATTGAAAAACAAACAAACAACAAAAAGTTTGCTGTTCTACTGTAAATATTGTTTCTTGATAAAAGATGGCATTCTGGAATGATTCTGCACAGCAAATTCTTTGGCAGTGGAGGATGGCAAGAGACCTATTATGTGCTCTGAAACAGTGAGAAAGAGACTTCTTCCCTCTCCATTTTTATTTACAATACAGAGTTCTCATTGCTTCTCTTTTTGCAAACATATATATATACATATATATGGTACAATTTATTAAAACTGTGTACAAAAAAAAAAGGTAGCACTTTCCCAGGGATCATTATTTCCTCCTGAAATTTCTTAAGGATTATGTGGAAACTGCTATTTCCCTGTGCTAGACTTTTCCTACACTGCAAATAAGATGCAGCCCTGCCAATAGTCTGTAGGTCCTCCCCTTTGGTCTTGTACAAGGAATGCCCTTTTTTGCCATATATTCCTTCTTTTCAGGACTCAGAGACCAAGACACCATTAACTTGCACCACCTGAAAGCTGTGGGAATTGGATGTGAAGTGCAGCTTCTTGCTGCTCAGCATTGGATGGACAGGATGCAATCAGACATAATTGGAAAACAGGAATTAAGGAAGCTGTGAGAGGCAGAGGAAATCTTATCATAGTCTTTGCTAAAGAAATGACAAACCCACATTCTTTTCATTTTTTAAATGTGACAAGAATGTCAGCAGACTGTCATAATTCTATTGCCTCATGTCTGACAGGGAAATCCAGTGTTTGATTCATAATCATTTTCAGTCACATTGAAAACTCAAAGCCAGGGATTTTTCTGAGAAACTAAGATTGAAGATTCTACAAGGAAAAGATCAGAGGGAGCTGTGCGCTAAGATCCTTTGAAAATTCTATTCTCTGACCTCTAAACAGCATTAGGTTGGTGACATTTTTTCAGTAGTAACACTGAGGAACCTCAGGAAAAGATAAGCACCCATTTGTGCTGCAAACAGAAACAAAATAGCCCTCAGGACATACAGATCTGGGGCACTGCTGCTGACAGGCAATGATTTATTCCAAGTGGCAGGTAAAATGATGCATGTTAGTATGATTTAATACATAATGCTACCTTGATAAAAGGATCAAGGCTCTTCTGTGAGAGGCATTATGCAGTTATGCAGGAAAATGGGGTTTACATATAACCTGCATCCAAAGAATATTTGTCAGAGTTCAGCAAAAGCATGATGTGGTTATTAAACTGCAGTTACTGCTCCATGTTTTTTCAGTAAACTGGGCAAACAAAGTGGGAAAGAGGATGGAAATGATGGACATCGGTCATCTACAGGGTGGGGATGATGAGAAACATGGCTGTAGATGGAAAAGCATGGATATGTTCAGAGACTGGGGGAGTCAAAGGAAGGGAACTGGGTTTTGGAGGATGGAAACAGTTGTGGGATCTTGTTCTGGACAGCAAAAAGTGTGTGTGTCAGTCAGTGCTGGTCTGAAGGACATGATGGAGTGGATCTTGGCTGTTAGAGAAGAAACAAACCCACAAAATGCACTTCAAGGAGCAATTGGGAACTGTGAGCTTAATGTTCCTCTTTTTAAATTCTGCCAACACACTTGAGGGCTTTTTCTGTTTGCTTGTTTTTTATTTTTATGACATGTCAGGATTTAAAGCTTAAATGTACAGTACTGCAAACCTAGAGCTTGATTCGCAGGGAAATACCAGACAAAAGACTACTTTATAGGCTTTACGTCAGTAAGCAGGAAAACATGGCTCAAACAGCTGCTTCTTTTTTTTTTAATGTCAGCAGTCTCTTTAGACAACTTTCACCCAAAGTCATTGCACAGTCAGCTTCTGACATACTGCAGTCATTGTTTCGTATCAGACCATCTTCCTGTATTGCTTTTTTTGCAGCAAACTCATCAGGTACTTGTATATTTTGTGTATTACTTGTGTATTTTGTTCTGACTGTTTAATATCTAGCAAACTCATAGTTTTAAATGGCAATAACCAGGTTTACTATTCTAACACTTGCCTATTCAGACAGAACATGCACACAAAATTTGCTGAGTATGGAGTCATTAATGCTGTTTTGTCATGGGAATATAACGCCTTGCTCATACTGTAATATTAAGAATGGAATACATAATAACAATATAGCCACACAAGAACTAGAAAAAATGGTGCAATTGTGGTTTGTGTTCACATCCTCAGTTTACACTGATGTTAAATGAGTGCGTGAGGTCTTCTCTTCAGTGAGTGGCAAAGCCCTTAGGGCTTGAGTTTCCAGTGTGCTTGGGCTCACAGCTGAAAGTGTGGGCACTCGTATTTGATATTCATCTTACTTCTGAATGAGCATACTATTAAAGCTCCAGATTTTTGGATAATAAAGCTTATGCTCACTATCTTTGACAAGTATCTCACTGACAGTGAGGAACTGTAGAAGGAATCTAACATAACTGAGCAAATGTTTTAAAAAAGTCAGAGGAGAATAAATGTGCAATAGTTCATGTGCGGAAAATAATGTAAACTGTATTTCCCTGGTATTTACAGTCTGTTTGGAAAAGACACCTGAGCATCACTGTTGGCAGCTCTCTAAAATCACTGGCTTCATATACAATGACACCAAATAAGCCAACAGGAAAACAGGCAGCATCAGGAAGGGTACTGAGGAATAGAGAGAGATTGTCCCTTTGTTGCCATATACAATTTTGATGCGCCCACACTATGAGGACTTTGGATGTCTGTATCTCGAGAGAAGAGCAATGAGGAACTAAAGTTTATAAAATCATGAAGGCAGGGGAAAAAAAACAAATGTGGAGCTCTTATGTATGAAAATTCACAATATATAAACAGCAAATTATTCTTTGAAACTTCACCAACATCAACATCAATTTAGAACAAAAAATTTTTTAGCAGTGGTGTGGGGTTCTTCTATGCAGTGAATAGTGAAATACAGAAATCTCTTTCTATTAGAATGAAGATCTCTGTGGGCTTCTTCTGGTAGAGAAAAAACAAACAAACAAACCAAACAAAAAAAAATCCACAACAACAACAAAAAAAAAAGGTTTTCAGTCACCTCTAGTCAGCTAGCTAGGATCTGTGGGTCACATTTTACCTTTCAGGGGAAAGCATGTTATGCAGCCAAATACTAATGTTGATTTCCTAAGCACTGAAACGTAACCCTTTGTATTGTAGAATTGTTAGCATGGTTCCTGGCACATCTTTCTCAAGGTTCGACCAGCAGCTTCCAAAAGATTTTGGGGTTTTATTTTGGGAGTTAGCAGGGATCAGGGACCATTTTCAATAGGCATTTTGGATACAGCCACCCTAGAGTGGGTGGTAGGAGAATCTAGTAGCATGGATATAACCAGATAACTCCTCTTGGAGTGACTCAAAGAACAAGTGCTGGCACTGTTTAACTTACTGGAATTGGTATAATCAGAGTACTGAAGATCTACAACTCAAATATGACTGTTGACAATGGGCTATGTGTATTACAGACTTAAGGAAGGAAGGAAACAACTTTTATAGGTCACTAGGGAGAAGGCAAACTTTTAATAAACTCATGAAAGATTCTCTGAGACAAAAGCACTGTAAGAAACTCTGGAAATGTATCAACTAAGTAAATAAGAAGATTTCAAGTTTTGAACTTGTCATCTGATGGTAGTTTGCAAAGTGAATGCATATCCAGTAATTAAAGAACCACTCAACGTGAAATCTGGCATACAGAAGATAGGTGCTAATATCCTTTGTTTACCTCCTGTTGATGATGGAGAACAGAATCAATATGGACAACCAATATGGTCTAGTATTGTTCATTTATTAAGGGAACCTCTACAGCTTATATAGACTGGCAGAGCATTGTTGGCATAGCTTCACTGGTTCCCCACAACTGACCCCACATCGTATTATTATAGATTATTGGTTAAACTACTAATATCACGCGAGGTTGTCGATCGACGTATGCGTCCTGTTATTCCAAGATAACTCTCTGTGTTTATAGCTACCAGTACCTTGCTTTAGTTACACACTGCAAGCACAGCACTATTGTGCTAAACTGCTAGCTACTTCTACACATGCTAAACATGGCCTACCACGTCAAGCTCGAAGCTTATATTGCCAGATTGCTCACACCACTTATTGCTATGATTGTCACATCTTCCCTATAATAACTTACATGAATCAGTTAACAGAGATTATTTTGTGCTAGATGTAACTTATCACAGTTTTCAGATGCCAGACAAAGTCTCATCCTCCCAGAGAGGCTAAAGTACCATGTGTATGTCAGTAGATGACAAGTAGTTAATCAGAACAGAGTTTCACCTTTGAGTAGCTTCCAAAAATTGTTACTTTTTCACTTTTGGGTAATACAAGAAATTACAAAAAGGATTTTAGTCTTGGTGCTGTTCTGCACTTACAGCTCTTGCAAATCAGGCTTGAGGATTGTTTGGAATGGTTTCCAATCACTGCCAATGGGCATCATCATATGACAGTGATGCTGAACAGTTCTTTTTCCAGCAGCCAGATGTGGAATAAACTCCACTTAGGTCCAACAATGATTAAGATCTGAAGAAAGGTAATTCCTTACCAACATGTTCAGCATGACCACTTAGAAATGATTTAATAGTCTTACCACATCTTTTTCTTGACCCCAAAATGGATTTTTGCCTTCAGACACTGTGAAATTTACTCCAGGACCAGAAAAGATCCTTGGTGTCCTAATGGACGCTAAGTTGAACAAAGGCAGCAATGTGCTCTTGCTGCAAAGAAGGCGAATGGTATCCTGGGCTGCATTAAGCAAAGCATTGCCAGTAGACTGAGGAAGATGATCCTTCCCCTCTGCTCAGCACTAGTGAGGCCACATCTGAAGTGCTGGGTTCAGTCCAGAGCTCCTCAGTACAAGAAAGACATAGACCTACTGAAGAAAGCACAATGAAGAGCCACAGAGATGACAAAGTGAGTGGGGACATTTTTCATGAGGAAAAGCTGAGAGAGCTGGAATTGTTTGGCCCGAAGAAGTTTCACTGGGATCTCATTGATGTGTAGGGATAGCTGGAAGGAGGGTGCAAAGAGAATGGAGTTAGACTCTTTTCAGTGATGCCAAGTGAAGGACCAGAGGCAATGGGCAAAGACTGAAATATAAGAGGTGCCATGTGAACACCAGGAAACAATTTTTAACACGAGGGAGACATAGCACTGGAGTAGGTTGTAATAGAGGTAATGGAGTCTGCATCATTGGGTGGAGAGGCCATCTGGACATAGACTTGGGCAATTGTATCTAGGTGTCATTCCTTGAGTAGGGAAGTTAGACATGATGACCTTCAGAGGTCCCTTCTAACCTCAACCAGTCTGTGATTCCTTGATCCTACACATTACATTGTAATCAGTTCTAACAGCATAGGCAGGGATGCACAAGGAATGGTACCTGAGCTGGAGTGTATTACAGCCACACCTGGACTGGTGTATCTTAACTACAGGATGAACAGAAATGACTGTAACATGGCATCTACAGACCTCCTGTTCACTGAGCTCAATACCAAGACTCTTACACAACCACATTGCCATTGTCACTTCCTCATTAAGAGCAGTTGCTAGGGCTTCAAAGCATTTCACTCTGGTCATTAAAATCCCTGAAACCGTATTAGTTTATTTGCTCTTCATAACAGTTTAACAAAATGATGAGTTTTCCAAGTCGCACTGGGCATTACATCAGCAATGTAATTGATAAAAATATAAATATAGAAATTATTTCTGAAATGTTTCCATGTCTTGGGCATGGGGGAACTACATGACTGCACTCCTGTAGGGAACTATAGTCACGCACCTACACATCCCTATTTTCTGAGTTTGTTTCTGAATTTGTTTCTGATTTCTGGGGTTATTGTCTACAATTATTGTGTACAATTATATGCCTACAATTACTTACAGGAATAAAAAGTCCTGAACCATAGAGGGAAGGATCTCCAGTGAGCCAGGGCTTTGGAGGGCCTTTCCAAAGCTGCTGGCTGGACAGCAGGTCAGAGACAGCTGTGAGGCCTGGGCTTCTGCCATATTCTTTGGGCAGTCCTATCCTAACCAGAACGGGAGCTGAGCAGTGTGAACACTGCCAAAGCGCTGGACCTAGCACCAGGAGGACGTGCAGTTTCCTCCAACTGCCTGCCTGCTCCTGCTTCCCTGGTAGTCACCGGGGTGAGGACTACTTCCCTCCCCAGTGGCCACAGCACCTCCCCTGGAAAAGAGGAGGATGCTGTCAGTGCTACAGTACAGTGGTCAGACCCTCCACAAGTTTGCTGTGACAGCGGTTTTAGACCCTTTGGTTCCCCAAAACCCTCCCTAAGCAGCTCCTCCCAGCCATGCCCCCTTGTCCCTCTCACCTTCTCAGTGGCCTCATGCCCACGTAGCTTGTTATTCCTTCAACAGTCCTGTGGCACAGAAGGGCTGTTTGGTAGGAGACATCAGCCTCTGGGGGTAGAGGGGAGGCGCTGCAGAGGGACAGAGAGAAGTCCCCCGCGTTCTGCTCACCCCTCCCCAGCCCCCCAGCAGGCACATGGCAACGGCACAGCCTTATATTGCCACGTCTGCGAAGTCGCATTCACATTGGCTGGAAGGTCTACTTCCAGCTCCAGGCTGGATTCTGGAATGAGGTCCTCTGAAGAGGAGGCAGTGCTACTTGCCGTGGTAGGAGTCGGAGAGTTGTCACTTGAATGACCTGAGAGGCGGTTCTGTGGAGCATCTGCCTTGACTGTCCATGCTATCACTGTTCTCAGGCATCTCCCTGTATGACGAGGAGCAGGAATGGCGAAGGCTGATCCCAGCACTGCTGGGCACCCCGGGGCTCGCCCTCCTGCCTCAAAGGAGGCTGCAGGCAGCACCTCTGACATGAGGTCCCACACACTGTGCCTGAGGCACACTTTCCCTCTATCACCACCAGCAGAAAACTCTGCCAAGATGAGGAAAGTCTCCGTGCCGGGAAAACACCTCAACATTCTTGCAATATGTTACAGAAAAGCTGAGAAGTGGATCCCACTCGCTGTCCACTTATTTTTCCTTCCCAAATCACAAGCTTGTGAGGCACAAGTGTCACCCAGACTCGCTAAGCCCCAGATTTGCAAACCACCCATGTCTGCGAAGCAGGCATGACATGGGGCTGTCACCACTTCACCATCGTTGTTGCCACCTATGTCAGCCGTGGCAAGGCAGGCACAGCACGGGCTGCCAGCCCAGGGGCGCGCGACCCCCTCCACCCGCCTGTCCTCTCCGGCTCCCCCGGAAGTCCCCCGCGTTCCGCCCACCCCTCCTCCCCCCGCAACAGGCGCATGCCAACGGCACAGCCCCAGATCTGAGGGGAGTGCTGCGCGCACCCCTGCCCCTCACTGGCGCTGTTTGAGCCAACGAAAAGGCACGGTGCGGTGGGCACCTGGGGGCAAGAGAGCCAGGGCTGTCTTTGCAGCGTACCTGCCAGCCCAGGGGCTGCTCACCTCTCTCGTCCCTCTTGTTGTCTCTGCAGTGTCCTTTCTTCAGCCTCCCTCCCTACACCACCACAGGAAGCAGCTACTTAGAGCTGCCTCAACGACAGCATCCGCAGCAGCCTCATCCCACTAGTGTTCGTCTTGTTTCCACTCCAGACTAAGCCAGTCCCCCCGCTCCCTTGTCTTGGGCAATTGAGAAGGTGTGAGAGTTTAATCAGAGAGCCACGGTTTTGCAGGCCCAGAAGCACAATGCCTGCAGGGGCTGTGCCCATAACCTTTGCGGACTCATCTTGCAGTCCAGGGTGCTATCCTGCTGATTTCCTGTCCTTAGCATGTCTGTTCCAGTGCTGGAAGTGGGTTGGTAGGTGTCTCTTCCCACTCAGTGGACAATAAGGGAGGTGCATGTTTCTAATCCCCTGGAAAGGGCTATCCCTGCTCAGCAGAGTCATAATGGCGATAAAGTCAAGACAACGATCTGAGGAACAATACCAAAAATTTTATTGTGTTTTCTTTTTTCCTGACAACTACCACCAAGCTTCTCAACCGCTTTAGAGAAAAACAGATATTGTCTTTCAGGAGGGGGAATAAAAAAAAAAAAGAGTAGAATAAAATCGAGAGAAAAGGGATGGGGGAGAGAGACAGAAAAGTTCCAGCCTGAGTTGCTTGGGAAACCACTGTGCCTGGTTGGTCTTAGACAGTAGAGGTAGTGCCCAGGCTGACTCTAGCAAGGAAAATCCTTGCAATATTTAATGGAAAAGCTGAGTAGAAGTGAATCCCACTTGCTGTCCACTTGCTTCTCCTTCCCACAACACCAGCCACCCTCTTCACCTGTGAAGACACAAGCAAAGTGTCACCCAGCCTCGCTCAGCCCCAGATTAATCCACCCATGTTTGTGAAGCTGTGGAGGGCATTTTGCTCCAGGGGAAAGGTTGCACTTACTCTGTCTCCCATGACTCTAAAGGTTGTAGTAGGAGAAAGCCTGGAGGCCGACTGAGCTGATGGGGCATCCCTGGATGCTCTGGTGGGCACTTGGGGTCAGGGAGTGTCTTTGCAGCAGACCTATCATTGCCAGGAAATAAGGGCATTTCTACCCATAAATCCTGCACCTTAATAAATCTGCTTGCAAAGTCATTGTCTTTCTCATTCTTTCCCTCTTTCTTCCCCCATGGGAGATGCTTTCTTATCAGGCAACAATGCAGGAGTATCTCAGGCCTCTGTACCCTGTGTAGGCCTAATGTCAGGATAAAAAGAGGGGGCAGTTTTAGGCCTGGCCAGCCTGAGACCAGCTTAAGCAATGGGGGGAAGAAAAACCCCTAGGGGTTTTTGGGTGCCCTCAAAGTGGGGAGAATGGAAGCACTGAGCATTTGGTGTGGTGTAAAGGAACTTTGTAAGCATTGCACTGTGCTTGGTAGTTTTTGAAGACTATTAATTGCTTTGTTGCATTTAAACTTTCCATGACTATCCAATCCATTTGTGTAAGCATCATTCTTTTACCCCTTTTGGGGCAGTAGACCATCTGTCCCGCTCTGAACTAGGCCAAGCCCCTCCAGCCCAACCCTGTGGCTCCCTCCCAGGACCCTGATGACCCCCACCCCAGCAGCATGAGCACTGAATCCTACCTCGGTCATGATCATCACAAACATGTAGATAATCACCACCAGCAAAGTGCTCTTCAAACTCAAGAACATGAGGAAGGTCCCCTTGTCAGGCAAACACCTCGGCAAACACCTCGACATTCTTGCAAGATGTAACTGAAACGCTGAGTGGAAGTGAATCCCACTCGCTGTCCACTTGCTTCTCCTTCCCAAAGCACCAGCCACCCTCTTCACCTGTGAAGGCACAAGCAAAGTGTCACCCAGCCTCACTCGGCCCCAGATTAATCAACCCATGTTTGTGAAGCAGGCATGACAAGGGGCTGTCACCACTTCACCATCTTTGTTGTCACCCTATATCAGATGTGGCAACGTTTGTGATGGAGGAACCCCAGGAGCAAGTTGGCTGCTATCTTGGAAATCAGGAGAGTCCTTTAAGGATTGCTTTCAAGGGGGAAAGGGCCTTGCACCATGATATCTTGTGTAGTGCACAGCTTCTGTCTCTTTAACAGCTCAGGTTAGGGTCAAGAGACCTTTCTCCCATTCAGAATACCTTTTTTCGGCATCTTTGAATGCCATGGAACAGAATGAAAGGGTTGCATTAGGACTTCTATGTCCCTTCTAGAAATAGTCATGCACCTACACATATATATTTTCTGACTTTGCTTCTGACTTTCTGGGGTTATTGTCTACAATTATTGTATACAATAATATGCCTACAATTATATAAAACAAAAAAAAGTCCTGAACCAAAGAGGGAAGGATCTCCAGTGAGCCAGGGCTTTGGAGGGCCTTTCCAAAGTTGCCAGATGGGCAGCAGGTCAGAGACAGCTGAGAGGCCCGGGCCTCCGACATGTACATCGGGCAGTCCTATCCTGCCCAGGAAGGGAGCGGAGCAGTGTGGTCAATGCCAAAGCACTGGAACTAGCATCAGCAGGATGTGTGCTTTCCACCAACTGCCTGCCTGCTCCTGCTTCCCTGGAAGTCCCCAGGGTGAGGCCTACTTCCCTCCCTAGTGGCCACAGCATCTCCCCAGGAAAAGAGGAGGATGCTGTCAGCGCTACAGTACAGTGGTCAGACCGTCCACAAGTTTGCTGTGACAGCGGTTTTAGACCCTTTGGTTCCCCAAAACCCTCCCTAAGCAGTTCCTCCCAGCCATGCCCCCTTGTCCCTCTCACCTGTCAGGGAACCACCTCGACATTCTTGCAAGATGTAACTGAAAAGCTGAGTACAAGACTCGCTCTCCACTTGCTCCTTCCCAAACACCAGCCACCCTCTTCGCCCGTGAAGCCACAAGCAAAGTGTCAGCCAGCCTCGCTCAGCCCCAGATTAAAGCCACCCGTGTTTGTGACGCAGGCATGACATGGGGCTGTCACCAATTCATCACCTTTGTTGTCAGCTGTGGCAGCCTTTGTGATGCAGGCACCGCACGGGCAGGTTGGCTGCTACCTTGGAGATCTGAGGATCGGCATGGTCTGAACTGCCAGGGACAAGACTTGGCAACTGGCATCTTTCTCCAAAAACTGGAGGACTGCAACAGAAGGAAAGAGAGCTAAGCTGAAACCACCGATCTGCAGTGACATCCAGGCTGCCCCTCCTAACCATGCCAGCCCCAACTGTCCCTTCCCCTGTGCAGAAGGAGAAAGTGGGACAAATGCATTAGGTGGGAGCTGCTCTGCTCAGGAATGCTCCAGGTGCCCCTGGCGTGTTCCCCTGCCCTCAAAGCATTTTCCCTGGAGCAGGGTATAGCATAGCAGCCCCCTGCCCAGGCTCTCTTCCCTGCCCCACCAGCCCTGGCACACAGCCCTGCCTCTACTCACCGCTGCAACGCCCAGACAGCTGCTCTTCACAAGATTTTGCTCCTCCGGTGCCATGAAACAAGCCCAAGACACAGAACTCTCTCAGCTCTCCCACTTCCCAGCGTGCTCCCGGCAGCATGGCTCCAGACTCTGCCGGTTTGGCTGCACACCTTCCTTCCCACTCAGCAGGGCTGACCCCAAGGACGGTACCTGAGGGGGGTGGGACTGAGCAAGGTGGCCACCAAGCCCACGTGTGGGCAGGGGCTGGAGAGGGAAGCACCGAGCCTCTGACAGCCACAGGGCTGCTCTTGGCTGCCGGTGCAGTGCCTGGCACTAGGGCAAAGCTGACAGAAGAGGGACCCCAGGGGCTGTGGCTCACCAGTGAAGCTCACAGAGTCCTCCGGCCAGGTGAGCTGAGCCTCCTTCAGGTACGGCAGGCCCTGACTCAAATGCTCTTCACTTCACTGCTCTTCCAGTCCTGCACCAGTTTGAGAGACAAGGCTATGAGGCTTGGCATAGAGCCTCCCCACTTGCCCAGACCGGTCCCTCCTCCCAGCATGCCACGTGCCCCTGCTTCCTCAGGCCATTCCCACCTCCTGTCATGGAGCCCTGTTGGGCTGAGGTTCAGAGGCAACCACAGGCAGAGCTCACAGGATCACAGACTATTAGGGGTTGGAAGGGATCTCTAGAGACCATTGAGCCCAACATCCCTGGCCAAAGCAGAATCACCTAGGGCAGGCTGCTCAGGAACCGAACGTGGGGCCTCCATGTGGCAGTGGAGAAAGTTCAGGGCGGAAACGGTGGACTGGAGTTTGGCCTTGAGCACGCCCTCAAGATGATCTCTTCCAGCCCTAAGGGGCGTAGAGAAAAACAGCTCACTGCTCTGCATCCACAAGGCTTCATCCACCTCTCACCTAATTCCCCTCCACCTTGAGTTTTCTGGGAGAAGACAGGCCAAGTCCCTCACCGGTCTTACACATTAGGGGGCCCACGCTGACTCCAGGGAGGGAAAGGCTGCAGAGACCTTTCGTCATACGTCGACGAACTGGGGACACTGCTCCAACTCCAGCATTGTCATGTGCAGCCCATAGCGCTTCTGGATCTTCATCTTCACTATGAGCTGCTCTAGTGCGTGTTTCCCAGACTCATCCAAGAAAGACAGGTCTGGCACAGCGGGAGCCACCACGACATCACGGTCTTCTGCCTGATGAAGGGATATGAGAAGCGAGGCTCAACATTCTGTGAAGTCGCATGCACGTTGGCTGGAAGGTCTACTTCCAGCTCCAGGCTGGATTCTGGAATGAGGTCCTCTGAAGAGGAGGCAGTGCTACTTGCCGTGGTAGGAGTTGGAGTCGGAGAGCTGTCGCTGGAATGACCTGACAGAGGCAGTCCTGTGGAGCGTCCGACGTGACCGGCCATGCTGTCTGCACTCTCTGGCACCTCCCTGTATGAAGAGGAGCAGGAATGGCAAAGGCTGACCCCAGCACTGCTGGGCACCCCGGGGCTCGCCCTCCTGCCTCAAAGGAGGCTGCAGGCAGCACCTCTGACATGAGGTCCCACACACTGTGCCTGAGGCACACTTTCCCTCCCCAGTGGCCACAGCATCTCCCCCGGAAAAGAGGAGGATGCTGTCAGCGCTACAGTACAGTGGTCAGACCCTCCACAAGTTTGCTGTGACAGCGGTTTTAGACCCTTTGGTTCCCCAAAACCCTCCCTAAGCAGTTCCTCCCAGCCATGCCCCCTTGTCCCTCTCACCTTCTCAGTAGCCTCATGCCCACGTAGCCTGCTAGTCCTTCAACAGTCCTGTGGCACAGAAGGGCTGTTTGGTAGGAGACATCAGCCTCTGGGGGTAGAGGGGAGGCGCTGCAGAGGCACAGAGAGAAGTGTTAGTGGGACCTCGCTTGGTGGAGGGCATTTTGCTCCAGGGGAAAGGTCGCACTTACTCTGTCTCCCGTGACTGTAAAGGTTCTAGCAGGACAAAGCTTGGAGGCCGACTGAGCTGACGGGGCATGCCTGGGTGCTCTGGGAGTGTCTTTGCAGCAGACCTATCACTGCCCGGAAGCTCCGCACCTCTGTCATCCCCCTGGTTGTCTCTGCGCCCGTTCTTCCTCACCCTCCTGATCTACACAGGAACAGAAAGCAGCAGGTGAGAGGGGAATCACAGAATTCATGCAGTTGGAAGAGACCTCAGATATCATCTAGCCCAACCTCAACCCAGCACTGAAGGGTCCCCATGTCCCCAAGTACCAGGTGACTTCACCACTGTCCTGGGCAGACAACTCCAATGTCTAGTAACCCTTTCAGTGAAGGTGAAGTTGTATTTGCTAACACCCAGATTAAATGTCCCCTGGAACAACTTGGAGCCGTTTCTTCTAGTCCTGTCACTTGCCAGCAAGAGGAGGCTGGCCCTCTCCTCTGATGCCTCAGCAGCGTTACCAAAATAACCAGAGCAAAGGCAGGACCGGACCGCTGCCTGCCCTGCCGCACGCCTCCCGGCCCCGGCTGGCGGGCAGCCTTCCCTGTCAGGCAGGGCCCCTCCAGCTGACCCCTGGGGCTCCCTCCCAGGACCCTGCTGACCCCCCCACCCTGCCAGCACGAATACTACCTGGGTCACGATCCTCACAAACTTGTAAATGATCACCCCCAGCAGAAAGCACTGCAAAGTCAAGAACACGAGGAAGGTCCCCGTGTCAGGGAACCACCTCGACATTCTTGCACGATGTAATTGAAAAGCTGAGTACAAGACTCGCTCTCCACTTGCTCCTTCCCAAACACCAGCCACCCTCTTCGCCCGTGAAGCCACAAGCAAAGTGTCAGCCAGCCTCGCTCAGCCCCAGATTAAAGCCACCCGTGTTTGTGACGCAGGCATGACATGGGGCTGTCACCAATTCATCACCTTTGTTGTCAGCTGTGGCAGCCTTTGTGATGCAGGCACCGCACGGGCAGGTTGGCTGCTACCTTGGAGATCTGAGGATCGGCATGGTCTGAACTGCCAGGGACAAGACTTGGCAACTGGCATCTTTCTCCAAAAACTGGAGGACTGCAACAGAAGGAAAGAGAGCTAAGCTGAAACCACCGATCTGCAGTGACATCCAGGCTGCCCCTCCTAACCATGCCAGCCCCAACTGTCCCTTCCCCTGTGCAGAAGGAGAAAGTGGGACAAATGCATTAGGAGGGAGCTGCTCTGCTCAGGAATGCTCCAGGTGCCCCTGGCGTGTTCCCCTGCCCTCAAAGCATTTTCCCTGGAGCAGGGTATAGCATAGCAGCCCCCTGCCCAGGCTCTCTTCCCTGCCCCACCAGCCCTGGCACACAGCCCTGCCTCTACTCACCGCTGCAACGCCCAGACAGCTGCTCTTCACAAGATTTTGCTCCTCCGGTGCCATGAAACAAGCCCAAGACACAGAACTCTCTCAGCTCTCCCACTTCCCAGCGTGCTCCCGGCAGCATGGCTCCAGACTCTGCCGGTTTGGCTGCACACCTTCCTTCCCACTCAGCAGGGCTGACCCCAAGGACGGTACCTGAGGGGGTGGGACTGAGCAAGGTGGCCACCAAGCCCACGTGTGGGCAGGGGCTGGAGAGGGAAGCACCGAGCCTCTGACAGCCACAGGGCTGCTCTTGGCTGCCGGTGCAGTGCCTGGCACTAGGGCAAAGCTGACAGAAGAGGGACCCCAGGGGCTGTGGCTCACCAGTGAAGCTCACAGAGTCCTCCGGCCAGGTGAGCTGAGCCTCCTTCAGGTACGGCAGGCCCTGACTCAAATGCTCTTCACTTCACTGCTCTTCCAGTCCTGCACCAGTTTGAGAGACAAGGCTATGAGGCTTGGCATAGAGCCTCCCCACTTGCCCAGACCGGTCCCTCCTCCCAGCATGCCACGTGCCCCTGCTTCCTCAGGCCATTCCCACCTCCTGTCATGGAGCCCTGTTGGGCTGAGGTTCAGAGGCAACCACAGGCAGAGCTCACAGGATCACAGACTATTAGGGGTTGGAAGGGATCTCTAGAGACCATTGAGCCCAACATCCCTGGCCAAAGCAGAATCACCTAGGGCAGGCTGCTCAGGAACCGAACGTGGGGCCTCCATGTGGCAGTGGAGAAAGTTCAGGGCGGAAACGGTGGACTGGAGTTTGGCCTTGAGCACGCCCTCAAGATGATCTCTTCCAGCCCTAAGGGGGCGTAGAGAAAAACAGCTCACTGCTCTGCATCCACAAGGCTTCATCCACCTCTCACCTAATTCCCCTCCACCTTGAGTTTTCTGGGAGAAGACAGGCCAAGTCCCTCACCGGTCTTACACATTAGGGGGCCCACGCTGACTCCAGGGAGGGAAAGGCTGCAGAGACCTTTCGTCATACGTCGACGAACTGGGGACACTGCTCCAACTCCAGCATTGTCATGTGCAGCCCATAGCGCTTCTGGATCTTCATCTTCACTATGAGCTGCTCTAGTGCGTGTTTCCCAGACTCATCCAAGAAAGACAGGTCTGGCACAGCGGGAGCCACCACGACATCACGGTCTTCTGCCTGATGAAGGGATATGAGAAGCGAGGCTCAACATTCTGTGAAGTCGCATGCACGTTGGCTGGAAGGTCTACTTCCAGCTCCAGGCTGGATTCTGGAATGAGGTCCTCTGAAGAGGAGGCAGTGCTACTTGCCGTGGTAGGAGTTGGAGTCGGAGAGCTGTCGCTGGAATGACCTGACAGAGGCAGTCCTGTGGAGCGTCCGACGTGACCGGCCATGCTGTCTGCACTCTCTGGCACCTCCCTGTATGAAGAGGAGCAGGAATGGCAAAGGCTGACCCCAGCACTGCTGGGCACCCCGGGGCTCGCCCTCCTGCCTCAAAGGAGGCTGCAGGCAGCACCTCTGACATGAGGTCCCACACACTGTGCCTGAGGCACACTTTCCCTCCCCAGTGGCCACAGCATCTCCCCGGAAAAGAGGAGGATGCTGTCAGCGCTACAGTACAGTGGTCAGACCCTCCACAAGTTTGCTGTGACAGCGGTTTTAGACCCTTTGGTTCCCCAAAACCCTCCCTAAGCAGTTCCTCCCAGCCATGCCCCCTTGTCCCTCTCACCTTCTCAGTAGCCTCATGCCCACGTAGCCTGCTAGTCCTTCAACAGTCCTGTGGCACAGAAGGGCTGTTTGGTAGGAGACATCAGCCTCTGGGGGTAGAGGGGAGGCGCTGCAGAGGCACAGAGAGAAGTGTTAGTGGGACCTCGCTTGGTGGAGGGCATTTTGCTCCAGGGGAAAGGTCGCACTTACTCTGTCTCCCGTGACTGTAAAGGTTCTAGCAGGACAAAGCTTGGAGGCCGACTGAGCTGACGGGGCATGCCTGGGTGCTCTGGGAGTGTCTTTGCAGCAGACCTATCACTGCCCGGAAGCTCCGCACCTCTGTCATCCCCCTGGTTGTCTCTGCGCCCGTTCTTCCTCACCCTCCTGATCTACACAGGAACAGAAAGCAGCAGGTGAGAGGGGAATCACAGAATTCATGCAGTTGGAAGAGACCTCAGATATCATCTAGCCCAACCTCAACCCAGCACTGAAGGGTCCCCATGTCCCCAAGTACCAGGTGACTTCACCACTGTCCTGGGCAGACAACTCCAATGTCTAGTAACCCTTTCAGTGAAGGTGAAGTTGTATTTGCTAACACCCAGATTAAATGTCCCCTGGAACAACTTGGAGCCGTTTCTTCTAGTCCTGTCACTTGCCAGCAAGAGGAGGCTGGCCCTCTCCTCTGATGCCTCAGCAGCGTTACCAAAATAACCAGAGCAAAGGCAGGACCGGACCGCTGCCTGCCCTGCCGCACGCCTCCCGGCCCCGGCTGGCGGGCAGCCTTCCCTGTCAGGCAGGGCCCCTCCAGCTGACCCCTGGGGCTCCCTCCCAGGACCCTGCTGACCCCCCCACCCTGCCAGCACGAATACTACCTGGGTCACGATCCTCACAAACTTGTAAATGATCACCCCCAGCAGAAAGCACTGCAAAGTCAAGAACACGAGGAAGGTCCCCGTGTCAGGGAACCACCTCGACATTCTTGCACGATGTAATTGAAAAGCTGAGTACAAGACTCGCTCTCCACTTGCTCCTTCCCAAACACCAGCCACCCTCTTCGCCCGTGAAGCCACAAGCAAAGTGTCAGCCAGCCTCGCTCAGCCCCAGATTAAAGCCACCCGTGTTTGTGACGCAGGCATGACATGGGGCTGTCACCAATTCATCACCTTTGTTGTCAGCTGTGGCAGCCTTTGTGATGCAGGCACCGCACGGGCAGGTTGGCTGCTACCTTGGAGATCTGAGGATCGGCATGGTCTGAACTGCCAGGGACAAGACTTGGCAACTGGCATCTTTCTCCAAAAACTGGAGGACTGCAACAGAAGGAAAGAGAGCTAAGCTGAAACCACCGATCTGCAGTGACATCCAGGCTGCCCCTCCTAACCATGCCAGCCCCAACTGTCCCTTCCCCTGTGCAGAAGGAGAAAGTGGGACAAATGCATTAGGAGGGAGCTGCTCTGCTCAGGAATGCTCCAGGTGCCCCTGGCGTGTTCCCCTGCCCTCAAAGCATTTTCCCTGGAGCAGGGTATAGCATAGCAGCCCCCTGCCCAGGCTCTCTTCCCTGCCCCACCAGCCCTGGCACACAGCCCTGCCTCTACTCACCGCTGCAACGCCCAGACAGCTGCTCTTCACAAGATTTTGCTCCTCCGGTGCCATGAAACAAGCCCAAGACACAGAACTCTCTCAGCTCTCCCACTTCCCAGCGTGCTCCCGGCAGCATGGCTCCAGACTCTGCCGGTTTGGCTGCACACCTTCCTTCCCACTCAGCAGGGCTGACCCCAAGGACGGTACCTGAGGGGGGTGGGACTGAGCAAGGTGGCCACCAAGCCCACGTGTGGGCAGGGGCTGGAGAGGGAAGCACCGAGCCTCTGACAGCCACAGGGCTGCTCTTGGCTGCCGGTGCAGTGCCTGGCACTAGGGCAAAGCTGACAGAAGAGGGACCCCAGGGGCTGTGGCTCACCAGTGAAGCTCACAGAGTCCTCCGGCCAGGTGAGCTGAGCCTCCTTCAGGTACGGCAGGCCCTGACTCAAATGCTCTTCACTTCACTGCTCTTCCAGTCCTGCACCAGTTTGAGAGACAAGGCTATGAGGCTTGGCATAGAGCCTCCCCACTTGCCCAGACCGGTCCCTCCTCCCAGCATGCCACGTGCCCCTGCTTCCTCAGGCCATTCCCACCTCCTGTCATGGAGCCCTGTTGGGCTGAGGTTCAGAGGCAACCACAGGCAGAGCTCACAGGATCACAGACTATTAGGGGTTGGAAGGGATCTCTAGAGACCATTGAGCCCAACATCCCTGGCCAAAGCAGAATCACCTAGGGCAGGCTGCTCAGGAACCGAACGTGGGGCCTCCATGTGGCAGTGGAGAAAGTTCAGGGCGGAAACGGTGGACTGGAGTTTGGCCTTGAGCACGCCCTCAAGATGATCTCTTCCAGCCCTAAGGGGGCGTAGAGAAAAACAGCTCACTGCTCTGCATCCACAAGGCTTCATCCACCTCTCACCTAATTCCCCTCCACCTTGAGTTTTCTGGGAGAAGACAGGCCAAGTCCCTCACCGGTCTTACACATTAGGGGGCCCACGCTGACTCCAGGGAGGGAAAGGCTGCAGAGACCTTTCGTCATACGTCGACGAACTGGGGACACTGCTCCAACTCCAGCATTGTCATGTGCAGCCCATAGCGCTTCTGGATCTTCATCTTCACTATGAGCTGCTCTAGTGCGTGTTTCCCAGACTCATCCAAGAAAGACAGGTCTGGCACAGCGGGAGCCACCACGACATCACGGTCTTCTGCCTGATGAAGGGATATGAGAAGCGAGGCTCAACATTGTCTGTGAAGTCGCATGCACGTTGGCTGGAAGGTCTACTTCCAGCTCCAGGCTGGATTCTGGAATGAGGTCCTCTGAAGAGGAGGCAGTGCTACTTGCCGTGGTAGGAGTTGGAGTCGGAGAGCTGTCGCTGGAATGACCTGACAGAGGCAGTCCTGTGGAGCGTCCGACGTGACCGGCCATGCTGTCTGCACTCTCTGGCACCTCCCTGTATGAAGAGGAGCAGGAATGGCAAAGGCTGACCCCAGCACTGCTGGGCACCCCGGGGCTCGCCCTCCTGCCTCAAAGGAGGCTGCAGGCAGCACCTCTGACATGAGGTCCCACACACTGTGCCTGAGGCACACTTTCCCTCCCCAGTGGCCACAGCATCTCCCCCGGAAAAGAGGAGGATGCTGTCAGCGCTACAGTACAGTGGTCAGACCCTCCACAAGTTTGCTGTGACAGCGGTTTTAGACCCTTTGGTTCCCCAAAACCCTCCCTAAGCAGTTCCTCCCAGCCATGCCCCCTTGTCCCTCTCACCTTCTCAGTAGCCTCATGCCCACGTAGCCTGCTAGTCCTTCAACAGTCCTGTGGCACAGAAGGGCTGTTTGGTAGGAGACATCAGCCTCTGGGGGTAGAGGGGAGGCGCTGCAGAGGCACAGAGAGAAGTGTTAGTGGGACCTCGCTTGGTGGAGGGCATTTTGCTCCAGGGGAAAGGTCGCACTTACTCTGTCTCCCGTGACTGTAAAGGTTCTAGCAGGACAAAGCTTGGAGGCCGACTGAGCTGACGGGGCATGCCTGGGTGCTCTGGGAGTGTCTTTGCAGCAGACCTATCACTGCCCGGAAGCTCCGCACCTCTGTCATCCCCCTGGTTGTCTCTGCGCCCGTTCTTCCTCACCCTCCTGATCTACACAGGAACAGAAAGCAGCAGGTGAGAGGGGAATCACAGAATTCATGCAGTTGGAAGAGACCTCAGATATCATCTAGCCCAACCTCAACCCAGCACTGAAGGGTCCCCATGTCCCCAAGTACCAGGTGACTTCACCACTGTCCTGGGCAGACAACTCCAATGTCTAGTAACCCTTTCAGTGAAGGTGAAGTTGTATTTGCTAACACCCAGATTAAATGTCCCCTGGAACAACTTGGAGCCGTTTCTTCTAGTCCTGTCACTTGCCAGCAAGAGGAGGCTGGCCCTCTCCTCTGATGCCTCAGCAGCGTTACCAAAATAACCAGAGCAAAGGCAGGACCGGACCGCTGCCTGCCCTGCCGCACGCCTCCCGGCCCCGGCTGGCGGGCAGCCTTCCCTGTCAGGCAGGGCCCCTCCAGCTGACCCCTGGGGCTCCCTCCCAGGACCCTGCTGACCCCCCCACCCTGCCAGCACGAATACTACCTGGGTCACGATCCTCACAAACTTGTAAATGATCACCCCCAGCAGAAAGCACTGCAAAGTCAAGAACACGAGGAAGGTCCCCGTGTCAGGGAACCACCTCGACATTCTTGCACGATGTAATTGAAAAGCTGAGTACAAGACTCGCTCTCCACTTGCTCCTTCCCAAACACCAGCCACCCTCTTCGCCCGTGAAGCCACAAGCAAAGTGTCAGCCAGCCTCGCTCAGCCCCAGATTAAAGCCACCCGTGTTTGTGACGCAGGCATGACATGGGGCTGTCACCAATTCATCACCTTTGTTGTCAGCTGTGGCAGCCTTTGTGATGCAGGCACCGCACGGGCAGGTTGGCTGCTACCTTGGAGATCTGAGGATCGGCATGGTCTGAACTGCCAGGGACAAGACTTGGCAACTGGCATCTTTCTCCAAAAACTGGAGGACTGCAACAGAAGGAAAGAGAGCTAAGCTGAAACCACCGATCTGCAGTGACATCCAGGCTGCCCCTCCTAACCATGCCAGCCCCAACTGTCCCTTCCCCTGTGCAGAAGGAGAAAGTGGGACAAATGCATTAGGAGGGAGCTGCTCTGCTCAGGAATGCTCCAGGTGCCCCTGGCGTGTTCCCCTGCCCTCAAAGCATTTTCCCTGGAGCAGGGTATAGCATAGCAGCCCCCTGCCCAGGCTCTCTTCCCTGCCCCACCAGCCCTGGCACACAGCCCTGCCTCTACTCACCGCTGCAACGCCCAGACAGCTGCTCTTCACAAGATTTTGCTCCTCCGGTGCCATGAAACAAGCCCAAGACACAGAACTCTCTCAGCTCTCCCACTTCCCAGCGTGCTCCCGGCAGCATGGCTCCAGACTCTGCCGGTTTGGCTGCACACCTTCCTTCCCACTCAGCAGGGCTGACCCCAAGGACGGTACCTGAGGGGGTGGGACTGAGCAAGGTGGCCACCAAGCCCACGTGTGGGCAGGGGCTGGAGAGGGAAGCACCGAGCCTCTGACAGCCACAGGGCTGCTCTTGGCTGCCGGTGCAGTGCCTGGCACTAGGGCAAAGCTGACAGAAGAGGGACCCCAGGGGCTGTGGCTCACCAGTGAAGCTCACAGAGTCCTCCGGCCAGGTGAGCTGAGCCTCCTTCAGGTACGGCAGGCCCTGACTCAAATGCTCTTCACTTCACTGCTCTTCCAGTCCTGCACCAGTTTGAGAGACAAGGCTATGAGGCTTGGCATAGAGCCTCCCCACTTGCCCAGACCGGTCCCTCCTCCCAGCATGCCACGTGCCCCTGCTTCCTCAGGCCATTCCCACCTCCTGTCATGGAGCCCTGTTGGGCTGAGGTTCAGAGGCAACCACAGGCAGAGCTCACAGGATCACAGACTATTAGGGGTTGGAAGGGATCTCTAGAGACCATTGAGCCCAACATCCCTGGCCAAAGCAGAATCACCTAGGGCAGGCTGCTCAGGAACCGAACGTGGGGCCTCCATGTGGCAGTGGAGAAAGTTCAGGGCGGAAACGGTGGACTGGAGTTTGGCCTTGAGCACGCCCTCAAGATGATCTCTTCCAGCCCTAAGGGGGCGTAGAGAAAAACAGCTCACTGCTCTGCATCCACAAGGCTTCATCCACCTCTCACCTAATTCCCCTCCACCTTGAGTTTTCTGGGAGAAGACAGGCCAAGTCCCTCACCGGTCTTACACATTAGGGGGCCCACGCTGACTCCAGGGAGGGAAAGGCTGCAGAGACCTTTCGTCATACGTCGACGAACTGGGGACACTGCTCCAACTCCAGCATTGTCATGTGCAGCCCATAGCGCTTCTGGATCTTCATCTTCACTATGAGCTGCTCTAGTGCGTGTTTCCCAGACTCATCCAAGAAAGACAGGTCTGGCACAGCGGGAGCCACCACGACATCACGGTCTTCTGCCTGATGAAGGGATATGAGAAGCGAGGCTCAACATTCTGTGAAGTCGCATGCACGTTGGCTGGAAGGTCTACTTCCAGCTCCAGGCTGGATTCTGGAATGAGGTCCTCTGAAGAGGAGGCAGTGCTACTTGCCGTGGTAGGAGTTGGAGTCGGAGAGCTGTCGCTGGAATGACCTGACAGAGGCAGTCCTGTGGAGCGTCCGACGTGACCGGCCATGCTGTCTGCACTCTCTGGCACCTCCCTGTATGAAGAGGAGCAGGAATGGCAAAGGCTGACCCCAGCACTGCTGGGCACCCCGGGGCTCGCCCTCCTGCCTCAAAGGAGGCTGCAGGCAGCACCTCTGACATGAGGTCCCACACACTGTGCCTGAGGCACACTTTCCCTCCCCAGTGGCCACAGCATCTCCCCCGGAAAAGAGGAGGATGCTGTCAGCGCTACAGTACAGTGGTCAGACCCTCCACAAGTTTGCTGTGACAGCGGTTTTAGACCCTTTGGTTCCCCAAAACCCTCCCTAAGCAGTTCCTCCCAGCCATGCCCCCTTGTCCCTCTCACCTTCTCAGTAGCCTCATGCCCACGTAGCCTGCTAGTCCTTCAACAGTCCTGTGGCACAGAAGGGCTGTTTGGTAGGAGACATCAGCCTCTGGGGGTAGAGGGGAGGCGCTGCAGAGGCACAGAGAGAAGTGTTAGTGGGACCTCGCTTGGTGGAGGGCATTTTGCTCCAGGGGAAAGGTCGCACTTACTCTGTCTCCCGTGACTGTAAAGGTTCTAGCAGGACAAAGCTTGGAGGCCGACTGAGCTGACGGGGCATGCCTGGGTGCTCTGGGAGTGTCTTTGCAGCAGACCTATCACTGCCCGGAAGCTCCGCACCTCTGTCATCCCCCTGGTTGTCTCTGCGCCCGTTCTTCCTCACCCTCCTGATCTACACAGGAACAGAAAGCAGCAGGTGAGAGGGGAATCACAGAATTCATGCAGTTGGAAGAGACCTCAGATATCATCTAGCCCAACCTCAACCCAGCACTGAAGGGTCCCCATGTCCCCAAGTACCAGGTGACTTCACCACTGTCCTGGGCAGACAACTCCAATGTCTAGTAACCCTTTCAGTGAAGGTGAAGTTGTATTTGCTAACACCCAGATTAAATGTCCCCTGGAACAACTTGGAGCCGTTTCTTCTAGTCCTGTCACTTGCCAGCAAGAGGAGGCTGGCCCTCTCCTCTGATGCCTCAGCAGCGTTACCAAAATAACCAGAGCAAAGGCAGGACCGGACCGCTGCCTGCCCTGCCGCACGCCTCCCGGCCCCGGCTGGCGGGCAGCCTTCCCTGTCAGGCAGGGCCCCTCCAGCTGACCCCTGGGGCTCCCTCCCAGGACCCTGCTGACCCCCCCACCCTGCCAGCACGAATACTACCTGGGTCACGATCCTCACAAACTTGTAAATGATCACCCCCAGCAGAAAGCACTGCAAAGTCAAGAACACGAGGAAGGTCCCCGTGTCAGGGAACCACCTCGACATTCTTGCACGATGTAATTGAAAAGCTGAGTACAAGACTCGCTCTCCACTTGCTCCTTCCCAAACACCAGCCACCCTCTTCGCCCGTGAAGCCACAAGCAAAGTGTCAGCCAGCCTCGCTCAGCCCCAGATTAAAGCCACCCGTGTTTGTGACGCAGGCATGACATGGGGCTGTCACCAATTCATCACCTTTGTTGTCAGCTGTGGCAGCCTTTGTGATGCAGGCACCGCACGGGCAGGTTGGCTGCTACCTTGGAGATCTGAGGATCGGCATGGTCTGAACTGCCAGGGACAAGACTTGGCAACTGGCATCTTTCTCCAAAAACTGGAGGACTGCAACAGAAGGAAAGAGAGCTAAGCTGAAACCACCGATCTGCAGTGACATCCAGGCTGCCCCTCCTAACCATGCCAGCCCCAACTGTCCCTTCCCCTGTGCAGAAGGAGAAAGTGGGACAAATGCATTAGGAGGGAGCTGCTCTGCTCAGGAATGCTCCAGGTGCCCCTGGCGTGTTCCCCTGCCCTCAAAGCATTTTCCCTGGAGCAGGGTATAGCATAGCAGCCCCCTGCCCAGGCTCTCTTCCCTGCCCCACCAGCCCTGGCACACAGCCCTGCCTCTACTCACCGCTGCAACGCCCAGACAGCTGCTCTTCACAAGATTTTGCTCCTCCGGTGCCATGAAACAAGCCCAAGACACAGAACTCTCTCAGCTCTCCCACTTCCCAGCGTGCTCCCGGCAGCATGGCTCCAGACTCTGCCGGTTTGGCTGCACACCTTCCTTCCCACTCAGCAGGGCTGACCCCAAGGACGGTACCTGAGGGGGTGGGACTGAGCAAGGTGGCCACCAAGCCCACGTGTGGGCAGGGGCTGGAGAGCCTCTGGGAAGCACCAGAGCCTCTGACAGCCACAGGGCTGCTCTTGGCTGCCGGTGCAGTGCCTGGCACTAGGGCAAAGCTGACAGAAGAGGGACCCCAGGGGCTGTGGCTCACCAGTGAAGCTCACAGAGTCCTCCGGCCAGGTGAGCTGAGCCTCCTTCAGGTACGGCAGGCCCTGACTCAAATGCTCTTCACTTCACTGCTCTTCCAGTCCTGCACCAGTTTGAGAGACAAGGCTATGAGGCTTGGCATAGAGCCTCCCCACTTGCCCAGACCGGTCCCTCCTCCCAGCATGCCACGTGCCCCTGCTTCCTCAGGCCATTCCCACCTCCTGTCATGGAGCCCTGTTGGGCTGAGGTTCAGAGGCAACCACAGGCAGAGCTCACAGGATCACAGACTATTAGGGGTTGGAAGGGATCTCTAGAGACCATTGAGCCCAACATCCCTGGCCAAAGCAGAATCACCTAGGGCAGGCTGCTCAGGAACCGAACGTGGGGCCTCCATGTGGCAGTGGAGAAAGTTCAGGGCGGAAACGGTGGACTGGAGTTTGGCCTTGAGCACGCCCTCAAGATGATCTCTTCCAGCCCTAAGGGGCGTAGAGAAAAACAGCTCACTGCTCTGCATCCACAAGGCTTCATCCACCTCTCACCTAATTCCCCTCCACCTTGAGTTTTCTGGGAGAAGACAGGCCAAGTCCCTCACCGGTCTTACACATTAGGGGGGCCCACGCTGACTCCAGGGAGGGAAAGGCTGCAGAGACCTTTCGTCATACGTCGACGAACTGGGGACACTGCTCCAACTCCAGCATTGTCATGTGCAGCCCATAGCGCTTCTGGATCTTCATCTTCACTATGAGCTGCTCTAGTGCGTGTTTCCCAGACTCATCCAAGAAAGACAGGTCTGGCACAGCGGGAGCCACCACGACATCACGGTCTTCTGCCTGATGAAGGGATATGAGAAGCGAGGCTCAACATTCTGTGAAGTCGCATGCACGTTGGCTGGAAGGTCTACTTCCAGCTCCAGGCTGGATTCTGGAATGAGGTCCTCTGAAGAGGAGGCAGTGCTACTTGCCGTGGTAGGAGTTGGAGTCGGAGAGCTGTCGCTGGAATGACCTGACAGAGGCAGTCCTGTGGAGCGTCCGACGTGACCGGCCATGCTGTCTGCACTCTCTGGCACCTCCCTGTATGAAGAGGAGCAGGAATGGCAAAGGCTGACCCCAGCACTGCTGGGCACCCCGGGGCTCGCCCTCCTGCCTCAAAGGAGGCTGCAGGCAGCACCTCTGACATGAGGTCCCACACACTGTGCCTGAGGCACACTTTCCCTCCCCAGTGGCCACAGCATCTCCCCCGGAAAAGAGGAGGATGCTGTCAGCGCTACAGTACAGTGGTCAGACCCTCCACAAGTTTGCTGTGACAGCGGTTTTAGACCCTTTGGTTCCCCAAAACCCTCCCTAAGCAGTTCCTCCCAGCCATGCCCCCCTTGTCCCTCTCACCTTCTCAGTAGCCTCATGCCCACGTAGCCTGCTAGTCCTTCAACAGTCCTGTGGCACAGAAGGGCTGTTTGGTAGGAGACATCAGCCTCTGGGGGTAGAGGGGAGGCGCTGCAGAGGCACAGAGAGAAGTGTTAGTGGGACCTCGCTTGGTGGAGGGCATTTTGCTCCAGGGGAAAGGTCGCACTTACTCTGTCTCCCGTGACTGTAAAGGTTCTAGCAGGACAAAGCTTGGAGGCCGACTGAGCTGACGGGGCATGCCTGGGTGCTCTGGGAGTGTCTTTGCAGCAGACCTATCACTGCCCGGAAGCTCCGCACCTCTGTCATCCCCCTGGTTGTCTCTGCACCCGTTCTTCCTCACCCTCCTGATCTACACAGGAACAGAAAGCAGCAGGTGAGAGGGGAATCACAGAATTCATGCAGTTGGAAGAGACCTCAGATATCATCTAGCCCAACCTCAACCCAGCACTGAAGGGTCCCCATGTCCCCAAGTACCAGGTGACTTCACCACTGTCCTGGGCAGACAACTCCAATGTCTAGTAACCCTTTCAGTGAAGGTGAAGTTGTATTTGCTAACACCCAGATTAAATGTCCCCTGGAACAACTTGGAGCCGTTTCTTCTAGTCCTGTCACTTGCCAGCAAGAGGAGGCTGGCCCTCTCCTCTGATGCCTCAGCAGCGTTACCAAAATAACCAGAGCAAAGGCAGGACCGGACCGCTGCCTGCCCTGCCGCACGCCTCCCGGCCCCGGCTGGCGGGCAGCCTTCCCTGTCAGGCAGGGCCCCTCCAGCTGACCCCTGGGGCTCCCTCCCAGGACCCTGCTGACCCCCCCACCCTGCCAGCACGAATACTACCTGGGTCACGATCCTCACAAACTTGTAAATGATCACCCCCAGCAGAAAGCACTGCAAAGTCAAGAACACGAGGAAGGTCCCCGTGTCAGGGAACCACCTCGACATTCTTGCACGATGTAATTGAAAAGCTGAGTACAAGACTCGCTCTCCACTTGCTCCTTCCCAAACACCAGCCACCCTCTTCGCCCGTGAAGCCACAAGCAAAGTGTCAGCCAGCCTCGCTCAGCCCCAGATTAAAGCCACCCGTGTTTGTGACGCAGGCATGACATGGGGCTGTCACCAATTCATCACCTTTGTTGTCAGCTGTGGCAGCCTTTGTGATGCAGGCACCGCACGGGCAGGTTGGCTGCTACCTTGGAGATCTGAGGATCGGCATGGTCTGAACTGCCAGGGACAAGACTTGGCAACTGGCATCTTTCTCCAAAAACTGGAGGACTGCAACAGAAGGAAAGAGAGCTAAGCTGAAACCACCGATCTGCAGTGACATCCAGGCTGCCCCTCCTAACCATGCCAGCCCCAACTGTCCCTTCCCCTGTGCAGAAGGAGAAAGTGGGACAAATGCATTAGGTGGGAGCTGCTCTGCTCAGGAATGCTCCAGGTGCCCCTGGCGTGTTCCCCTGCCCTCAAAGCATTTTCCCTGGAGCAGGGTATAGCATAGCAGCCCCCTGCCCAGGCTCTCTTCCCTGCCCCACCAGCCCTGGCACACAGCCCTGCCTCTACTCACCGCTGCAACGCCCAGACAGCTGCTCTTCACAAGATTTTGCTCCTCCGGTGCCATGAAACAAGCCCAAGACACAGAACTCTCTCAGCTCTCCCACTTCCCAGCGTGCTCCCGGCAGCATGGCTCCAGACTCTGCCGGTTTGGCTGCACACCTTCCTTCCCACTCAGCAGGGCTGACCCCAAGGACGGTACCTGAGGGGGTGGGACTGAGCAAGGTGGCCACCAAGCCCACGTGTGGGCAGGGGCTGGAGAGGGAAGCACCGAGCCTCTGGTCGCCCAGACTGCACAGGACAGATGGGGCTCTGACAGCCACAGGGCTGCTCTTGGCTGCCGGTGCAGTGCCTGGCACTAGGGCAAAGCTTCTGCATCTTCATCTTCACTATGAGCTGCTCTAGTGCGTGTTTCCCTGACTCATCCAAGAAAGAAAGGTCTGGCACAGTGGGAATCTCCACGACGATCACGGTCTTCTGCCTGATGAAGGGATATGAGAACCGAGGGGGAAAAAAAAACAGTAAACAAAACCCAAACCAAAACAAGCCAAAACCAAAAGTAGCAAGATGTGCATCTCTTTCATTTTTACTGTGTTGTGCTTAAGGCAAGTCTTGATGTACACTTTGATCTGGATCTTCACTAATTTCAATGAAACATTTAGTTGTACCAAGGGGAAGTCAGGGGCATTGAATTTGAATCAGGCAGTTTATTTCCTCAGGATTTGCCAAATTGAAATTCTTATCTATGAAGTCATAAAATGAATTTCCTGCAGCTAATATAATTTGTTTACTACATCTGTTACTGAAAAAAGCCAAAACACTAGGAGTTTTCAGGTATGCAGTCTAGGTGAATATGTTTGAACATCTTGTTTCTAATCTACTGTCTTTAATAGTCTAATTACAAATTATATAACTAAATTAAAAATAAACTTTCAATTGCATTTCATCTGTGTGATGTTCTTAGACTCACTAAGAGGAAATTCCAAAATGGTGCAGTGTCTATACTGTTAATTGTGCTTTGGTCACAAATATGAGCTTAATTGTCCATATCAAACGGTATTGTCATATTTAATTATGTAAAATATAAAGCATCACTAATTCATTATATGAACTGAGTTCTCTGAATATAAGAGACCCCATCTCTGTACTGACTACAGAATGTGCACATCTGCTAAAATAAAAAATGTAGTTTTGCAGACATTAATAATGTTCCTCCTCACTGAAGACCAGAATATCTGAGCATTTGATATTCAGCTAGAAATAAACAGGGCAAATCAAGAACTGTAAGAAGATACTAAAAGTTTATAAATCAGACGATTGTGGTGCAAGTAGGAGGTATGTGTCTGTGTTCATGGTTCTTCAAGAGTCAGGAGTTGATTGTAAGAAAGGACAAGACAATTACGATTACTTGTATTATGACTTGCACAGCCTGTGATTTCTGGCTCCCTATCTGGTGCTTCCTGAGCCAAGGAAGAAGGTTTCTAGATGTGGATCTGAGTGCATGTAATGTTGTATGTCCTAGAGAAAACAGCAGCTCAAAGGTTGCTTGATCCCCCCCCCCCCATTCAGACGCAGCTGAAAGAAAGCCCCCAGGCACTCTAGGACAGGGGCAGCTGGCCACACTCATTAGCAGCTGCTAGGGCTTCCTCGGTCCCAGCTCCTTGTGGTTCCCCTTATTTTGTCCTAACCTGGCAGCAGCAGGCACACACAAGTTTCTCAGAGGGTTCCAGTGCGTTCTGCAATGATCCAGGTCACTGTTCCCACAAGATCCGGAAGCTCCCAAAGCAGAAGTCAGAGGCTACTGTTTCAAAAGATGCCGTTTCTGGTAGCTGCCACCTCAGTTAGTAGCGCCCGTGAACCTTAAGGAGGTTCATGCGTTTTTTTTCAGGACTTTTCAATAAAACAGCCTGTAAGTGGGGAGCGGAATTCCTTGATCATGCCTCATGACTTGGTTAAATAATCAAAATTTCTCTTCCTTGTTCTCCCTCTGTCCCCATAAATTTAGAGGGTTCACAGTCTCAACTGGAAGGATGTAGGTGAATCCTGCATACGTGTTTATTTAATAGCTAGCTGGTTCAGGCACTGTTTCTGGAAAAAGGAGTTGCTGAGTCTGAATAACTGAATAACTTCAGGCTGAGGAACTCAGATATCCTTCCATCCTTACTGAATACAATAACCATCACAGTTCTTCTTAAAAAAAAAAAAAAAAAAAAAAAAAAAGGCAAGCAGCCTCCTTTAGCTATTGCCTCTCTGTTCAAATGTAAAATGAATCAGATGTCTGTATCTAAAAGCAGAATTCAGGTAGCAGAATCAGATTTTTGTATAGGTACCTACATCTAAGAGAGAAGGAGGACTTTAAAAACACTACCCTTTTCAATATTTCCTGCTAAATATCTTTTACATAATCATACTAGTGTGAAGTGTCTGTATGTTGTCTTCTGCTGCATGGAAAAATATTTGCATACACTAGAACTCTAGAGTCACTGGCTCCATTCCCCTTCCTGTATTTGCCTTTTACCTGTATGCAAACATCTCTTACATGCTCCATTAATAGTCCCATGTGCATACTATTTTAGAGGGAAGGAAAGGCCCAGACTTGGAAATGGAACTCAAAGAGAAAACAAGTGTTGTAACAGAAACCATAGTCTGGAAAAAAAGGTTTTTGCAGCAGCTCATTGGCTAGAACTGAAGGGTTCAATTGGATTAGGATTTCCTGAACAAGCTTGTCAAGCTATAATGACAGTCTGGGCAGCAGTTCTGCCAAAGAAAACATCTGGATTATATAAGACACAGATGTGGCCAGGGGATATAGAAGAGTGGCCAAAGCAACACTGAGACAATAGGTCTCAGTGAAGAGAAAATCAACAATCTCTTAATCATGATGAAACGTTTGTGATTAAAGACTCAGCACTTCATTATACTGTTTTCAGTGGCTGCAGTTCTGCTTATGACTTATAAACCTGAAGCCAATACCACATCCATCTCGTTCCTTAAATCACTAAGCCTCTACATTTCCTCTCTTTTCATTTGCCCTTCCAAAGCATTTACTATTTATCTATACAAGAGACAAAATGTACTATGTATGAATTACCACAGCCCAGGGACTACTCCTGATGTTATGAAGTTTGCCACTGCTTTTCAAAAGTAAGAAGTTAGAAGTATTAGCCATGTGAGTGTGAAAGAACAGTTCCCACTTAATTTACTAGCTATAGCTATGGCTGATAAGTATTTGGCTTGGCCCAGAGTGGTTATTCTTACTGTTGTAGTTCATAGATTCATTGGCCGGAAACAGGATAAAATATGACTATTATTTATTAAATATAAAAATTGTTTTCCCGGGCCAATTTATTCAGGTTCGTTTGCCCGGTCGATAACAGGTTGATTGCACACGGCAGAAGGCTAATAAACAGTAGAATAACAGTCTAGAACAATCAGAACTTGGAATACAGAGGAACAAACTAGAATCCCCCTATGCACGCGAAACTGAACAGCACTGCTGCCTCGCGTGGCGTACACGAACCACCGTCGAGCTCACAACGGAGCTCTCTAAGGGGTAAAAAGCTATAAACCTCAGAAATAACCAGGTAAAATAGCGTATTTATCTCACGAACCGCCGAGCTGCTAACTACCAAAACCTTTGCTGAACGAAGAAGTGTTTGAGTTCGTAGTTACAGTCCAAAGGGCAGTATCCACAGATTTAGAGGAAATGAGAGAGCAGGCTGCTGCGGTGAAGGCCCAGCTTCAGCACTACGCCGCGAAAACAAAAGAGCTAATTGCTTTGGAGATAGGAGCAAGTAAGGTGCTTGTCGCCACCTTGAATCCCATTAACTAACGGGGGAGAGAGGTGAGAGAGTTACGAGCATGCAAGCTTTGAGCTCAACTTGCAGCGAGCGAGCAATGAGCGAAGTATACGCAGTCTTTCCCTATAAGATCCCTTTTGGAAAACTGAACAGTCCAATGGCACATCAGCCATTCAAATCCCACCAATCAATTAAAAATGTTTAGGTGGCGAGTAAACTGCACACGCCTTCTCTCATGGCATCTGACACGTGCAGTCGCCTCTCAGAAACGTGAGGCTCGGGGATCGGGTTCAGCTTCCTCTCCCACTCCCCTCCAGGCAGCCTTAACAGCACCTGCCTGTTGGGCTCCTCGACCTCAATCCGGACCCTGTAACAGAGAGGGAGAAGAAAGGAGCAGTGGCTCAA
The DNA here is from genome assembly GCA_033816785.1 of Picus viridis. Taxonomy (NCBI): domain Eukaryota; kingdom Metazoa; phylum Chordata; class Aves; order Piciformes; family Picidae; genus Picus; species Picus viridis. The sequence continues at coordinate 19,158,474 of CM066576.1, read as the reverse complement.
AACAGATTCAACTGTCTTATTAATGCCTCTTCCAGGACACTTACATTTTAAACTTTGCAAATCCATAGAATCAGGGATGAAGTGAACTTTTATGTGCTACCTACTTTGTACTTGTTCCAAGGAAAGATCAGCATCACTGAAACCACTCCGCAGATGACTGCCAAACCTGTCCTTATCACACAGTAGTGTAATTTGATAACCTTTCTGCAATACATTAATCATAGACTTTTTACACAGGAAGAATTACAATGGGAAGAGGTTCTGCAGTTGTGCTGAACTGCCTTCTAATTGCTTCTTTCACTGCATTCACCTATAGACAAGATCTTCCAAGTCATCTATCTTCTCTGGAGAGTCAGCAATTGCATGGATTTTTACAAATTCCTTGATGCATTTTTGAAGGGGTGGTAGGAGGAAGGTGATTATGACTGCCGGGACTTGGATTCAAGATCATGGCTAATGCACAGTGAAAGTAGAAAATAAATACTTCCTAACAAAACTAAGAACAACTCTGGTTAAACGGCTATTGTGGTTATTTATCTGGAAATACAAGGCCCTTCCAACTTTCCAGATCTGCTGATACTGCCTTTGCTTGAAGTAGGAAGTGGAGCATGGTCACAGTCTTCAAACCTGCTGTGTTTCATTCTGTTATTGTTTTGTTCAGGATAGCAGAGTGATTCAGTCTCTCAAGCCCTGTTCATCAAACACTTTTCACTACAGTTGCAATTTCAGAATGAAAACTGCCTACAAAACTGCAGATTTTCCTCTCCTGCAAATGAAAAAAATCTGCTCCCTTCCCTTTTGTTTGGGAATCAAACCTATTAAAATCATTCCAGCCAACTAGAAAGGCCAATAGAAGATATTGTTATAATTTATAACTTAACCATTAAATGAAAGCTCTTTAGAAACCAGCCATTTGGGAATATAATCACAGGGTTCCATTCCAAGAACACTGCCAATAATAGCTGGAACTGAGAATACTGGCTTTGGTATGCTGGGGTTTTTTTGCCTTTTTTGTTCCTCTTCCCCCCGCCCCCTTTTTTTTTTTTTTCTTTCTGAGTAGAACATAACTGAATCGACATGTCCCTATGGGAAGTTTTTATATTCAAGCAACTGCATTTTTTTCATTACAATTTTCCAGATCTAGTCCTGAGCACATGGAGTTCCATTTTTGCAGCATTCAAACTTTCAAAACATCTTCCCACCCAGTTAACAGATGTCAAAGATCAGCATTATTTCCAGCATTCAAACTTTTATAACATCCTTCAGCAGCCTGTGCTTTGGCATCTCTGTCCTTGAAACACAGAATGCAGTAGGAGCGAAATAGCCAAAAATCCTTTGTGCAAAGCACTGTATAAAACACATTCAAAAGCCATTGTTTTGCCTGCATCAGCAGGGCTCTGGGAGAATGAAACCAAAACAACTGAATGTAGGATCATAATGAGTGTGTTCATAATTCTAGTGTTTAACCTATTGCTGACTAGCAGGTGCTAGAAATATCTGGCTGTACACATATGACGATAATTTCTTGTTGGTTCAGCAGTATTTCTGTGGTCTTCAGTATTTTCTTCCAGCCAGCAGTGGAGTCTCTGTAATCCTCTGAAGTCGTGTGTAAATGGAATTGCAGTTCCTGTTGGGGTAGTAGTCACCCATATCTTTTTAAAGTTCATCTTTGCTTTTCAAGAGACAAATAAATGCTTTCAGTTGTAGGAGCAGGGGAAGTATCCCGTCTGGTGTAATACTATCAAGCCCTGCGGTAGAGAGAGCACCCCATCGTGTGGTGATACAGCCGCATCACAGCAACGTCGTTATTCACCATCACGTAGATGTATCTGAAAATAAATGCACAGTGAAGGAAGATCCTTCAGATCCCGCCAATTTCACTGTTCCCTCTAATGTACTGAAAAATGTCTCAAGTATTTTTTTGTGTGTCTGTAGTATTACTCCACTCACTTTTGGAGGCCACCACCACCAAAAAGCATACTTGACATAAAAATCATACTAAGACACGACTTGGTCCCTTGTAATGCATGGAAGACCCTTAGAAATGCTGCCACCCTTACTAAGTTTTACCAGTCTCTTCACCCTTCTGTGAAGAGAGTGCTTTCTCCCTGCCACAAGCCTGGCTAGCATTAAGGAGCCCAGGTCTATTCACAGGCAGGACCTATTGGCATGGCCCTGGGATGGTGCACAAAATTAAGAGCACAGTGCTCTGATGTTTGTGGTGTCTCTTTCCTCAGTAGGGTGCTGTTGAGAAGCTCTTGGCAAAGTAAACCTTTCCAGGTGGAAGTTTACTTTTGCTTTGGATGGGGGATGAATTGTCCTGAGCTTATCCATTCATGGCTCTATTCAATGTGATCTGTGCTTCTCCCAGCTAGCTGATGGCTGCTCCATTTTTCCAAAAACAGCTTGTCAAAGCAGGGGCATTGCCATGGAGAAAGGGCTGCTGATAAAACCTACACATGGCTGCACAGCACTCCGCAGCAATTCAAAGTTTCATAGCCAAGCAAAGCAGAGCTATGAGTATGACCAACATCATGATACATTATTAGAATAACTTGGTAACAACCTTCCTGATGAAATGCACAAACTCCAAGCAGCAGCCAAGCTCAGGTGACTATTACTCATTTGGAAAATAGAAATAATCACAAGTTATCATGTTGATAGTGTTACTGACTTTCATATATATAGAATTCCCACCATCTGATTTCATCCACGGTATTCAATTAGTAACACTTCTGTGGAGCTTCTTAAAAAGGTGAACATGTGTTTATCACCTTGGAGGATATCATTGGTCTCTCGGTAAATTTTTGGAAGGGAAAGAACTGGAAAAAAAAAACCCAGACTGTCCAGACTTCTCAAGAAGTCAACACATCTTTAGGACGTTTCTTTCATGAATAATTTCTTGCTTGAGACATTTCCATCATCTCCAGACAGATTGTTTCAAATCTAATCCATGAACCACAGCACTACTGATCACAGGCAGCCACAGAGAAAGTAATTTACTCTATTCCTCTCAGTTTCCTGTCTCCACCTTCCACCTCAAAAAGCCTCTCCGTTGACATCCTTCTAGCCTGTCTCCATGTCTTTCTGATATTTCAAGTTACAGTATTCTTTACAGAAGGGGAGGAAACCCCACGACACAGATGCTACAGTGTTTTCTTCCTCTAGATGGTGCCATGTGCTTTCTCTGGGTTAATTAGCAGCTCCTAAAATCCAGGCTTTGATAGAGTGGGCTTAACTCAGCTGCAGATAGACCTCAGCGTCTGCTCTAGCAGAAGCTGTGGTGCCCTAAAGAGACAACACGTGGTTAGAAAAGAGAAATAGAAGGTTGGGGGCGGTGGCGGGTGTTTGGGTGTTTTTTGCTCATTTGTTTGGTTTTTAAATAAGAGAATACAGTCTAGCAGAATTGGATGGCCTTTCTGTTGTAATGTCTTTGGTCTCTTCACTTTTTTCCCAATGGATTTTACTTTTTCACCATTCTTTCCTTATTGCCTAGAATGACCCCTCATAGTGCAATATAAAATAACTCATATGAGAGGAATAAATGTATCTTTGAGACCCAGGTAGCAGGATTTATCTGTAGATGATACTGTCTGAACTAACCGAAGAATTCTTACAGTCAAAGGAAGGAAATAGAGGTGGTTCCCTCCTAGTAGGTATCTGAAATAGAGCAGTGCTGCCACCACCAGGAAAGCACCATTTCTCTCCAGGGACTGGAAAGGGAGCCCCAGTTAGGTAGTTCAGGTGTGTGTCTGAATGACTGACCCCTGAAGTTAGTTGAGATAAGTAACATCTAAAAGTTCCAGAGCAGCTAAATGACATTTACATGGCATTAATGTGCTCAAAGTACTAGGCACAGAACTGGCAAAACACAGAAATTAATATCATCATTTTGTTGTGCTAAACCTTGAAGGACATTGTAATCATGGGCCACAGGAGTGGTAGGTTCATTTTAGTGATGAAAAGGTTAATTATGACCCAAACTAATCCCAATCTGGAGATGGTTCAAGCGTGGTTCAGAGTCCAGTTTCAGTGCTTAAGGCTTTCTTCGCTGGCCTGAAGAGTAACTCCAGTGAGTTCCACAGGCTTCACATTTGGATCTTCTCATTGCTGGTTTGACACATTATTTTTGTAGTTACCAAGCCACACTGTATGATATTTGAAAAGTTGTGTCAGTCAGGTGAAGACTGATGACTGGAAAAAGGGAAACCTACCCATTTTTAAGAAGTTGCATCCACTTTTAAGAAGAGTAGAAAGGCTGACCTTGGGAACTGCTGACCTGTCAGCTTCATGCCTGAGATGATCGTGGAGCAAATCCTCCTAGAAGATCTGATAAGGCATGTGGAGGACGAGGAGGTGATTTGAGACAACCAGTGTGACTTTATTAAGGGCAAGTCCTGCCTGACCAATCTCCCATAGTGTGACTACATCAATGGACAAGAGAAGGGCAATGGGTGTCATCTATCTGGACTTCTTCAAGGCCTTTTACAAGGTCCCCCCAACATCCTTCTAAGTTAGAGAGATAGGGTTTTGATGGGTGGACTGTTCAGTGAATAAGGACTTGGTTGGATGGTCACATACAGAGGGTAGTGGTCAATGGCTCGATGTCCAGACAGAGAAAGGTGACAAGTGGTGTCCCTCAGGTGTCTGTACTGGGACCAGTGCTGTTCAGTATCTTCATCAATGATTAGACAGCAGGATTGGGCACACCCTCAGCAAGTTTGCAGATGACACCAAATTGAATGTTGCAGTTGATATGCCAGAGGATGGGATGGGATGTCATCTGGAGGGGCCTGGGCAAGCTGGAGAAGTGGGCCTAGGTGAACTCATTATCAATACAGGCTGAGGGAGGATGTGATGCAGCCCTGCAGAAAAAGTCTTGGGGGTACTGGTGCATGAAAAGCTGCAAATGAGCCAGCAATGTGCACTTGGAGCCCAGAAGGCCAATCACATCCTGGGATGCAGCAAAGGAAGCACGGCCAGCAAATCAAGAGAGGTGATTCTGCCCCTAAACTCTGGTGAGACCTCACCTGATATATTGTGTCCAGCTCTGGGACCCTCAACACAAGAAGGACATGGACCTGATGGAGATGGTCCAGAAGAGTGCCACAAAAAATGGTAAGAGGGTTGTAACACCTTGCCTACAAAGACAGACTGAGACAGCTGGGGCTGTTCAGCCTGGAGAAGAGATGCTTCCAGGGAGAACCTTATAGCAGCCTTCCAGTACCTGAAGGGGGCCTACATGAAAGCTGGAGAGGAACTGCTTACAAAGACCTGTAGCACTAGGACAAGGGACAATGGTTTTAAACTAGAGAAGGGTATATTTAGATAGGATATTAGGAAGAAGTTCTTTACATTGAAGGTGGTGGAACACTGGAACAAGTTGTCTGGAGATATCCAAGATCAGGCTTGATGGGGCTCTGAGCAACCTGATCTAGTTGGGGATGTCCCTCCTTACTACATAGGGCTTGGACTAGATGACTTCTAGAGGTCCTTTCCAACCTAGTGCATTCTATGATTCTATGATTACACCCAGAGGAGGAAATGACAGAGAATCAGGCCTGAGGTTTACAGATTTGGGAGTCTGGGTGACACAGCAAGCAGGACAGAACACAGCTGTGGGCAGAGCCTATGAGAACTGTCCTGAGCTCCCAGGTACATGTGGCATGGTGATTGCAGCAAGGGTGCACTTTACTACCACATTTTGTCCTCTCCCTTCCTTCTATAGGTCTCATGCAGCAATAAAATAATACTCTCTTTCCAAGAAAGGATTTGTACATGTAGTGTTGCACTGGCAACCTGCAGCTGCAGTTTTAGTAGGGAGGTGCAGTCTTCCCTAGTAGTTTTGTTTATTTCTTGGGAAATTCATGAATTGCTGCCTTCTACGTAGTTCCGAAGCAGTCTCATCTGTAATGTTTCTCCTCTAACATTGAGAGTGGGAGGAAATTGCTTGTCACCCAGTGGCAATATGCAGCTTTTATTTACATAGGAAAGCAATGAAAATGGTTGTTTCTGAAATGAACATAAGTCTCTTGGCTGGAGTTCAAAGCACAAGGGCATGTGGGCAACTGTTTTCTAATCCATAGATGCGAGAATCGCTAGGCACTGGCAGCCAGTGACTGGCAGGTCATTTACTCACCTACAACTTGCTTTACCCAGAAGAAAACAAGGCACTAAACATGAAATGGTTCCATCGAGGTCTTGTAATGTTTAATTAGATGGTGTTGTAAAACAGGAGGGAGCTCTGAACAGCAGAGTGGAGGTGTCTTCATCTGATGGACAAGCAGAGACATTTGGAAACCACTAATAGAGCACTGTGGACATTGCTGACACAGCTTACTGCTTTTAAAACCATGTTGAAAAAGCAATGGCAGTAACCACAGGAAAGAGACATAGAATCAAGAGCTGAGCAAAATACATTACACTGGGAAGTCTTTAAGAAGGCATTCTGTATAAAGTGTTTGACTGTACAAATGCATTTCTGAGAGAATGGCAGAAAACACTGACAAGCATTCAGTTAGTTTAAGAAGATCATAATAAGAACCAGTATATGGAAACAAAAACTTAACCTGCACTTCTGAATCTGGGATGAAATAAGAAAATGTAGTTTCAAAGGAAACAGGCACCCAGTTCTCCATCCCTGAGAAATACATTCTAGGACACAGTGGGACAAAGAGAAACTCAAGCTATCCAGTAACTATCCTCAGTGGCAGGACAATTCTCATTTAACTAGTACTGTGCAGAGGGGAGGCTGGTAGGAATCATTAAAACCTGCACAAATGGTTACTTCAGTAATCCACTGGAAACTCAGGAAATCAAGTTGAGCCACAGCAAGATGAAAGGATTTTCCTTCCCACATTGTGACCCAGCAGTGAGAGAGCAGAGCTGGTTTGCTGATGGGAATGTTAAGTGCTGAGATTTTTGAGTGAGACAAGGGCTTGTGGGGAGAGTTAAGACCTCTGTCAACAAACTCTGTCCCAGTTATGTCCTTAGATCAGGACAGCTAAAACACCTCTAACCTTGGAGATTTTAAAGGCCATTTTCACTTCATTCAGCCACTTTTTTCTTCCAAGTCAGGTATTTATTTACAGAAATCCCTCTGAAATAACTTTTTCCCCCTTAATGCCTTAATATATTTTCATGGCTCAGCTTTGCTCTGGTAAATGTCATCCCACTCCCTCTGGCCCTATCCACCATGTGTGGTGCAAGGTCAGGCTGGAGAAGACAAGAGTACTCCAGGCCAGTTGCTATGTCCAATGAAGATGTCTGAGTAATTGCTTTGCAGGCAATTGCTTCTTTTTTTGTGCAGCAAGCATGTCCTAAACAACTTGGAGGTGCCTGAGTCCATCTTCATTCTCTCTGTGTATTTTTGTCACTTGGGTAGCTAGCTCAGGTGCATTGCTTTGTCCCACAGAGATGTGATGTTAGATCTATGTACCCCATCTCAAGCACCCCCTGAATTTAATCTCATAGAAGGCATTAAACTCTTGATGCTGGTCATCCACCTCTCTCCAGCTTGGCCAAAACTCACTCTGAAAATGTGACTTATGGCAGCCAAGCCTCCCCATGTTTTCGTAAGGATAGAGATGCACCAGGCATGCCACATTATAACCAGAGTATTCACATTTGTCAATAGCTGTCAGAAGGCTAGCAAAATATGCACCTGAATGTAGCTACTGTATTTTCTGAGGGATCATTTCTTTCTGTAGAACCTATAAAATGTGTACTGCAGCTGTAGCAGACCTCCTTAGAGACGAATGGCATCTGAAAGAGTACCTCGATGCAGCAGCACTGCCGGGAAAGCAAGTTCAAAGGCATCTAGCTCTCTCCAGAGGATACAACTATGTTAGACTCTGTTGGATAGATGACTAGGTACCTGTTTTAGCACCAAATTATTACAAAGAGCTTTTTCTGCCTCAAGGCAGTAATTTGCTGGAGCACATAAGACACATTTCCCATTGGCAGGATGAAAAGAAAACTTTCACCCCATTTTTTTTCAAAACACTACATTATGTCACCTCTGAAAAGAGCTCTATTGTCCATGTGGGCCATGGCAAATATGGACAGAGGAGGAGGGAATCGACAGTTTGTGGTGCTTGTGTAAACATACATTAACCCTGAATCTCCAGGGTTTCGACTGAACTCCGAAGCCTGGCTTATACTAGATGCTTTGAATAACAATCAGTAGGTACCGTGCAGCTTTCTTCTTGTGTTTTCTTAACATGAGACTGGTGAAATGCCTTGACCATTTTAGTTGGCTTTACAGCAAGACTGAGAGTTCATGAATATATCCTGAATTTTCCTCTCCTGGACCAATGACGTGCTGTATCAATTCCCCACTTGTGTATGTTGGTGAACGATTTTGCAGCTTGGAAAGATACTGAGCAAAAGCAAATCAGATTTTACCCAGGCTAATTCTTCTCTCATTTCCTCCAATTTTACACCAGTGACATTAACAAGGTTAGCTTCTGATTTATGCTTGTACAAGTGAGAGAAAAACGGGCCCTTGAAGAGCTGGCTTTAATTTATAGCAGTTGGGCAGAAAAAAAAGGTGGGGTGGGAAAATCCTTTTTTTTTTTTTCAGGAAAGGGAGAGTTCACAGAGCTGTTAGCTGTCCCTGAAGATACCTGTCTTAATGCACTGCTTTAAAAGTGTAGTTAGTAGGTTTTGTTGAATCCAAACCACAACATGAATGACTGGCTTTCTTATATCAGTATGTTTGTAAAAAGCCCAGGGTGGGCCAGAAGATGCTCACATTAAAGTTCATGTGTTTTTAAGCTTACCTACCTCTCAGTGCCCAGCCCAGATTGCCAAACAGGGGAACTTCTTTGTTGTTAAACGCCTGTACTACACAAAATAATGCAGCAGATGAAATGTAACAATTAAAATCACGAATGTTATTCTGTGGAAGCTAAGAAATGGTTTCATACATGTTCTGTCACAAGTCACAGCATTTTCAATCTGCTAACTTGCTGAAAATTGCTGTTAGCTCTTAACAGGACCTGGGGGAACTGAGTAATTTGCTGTGTTGATTAACATGCATTAAGCAGAGGGACAATAATTCTTTTGTAATAAGAAGCTGTGATTTAGCAGATAACAGCACAATCAAGTAGGTGTTTGGGTCTGTTTGAATCTTCACATCAGCTTTATATCCTCATCTTTCATGGCCACATTGAATGCTCAATAGTTTTCACTCTGAAATCACATTCATTTAGATGCCTGCATATGGGTCTCAGTGCCTGCCTTATCACTTAATTTTATTATTTTCTAATATTTTTTCTGATACACTTGGTATCATTTCACTTCAGTGATAGTTTCCATGCTTTGGGCCTCTGGATATCCAGAATGACTTCTGGGGGCTGTTGCTGTAGCACATAGCACGTAACATTTCCCCTGGGCTGAGGATAATCCACATTTATACATCTGAGATCATGCTTTTCTCTTGAGTGGTTGCTATTCTGCAGGCTGATCAGGAACCATCTATTACAGCAGGCACAGTGCATTTCCACAAGTGGCAGCACTGGAGGATTTTCTATTTGGAAGTGCCTGCCAGGGAACAGCTGGCGAAGGGTGGCAAAGACAGTAACACGAAAGCAGCGAATGCAGATACATCAGGCAGCATAAGGCAAAATGTGGAAAAGCTCTCAGGGGTGAACAAGCCCTGATGGTGCCACCAGTAAGGACCAGCCAAGGTCAAGAATGAGAGGAACAAACCACTTGGTGCAGGGTCAAAGGCATGCTAACAGGATGTGCTGCTTTCTGCAGGCAGAAAGTCAGACATTTTGCACCAGTTTCCTCCTTTTTCTTTATTTCTCTAAGTAAAGGACACAAAACAGTCCCCTTGTTTCCTTGGACATAAGTGATCAGAAAATTTCCCAGTAGAGAAAGACCTGTGAGTATTGATGAACAGCTGGCTGAATATGAGCCAGCAGTGTGCCCGGGAGGTCAAGAAGGCCAACAGCATCCAGGTCTCTATCAGGCACAGTGTGACCCGCAGATCCAAGGAAGTGATTGTCCCCCTGTACTTGGCCCTGGTGAAGCCACACTTTGAGTACTGTGTTGAGATTTGGAGCTGTCACTATAAGACACTGAGGTGCTGAAGTGTGTCCAGAAAATATCAATGAAGCCGGTGAAGTGTCTGGAGAACAGGTCTTCTGAGGAGTAGCTGAGGGAACTGGAGTTGTTAATCTGGAGAAAGGGAGACCTAGCTCTCTGCAGCTTCCTGAAAGGACAATATAAAGAGGAAGGTGCTGGTCTTTTCTCACAGGTAATTAGTGATATGACAAAAGGAAGTGGCCTCAAGGTGCACCAGGGTAGCTTTTCACTGAAAAGAGTAGTCAAGCATTGGAACAGGCTGCCCAGGGAGGTGGTTGAGTTGCCATCACTGGATGTGTTTAAAAGTCATTTAGATGTGGTGCTTAGTGATATGGTTTTGTGCTGAACTTGGTAGAGTAGGGGTAATAGTTGAACCTCAAGGTTTTTTTCCAACCTGAATGCTTCTGTGATTCTAAACTTCTTGAGTGAAAGGGTTATCAAACACTGAAATAAGCTTCCCAGGTGGGTGTTTGAATTCCCATCCCTGGAGGTGGCTAAAAGATGCAGAGATGTGGTGCTAAAGGACATGGTTTAGCACCAGACTTGGAGCTCGATAATGGCTGGACTTGATCTTAAAGCTCTTTCACAACCAGAAGGGTTTTGTGATTCTGTGAGCAAGCAGTGTACCACAGGCTCCCTCTTGTGATGAAAATAAGCAAGAGGAGCTCCAGCCATGAGTTACATTATCCAAAGAATTTAGTGAACCTGGGCAGGGTGGTGCAACTCAAAACTTCTGCAGGGTCTGTACAACATACTGGCTCTACTTGGTAGTCTGTCACATGCACTGGTGGAGCACATTGCAGTCCTTCTTGTTTGGTATGTCCCCAAAGCCACCAACAGGCTGACAGAGGAAATCAGTTAGATATGACCACTGCATGTGGTATGCATTAGCAAATAGGGTGTTTTGGACCCAACTGGAACCCCCGTGGCTCCTTAATATTGAATTTCTGTGGCAGGAGCAAAAACCAGATGGTTTTATTCATTGCATATTCTGTCTTCTGCAGGAGGGCCTTTAACAGCTCATGCAGAAATACTGGATTTTTTGGGCTCCTGAGGGAATTGTCAAACCCCACATCCAGACCTTATCACTCACCCTGCTCGCTTCCTATGTGCTACAGCCCATTACCACCACCCCTCTCCAGACCTCAGAATTCAGCTTCATAGCAGCAATGGGCTGCACAGCCAGCTCCACCCCTTTCCCTTATTGCACCATCATCTACTAAAAACCTCACCTAAAAGATTATGCAATTCCAAAGCCAAAAATAACTTCTTTCCTAGTATTCTGCTCTTCAGGGTTTTATGGTTGACTGATACAGAGCACAGCTTGGGACTGAGGGATGGAGTGCAAATTAAACTGAATTTAGGCAATAATTATTCTTTTCCTCTGTGGAAGAGCCACACAGGGGAGGACTGTATTTTCTCACCTTTGTCTGGCTTGCCCTCTCATTCCAAGGGAGGAGAGAGGATATATCAGTGCCTGAGCAGACCTCGGGAAGCAAGCTGATACTTTTTTATTTAAATCACAGTTCATACAACCCTGGAATGAATGAGCTGCTACCTGAGGGGTCACAGCCTCTGTGCAGCCATATGTTTTCAGCAGCTTGGCCAAAAGTCTGCTTGCTCTTAAAATATTTGCAAGTGTTCTTGGAGTGAGAAAATGGACTTCTAAAACATTATTGCAAAATGTGAACTTCCAGATCAACAGTATCTACAGAAATGTCTTTTGAAGGAGACACAGGCAGCCTCCAAGAAAATCCTTGACTGGAGACATTCAATAAAAGGTTCTTCCTCTTTTAGAACTGTACTGTATCCTCAGCAGAGGGTGGAGCAGCTGACAAAACATCTTTCTCTAGCAAAATCCCTCACACTTCAGTCCCTTTCAGGCTGAAAACACAATGCTCTAAGCTCTACAGTGAACTAGAAATTATCCAAGTTGTTTGTCTTTGAACAGCTTTGAAGCTAATACTCTCCAATACACTTCACATCAGTGACACAGAGCATTTCATATCGAGTTCTGTTTTCTTTACTCCTCATTTCATTGGCACCTAATCTATGAAAAATCATGCAGGAAAATATGGGCAACACTAGCAGGACGATGGAAGCAAAACTCTCAAATCAGGCACATCAGTAATAATTCAAAATAAAGGCAGCATTTTAAACAAACTAACTGTATATCAGGACCTTGTCCTAAATATGATTGTAACATTTCTTAATACTGGTAATCCTTCAGACATCTTCTGGAGGATTAATAAGAAATTGCCTTCCTGAAAAGTACACATTCACATGACTTATAGGACAGATGCTTGTAATCAATATTAATCTTAGAACTCCTGGCATATTTGGCTTCTTTAAGGGCATCTAAATTCACACAATCATAGAATATCAAACGCTTGGAACAGGCTCCCCAGTGAAGTGGTCAAATCACCATTCCTGGAGGTGTTTAAAAAACACATAGATGTGGTGCTAAGGAACATGGTTTAGCACAAGGCTTGGTAGAGTCAGAGAATGGTTGGACTCTATGATCTTAAAGGGCTTTTCCAACCAAAATGATTTTGTGATTCTATGTGGCTTCAATAGTATTTTACTAATGCTTTACTATGAGTTTGCTCAAATTGCCTAGATTCTTAGAAACTAGGAACCACATACACAGACCCACACTCACAAAGAGAATATAGAAAAGGGCCTTCAAAATAGTGCATGTTTTTCCTCAAACTTTTCCACACATGACTGCATGCATGCTAGTTGTCAGCTAAGAACCATTAGCAAAGAACTAGTATAACAGCAACAAAATGCAGCAAAAAAAAAAAAAAAACTCAAGGGTTTTACACATAACTAAAACACAGGAACCACAAGACCCACCAGCTGTGTTGAAAATCAAAGCTTGTTCTCACTCTGAGCATCTCAGATAGGCGTCCAGTGGCCTGCCATAAGATACATCTTAAAAGACTCTAACTGTTTCTGTTCAAATTGGATAATGCTTGGTAGCTTTGTACAATAGTGTCAGATCTGTGGTTGCACAGCTGGAAAGTCAGAGGACCTCCATGTTCATTCACAGCCTGCTACCAAGTTTCTTTAAAACTGCAGAGGCTGTGGATTTGCAGCTTAACCATTATAAATGACCTCAAGGTGACTGCAAAAAGCATGTCACCAGTGTTAGCACAACAGCGGATATGTTGGTTTCTGACATGTTGACTTGCCTCTGTATGAAGGCAGTCCTTGACTTCTTCATTGGCCTCACATGTTGGTTCACATTCAGACTCAAGTATGCCGTGTGCTTGCTCTGCAGAGAAACAGACGCTGGAGGACACCCCTCGCCGCTTGAACTCAAACCCCCAGCAGAGCCATAACTTAGAAAGTCAGGACTGGTCTTGTCTAAGAGACTGTCTGTACACTCCATGCTGCACTTAGCCTCTCATTCTCCACCCAGCTCTCAGGCTTCTGTGCAAGCACTGCTACCACCATGTTGTTATTTTAAAAAAAAAAAAAAAAAAAAAAGGAGCAGCAGCATCCAATATGGGAAACCAGGCACTCACCCAGGAAGTCCCAGTGATTCCTCAACTTGCAGTCAGCATAACAAGTTTGGCCAAAATACTTTCTTCCTTTTCACACACAGACCATTTCTGAAGGTCTGGGAAGGTCATGCTTCTAACTGCATGGTTCAGAAAGGAAATTAAATAAAATGGAGGACTGAATTGTTTTGGTAAATGAGGATGAAGTGCAGTGGACCCAGATTGCTTTTTCCCTGGGATCACCAAAACCCTTCCGTTTATATCCCGCACACTTGTTCTCAAAGACAGCAGAAAGTAGCCCTTCCCCAGGGGTTTCATCTATGCTACAGCCTGGCAACACTGCTCCTCCAGATCAGCAACCCTGCCACACCATGTCTTGATAAACAGCTGCTCTTTCACAGGCCAACTCATGTCATGACCCTTCTCATAAAACTTGGTGCCCTTTGCTAAAAATACCACAGTCCCTGGCAACTCACATGCCCTGCCAGAGGGAGGAGTGCTGTGCACCCACCTCCGTGCTGTAGCAGAGGGTACTGGTCAAGCCAAGAGGACAGCACAGTATGTGCTTTGATGGCAAGCAGTTCAGCAACGGATGGAGGGCAGTTCTCCCACTGCATTCTTCTGCTTTCATGCTACTGTATTGCTTTGATTGACTCTTCCTGGCCTTGTTTGTAACCATGCTGCCAACTTCTAAATTGTTGTGGATTTTTTCCCAGTGTTTCAAAGGACATTGCCAGTTCTCCTCTTTGAATAGCTCCAGGAGGTTATGTGGTGACAACTGCAGCTCCTGCAGTGGGTGTAGCTCTGCGATGTCTTTGCAAATTTACAAACCTGTCATTACCTGAAAACTGTCAAACAGACAGGGGGTGCCATCTCTTCTTTTCCTATTCAGCCACTCTTCTACTCAGGCCTGGGGATCTCTTTCGGGTCCAAAAGACCTGGTATAGGTGATGCGGTTTCCAGTACAGGGTCTGAGAAAGGTGGAAGTTTTCAAAGACGTTTCAAAGAGTCTGCAAGTTAGACATGGAGCTTCATGACTTAGTCACAAGAAATACTGAGCTGTTCTGGAGGGGCCCTCACCACCAGCCTGCGCTGGTGGGAGGAAGGAGTATCATCTACCTGGCACAGACTCAATGTCATGTTAGGTAGGTCTGTAAATGTCATCTCCCCTCTGACCTCTCACCAAGAGCTCACACCACAGCAGACAAAGCTCTGGTGTCTGCTTCCTTCGCTGCAGCTGTATTTGGCTTCCCCTTGAGAGCTGTTCCCTAAGACAGAAAAAATAATGGAAAGGGAAAGTATTCCCTGAATTGGAAACCATGACTGGAATAGTCAAAGCTGGCTTCTTTGTTGGGCCTGGAGGTGGAAGTAACATGTTGTAGGTATAAAGTGTTCAGTGAAGCACCAGTGCAAACACCAAGGGCCTTGAATTTGTTGGTTTTATGAGGGCATCTGGAGTTTTCTCAGACTTTCTTGGTGGGTACTGGTGTTTGGAAAGCATCTAAGTACAGCAGCCCTGACACACAGACTGGACACGGGTCCACACATCTGCAAAAGTGTGGGACATCAAAGATGGTGCATGGAGAGGGTGGCTACTTGTCCACCTCTTGGAGAAGGAAGGGCAGTGGAGTTAAACTGATGCCAGCTGCGTTAAAGAACAGATCCACTTTTTACAGGAGCAGAGGGAATTAGGAAAACTTCTGGGAGAGGAAAGTAAAAAAAACCTCAGTAAAGCAGGCTGAGTTGGAGGCCTTTTAAAGAGTGACTCAGCCCAGGCCTAGTGATTCTGGGTAAGACTTCATGCTATAAAGAGCTCCTAAGCAGAGGTGCTGAGTGATTGCTTTATTGTTTCTTACAAACCTTGCTGTGAAATCCCTGTAAATATGTTTATGAGCTTGTTGGGGCGGTTTCCCTGCCGCTGCCTGTACTGTAAATAAACATGTGTGCCTTTGATTCACGGAAGTTCATCTTCTGGACTCCATTATAATCTCTGGCTCTGCTTCCAGTTCAGACACGGGGCCCCTCCTGTCCCAGCTCCCAAGGAGCATGGCGTTCCTGTTCTCCAGCGAATAGCTAGAAGAATCGGTGCACATGTTTAGGATTACACTTCCCCATATGGCAGCCTTGCTTGCCTCCCTCTCCATTCTTACCCCTAGAAGAGCTCTGTGAGTCTTATCAGCCATGAAAAAGCAGTCCTTGGAGGGCCATCAGGTCTGGGGACATTCAATGTCTTTCCCCTACAAGGGACATTTAGACATGACTCTCTGAGTAGGCAATGCAAGGTTTGAGGGATGCATGTTACTTGCATCCAGGGCAGACATTTGCAGGCATGTGGAGCCTCAACATTTAAGAGCAGCCTCAGGAAGTTGTATGCATTTTGGCTTCCATCATGCAGTTTGCTTGGAGCAACCCATGCAAAACAGTGTGGCCAAAGCCAGCTGACAAGTCTACTACCTCATGCTGTCTGCTCTGTTCTCATGCACAACCAACCTGCCTCTGTACCATGACAGGCTTGTGTTCAAAGCAAGCTGAATTTGCTGCTTTTTCATCCTGAAAGCCAGGATTTTGTGATGCCAGGGATGTTCAGGCACTGCAGAATAAATAGCCAAGATGTCTATGAAAAGTAGGTTCAGCACATGGAGGGACAAAATCATCTGCAGCCATCCCAGAGCAAGCTGTCCAGCTTTCAGGGAAGGATTCTCCAAATCTCAGCACAAATCTGAAAACAAGTCATTTTTATTCATACTTGTGATTTCCCTACCATTCTGTGTAAACAAATGGTCCCAGCATGAACTTCAGCAAAACCTCCACTGAGACATCCTCTTGCCTCTAATCAAACTAGCCCCCAATCACGACTTCTTCAGCATCAGGTGGTGTAGCATTAAACTTGTGTTCCTAACCACAGCATTAAAAAACACACCAACTGAAGCTGAAGAAAACATCTCAGAAATGCCACAGCGGCAAAGGGAGATTTTATCAGTGATTTCTCTCCTTCCACCCACTCTTCTATTACAGAGTTAAAATATGGGCTTGGTCCAGGAAACAATAAGCATCAAAATAAAAGAACTAATATATTTGCCATCGGTATAAAGCAAAGGGGAGACACACCAAACATCACAAAGTATCCTGAAAGCAAGGAAATATTTTGTGCACTCAGCGAGCAAAATGCTCCTATTCTGTGTAATGCCTTGCAGCTCAGCTGGGATCTGAAATGTTTGAAGCATAACTTAATGAATTGTTGTAGGCATAAATAGCAGACCAGGGAGATATTTTTTTAGCTGGTTTATGAAATTAAACAGTGCTGCAGGACAGCAGCTCCAGAGGACAAAACATTGAACAGAAGGTTTTTGCAGGGAAGAAAAAGAATTGCTTGTAAGCAAGGACCTGGAGGAGATTTAGTACTATAAGAGACAGAAAACCAAACAGGGGTGAAAGGTTTGAGGTGGTGTGCACCTGCGTGTCTGTGACATTGAGTTTGTATACACAGAGAATTGGGTCTTAACCAAACAGCAGACAGTGACCCTGTAATTAGGCTGCTGAGTCAGAACTCTGTAGGCCAGGTCACATTATTTCATCACATTATTTTCTACAATATGTAGTCACTGAATTTCTACATATGCTAGTGGGGAATCAGGTGTTCATTTTCAAGTGTGAATCTTAGTCTCCAGCTTTCTGAGTCCTCTGGGTCACTTGGATCCTTTGTATTCATCTTGCAGGTCTCCCTTTCCTGTCTATAGGACAGTGATAATAGTCCCCCAGTTCTCCCACCTGTCTTCACTGTTTAGGTTGCTTGTGTGATTGGGTGGAGATTGTCTCCCACTACGAGGTCCTACTCATGCCATGAAGTAGTTACATAAACTGAGGACCCAGGAATATTTTGCCAGACTCCTCCTAAGCTGCCAGACCCTTTCTTTGTCCAGGCAGGAAGAAGACTAATCAGGATACAATCTGGCACCAATAACAGTTGGATTTCATTTGGACCACCTATACACTGCAAGGACAAGGAAACTGTCTCAAATTATTTTTTGAAGACCAGTCAGAAGAAGCTTATCCACAGATCTTCCTAACTTCTGCAAAATTGCCTGGTTTATGCCTTTTTTTCTTCTTTTTTAATCTCATTTGCAGTTTTCAACTACACATCAAGATAAGTGATGAAGAGGAGAGGTTTGGTGCTTGCTGATTTAGTTTAATTATTTGACTGTGGGGTCTCAGACTGGTATCTACAACACACGAAGTTCCTGTCCATTCCCAGCTGTCTGTGAAGACTTCCAGGGAGGAACAGAGCAGGAGGGCAACTCCCAAAGAAAAGGAAATGCCGATGGGACACTTCTGGGATATGTTTGCAGAGACATCCTGGGAAAACACCAGGATTTGTCCATCCTGGCACTCTGAAGCAAGCATCCAGATTGGTTTTGGCACTTCCCAAAGCAGGCATCCAGATTGTTTTTCCTGATGTGTTCATGCCTTATATGTCTGGCTCAGCCTGCCTTCAAATGCTCCCATGTTTTGAAGATACTCAGGTTCTACTCTGAACTCTCTGATGTAGTGACTTCTTAATTGTAACTTGTAATTATCTAGACTATGCAACTTCAGCATAAGGGAAATTGAAAGAATTACCCTCACCTGACATATGTTTGTCAATTGATCCCAGAAACAATTTAGATTTACTGCTCCCATTTGATAGCTCACAGGAAATTAAATTTCTCCATAGTAGTAAGTCAAAGATGGGAAGAGACAGTTGTCTGAACGTCACTGATGGTCACAGACAAAAATACTTTCCTCACTGTTTTGCAGGAGAACTTAGACCTTAGATAAACATATGGTGGCTGACCTTAGGAAGTTGATCTGGAGGTTCACCTTTCATCTCCCTCCACTGTTCAAGTTTTCCTTTCTCTATTCTCATCCCAGCCATTGCAAATATTTCTCCTTTTTTTTTCCCCCTCCTCCCCTTGCTTTGGCCCAACCAAGGCCTGAAAACTCCTGACAGGAATCTTTCAGTGTAATTCTATACCCTGTGTTATGCAGATATCAAGTGAATGATCTAGTGGTCCCTTCTGTCTTGAGAATCTCTTCAGGTTAAACCCGTAACTAATGCTAACGTACACATTTTGCAGATGCTTATTTCAGGACATGTCTGTTTGCAAGTCACTTTGTTTGGTGTCTATGGATAATGCATTTCCCAAACCTGCACAGACAACTATGTTCATTAATTTATTGTCAATCCCTTAATTCCATTTAAAGCAAACTCAGGCATTTTTGTCCATTTTGTTTTTAGATGTATTATTTATTCATGTAAGTCCTAGAAACAGGAGTTTTGGACAAGCACATTGCATTACTTAGCGTGTCTGAACATTAGCTTTTAAATAAGTTCATTAAAGCATATTAGCCAGTGAGTAAATTTTTCATCCTTCTCCCATAGTCTACAGCACTTGAGGGTCAAGAGAAGCTGGAGCAGTATTTCTAAACAATATGAAATTTACCTCAAAAAATGATAACTCTTCCAACTATGAAAGGCATTTGTCACAATGTTAAGCAAATGCTATCTATTCCAGAAGACCACATCCGGAATTTGATCTAAAATAGTCTGGATTTGAGTTCCCATTTTCAGCTCAACAGGATTATGTGCCACAGCAGGATTTGCTGTGATTGCAAAAATGAAGCTTGAAGCAGGTGATTCATTCCCCTTTGGCCATAAATATCTCTAAAAGGTCTGGTGCCAGGCAAACCTCATAACTGGACACAAAATCAACCCCAAGAAAGAAGGAGCATGGAAGACGAGAAAGATAAATGTCCAGTTAATCCTAACACTGCTTTATCCTTCAATCCAGATGCTTAAAAGATTTATCAAGGAGAGAGCGTCTATGTAGTCTGCACATATGTGGTAGAGAACAGTTGATGTACCTTGAAGTTTGATAATCTGGGAAAAAAATTGATTTGAGAAATTGGTTTGGATTAACTTGATCTGCTTTTAGTGAAAAGATTTGGAATCCTAAACAAGCAGCTTAGCCACGATTAACTCATTTAAACACTTTCACAGCTAAATGTATTCTCAATGCCCCAAGCTGTGAGAGCTTTACCCTTTGGGGATTAAGCTGAAATGCAAGAGTTCTGCTGCCCTTCTCCTGCATGTCTTCCCAATCTGCAGATGGCTCTTCATCATGTCACCTCTTCTTTTCACTGTAAGAGGCTGGAGAAATCAGGATGAGATAATTTTTCCTCATCCTTTTCCATTTGGTTGCTATTTCCCCACTCTTCTCTGGTGATAAAAAAGATGATCTGAGGCACACTTGATTTGCCAGGTCACTGAAGAAGCCCAACAATGGAGGGTCAGCTATGTGGCTACTGCCTTAGATTAGCATGCAAGTCCTTCAAAGGGAAGGTCCAACTTTCTGATAGAGACTACCCAGTAATAAGAATTAGTCCTTGAATTATAAGCACCCAGAGCAGTTCTGCTGCTTTCTTCTTTCCTTTGGTCCTTTCAGGGCTCATTGTCTATGTCTATACTAGTAAACTAAATGACGCAAGGACATGGGCCCAAAGTGTCACACAGCCATCCACAGTGCTCCTTTATCTGCACCCCCTGACACTGGTCAGAGCTAGGCCAACTTACAGTGCACAGGCATAAGTCGCAGGCCAGCACAGGGCCCAGTAGGCAATTTAGATGCAGTCATCCTGGTTTGGGGATTAGAGGGATTAACATACACATCAATTGCAGGAATTGGCCTCAGACCCAAAGGCAGCTCCTCACCCACTTTATTTGCTTGTATAGATGGAGCGCCTAATGGCAAACAGTTCAGTTCAGCTACTAACAGACCAGTTCAGGAGTTACTCAAGGCAACACAGATGCTGAGAAGGGGGCAGTGGTGTTGCTGGGGGTGGTCAGCATTGCTGGGAGTCCAGGCCAAGATGATTCACCTCCCTGTTCACCACAAAGAAAGGATCTGCCTGCAAGAAATCATTCATGCCATAGGTTGCAGTGCATGCCTGTTTTTTGGGATAATGAGCAGGACTACTTGCTCTCACAGGTAACTCAGAAGAAGCTAACACTAGAAGCTAAGAAGTCTTCCAAAGGTGAAATATTTTCTGTCCATTAGATAAAATGAGTTCTGAAATTCCAGTGCCAGAGCTCATCAGAAAAGGTTTTCCCATGACTTTTTTTTAAATAAAAGACTATGATTTTTTTAATCTCCACAGGAATGTTCTGGGGTTTTGTTTTGTCTTGCTTTGTTTCTTTCCCAAAGGAGGGGGAAGATCTGTTTTCAGGACTAAAAGCACCTGGAAATAAAATGAATTATTTATACTAGACCTTAAAAAATTTATGCTTTGGCTCCTTGCATTTCTTGAGGATTACTGGTGAAAACTGGCATTTTGGGTTCAGACACAGCCCATTACAAGGCAGATGTCTGACCTTAAACTTAGTCTCAGTGCAGACATCCAAGCTGTGGTTTCTCATCCAGGCACTATTGCTTTAATTCTTTTTTGGCTTTACTGGCTTTTTTACAGATTTTCTTCTTCTTCTTCTTTTTTTTTTTTTTAATTAAAATATAATTTTCTAACACCAAAGACATCAAATAATATGACACAGAACCAAGTCTTGTGAAGAGAGCATAGTCTGAGCCTCTCCAGCAGGATGAAGCTGACCTTAGCACTAAATGGCAATCTTGCTCCAAAAGCCCAGGCATGATGAGGTACAGAGAAAACAGAATCTAATTAGAAATGTAGCTTCATCTAGTCAAAATGAATCATGTCACTTATGTAGAAATGCCATGCTGCTGCACCAGCCTGCTGATTCAGTGCAACAACTGTGAAGCTTTTTCTCTCTTTCAATTGCTAAAATATTAATGTAAATGCAACATTTGCCAAAGGCAAATTCACTGTCCCCTGGGTAAAATGCTACAAAATTTGATGTAAAAGAGTTCCAGAGCTGCAGAAGTAGTTTCCTTACCCTGAAGATTTGATTCTGCTGCAGCCCTCAGGATCCACCAGAGCTCTCTCTGAACCACCTCCATCCAAAGTTCTCAAAAGCCTCACATTGCTCTCACCAGCCCTAAGCAAAATCTGAAACATCACATTGCCTTCCAGTACTTGAATCAGGGACAAAAAGGACCTTGAAGTCTCTGAAGCCCATGTGCTCAAGAGAGACATTCCCCTACTTATTCTTGGTGGAACTGTGAAGCACATGGGAAACCCCACAGGCCAGAGGAGACAAAATACCATGTTACAGGGATGGGAAAAGGAATGTGTTCTCTGATAGCTAGTACTATCCATGCTCTTCTGTCAGCTGTGCCACTCTTTCTGTGACACTGAATGATCAGTTTATAAATATAGATGCATCCACACCTCTTAGACCACTTCCTACAGTCATCTCATGACAATGGGTTATATCTAGTAGTGCCTTGTGATTGTTACATGGTTGTCACACAAGTGAACAGCGTGGTGCAGCAGGGAAAGGACCACAGCACTTAGCTTCTTTTGACTCTGAGGCCTTTGCTGAACCATGCCATGGTCTGCTCCACACCAAATGCAAGGCAGGCAATCAGCCAATACACAGGATATGAATATTGTTTTGACCATGAAGTCCAAGAGCAAGTAAGAGGTGAGGCAGTAATGCCGATCAGTATTTTATTAGAGACCCAGACTTCTACCCAGAGTGGTGATTTTACCTAGCTGAGTTACACATGGTAATAAATAAAACATATTGTGGGCCTATCTTCTAGACCCTTCACAAAAGTGGAACATGAAAAACAACGAAAACTCACCAACACACTGCTCCAAGCCAAAATTCAATCCAGCATACTCTGACTGAATAGTTACAGAGTGAGAGTAGCCCTGTGGTCAGTTATTTTCCCTGCACAAGCTCAGTTTCAAGGTTATTATTCAGAGTACTTAACTTTTTTCAGCCTAAACAAAAGCATTGATCTCTTTACTAGGGCCTCTATTCCATAGTTCTGTTTTTAGGCTTTTGCCTTTAGAAAAGGCCAAAGCTCAGGATGCGCATCATAAATTGTTTAGTGCTCCCACAGAAATGAGCACTAAGTTGTAGACATGGCTTTGCCTTTGGAAAAGCAGGGACAGTGTGTATGAGAAAACTCTCAGGAAACCAGCCTACTTAATGATGGCCATGCCATGTTTTTCTGGTTGTGATTAACACCGGAGACCTGGTGTTTTCAGCGTAGATCTGGGAAGGATCCAAAGATTCTTTTTGTTAATTTGTCAGAATGGATTAATTTTTCAGCAGCCTATTACTGGAATTCTGCCTGCCTGGCTTTGGGCTTCAATGTGAGAAGCCAGTTATACTGAGCTGACAGCAGTTGTGGGCAGACAGAGCCCAGCTGTGGTGCAGAGCTGCAGGAATGTACCAATGACATCTGGAGATCAGCTTGCTACTGCTTGTAAGGCGTGGAGGATGCATTTTGGACAGAACCTATCTACTTCCAAAACCAAACAACCAGTTCTCAACCAAATCAGTCCCAGAATCACAACTGCTGATTCTTGGAAACTATCCTTACCTTGCAGCATCAATGGGACACCAAATAAAGACAATATACAGCACAACTGTTATTTCAAGCACTAGATACCAACCCTGAAATATTTCATCGAATAGTCTCTTGTTTAGCACTGGCTCTCTCGCTTAAATCTATCAAGTTCTAATGAGGCTCAAATCTCAGGAACTACAGGCAACTAAGTAGAAGCTTGATCTGAATCTAAAGTGGGCATTAGTGAGATAGTGAGGAATGAAGGTATCAAAATAAACTGTTGCTTTGAGAAGCTCTAAGACTTCTACAAGCAGACACATGCTCTCTCACATCATGTTCTGATTTAGCCAGATCTGTCTCACAATGCAGCACAAAACTATCACACTGTTCTCAGCACAAGTTTTTAGCTCAAGGGCAGTACAGAAGAAATTATCTGAATACAACATAGACCCCAGCCAAAAGGTAGGGAAAGTATATATTTGCCTGTCAAACATTCTGCAAACGTGTCTCCTGCTGCACAAAGGTTGCTGTAGTCAAAGACTACCATGCCCCAGTTTGTAGCCACTGACAGGGTGCTAGTCATGTCCTCGCTTCCTGCCTCCTGTTTGCAAAGTCACAAGTGAGTCTAACAGACCCATATTCTTATTCTGTACAGGAGGTATCTGGCAAAAATAGGTCTGCTGAGGACATAGAGGTGGGTTGCTTTGTAGCAAACCCGGAACATTGTATTTTGCACTCCTTTAGCCTCGGTGACAGCAATGGAATTTTCACTGATTTCATTGGTGCCCTTACTTGGCTACTTTCTCTCTTGTGCAACCTAAATCAGCATAACTCTACTGGTCAGTGCTATTGCATCCTATTATAGGAGCTTCTCTGTAGTTCATTGGGTTTTAATTGATGAATTGATGGCAAGGACCTTTTTCACCTCTTAGGCATACATTCACAAAACAGGTGAAAGATTAACCTATAAGAGGAATGTGATGGGGGAAAAAAGTAGCATTAAATTAAAATCAGCCCCTTTAACGTCTGGTTTTTGTTCTAGTTGTTCTTTAGTCAAAAGAAAGGTCTACTGCATACACATCTGCTGTACCTGAATGAAGGGGTATTTGCATACATCGGGATACACATTGTGAGGGTTAAGTTTGAAATTCACGAGCAAATGATGATGACAATTGAATGAACAATGACAGAAGAGTCACTGGGAAGACTGCAATGTTAAGCATGGGGATAGATCACTCACAGAGATGAGCAGTCAAGCCCCAAGCTGCATATACTTTTTTATGCCTATAAATGCAGAGTCCCGCTCTCAAAAGCTGCAGCTCTATGTGACCAAAACCTGTTCCTTATAAACCTCAACAGTCAATGAGTTGTTTGCTTCTGCCCCGAAGGATGCTGAGGCACCCAATCCTACTCTACCAGTATCCCCCTACCCAAAGTAAATGTTGCTGTCAAATTTTGGTGCTAACTCTTTCTTGCTAAACTTTGCAGCTTTCCAGTGCGGAATACAAAATCTTTAAGCACAATTTATATAGAAATGAAAAAAAGATTGTTTAGGTGGAACTCCATAAAGTAAAATTAAGACATTATTGTTGTTGACTGCACAGTTCTGTTTTCCAAAGGACTGCCTAATCATCAGCACATAGGTCTGAGTATGTTCTTCTGTGTGCATGTTTGTGCATAAATATGTATATATGTATCATGTATACATGTATCTTAATGTGCTTCTAGTTTTCCATACAAAGTTTTGCTTTCTTCATGGGATAACAAAGTTTCTGGGCCCTGGATGCTAGGAAGAAATTCTTCCTAGAGAGAGTGATTGTCTATTGGAATGCACTGCCCAGGGAGGTGGTGGAGTCGCCATCATTGGGGGTGTTTAGGAGGAGACTTGATGGGGTGCTTGGTGCCATGGTTGATTAGGTGGTGTTGGACGATGGGTTGAACACGTGATGATCTTGAAGGTCTCTTCCAACCTGGTCTATTCTATTCTATTCTATTCTATTCTATTCTATTCTATTCTATTCTAAAACAGGAGTGACCTTGAAAACATTTCTTATTTCTGTGAATGAAAGGCTCAAGCAGTTATAGCAAGGGCTGTGCTGTGCTGTTCAGACCCCTTTCACTTCAATATTAATAAATCATCTCTTTTCTCACTCACAAGAGGAAGAGCAACCTCCAAGCAGCTGGCACTAGCAAAGGCTGCCCTGCATTTGAGATGCTGGACTCTTGAGTGCTGGAAGGATTCACATGCAAAAAGACAGAAGGAGTAACTTCTATAGAGGCAATCGAGGTGAGGACTTTGGAGAGGAAAGGCACCAAAATTCTTTAGGGACATCTTTCTAAAATAAGTTACAAAATTGCTTGTAGGCTGAAAAATAATGGATACTCATTAGTTTTAAGTCATGGTGCTCAGCTGCAGTGTGCACTGTGTCATGTTTATAAAGCATCTTTGCCACAGGCCCAGTGATTGCTTCACACACACATCATCATTCAGCTACTTTGTCTCTGCAGTTATCAGGCAGTGAAGGACAATGTGCCCTTTGAAACAGAATGAATACACTGATAGAAGGTCAGCAATGAAATTATTTTTATTGCTACAGCCATGTTATTAATAAAACCAATGATTAAATATGATGCTAGAGCCACATGACATGGAATTGAGGTTGAAAGATGAAAAAGAAATCACAAGCAAAGCAACCTTGCCTTGGAAAGTTTGCAGACATAAATCACCTTGCAAAGGTTTGGGTTTTTTTCAGAAAGATAGCTGGTTCTGAGGCAAATGACTCTAAAGCTATATTTAGTATTCTGCATTGAGCTAATCAATGCAAGTCTCATCTCCAGAGCTTGAGTCCATCAATATTTCATACATACAAATGGAAGTTCTACTAGCTTTTTAAACCATTTTGCCCTAAGTGGTTTTATTTTACATAAGCGTTTTACACACCTGTGCTTCTGTTTTTCCCACAGTGTGAGCAACAGATGCAGATTTCTGCTTAGAAATCGAAAATGTCATTCTTCCACGTCATCAATACATTCAGGAACGAGCTGACACTCATCCCATGGGGAATCTGTTTAGAGTTTTCTGGAAATCTCTCCAGATGTCTTCTTTCCTGTGTGGTAGACAGTGGCTTTTCCACTCAAGCAAAAGTTGGAAAAACTTCTCTTTGATGCAACATGGAAAGGTCAGATTTAGATGACCTAAAAGGGACCTATCTTAAGCCTTGTGGTTGGTCCTCTCTACTGACTTTATTCTAAGAATCTCACTACCTCTTGAACCTAGACATTCTTGCAGCTTGGGCATCTAAAGGAATGTTGTGAGATCAGGGATCTGAATTTGGGCATTAACTACCGCTGCTGGTTGACTAGGCTAACAGCAGAGCTAAACCAACCCACAGCTACCTTCTCCCAGCCAAGTGCCCCAGCTACTGTACTATTTTAAATGAGCACGGTGCCTTCGTTATACTGGCTGTGCAGGGAACCTATGTTTTAGTGTTTGCCTTGTCTGCTGAACTAGGCAGCTATCCAAAGATGGGCAGCCTCTATGGATGGTGATCAAACCACTGCATGCTGTCATACTCTTCCAAAAATAGAGAGATATTTTTGACCCTGCTTTTTCCCTGCTTTTGATGCCCTGCTCTGAAATGGGTATACTCATCACACTTTTGTCCTCACAGGCTACTTGTGAATGCAGTTTTTGCCAAGCATCCCAATGTTCCCACTACCCTGCAAAGAGGGAGGAGAAGTCATTGCAAGCCAAGACAGAGTTTTACAGGCAGTTGGCACACAGATCCAGGAAGTGAAGCCTGAGGAAACAGTATTTGTAAAGAAATTCCTCATTATTGGCCATTGAAGTAATGAAACCAGAGAATGTAGCCATGTTATTAACAATATCATTCACTCAAGGACTTGAAGGTGGCAGTCACTCTTCATTCTGGCTTTGTTCTGAATTTCTGATCCCAACAGCATGGAGGACTTTTACAGAAGTTGGAGAAAAGGGGACACATCCTCACTGATAACCTCTCTGTCACACCATGAGTCTTATGGAAGAAAAATCGCTGGACATGCCTTAACCTATGAGTGGCGGCAGAGAAAGTGACACACACACCAGCTTCTCCCTCTCAGCCCCAAGACATGCTTTGAATACAAAATGCAGTTTTTTCTCTCTGAGCTATGTGAATGTTGGCTGCAAACCCTGGCAAGTGCTTGCTGGATTGATGAGACTGAGGGTCCCCCCGTGCACACTTCAGCATGATGCCAAGAAAGTGAACTCAGGACTTCCAGCCTTTCAACTAGCTCAGTAAAGGAAATTATCCAGTGCCTACTTCCTTAATAATTCAGTTTCCCTTAACTGGGCCAGCTACTGCTCACAAGCACAAGTCACACCCCATGGGCAGAATCACCAGAAAGAAGGTGCTGAATGACTCTGTGCTGTTGCTCTGCTACCAGTATGGGGGTCATTGCACACCCTGCATTTAGCTGAAGGCAGAGGAAGAGGCTCCCAGTGCTATAAGTCATATGATTGGCAGGAGCTGTTCAGACCATCTAATACCACTTCCATATCCAGGCCCTCTCTGAATTTCCATCTGATGCAGAAGGATGTATGTCATTCAGAAACACTCTACTCTGATTAAAACATTCCCGTCACACAGAAGCCATCGCCTGCTAACTTTTTTCCAATCCTGAATTATTGCCGTTATTTAAAAGGCCTGCTTTAGGACTGATTTTAGCTTCAGCTTCTTTAACTCTTGGTTAGTAGATTTAGCTGAGAAGTTTTCAGCAAAACATTTCTTTGTTTAGAAAAAAAAAGAAAAGGGAAAAAAAGAAGACAGACTTGGGGGGGATAAGGGTTAGTTGTGATGGGATTTCTCAACTCATCCCTGTTAATCAATTTTCAATTGAAGCATTCCAGATTACAAGTGAAAAACCCTATTTATTTTTTTTCCCCTGGAACTTTAATAGCTTGATATAAACTAGAAATGGTTCAAATCAAAATGACATATTCAGAAATTATTTATTCCTTCATCCTTTACTGGAAGAGATCTGTGTGGGTATGTGTGAGACATAAACATTGACTGCTGTCACTGCTGATTTTTCTTTTGAATGGCAGTTTACAATGAGGGAGTAAATATAATTAGTTCACATTCAAATGGCATTTTCCCATGCTGGAAAAATGAGTGTATTTTATAGCCAATGTATAAATATGCCTGTGGTAAATCACATCCCACCAGTGAACTGAATTGGCCATACACACACCAAGCTGTTTACAAGAAAGGAGTTATTTCTTCTGTGGAAGATAGGACTTATCCCACACCAGAAGTTTTCACTGCTCAAAATAGGTCATGTTTTGTAAATAAAACATTTAAGGCTTGGGCTTTCATCCAAAAGGACTGTGTAGCTCACTAGGGACTGCCAAGACTTATGTCCTCCCAGCAAACAGGCCTGCAGAAGGACTATAGGTGGAAGGGATTTTGAAAGGCCTCGATTTTGGGGACAAGGACCTGGAAAATAGGATGCAGGGAGGGACAGAGGATGCGTAGACAAATGTGTTTGGAGCAGGAAAAGGACACAAAAGAGCAGCAGTCCATGTTCTGGTAGACTCCAGCCCTCAGTAAGTGAGTTGGGAAGAGGCTCAGCTTCACCAGCCTCATCCCCTCTTGTTACAGTTGTGTTTGTCCTCCCATGGTCCAGAAAGCGATGTGCTAAAGGACCAGCATCCTGGGTACAGACCCGACATAGACTGACATGAGGAAGTCTGCTGAGATGCTGCTGTAACAGAGAAAGCATAAGGGAAGTCTCAAAAGTACGCCCAGAGTGTGGGTGGCATCTTCCAGGGTCTTGTCAGAAAACATTCATCCTTCCCTCCTAGGAAGAAGCATCCTCTTGAAGTGCTGTCTGGTGCGATGCTTAGTCTTCAGGAAGTATCACTGACAATCAGTCTTTCTGGTGTTTCAGTCAGTTTTCAGAAGGAAACTTGTTTTTTGCCAGATCACTTCAGCTCCAGGAGAAAAAATCCTGCATTGGTTTTGGATGCAAAGTCACCATTTCTGACTCACATTGGTTTCCTTGATCCCTCTGGAGCCTTTTCTCTTAAGTTGTCCTTTTAAAAGATTCCAGAAATACACAGATGCTTTACTGGTACTGGGTTCACATTGGGAATTTGAATCTCTGGAATGAAACTGCAACACTCACAGCTATAGCTGGGTCTGTTACTTTGCAGGAGCACAATGCTATTTCCAGGAAGGACAGAAATTTATGCAAAGCAGTTTAGAAAAGGCATCAGATGCCTCTGGGTGCTGCTGCTCCTGGGTGGTCTGGAAGCTCCAAAAACACAGAAACTGGAGGAAGGAGAACTACTTCTGTTCCTTCTAAACAATTCATTTATTTAAAATCCCTTTACACCCAGAATGAGGCAAGGACCATTCCACATAAAAGGCAGTCTTAAAGAACTTTTCAAGAAATGGAATGTACAAATTACTGCCTTTTAAAAAGCCAAATATTTTTACAGCATGGCACCGTATCTCCAGAAAAATGCTGCAGGGAGTTTATATTTCATTCACAATAGAATCACAGAATGTTAGAGGTTGGAAGGGACCTCCAGAGATCGTCAAGTCCAACCCCACTGCCAAAAGCTAATACCAACAACACGACCATAAAATGCATGTCAAGTCAGTGCTCTGCCAGGAACTATAAAGAAAGATACATTTTCACTTAGATCCCATTTCAGAGTTTTGAATGCCACTTTCCATCACGTCATTGTAGCTTCTATTACTTCTTGAAGTCATAATGGACAGGGAAAGGTGCTTTCTCATAGCTCAAAGAAAGAAATCTGACTTTGGTACCATCTGCTGTCATTATTTGTTCTCAGAAAGTGCTTGCTCCAAAATAATAAGCTTGTAATGATTGAATTTCTCGGGAGGTGCCAAAGTGGTAATGTTTCCACTGGA
This sequence comes from Picus viridis, assembly GCA_033816785.1. Taxonomy (NCBI): domain Eukaryota; kingdom Metazoa; phylum Chordata; class Aves; order Piciformes; family Picidae; genus Picus; species Picus viridis. Next base: position 19,128,453 of record CM066576.1, on the reverse strand, counting down.
CAAAGAACTCAAAGCATTGGCACAAATAGGTCCACCTCAAGCCCTGTTCAGGTTTAGATTCAATATGAGGATTTGTTTTCTTTTGTAGTTCCCCAGCTTTGCTCAGAACAATGTCCTTCCAGGGGGAAAAAAATCCCCTTCCATCCCTCAATCCACCTGTTGCTCAGCAGAAAAATGGCAGAGGAACCACTACAAGCCAAGATCCATTCCAACACTGTGAGACATGTGGCATGTCCTCAGCAGTTAGCAGAAAACAGGTAGCACAGGTTCCAAGCCATCTAGACACCCCCCACCCCCGCATTCATTAGAAGTTGCTCTAGGATAGCTGATTGGCAAACATGGCATAGTCTCACTTCCTAAATCAATTTCCTTGCATGAAAATTAAAGTAAAAAATACTCATCTGTATCTTTTTACAAAGGACTTTTCCAGGTTTGCATAGGTTTCCAGAGGGGATGCTGAGGCTTTAGTTTTACCAATCCATTTTGTTATTGGAATGGAAGGGGAAAAGACAAAACAGGTGAAACAAAACACAAAATCAAGTGGTGGGTTTCTTGGATTAAAAATGCATCCATATTTTGAGATGTTTTCTGGGCTATTCTGACAGCACTTAGTGGTTTAGGAAGCAACTGTGTGTTTAAAAGTGCGCAAGCGCACTGTGAAATTTTCACTGACGCATGCGTGTAGATGGGCAAGTTGCCACCAGTCTGCACCCACATGCCAAATCAGGGACTTCTGCAGCACTGAAAAATCAGACTGTCCCTCTGGTCCTTCAGGACCTGGCCAGAAAATCTTGACCTTTTTTACAATTGGTGTAACGGTGATGGAGGTCACCGATGCCTTACCTCGCCCATGGTCTTGACCTCAGCGTTCCAGAACCCGGTCAACAGCCTTTTGCCGTTGGAGGATGACTCCATTCCCTTGCTTCTCACTGAAGCTTCAGCGCTAAGAAATCTTGTTTAGTGATCACAGGCCTGGCAGCAGGAGTCCCCTGTGCACCATCACCATCCTGTCAAGGGCCCATTCCCAACTTGCCAAAGGATTTGATCAGAGGTTCAGTTTGGAGCACATTGGTCCAAAACTTCCTCTCCTTTCTGGGACCTCCCTGAGCTGCCCATTGGTGGTCAGGCAGAAGGAAAAGAGAACCAGTGTTGATGTCCATCAAACCTGCCTCTGGAGTTGTTTTGGCCATATATCCAGGCATTTGACTGAGGAATACACCTTATAACTCCCCTCAGCAAGCAGACATCTCCGAGGGGAAATCATGGGCCAGTTGCATTCTTCTAGATTTGAGGACAAAGCCAAGTCCACCTATCCTTCTGGAGAGTCCCACATGTGAACTTGTAGGCTTTCATGATATGATCAAGTGTCAAACAGAATGCATTTCCCAGAGCATTTATCACACATACACTCCTGAGTAGCTTTCAGATCCTGACAATTCAGTTAACACATAACTTCCAGTGACACTGCACCAGTGAGACAGGGCTCCCTGATGCAACACTTCAAATGGTGACAACTGCATCACTTTTGCTGGAGTAGGTTCATTCACTGGAAGCTAATTGAAAACCCTCAAAACAACTGATTTCCTTAAATGCTACTAAACCACCCCATCCACTCAGACCCAGCATGCAGTAAATGCATACATACTGCAGTAGGATAGAATAGAATAGAATAGAATAGAATAGAATAGAATAGAATAGAATAGAATAGAATAGAATAGACCAGGTTGGAGCTGCAGTGTAATGAACCAAAACCATTACTGTCTTTTAGACAAATTATGCTTAACAACCACAAAAAATAGATTAATGGACAAAGAGAAGAGAAAATAAATTAAATTATGGGAAGGAACAAGCTGCACCAATTCTGATGAGTGGACAAGTAAAGGCAAGCAACACAGAGAAAATTTTTTTTGGAGGGTATCTAAGGACACTAGAAACTCAGACTGGATTATTAAAACTACACTATGATGGAGACCTCAGTAATGATTGTGAGCAGAAGGATTCCTGGGCCAGTCTAAGATGATTAATTGCTTGTTATGCCTCCAGAAACTCGAGAGAGTCCATGCGGCACAAGAAGAAATTCAGACTCCCCACAGCACCACAACCATATGCTTTACATCCTGGCAGTACAATGGCGAAGGAGTTGGCTTTATTTGTGTAGCCCCTGGGGTGCCGGGAAAGATGGCAGGCAAGGGGTTAAGGAGCAGCACTGCAGTTTCTGGAAGGGAAAGACATGCCTCATTAACTGGATGGAATTAATCGAGAATATGAACACCAGGGTGGACATGGGAAAGGCAGCACACACCACATTACCAAGATTTTCAGGGTACACTGAACACAGGTCCATAAAAGAGGTCAGTGCTGATGGACTTAGTGATGGAAGGAGGTGAAAATGGCCCTCTCAAGTCAAGGACAATGGGAAATGAGTAGAAGAATATAGCAGGAATATCAGGTATCTAACTGGAACACCCTACCTCTCTGTAACCTCTCCATACACAACTATGACTTCTGAAACCAGAACCACCTGGTCCACCAGACAGGAGGCTAACAAATGGGAGTCTTAGAATCAATAAGGTTGGAAAAGACCTCAAAGGTCATCAAGCCCAACCTGTCATCCAAGACCTCATGACTACTAAACCATGTTACCAAGTGCCATGTCCAGTGCCCTCTTGAACACCTCAAGGGACAGTGACTCCACCACCTCCCTGGGCAGCCCATCATTTCCACATGCTCAGCTTCTCCCAGGAGTATGACCCTTAATTTTCCAACCTATCACATTGATTTACAAAGCTAACATGGTACAAGTTATCAAACTGTAATTTATAGACCCTCTGGTTACTAATCTAAATAGTCTATAATGTGCAGAAGCATGCTAGTGCTCAGGTATGTAGCACAGGCACTTCACTCCCTGAGATTTACCTGCCACAAAGCTGCAGCCCAACAGATGGTACATGGCCACTGCCATGCTGTCTCCTTTAACTACAACATTGTGTGCTTCCCTCTCTCACCAGCTGGCCAAGCAACTCAGAGTCCAGGATTACTGCTTTTCTCTGTTACCAAATTATAAAGGCAAGCTGAGGCATGATGAATAGATTCACATGGAAAACGACCTCACCATCTTTTTACCCAGAAGGTCACTTAGTAGGAAATTCATTCACAAAACAGGAAAAGTCAATTTCAACTCCTTTGTCTGTCTTGCAGAATTTAAATAATGCTATTCTGGAAACAATATTTCACTTTAATGCTAAAAATTAAATAAGCATGGAAGTAAGAGAGCAGAGCTACATGTAACCTCCTACAAGACAGACTCGCATTAGGCTAGTGAAAAAAAAAAGGCATTTATTCTCTGCTCTCTGGCTCTACAAGGGTTTGAACGGTTCATATGACACGGTGAGCACAACACAAAACCTCAAACCATGCAAGTCCAAAGCTCTGCGTGCTTGAGGTACAATTTGTGGAGGAAGAAATATGGATTTGATCCCCTCCTCCAGTGATTCCAGCTCTTCTGTACTCCAGGTGAGGGGTTTTGCTCTGTTGGTTGATAAAGGCAAACCACCAACTCCTGCCCCACAAATCTTGATTGCTTTTTATTATTATTTTTATATTTTTTTCCTCCAGACAAACTCTTCAGCACTTTTGGGACAAATCCAGAAATAGTTACAGCATGACTTAAAGCCTTTTACCCTTTTACTTACAGTAGCTCAAAGGATTGCATTTTTTCTTTTTCTTTAGTCAAAGCCTTTTTAGAAATGCGTGGCCCTGAGACAAAAGGAGCTGGAAGGCAGGTGAAAGTCTTGCATGTGCTGTGAAGACAGTGTGTCTACTCCTGTCACATCTTGTTACCCAGGGCAAAGCTGAACCGGGCTTGTCGGCTCAGTTCTGGAAAGCAACGTGCACAACCTGCTCCTTTGTATTGCAAGCTTCAGCTGAAGATTTACAGCAGCACTAACAATGCTGAGAGGATTGTTCATGCATTTGTACCTTGGGTTCATTTGTGATTTACATTTGAAGCAGGTATTTCAATCCCCTGGTTGCATATGAGCTAAACTCCGACTTACCACACTTGCTTTTTCTTATGGTCTGAGAAAGTCTTTTGGGAATTTCATATACATAAATCCATTAATTTATAGCATTTTTTAAAAATTAGATTTGTAAGCTATATCCCAGGACACAGAACTCTAAATCTGAAAATTTACTGCCCCTTAATCACCAACTTTGAGGGACTGTATCTTGTTAACAGGGGAAAACACATGGCCAGCAAAATAGATCCCAGTGACCTCATCCTGTTGTTTTGCTCCTTGACACCCTCAGCAGAGTGCATTCAACATTCCAAATAAAGCACAGCACCTGACATCCACGGCTTGGGACCTGCCTCCTGCCTTATTTCTAAATAGAAGTGGAAAAATTACATCCCAGGTCAACACTGAGTCTTTCTATTTGATGCTTCACAGGACCAGGAATTGCTCTGCAATACTACCATTGCCTTCCCAGGTAAAGCCACTGCTCACCATCAAGCCTTACCTCTGCCATTACCAGTAACGGTTGCAGTTATTCAACTTAGTTCCCACCCTGTAAGAGCCCTGGGAAGTTGGGAGAAGTAGGTGTAAGCACTTCAAATGTGGCTTTCCTCATCCAGAGAAGGAGCCCCAAGGCAACCCCAAAGAATGCCAAGAAGGCCCTTGCTGTCAAGGGCCTGTCACACCATGCAATTGTTTGGCACAGCATATAAACCCTTGCAACCCCACTCTTAAGATCCTCAGTCATCTTGTGGGCAGGTCCACCCACCTTCATCTCCTTGAGGTTAGAGAAAAGCTCTGGGCATTCAGATCTTTTGCTCATCATGTGTTTTGCCAGCATTTTGTGGACTCTTAAGACATATGCATGCGTGACAAAGAAGCCCGTGCCAAAGCCATACAGGCCACAGCAGTGTTGTACAGACTTGAAAAACACCAAGCTTTATGAGTAAAGTGATGTCAGCTGGTGCTGAGAGTGAGTAGGGTGGTGGTATCTCATACAGTATTCTGTGGGACAACTGAAGATGCATTAAAAGACATTTCACCTTGTTTCCATGGGTGGTTTTTGGTTCATTTAACATTTTCTTCTGCCAGGTATTCTTCAGTCTGGGGAACAGCCATCAAGAAATCGCTGTGACTCTCTCCCTTGGTGCAAGTAGGCTTTCCTATGGCCCCTTGAGAATCAACTCATTGTTCAGCTGCTCCTGCCCATGTGCACCACAGAAACAGATAGATGGGCTGCAGCCAAAGGAAGAAGTGCCTCCAGTTTCCTGCCTGCAGACGTCAGCCTTGATTGCTCACGGAGGTGTGCTACTCTTCCAAATCATTGCCCTCAAACAACACATATGCCAGAAGTGAGGATGAAAATTCAAATGTACTGAAGCAAACCAGAGTTTATTTCGCATTTATTACCCATTCTGTTGTTATATGTGGCTGCTTCTGTCTCCATTTTCCTCTGGTAATCACAGGCCCTTTACGTTTTTTATTTTTTTAATAAAATATATAAAATATTGTGCATTGCAATCCATAGGAAAAATGTATTTTAACAACAACAAAAAGGAATAAGGCACATTCCTGTGCAGCATCTTCATATATATATATATACACATTTAAAACAAAACAAAACCAAAACAAAACCCTTTGCAACCTCTTTGAGGTTGTTAACTTCTCACCAGTCACTGACACATCTCTTACATTACCATACTATCACTGTTGGATGTGGGTTGGGTTGTGTTTGACAGGGGCCAGCAGGGAGAACAGACTCAAAAAAAACCATAAAATAGGATTTTATCCCTGAGGTGTCAGTAAAAACAACAAAAAAAATATGTTCCCATTGAAAAGCAAGATGAAAAGACAGCCATAAATAGCTGAATACACTATGGCAAACATCCAAGCACCGAGATGATTTCACGATGGAAGAATCCCCCTCCCTCCCATCCCTCAGTTCTTAACAAGTTGTATTTGCCGCTGGGTTTTAATTAGGTTAATCTCATGGCTTCTGAAGTCACAAGACAATCGGTCAGGATGCGTCTCCCCCTCTCTTCCCAGATCATCTTTCCAGATTTGCTATTTTATTCACAATTCTCCCGCAGTCCTCAGGAAAGGGACAACAAAAAATCCTAAATGAACACCAAAACCTGGGACAACTTCTCTCCCCAGTCAAGAGAGGAGCTCTTGTACCATAGCATGCCAAACTCCATGTCCCACATGGGAGGAATGTAATTGTCACCTTCCTTCCTGTTACTAAGTAATGAAGTTGGCAACCACTTCAGTTGAAACCAGAAAGTGTCTGTGAAGAAGGGTGATAAAAATATGTCAGGGAGAAGGAGATGGGGAAAGCTTTATTGCTGTCCATCCTCACTGCTCCAGGTAGCATGTCTGAAAGGAAAAGGGGAGACACCCACAAAATATTCCTTCCCTCTCTCTCCTCTATCAGGAGGCCCAGGGTGCAGGGCGGGGTGCTCGGATTCCCCATAGCTTAGTAGTAGCGGTTGAGGCTCCTGGTCCCTGGGATGTCCGGCTGGCCGTTCATCCAGATCTCCCGGATGATGCGCTCCCGCTCCTCCAGCCGCTGAGCACGCTCCAGCTCCTCTGCCGACGTGAAGACATTCATGTTCAAAGTCCTCTCGAACCTGCGGTGCCTGCGGGCTGACAGGTCCGAAGTGGTGTCCGAATCATCATCACTGTCGCTGCTGTCACTGTCACTCTCCCGCTCCCGAGGAGGTTTCTTCGTGGAGGAGCGTTTGCAGTCAGTTCGGCAGGACACCCTTAGCACCAGAGCCAGCAGGGTCAAGACGAGTCCAATGCACACACCAGAGACAAAATAGAGAGCAGCCCGCTCTGGGTTTTCTGAAGGGGAAATATAATGATTGTTGAGAACAACCCTTACAAGAATAAAATGCACACAGCTCCTCTGTGTCCTCCAGAGATCTCTGGAGAGGCAGAGTTTCCACTGGCTGCTTCACTTCCATACCCTCCTTCACCTCCTCTTCCCAGGGAAATCAGGAAGGGGAATTTAAACAGTGGATATGGTGCTAAGGCATTTGCCCACATGCAGAATGTGGGTTCCCTGTAGCTGTGTCTTGCAATTGTCTGGAAGGAGAAGGAGTAGCCCGCAGAATTAAATGCTAATTCCAGTGGATGCACTGAGTGTGGTTGACAGCAGGTGCTGCACACCCAGCAGCAGCTAAGTGCATCTTGCTGTCACATCCACTATCATCACAACAGGAAAAAAGGTGATTACATAGCTTTATATACTCTCTGTGCTATTGCCCAGCTGAAATGGGAAGCCTTGCAGCACACTCTTTATTGATAGGTTTCATTTTCTTATCTAGGGTAACTGTTCTGGCTTTCTGCCCAGACCACCAAAATATGTACCTGTGCTACACTGGCATAGCTGGAGCCAGTGCACTATAGGATGAGTCTGCAGAGCCACATTTCAGAGCTGATATAACAAGACTCCAAAGGATCCACAATGCCTTGTAAACTAGGTCATCTTGCATCTGTTTTGTTGGGGGTTTTTGGTTGGTTGGTTTGGGTATGGTTTCATAGGACTACCTAGAAGTGTAATTATGATAAATGTTATTACTGCAGTTCATCTGGGCTGAATCATCATGGTTTGTAAGTATGCTGAGTAGGTGAAGGCCAGCTCTACTCTGCTGTGTTTGTTGAGAGTTCTGAGTTCAAGGATGGAGTCAGTCCCTCAGATGAATTTTACTGTGTTGAACTCAGTGATTGATCTGTAACAGTTTCCACCAGCTGCGAGTTTGACGTTCAGCCCCAAAAGATCTCTGTAACTAAAAGGCTCTGCTCTACCTTCACTTCCCCCACACTGTGCTTTTAGAAATCTCTTCAGCTGGTTTCCTTAAGGTTTGCAGAAGACAAACTAGAAACCATTTGGAGATACTCAAAACTCATCAGGACAAGATCCTGCTCTAACTTCAAATCTGGCTCTAAATTTGAAGTTAGACACTTCCTTCAGTAGGAGGTTAGACCAAGCGACTCCTGGAGCCCTCTTTCAGCCTAAATTATTATCTGATTCTGTGGTCAGAGCCCAAAAACTGACATGTGCATGGTTCAAGGCAATGCACAGTTCAATGCTTATGGAACAAAACACCTTTGCATGCCTCACTTCTCTCCTACCAAATGAATGTCAATGGTGACTGATAAGTCCAAGTGCAGGAATAGCTCATGGTAATCTGAAATCTGGCTAGTAAAACAGGAGACTGCTGCAAGAGTGTTTGGTGTAGATAGCACGGGGAAAAACAGGCTAAAGAGACTACAACATCAGAGGAGATAACTGCAGCACATGCATTCAGCATGTCCATGAGGAAAGACATGCAGTAGTAGTTGGAAAGTCAAGTAAGACCAAGGCCAGAGGTTTTAAGCTAAGATAATTTGATAAAAGTGAGACAGCAAGAATACAAAAGTAAAGGAGAAGATACAAGAGCAGGCATGAAGGATGTGCTGATGGCTCTTGTCTGCTGAGCAATGTTCTGGCTCAAATAAAGTTAGTGGCAATTCCAAACTCTGGGAGCAGAGCACAAATTAAGAATGCAGCTCTGCATGTGTAGTAGCAAAGCTGCTACCTGTCTGGTAGAATGTGAACAGGAAAGAAGTGGCCTAAATCCCAGAGATTTGAAAACCCCACAAAAGGTGGAATCACACCCTGAGACGGCTTCTACCTCCACGTGCAGTGTATCTCAGGACAGTAACTTCAAAGCTTCTTTTGCAAGCAGATATAAGGAGGACACACAGAAGTGTGGGAGCAGAACTGATCTATTTGTCCTGAAAGATGCTTGGTCCATTTTGCCTCCACTCTGCCTGCTGACAGAATGTGAGGCACAATTTCCTGAACACCACATCCCGGCACACACATGGGCTTGATTTGGTCACATTAGTTCCACTGTTTACTTTTTAAAGCAACTTATAAAAAAATCATAGATCGGAGCATGAGATGCAGACATGCAATTTTAGTTCCTCCATTTTTGTCTATGTCCTGCTGTTCCTTTCTCCTCCACATTCCTTTTTCCATGTTACTGCACCCATGTTACTGTTGCTCATAAGCAAGCTGCACATTAACTGGTACTTAGGCAACCATTTTTCATCCCCTGCTTGTGCTTGTATGTATAGCCCTTCATGCAGTGCAATGGCTGTAATTGAATCTTTGGGCTCCAGTGGTATTTATGAGTTCCTACAACTACTCAGTCAACATCTGAGATGCTGTCTGGACATCCTCACTGAGCTGTAACCCCACGTTCAGCTGTAGGCTTGGCATTTATCATACACACAATCCACTCATGCAGCAACATCTCTATCTTTTTTTTTCCCCAGCAGCAGCAGCAGAAAGAGCAATTTAAGTTAAAATCATGGGGTTTGCTTTTTCTCAGCTGAAGCAGCCAAGTCAGCAATAGCCTAGATTTGAGGGTTTGACAGTTGATTTTGAGAGCCTCCCCCACTGCATCGTCTACTTGCAAAGACTTGCAAAAGGGGATTCCCCTTCAGCACACTGAAGTTCAGCATCTTCCAAACACTTGCCAGTGGTGCAGATTCATTATATCAACACTGAAGCTCCTGAAAACACTCATTCTATTTGAAAAACACTCTTTAAAAGTGTACAGGCATCACTAGCAAGAGTTAACATCATTTTACATACATTCATATGTGTGTACACCCACTGACACGTGGATTTTGACCAATGTAACTTTTTCTTCCGCTGCTTTGGATGACAGCTCAGAGCCAAGCTTTCCTCCTAAACTTTTAGCAGGACCCAGTCACTGTCAATCTCTTTAGCTGGGGCTACCTTTCCCCTTCCTGGTATTTATCTTTCTGGACTTAAAGCATTGATGAAAATGTCACTGATTCAAGCTTGAATTTAATCCATGCAGAAGAAAGTTATGTGTTCTTTATAACCCTCTATGCAAAAGCCACCAGTTTGTAGGTGCTCAAACTGGCCAAAACCTAGAAACGCATTTTATTGTGTTTTTCTAAGCAAAGCAGCAACAATTACAGAGCCTGTTTCCTGAAGGCTAACAATCTGCTGGGAGCATCAGCCCAGACTGCCATTAATTCCCCAGGAAATGCCCCAGGCCAAGGTTGTTATTGCTGTTATAATAAACTGTTTCAGTAAATAAAAAACAATCTAGGCATTAACACTGCTGGCTTCCTGTGATGGCTTCATGCATTCAGAAACCTCAGTGGGGAGAAAAATTTCAGAGGGCCCCCAGTAAAAGGTTCGGCATTAAGCATGGCCAGACAAACAGTAGGAGCAATATCTTCTAGGGAATTTACAGTTAGCCCCACAAGCTGCTGAAATCCCCTGGTTCCAGAGGAAGCTCTCCAGGAGCCCCTTATTAATAAGGTTCAGGCCAAGCAGTCTCAAAGTTGGAATGATCTCCCCGTGTTGTTTTTTGGAAGCCCCTTGTTAATAACTTGGCAGCAAAGCTTTGCTTATTGAAGAAGAATAAAAGAGGGATTTGTGGATGTTTACCTCCAGCTACTTCAGTCTGAATGTAATAACAAAACTAGGGTAAGTCCTGCGTCCAGAGGAAGGCATTGGGAGTGCTCTGATACAATTCAAACATTTAACATTTATGTAACCATGAGGGACAGTTCTGATCTTGCTGGTAGACTCTGACTGCAAAGACAATTCCAGCTGCCATTGAGACTGGTAAAGTTTTTTCAAACGCTCAGATGCGTTTTGGAACAGGTCCATGGCAAATAACAGGTCTGAGGTCTGCAGACAGAGACTGCATATAAAGAAAATCAGCTTTGAAATTAAGGGCATCCCTAAGTCTTTTGCAGGGCCACTCTCTGAATAAGACTTGTCTGATCAGTTTCGACATTGTTCACTCATTGTTCATTCTTTCTCTGCATTTCTGAAGCAATATCGTTTTCAGGTTTCTGGAAGCTGGGATAAGGTGAGCATATAACAGGCTTTGATACTCCTAACCACGATGATAGCTGCAAACACATTTGATGGTGAAAACCAACATTCCTGCAGAGGTTTTGCTTCCTGCTCTGCTGTGATTCTTCACTCCTCGATTCCCACATTTTATATGGGTGCATCAATAAAAAAGATGGTGGAAAGGAGTACAGAGGCTTTTGCTGACGTTGGCACTTCTCCCCTCTGTGCATTGCAAGGCTGTGCATGTGTGAGTGACCTAGACCGCAGACTCTTCATCTGCAGTAGCCCACCCGAACCTGCCGTTTTTTGTAGAAAATAGGAACCCCATTGAGCACAGAGGGATCTTACTGTGGATGCTTTCCTCAGGCTAAGAGATGTCCAGCTGTCAGAAGGCAGGGAAAGTAGTAGAGTGGATAGTCCTTTCAAGTATACACTTTACCCACAAAGTACCAAATGCCCCTGGAGTGGGACTGAGGGTATACACCATCCTTTGCCTCAGCAACAGCAACAGAAAAAACATTATATATTGCCTCTTCCTATTTACTATTTTCATTTGCATAGTCCTGTTCTGACCCAGCTCATCAGCACAGGGAAGCCCTAAATGCAGCACTTTCAGTCTGCACAGTTTACCTGAGGGACATTCTGAGTGTTATGAAACAGAGCATTCTTGCACTAATGTTTCCCTTTGGCACTGAGGCTGCGGTCAGGAGCAGAGCAGTAGGAAGATGTAGAAAAGAGCACCAGCTCTCCCCGGCTGCCCAATACTCTGCTCTTCTGAGCCACTATAATGGCTTCTCTATGGGTAACTATAGCTACCATGACCTAAGTCACCTTCAGAGTGCCAAACACAGGAGAGCACAGAAATTCCAAAATGTTCTGCTGCTCAAAATCTGCAATATGAATGGAGGAGGCTTTGCAGCACTCTAGTTATATGCAGATGATATTTGTGTCCTTTGACATAACTTGTCTTTAAGTCATAATCTAAAACCTCTCTATATTCATGCGTAACAAAATAAATCACATCAAATCCATCCTTTCTGCTAAAAGCAGAGGGCTAAATTACATGCAGCAGATAAATATAGTTCAGGGCATCTGCTGTTTCAACCCATGGGGCAGCCATCAATTCCTTTTGTAACAAATAAACCAAACATACATCTCATTGAGACTAAAACTCAGCTAACAGCCATGGTTAAGTGTACTGGAAAACACGAGCAACAGGCTCCTGAACTTGTGCTGGAAACCAAAGTCATAAGGCCTGCTTTTTACCTATTTGACACCTAGTGGATGTGAACACATCACAAGGAGACCACATCATGAAAGGGCAAGCAAATCCCGCAGTAACAAGACAGTTAAAGCTGTCTTTATTTATTATCTGTGCTGTAGTAAAATCTAGAGGCTCCTGCCAAGACTGACACCTTGTGAAATTGAATGAATTGAGACCCTGTGCCCTACAAAACCAACACAGGGTCAAAGAGTTCTGCTGTAGTAAATGGAAGCAAAGTCCATGGGGCATTGTCAGCAGTCCTGGATCCTAGCCCCAACTCTCCCCAAGCACAAATCCTACAACTTTCTTCTGCCTACAGGGAAAAGAATTTTAATAGCATTTAATTTTATAGTAAGGTAGGGGATACAGGCAATTTCATGTAAAAAATTGGGCAGCTGTAGGTAAGAAGCTGTAGGTAAGAGCTGTGATAGATGATTGAAGTTTTCTTTTTCTAATCATCCATTAGAGAAGCCCATACAAGAAAAAATAATTATCCTATTCCAGTACCTTTTGTGAAGAACATTATTAGTTCCACTTAAGCTACCTGCTTCTTCAGTGTGTCACAAAAACACAGATCCTGATGCCGCTATGGGGCACGTAGAAAGTCAGAACACTGCATTCAGCATTCATGGTTCTATTAGAAGGACCTTCCACTAAAGGTGCAGAAACAGTTACTAGTTACAGAAGCATGGTCAGCAGGTCGAGCAAGGTGATTTTCTTCCTCTGTTTTCCTGAGAACATTGCATCCAGGTCAGCACAGATTGGCCTGCACTATTCTGAATTAGTGCTTCCAATGCTGTTTAGACAGTGCTCCTGCTTTTTAGGGGTTTGGTCCTCCAACTCTGTAAGGACTCCCTACTGCTGGAAAAGGACCTTATGTAGCTGTGGGATGGGAAATACTTGCACTGTACCACCTGCCTCTAGTGTGCTCTTTGATATTAATGGTATTGACCCCAAGCATTCAGTAGAGTACACAATCTTCATTTAACTTTTAAAGTCAATTTTCCTAGAAGACTGCTGCTCGGCCACTAGAGAATACATGTGGGTGAATGACAAGCTGTGATTCATGGAAAGCTTACTCTAAACTAAATTTAAATGTACAATTAAGCAGACTCTCCAGTTACTTGATCTTTGCACTGCTACTGAGGATAAGCCAAATTCTCTTAAGCAGGGTAATGATCTGAGTACTGCTTATTTTCCAAATTACAGGACAACAAGCTTGTCTCCCTAATGAGCTAGGCTTTGATCTCCAGGAAAATGGAGCATTAGGAATAATACCACATGTAAGATTACATTGTATTTAACTTCAGATGAGAGCAAATCCAGAGGAAATCAGAACCCAACAAACCCTGCTATATACTGTCTGCTAAAGTTGTCCTGGTCAGGTCTTTCAAGGGAGAATTTGCTGAGAGAAGAATGGAAAATATAAACAGTTCAAAGAGGCAGATGTAGCCTTAGGTGACTGTGAAATGTAGGCTCAATTGAGGGTCTGCAAAGATCTTGTGAGAGCCCAGAGAGATGGCAGCTGCAGGACTTACCTGTGATAAAGGCATACGCTGCTAAGATGTTGCTGAGCAAAGCCATCTCTGTGCTAACGCCCACAGGCTCCATGCTGCTGTTGAGTGCCGGCAGTTGTGTCTCATCCACAGGAAGCAGGAAGGGGGTGTTGGCTACAGGGTAGAAGGTGGCTGCTCTCCCTTTCTTCTTCTCTGCTTTGAAACAGAAAGGGAATGAGGAACAATGCACTTGTCCCAGCCCTACCCTGCCCTATGCCCATCAGATCAGCATCTGCATTCAGAAACCTGGAGCTACTCAACAGCAAGCCACCCAGATTTGCCCCCTTCAGGGGTGCAATTAAACATTCTCAGATACCTTCATCTGAGCACATACCCTTGTCTGTGTCCAAGCAGCATCTTCTCTCCCCTGTCTTCTGCTCTTTCATGTCACCACTTAAGACACACCCACCTATGCTACAGCAAATATATACTCAGGTTTCTTTTCTCTTATGTAAATCAAAGGAGCCTTTATCAACAGTGGGTTCAGCAAAGCTTGTAATAAGAACTGGAAAACACAGGCTGAGCTGGCAACCCTCTGCTGGTGTGGCACTGTAGTGATACATCCACACCTGGCAAACAGACTTCTCTTCATCCTTCGCAGGAAAGGGCAGACCTGAGTTTACGACTTCCTTCAGAAGCCTGCTTGTATTGTGTTTCACCCAGACAGCATTTCCCCTTTGGAGAGGTGAGTGAACACGGGTTAATGATTTGATTTTATTTGTTGAAGACTGGAGCTAAGGAGGTAACTAATTCCAGGAGGCTCAAAGAGACCCTTTCAGATCTTATCAGCTCGCTGCTGAGTGCTCCCTGCACCTTGATCTGCAGGCAGACACCCCCACTAGTCAAAAAAACATTAATTGTTCCAACACATTAAAAAGCTGGTGCACAGGATCAAGCCCCATCATCCACGTGATTATTTACTGTAGCTATTACAGTTTTTCAGGCTCCCTTCCTTAGGCTTCTGGTTCTGGCCAAAACCAAGCATCGCACTGCAAAATCATAGACTTGCACCTGGCTTCCACTTATCTGCAGGCATGAAACTCAGGAAACTGTCAGTTCCATCTCCAGTAACACCATCAATGCTGTGCAAAAGGCACTCTGACAGCAGCCGTGATATGAGTTGGTCTGTGTTCACCACCTGCCTGATCTGTCACCTTTCCCTGCAACCCAGCAGTGTGAGATGTGATGTTCAGTCCCCAATGTGTGTGCCAGGAAGCAGTTCAGCCCAGGAAAGCAGTACAGAAACTGAGGGGTGTCAAAGAGAACAGGTAATACTGGATGGAAAGGGACTGAGTGCACGAACATTCATCCAGTGCTGCCAACTCTTGATCTGCCTTGGAGGAGAAGCAGTGGGGATGGATGTCCAGGTATTGCTGTAATGGATCAGCCCCAAGGGTTGTGGATACAGTGAATAGCTGTATGGCCTTGGGAAAGCCACATAGTTCAAGCTACCAAGGTGTTAATGACTGGCCCTGAAGCAAAGTTTTTAAATGTAGGTGCCTGAAGGACAGATTCAAGAGGGAAAAAAGTCCCAAGAACCTTTCGCATTAGGACAACAGAGATCACTGAAGATCAGTTGTACAAATGGAGTACTGGGGCACAGAGGGTCATGGACACATTCCGCAGGAAATCAATAGTAAAGTCTTAGAAAATCATTTAGCTTAGATGTAGGCACCAACATGCCCCCTAATCTATTCTTTCTTTTCCTTGTCTGGTAAATTTATGTGACTGAATTTTTCTCTACTGCTGTTCTCACAGAGGAATCCATGGAAGCAAGGCAACTCTTTTGTTTCTAAAAACTGAACCGAAGCACAGGTACTTCAGAGCACTTCAAGTAGCACTCTGCATATAAACTGCTATTAGCTGACGGATCCTAGTGTCATTCACTTCTTCCCACAACAGACACCTACAGCATGATGTATTTGCTCATACATGGATATCTATGACATCCCTGAGTCAGAAGGACATCCATGTAGAGATGGCAGGTACGAGAAGGAATGCAGGGGACACTCACCCTTCTATGACAACGTCTAGAAGCCTGGAGAATACCCTGGGTTACCTCAAATGACACATTTACATAACTGAATCCTGCCCAAGATGTCTAAATATTGAGGCCTTGCTCTGATCTAGTTAATCTAAAATCCCTTTACAATAAAAGAAAATTAAACACACCACCAGGATATAATCTCATATGTATTCCATAACCTTGTATCTCATCACAAAGAGGACTGCTGAGTTAGGTGGCTCCAGGTTCCTGCTATGTCTTTGAGAGTTTTCTGTAACTCTCCATTAAAGTCTGGTTAATGTGGCTAGACTGCAGCTGCACAGAGATGGTTGAATATGAACCTGAAGCCTCTGTGCCATGGTCTCTCACAGGTCCAGTTGTGGGTTAGTGACAACCACCCTACCCCTCACTGTCCATGCATTCACAGGATCTCACAAGGACTAGGGCTTAAATTATCTTGTGGTGGGGGCTTCCGTGTGCATGTGCTAGGCCAGCCAGCAAGGCTCATATGGCCATCGCTTCTGCTGGGTATGGGGCATCCCTCATAAGCTATGCTGTGCAATAATTTTGTTGTTGTTGTTGTGTTATTTCTGACATGTCCAAAGAACAGATCCAATCAAACAAGTTTTTAAATGAATAGTCATCTGCATACACTGTGCTCCAGCAAAGAGAAACACAGAACTGGTCTTGTCATCTGCAGGATTGTACAAGTATCACAGTATCACAGTATCACAGTATCACAGTATAACCAAGGTTGGAAGAGACCCCAAGGATCATCAAGTCCAACCCGTCCCAACAGACCTCACAACTAGACCATGGCACCAAGTGCCATGTCCAGTCTCCTCTTGAACACCTCCAGGGACGGCGACTCCACCACCTCCCGGGCAGCCCATTCCAAGTACAGACAGGGAAGACAGAAAATGACTGGATTTAGGGAGGAGGGAGAAAACACATGATCACAAGGATCACGTGATGCTGTGTTGTGTGGTTCCCTGGTCTGCCACTCATTCCAGGATCATATTAGAAGACATGCCCTTTCCTCCATGGTACCTTTGAAGGCCTTGTTTATGCCTAATCAATACAGCTACTACTGGTTTTCTCTTCACCACCCTTTTTTAGATGTTCCCAGTCACTTGAACTATTTCCCTGTGACTTATACCAATGTTGAGGAAAATTATTTCAGCTAGCAGTAGATTCACCCAGCATCACATTATAAACACAGGAGAGGCTATTCAGGATACCAGGCAGACTTCAGCAAACAGTTTTAACAAGAGAAACAGAATGGGAAGTGAGATTACCGAAATGTCCAAATATTTCCTTTTGCCATTTTTGAAACATTCTTTTAGCTTTTAATTTCAAAATGACATCCTTGTTTGAAAAGTGTTATATATTTTAAAAATTAATGAATAAGCAATGTGACAACTAAGTACAAGGTGCCATTGGTACAAGTGAAACGTTTAGATGAATGAAAAAGAGTTCAGGAGTATCTTTTTTATTTTTTTTTCCTGCTTAAAAGAATCACTAGGGTCACAAAATTTATTTTGGGCTAACTCAAAATTATTTTGCTTCACAGTTTTTCAGTAAGGCCTCCAAGCTGACAAATCTGTTATTGTTGACTCTTAATTCTCTGCACATTGACTATCTGAGCTGTGGAGTAACTCTGCCAGAAGTGTAGACAGAGGCAGGGTAGCTCTGCCCATATTCATCCTAGAGCTAAATCTCTGGGAGCACAGGCCGGGAATTTCAGACATAGAGCCATATATCATCTTCTGCATAACTGGAAACACAATGCAAACCTACTGACTAACCCAATATGTGCTCACCTGTGCTTCTCCTTTATTCATACAATAATACAATACAATACAATACACCAGGTTGAAAGAGACCTTCAAGATCATCGCCAACCAATCCAACCCACCCAACCACTAAACCATGCAGCCAAGCACCCCATCAAGTCTCCTCCTGAACACCTCCAATGAAGGTGACTCCACCACCTCCACGGGTAGCCAATTCCAATGGGCAATCACTCTCTCTGTATAGAACTTCTTCCTAACATCCAGCCTAAACCTGCCCTGGCGCAGCCTGAGACTGTGTCCTCTTGTTCTGGTACTGGCTGCCTGGGAGAAGAGACCAACCTCTGCCTGGCTACAACCTCCCTTCAGGTAGTTGTAGAGAGCAATAAGGTCACCCCTCAGTCTCCTCTTCTCCAGGCTAAGCAACCCCAGCTCTCTCAGCCTTTCCTCATAGGGCTTGTGTTCCAAACCCCTCACCAACTTTGTTGCCCCTCTCTGGACACGCTCCCATCTCTTCCTCCTACTCATCTTTCCCTATAGATAGCTAAGATTTTACTTCATTCATATCTCTTGACTTTGCATTATAGGAAAACAGCTATTTCATATTTCAAAGCTCAGCTGAAAACTTCTCTGCCCCCTGTGAGACAGATTTACTGTCTCTGTCTTGTTTTTTTCTTTGCCACTGTATTAGACAGGTCTGCAAAGTGTATCTGTGATGAGTTTTGACACACGTGGCCATGACTGCTATTTCAAGAAACCCACTGAGAGTTTCACAGTTCACTTCAGTCCATTGCTGGTAATGCCTTGAAGCTTCTCTTTCTGACTGTTGCATGAATGACATTTGGGAACACTACAGAAACCCAGATAAGAGGGAGATAGAAGGTAACAGCACAACACAGTTTGAGCCAACATCACAAGAATCATAGCTACCTGGGAGAGCTCGTCCTATGCTGGAAGGGGAGATGTCAGAAAGGAACACACCATCCCCTATAACATTGGGATCGAACGCTCTTGGCCGCAGTGGAAAATGTGGCTTCTGAAATCCTTGGTAATTGGTTGGTCTTGGCTGGCTTTCATGCAGAAGCTTCTTGGGAACTGAAAGAGAGGAGTAAGAAGAACACAGTTGTTAGAATGAGTTGTTTCAGCTGGTCAGAATGAGAATTACAACATTACACTATGGGCTCAGCTGATAATTATACCATGTGCAGGCCAAACACTCATTTACCACTATGATGAATGCTCTCCAAATACCATCACAGAGATGTGTGATGAGAGAACACTGGAAACTATAAAGTAATTAAGATATTGTTTATTTATAATTAAGCTTTCAGACTGGACTAAGGATCATATTCAGACACGTTATTTAGACACCCGTATTAGAAGCTTAAATGCCTAGCAAGCCAGACTTTGGCCTCAGCTGTAAGATTCAGAGTACTCCAGCTAGACATCTCTGTTCCTACCACGACAGGGAGGATGTCCCATATCAATGGGCACTATAGGGTATGGCCACAAAACCAGACTCTGGAGGATGGTGTTCCCATGAAATCATAAAGCTTGAATCATCCATCACAGAAGTTAGAAACCTCACCTGTAAGAAACCCTTCCCACCACCCAGTGAAATATAAAATACACTGCCACTGGGCTTTAGCCTTTAACTGAGCTGGGAATGGCCCATTTTCCAGTACCACTATCTTGAGAAGAAGGCTTAAGATTCAAATAACCCCTGCTGCTCGCCATATTTCATTAGCCACAGCAATAGCAATACACAGGTAGGTTAATAAGTGAGAGCTGTGTCAAGATATCTATAGTCCCTTCATTGGACCAAAGCATGCCTTAGTTAAACACAGTCTTCTCCTCCTTGATGTTGCAAGACCAGCTCTTCAGCAGCACATCTAGGTAAAGAAATCAAAGCCAGTGTAGCTATCTCAGTGTACACCCACTGAAAGTGAACCCACATAGTAAATTCACTAATTTGCCCTTTGGGGACAAAGCAACATGTCATATATGGAGCTGAACCAGTTCTCTACCTCAGCCGCAGCCAGGACCTGAGGCTATTTCAGAGCAAAGTGCTCTTCCATACAAAGAGAAGAAACACACATTCAGGCCATTCTGCTCAGAAATGAGAGAAATGGAGTGATAAAAGAGCAAATAAAAAAGAATTAAAATATCCAGAGGAGAAGGATATATTTTCCCTGTCAGTGGCTGCATACTAATATATACATTAAAGCAACATTTTGTCCCTGCAGACAACTAAGACTTAAGTGTGTGAAAGATACAGACCGTTGAGAACTAGGCACAAGTTCACTGGAGCCACAGAAAACCCAACAGATGATTTCTGGGATGCTCTGCTTTCATTTCTCCAAGTCTAATGGCAACTGCCTTTCTTTTTCCAAGCAGCCTGCCACCTCCTTGTGCCTCAGTTTCCCCACTTCTCCATTGCTGATGGTGGTATCTCTCATCTCCACTCTTCACAGGAGTGTGAAGAAGCATAATTAAAAATGCAAAACACTTTGAGATCATTGCCATGAGCATGAAGAAGGATTTGGAATGAATGCAACCCTGGAAAAGAAAGGAAATTCCTGCTTGCCCCCTGCAGCTAATCAGCTGCCAAGCTGGAGCATGGGATTTAATCACGCCCATTAAATTTGCCTGCACAGCTACAAATATTACTGGTGGGGGATGTGATCCAACCACCTTGTTTACATTGTGTTTGAAATACTCTCTCTGCTGAGGCAAAGAAAATTGTAACTATATTTACTGACTGACCTCCTATATTAGTCTGCCAAGATATCAGCACTGAAGTTCTTCCATTAGTAGAGTCATGCTAGGTCAGGAAACAGACATAAAACCCCACAGCTTCTGAATATCAAAGAGCTGGCACAGCAGCTTCTAGTGAAACCTGAATTGGCCAGTGTCCTCTGATGGGAAGCCAGCAATAGGAACACATGCACTTTTAGGAATGAGACAGAAATGAGAGGGGTACCTGTGCCAGAGACATATCAGAAAGTCTAGGGAGGAGGTGAATGCAACAGAGATTATCCTGCAAACCACAAAGTCTGGGAGAATTGCAGTTTTGGTTGCCTCATTTGAGACACCCAAAGGAACTCCAATATTCAGAGGGTATAGGGCTCAGCATCTTCAAAAAATAAAGACTTTTTTTGTTCTATCTCAGGTTGAGGATATGAAAAGCATTTAAAAGACACAAGTCAGTTTTTCCCTTACATTTCATCCAAACTGCAGCCCTGTATCCTTTTGCTAGGTATTCAATAATTAGAATAGAATAGAATAGAATAGAATAGAATAGAATAGAATAGAATAGAATAGAATAGAATAGACCAGTTTGGAAGAGACCTTCAAGATCATCGTGTCCAACCTTTCATCCAACACCATCTAATCAACTAAACCATGGCACCAAGCACCCTACCCAGTCTCTTCCTAAACACCTCCAGTGATGGTGACTCCACCACCTCCTCGGGCAGCCCATTCCAATGGGCAATCACTCTCTTCATGAAGAATTTCTTCCTAACATCCAGCCTAAACCTCCCCAGGCGCAGCTTGAGACTGTGTCCTCTTGTTCTGGTACTGGTTGCCTGGGAGAGAGACCAGCCCCCACCTGTCTACAACCTCCCTTCAGGTAGTTATAGAGAGCAATAAGGTCTCCCCTGAGCCTCCTCTTCTCCAGGCTAAGCAACCCCAGCTCCCTCGGCTTCTCCTCATAGGGCTTGTGTTCCAAACCCTCACTAACTTTGTTGCCCTTCTCTGGACACGGTCCAGCAAGACAACATCCTTCCTAAACTGAGAGGCCCAGAACTGGACACAGTACTCAAGGTGTGGCCTAACCAGTGAAGTGTACAGGGGCAGCATGACCTCCCTGCTCCTGCTGGCCACACTGTTCCTGATACAGGCCAGGATGCCTTTGGTTCTCTTGGCTGCCTGGGCACAAGATGACTACCAAGTA
This sequence comes from Picus viridis, assembly GCA_033816785.1. Lineage (NCBI taxonomy): Eukaryota > Metazoa > Chordata > Aves > Piciformes > Picidae > Picus > Picus viridis. The sequence goes on along the minus strand of CM066576.1, from coordinate 19,106,960 downwards.
GGCATTCAGTGCCTAAAAATGCAGTTGGCTGTAAAGAGAGATTCCCAAAAGCAGGCATGTGCTTAACATCCATGATCAGCATGCACATTTGTTTTTCAAAAATCCTACAAGGTGCTCATCTTCATTTCAGTCACTCATGCCTCAAAAACTCTGGAAGTAACTTAGTGCAACCCAAGATGTCTACAGCACATGAACCTAGGACTTTCTGTTTCAAGGGACCATTTTTCTCTGTGGACTCCATAAATATCTTGAGGACATTTTGCCTAGAAAAGTCTATCTTGGCAAAAAGTAAATAAAGAGCATGCAGCAGCTCTGTTCTTTTTCTAATGTATATGTTGCTAAACCAATATACAGCTTAGAAATCCTGATTTAGAAAGACAAGCAAAATGGAAAGGCTTTCTGAAGTGCAAAACACCTCATAATTTCCAGTTGCTTTCTGTGTGGTAGTGAATTCCACAAGATGAAACATCTGGTTCTTTTGAAATACTCCCCTTAAATTCTCCAGGAAAGAGTGCACCTGACAAAGCATGGCATGAACTGAAGCAAAGCGTCAAAAAAAGTTACTTATTATTAAAAAACAAAACAAACCACAAAAAAGTACCTGAGATTTTAGTCTTATCTCAGCATTAAGTACAGAAATTATGGCAGGGAAGGGTTGGCACTTGGCCTGTACTATTCAATCAAGCAGAGAAGTTAAAGCAATTCAAACAACAGAAAAGTGATATATGTGGACAAGAGAGGAAGAAACAGGGCCTCCAATCAAAGCATTAACACGCCTCATAGTCAGGAGCCCTGCACCTTACAATGCACGTGAGAAGGGATCTGAGACCCTTAGTCTCTCAGGAGACTATCCAAATGACAAAAGTATCCAGTAACTTGAGCTGGGCTGCTGAGCAGCATAGGCAGAGGTGTAACTTTCCAGATGGCAAGCCATGCTCTGCCACCCACCATGGGGTCCAACTCAGGTGTTACTGCATGGACTCTGCATGAGCCAGGGCTCGATCTGCAGAGCAAAGTGTCACTATTGCTATGACACTCAATGAAGGCATCTGCAGAAGTCAGTTCTAGGTTATAGACCTGCAAGGGAGCTTATGGATTGGCAGGTCCATTCCTCTGCCATTACAGGCCTTCAGGTCTTTATATAATGTCTGCATCAGTTTTAAAAGCAATCCCAGCTCCCAGGTCCCAGCACTCATCTGTCTGAATCAACATCATGCTAGCAACAATTTATAGTAGTTCCCAACCTAAGACCTGCATTACCTATTTGCAATGAATTACTGGTATCCATACCACAACAAAATCCCACCACCACTGCCTGGCAGCTTCCCCCCTGCAGAAACAGGGGCAGAGGAAACTCAACGCTGGATTGTGCTCTCACTGGCAAAGCAGAACCATCTGATTTGTGTACAAGCAACCAACAGGACAGTGTGAAAAGGCACATGCTGGTGCTGCTGGCAACATCCAGCAGCAAACATTATTTGTACTTGGCAGAGACTCGTGCCGAGACTTTCACACAAGTACTGTCTTGTGTGGCCAGAAAACTGGGTCCCGATGAAAAGAAAAAGGTACTGAGCCTACAAGCAGCAACACTCTGAATTTGAGTGTGAATGATGGAAAAAAACAGCTGAGTCTTCATCTGTGTTCATCAAGATAATTGGCTATGTTTTCCACTATTTTAATCTATCGAGTTTTAAACACTGCAGTCCTGAGAGTCTGGCCAGTTGCCATGAGAGATTGTTTTGCAGAGGAATATTGCTCTGTCTGAGGAACTCTTTTCCAATGCACTGCTGAGTGTTTCAACTTAAGCACATTTGCTTATTCCCCTAATCAAAACATTTGACTGCTATAGCTCCCAAATTTTACAGAAGAGGAATTGACCCACGAACAGAGTTTTGAAACTGTTTAAATATCACAATCATTTGTCCAATCTCACAGGGGGAATCTGTGACAAAGAAAGGAAACAAATTCAGAGCACTACATTTCAGCCTTCTACTCAAACCATCGCCCCTCTTTGCTAATTCGGTGAGTTGGTGTTTCCTGTTGCTTGCTCACTCCTAAGCATACTGAAAGAGTTCCACTCCCAGCAAACAACTATCCCCTGAATTCCGTCTTCAGTGTATATACAGATCAGTCAGCTGGAGGGGAGATGAATGAAAGCTCAGTATTATAAACAAGAGGACACAGTCTCAGGCTGCGCCAGGGCAGGTTTAGGCTGGATGTTAGGAAGAAGTTCTATACAGAGAGAGTGATTGCCCATTGGAATGGGCTGCCCGTGGAGGTGGTGGCGTCACCTTCATTGGAGGTGTTCAGGAGGAGACTTAATGGGGTGCTTGGTTGCATGGTTTAGTTGTTTGGGTGGGTTGGATTGGTTGATGGGTTGGATGCTCTTGAAGGTCTCTTTCAACCTGGTGTATTGTATGATACTATTGTATAAATATGCAAAGAAGGGGATTGTCATTCTCCAGTCCTTGCTATACATTTGCTTGAGCATTTTCAGCCCATACAGTTTACTCTGAAAGCTCAGTATGATTAAGGCAGCTCTGCAGGACCTTCAGCAAATCCTCCTGTGAATACTTAAAGCAGAGTGCAATTTGAACAAAACATGACTCCCTCACCAGCAAAAATTACAGCCAAGCCTTTTATCTGGGCAGCTTTGAGCCAGGAACTGTTGATGCTCAACATATTTGTAAAATACTTTTTAAAAATCCCTCTGTGAGTAAACAGCCAGTACAGACTACTGCAGGCTTTTAGAGGTAGTAGCCCTGAAGGATTTTTGTTTGAGACTTGAAAATTCACAGCATCCAGTCAGAAATGGGATCACTCATGTTTCTGGACTATTACAAGAAAGCAATTCCTTAGTAAATATGTAAGGTACATGGCTCTCTCCAATTGCAGAAGTGTTTTATGTGCAGTAATGCACGTAACTAAGCACATCACCAAGCAGACAGTCAACAATATCTACTGCAATAATAGATTTTTGGCTCTGTCAGACCACAAAATATGATCTATTCACAGAACAAGAAGGAAAAATTCTGCACACAAGATGATTCTGCATCTGGCGACAACATTGACACCTCTGTGTAGCTAAGAAACATGGGTGTGGAAGATGCTAATTTGATTAACAGATGTAAACTGAATCACAGTCTGCCCCCTTTGCTTTCCCTTCAGGGTCTCAGACATGGCTAAAGACCAAGGTTTAAAGCTTTTCCTGGTGCCTGCACTCTCACCTAACTCAGTACAGGACATGCCCCTTTCAGCTAACTAAAATCCTATTTGCATCACGTGGCAAGAGGTTTTTGCTTCTTCTCAGGATTGCATACGTCATGCCAGACCTCAAAAGCCTACCTTCAATTTATGCCCCACCACCATGCACTCCTCCTTCACCTGATAGGGGAGCCACTGCTATTTGGTCAGTTATAAGTACAGTAGCTTGACAGGAGACCATCAGATCCTATAGCTCTCAGATATGTTCATGAGCAGCTAGATGACCTGGGCATGTCCATTTAAAAGATTGAATGCGCTGGACATCAACTCCATGCCTTGGTTTCAAAGCCATATCATATCTCTCTGTATCCTGTACCATATTTAAAGTATAATACAATTTACAGAAAATGTGTAAAGTGACCCAGGAGACAGAGGGAGATGTGAAGGAATTTTGTGCCACCAAACACAAGCCTGAAAGACAGGATCTGAGCAACAGGCTGTCATGTGGAATCTTCACAGAAAAGAAACAGGACGAAGGCTTAACAAACACAAGTGGTCAAGACCTAGGCTTTCCGTTTCCTTCAGTCATTTTTAAGAGGGAATTTTTCCACCCAGCATCAACCTAGTCCTCAATCCTGAAACTGAGTGCAAAACCCAAGAGAAAGGAGTTAGCCCACTCCAGGAGTGTTTTCCAAACCGTTTCAAAGCACCAACAAGGAAGTAACTCATGTCACAATAAGTCCATTTCCAAGCATCACACACAAATCAAGTGAGACTGTGAAAATAGTCCTATCATAACCAAAGCCACCTACACCTCCCCGAGCCCACAGACTGCAGTGTGCTTTCCTCATGCTGTGATAAGCAAAACTCCATCTCTTCTGCTGGTGATTTTTGGGCTGGTATGAAGTGCTGCAAGCTGGGATGCACTCTGACAAGATTACTCCTGAGGCAACCAAAACGCTTCACCCTTTACTGCATTTTCTGACGGCAGCTAACTACTGAAAGGTTGTGCAATAAGAATAAATAAAGCACAGACAACCTTTTATCTTATTTTCCCTCCATGGAAGAGAGGAAATGGTCATCTTTTTCCCCATGCAGTTGCAATCAGAGAAGTGACGTCAGAAGTGGAAGCAATTCCAGCCCAGAAACAAAGCCCGTGCAACACAAATTAGCTCAGTCTCACCATTCTTCCCAGTGAAATCTCTCGCAGCTGTATGGCCCTGTGATGTGAGAGGCTGTAGGAGATGAAGGATTTAGGAAATGGTGCTGCTCTAGCTGAGACTCCACAGGTCAGATAGATACAAGAATTGCTCCCACAAGAGAGGCTCTAGCCTCTCTCCCTTTTTCACAGGGCCTGTCCAGAAATGCAAGAACCTTATTAAAAGATCCAGTTCACCTAATTTGAGAATGTAAACCACACATACCCTGTAGGTACCTAACAAACAAGTCCTTCTTAAATAAGCTATGCTCTTAAGCTCCCTGTATCATCAACAGTGAAAGGTGGGTGCCTTTGAAAGCCCCCAGGGGAGACTCTGTCTACTTAAATTTAGGAGCCTAATTAGGGATAGTTAATGAATCATGTTACCTTTAGATTTATTCTCTTGAGTGTATCTGAGTTAAAATCTTACAAACTGCTTCACATCTTTTACTCAGGTATTTTTCTTCTATCTTGAACTCTTCAAATCAGAATTTGAAGCTACAAACATCTTAATTTCTATGATGCATGTGCTTGATCTATCCACAGGCAGTTTTCCTCCTGCTTTCATAGCCATGAAAGTCAGTTGTTCTTCTTTCATCATCTTAAATGTAATAACAGAATATGAAGCATCTACTGCCAGCAACTCATAAATCTCCTGCTTGATGTGGCTTTTGGTCTCCAAAGGGCACAGTGGAAAGCATCGCGTGCACCAGTCTGCTCTCTGCATGTACTTTTTGCAAAGAAAAATGGATCAAAAGGAACTTAGCCTTGTAAGAGATACCTGCAGATAGAAAGTTACTTTCATCTGGTAGATTGCTGCCTGCTCCCAAAGTCAGAAGAGTTCTGCATTTTCACAAGATAACACATCTTCATGAGGATAAGACTCAAGCTGAGGCTTGTCCAAATTTCAGCATGCTCAGCTACACCCTCCATGGGACCTTCTCCCAGCCATAGGATCTCTCTGGCAGTCTGCCTGCATCTAATCTCCAACAGCTCCAGAGACTATGACAGTAACTTTATACACCTGAGCAACAGTAGTGTATTTTAGGGAACTGAGATAGGTCTCGATCAAACCATTAATGCCACCTCCAGGTGTTACTGCTAGAAATATGTGCAAGTACTATAAGTACAGTTGCTGCAGGAACAGAATCTGACTTAACACTCACACATGGACAGAGTTCAGAGTTTAGGTTGGAAAAGACCTTTAAAACCATTGAGGCCAACCATTAACCTACCACCGCCAAGCCCACCACTAAACCGTGGACCACATCTACATGTCCTTCAAATTCCGTGAGGGATGGTGACACAACCACTTCCCTAGGCAGCCTGTTCCAGCACTTGACAACCCCTTTGGTGAGGCAATTTTTCCTAATCTAAACTTTCCACGGTGCAAGCAGAGGCTGTTTCCTCTTGCCCTATCACTTGTTAATTCGACAAAAGTATGAAACCAACTTCCCTTTCTTTACCTGTAATGATCCCTCTATTTACAGGCAGAGTATGGTCAGAAAATGCCCTTTCAGTTATGTGGCCTCGATTCCAGAACTGGCAGCAGGCAGGAGAGAAACATTTAACACTGTAAGATTTTACTGGTTTAAATTACTGTTACAGTACAGAACTATTGCCCCTGACTTATTTTAACTATAGAGCTTGGCAGAAAGTCTTTTGTGCAGGTCATCTATTTTTCAGGAAAATATGTGACACAATACGTGGCTCCCGGGAGGGTGCTGACAGAGCAGTAAACATTGTGTGTTCAAGTGCGGCTGGTCTGGAGCCAGAGCATTGCTCATGTGAAGAACTGCTCGCTGGCAAGGGAGGAGGCTCTGCCCTCAGGATGCCAACACATACCCAAATGATTGCAGCCCTGCAAGTTACCAGGAATCACAGCAAGCAATTCTGTAAAGCTTGAGGCAAAAGACACTCCCTCACATTTCAGTGAAAGAGGCCATTGGAGGTCTTCACCGTTACATACCCCAAGACAGTGCCTGTGTGGGTATTATATATTACTGTGAGACACTTAAGTGATAGGCAAGGATATCCAAGATAAAGTAAGGAGGAAAGGATGGAATAAAGGGCTGCAGGCTCTGATACACTCTGGAGCTGATGGGAATCCATGCTGACCTCCATGAGGGACTGGAGATGGATGGCAGGGAAGCAAAGGCCCAGTCAGGAAAGGAAGCTATTAAGGAAAGTAAAAACCTCCACAGCTATACTGCATTGCCCAAATATTTGAATAAAAAATAAGAAGCCTCCATGCTTCAGCATCTGAGCCAAAAACTATTCTGATATGATCCAGCCATTATATTTCTAGAGTTAGGAGTATAATTTCTCCTCTGAGACTACTGAACAAGATGGACATTTAGGGAATTTCCTTTGCCCATCTCTGAAAAAATGTCACCTATCCTGTATTCCACAGGCCACTGGTGACCTAAACATCATAAAAATGATCCACAAAAGTCCTAATTCAAAGCAAAACCAAAACCAGCATATCCCTGGATCTTCCCCCATGGTTTGTTTCAGTGTCTGCTGGCAGACACAGCCAGGAGATGCTTCCTGTCTGCTCTCCTTGTCTAATTAAAAATGTTTACAACTACAGCAGTAAAACTATGCTCTGCATTAAAAATATTTTCTTTTTTATCTAAGTGATGCTTCCAACAGTGCACACTGGTGCTTTATAAGTTCATCAGCTTTTCCTCTCAGTAATCAAATAGCAGAGAACTAGACAAAGAGCTAGAATTTAAATGTATTTTTTTTTTTCCCAAAAGATAGCAGTACTTTCATAACACAAGCTGAGAAATGTCATCAGAGAGCAGCTTGTAACCTCTGCCATTAAAGGCAGTGACTTTATCTGGTCATGTGGTTAATTTAGTGTTGCAATTCCCGGATCACATGACTTGCCCAAACTGGAAACCCTGCCCAAGGGAAGGTTATCGATAGCACTGGAGTAAAGACTAGAAGTGAACAAAACCGTAGCAGGTATCTACAGTGGTAAATGCCCTTCAGTTACATACAGATGAATACAGATTAATATTTACTGAACAAAAATACAACCTAACTCAAGATCCAGAGCTCAATGCAGGGATCATTAGCCCCTGTTGTTCAAGACTTGGCTTATACCACAAGCCAGGCTACGCTAACAAACTAGAAATCCAAGGATCTGTGAATAAAGTGGCAAAATTGTTTTCAGTATCATTCTGTGTACTCATATGGTCATAACCTATGAGACATTCTCCTTTGGGGCTGAGACTTCCTGAGCACAGTGGAAAGTTTGAGGAAAACTGATATAGATGCTATAGATGTTTTCCAGTACTAAACTTCTCTTGTTTTTGTAAAATGCATTTAACTGGCAGAACCTCTCTAACACACGGCATGAGCCTTAAATTATCTGGCTTGCAGACTGTGAAAAGTGCTTTGCATGGTTTATGGTTTGGTTTTCAGTTGTTTTTTTTTCTGGTAGAAACAGACATGGCATGCTTCATCTTGCTTCCATGCGTATCCTGAGGGAGCAGCAAGGACTGCACATTCAAGTGTTACTACAATTGCTACTGGAATAACTGCCAGGTCTGTGGAACAGCAAATTATAGTCACTTTCCCGATGCCACATAAAAGCAGATGCACACCATGGAAAACAACACCAGGGTGTTGTTTCAGCCCATCAAGGATGTTACTGAGCACCTACCCTTCACTCTTACCCTGCAGCTACTTCCTGCAGCACAGTCTGCGAGCACGGGAAAAAACTGTGGGAATATGCAGCACTTGATGCTTGTGGCAGCCTTCCAGTACTTAATAATGATTTTTATTTTTTTAAGACAATGCAAGGCTTTTATAGCTAAATGTTTGTCTCTATTAGGCTTCATGAAACATTCAGTAAGGGTAATACTTCATGCACACTAGTCTGTTCTTTTCCACTCTCCACACATGCAATTCAGATTCATTTACATAAATATCCCTATCTCAAATGGTATCTCAATTCACACCATCTAATTGAAGGCACTTTACTAGGATGGGAGGTGACTAACTCATCCCTTCATTGATTATACAGATAGGCCAAATAATCTCTCAGTTTAACCATCTCAGTTAAATACCTGCATCAGTGCAACCAAGGTTTGAACACTGAGCTACAAGTATGCAAGTTATAAATATATATATAGAGAGAGAATTTCTCATTTATTCCAAAGTTAAAGGAGTTAAATTATCCTGAATCAAATTCTACCCATCAATTAATGCAGAAATTATTCCAGAACTATTTGAGATTCCCTTGAGACCTCTCTAACAGACCAGAACATCTCTGACTCTGGCAGGGGGTTGGACCTGACGATCGCCAGAGGTCACTTCCAACCCCTAACATCCTGTGAGCCTGTGACACATCCTAGCTACTTGTAATGCTTGAATCACCAGACTGTCACCCCAGCCAAGCCCCAAGGCACGCATTCAGGAAAAGATCAGCCACACTCCTTTGCTAGTGGCCTTTGCCAACCACAGTCCAGTTTCTGCCTTTGGGGGCAGCAAGGCCTGTGAATCGCAACCTCTCCTACCTCACTTTTCAAAATGACTGAATTCAATCCGTTAAAAAGTGTAAATGGAGACACATTTTAAAACTACCACATATTTATAGGTGTATTTTATTGCATATTCCCTAGGAAATGAAGATTGCTAACTCCCAGCCAAAGAGCTCACTTCATGATGTGGGACCTCTAGTTTTAGTCTCCCTTTTTAGAACTCTAAGGAGGAAAAAAAAAAAGTAATTAAGACTTTAATACATACCTTTGTTGCTAGTAACTTGAACCCAGTGCAGATCCTTTATCTAGAATGCACTCAATTTAAGTTGCCACTTCTTTCAAGTGGAATATAATGCTCTGTATTGTAGTATTTGTTCCTTCTACTGGATATCTCAAGCCCACCAACCCTGATACCTTATCATCAGATGAAAGCATTAATCCAACACAAAGAGGCTACGAACATCTTTTGAACAAGTAAACCTTCAGCAAACAAATTTCCAGAAGGTTGTAGAGACAGGGGTGGTTTACAGCACCCTGTAAACAGCAAAGAAACTCATAAATACAGTCCTTCAAAGTATTTCTGTCCCATGCTGGAATGACTCCTGTTCACACCAATGAAGAGACTACTCACCTATGTAAAGACACATGCTGCAGAATTTCCTTAGTCCACAAATAAGAGTGGCCAGTCATCTAAAAGAAAATTAATTATTCTTGATGCAACTGCACAGGATAAAATCTACCTCACAACCTGCTTGGCTTATAGTGGCAAGATGTTATTAATTGCAGTTCCAATAACTATCCATGTTACTTAAAATCTGAAGTGGTCCACCTTAATTACCTTAATTCAAATAACTGCATGGGATCATAACAGTTTGAGGAGAAAGATAGTTGTTAACCTGCTGGCTGCCAGATGCAGCCTGCTGATAGAAGATAAATCCAAGTATTAAAACTGACCTCAGCCTGGCAGGAGAGGGCTGTGATTCATGCTATGACTCCTCTAGGCACAGCAGGAGTACACACAGATAATTGAACAAAGATCAAAGCATTAACTGTTTCAGTGGAATAAGACAGGAGATAAATCTCTCATTTATTCTCAGGTAAATCTCCTTCCTAACTTTCTCCCAGTTCAGCAGGAACTTCAGCAAATCCAATGCAGAAATCTGTTACATCACTACCTTGTTTACACCTCTACCATTCCATTAAAATTACTGTTACACTGGCCTACTATTTTGCTTTGTCAGAGCTTTCTGCCTTTGTGTTGCTTCAGACTTTTCTCTGTGAAAAATAAAGAACCTGCCTGAAAAATCTGTATTTAGAAAAATCTTGCATGAAAGCTATTTTCTTCAGCCTTGAGCAAATAATTCATTTCCAATTATGTCACAGGTAATGGAAAGTCTAAGACAAACAGAGTTCAAAGTAAGGCACATTGTGAAAGAGGCATACTCTAATTAAAAGTGCAGTACGGAGAAGACATGTCATCTCTGTGCTTCTACAGCAGTCAGTGCAAAGAACTGTCTGCCCAATTTCCCAAGAGCAATACAAGCTTTGGAGGCACCTAAGCACAGATTTGCAGCCAAGTTTCTATCATCAGTCTAGTCTCCATATAGCTGGCTGATAAAGGTTCTGATGTTGTTCAAACCCAGGCATCTAATGAAACAGGTGAGCAGTAGCCCTGATATATCATCCATAAGCAGCTTTCCAGACTTTTTTCAGATTCATTCACAGCAGTTTGCAAAGCAGGTTCTTGTACCAGTCCTCACAGAGCTTGTACCACCCTGTAAATCTACTACCACAAAAATAGAGGGACAGAGGTCAGACTGACTCCTGGCCTGAGAGTGTGAGACCCAGCCTGCCTGCTTCCCTGTGGGCCAAGCAGACAATGAAGTGGCTAGTGAAGCTTGCTGAGAGTGAAGGCAACAACTACCCTCAGATTTTTTATTTCCACTGATCATCTTCAGAGGTAGAGGGATCCTTATTCCTCAGCAGGGGCCTGATCTCATCTGAGGATGTTTTGTTTACTTTCTTCTGAAAGGTCAGAGACTATATACAATATCCACAGCTATCTGCAGGCAACAAGCTCCTCGACACAGAAGGCGGCAGCAGTGTTCTGGAAAGGAATCCATGCGTAAGAGGGATGATCCTCACCTCATCAACAGACTTTGACCTTCATGCAAAGGTGCCTGAAGTGATGAGGAAACAAGGGAAGGAAAATGTGTGTGGTCCCTCCCAGTGTTGTGTTTAGACTTGTGAAGATTTTGTGATAGATAAAATAAAACCATCTGATCTTTGGCGTCATTACAAAGACACAAGGAGAATTAGCCTCCACTCTTAAATGTCCTGGAAGAAGTAAATTGTGGTTGCTGTGATGCAAGGAAATTAAACACATGGTTCAGCTGGTACAGCCTGACCTGCTCTCTCAGCATTCAAAACAGGGTGGCTCTACCCAAAATGCCTGCTGGGAATAGTGTGTGGCTCACGATAGCTGTGTCAGGACCATGCAACAACAAATACCTTTTCTGCATCTTAGAAGGATGGTCCGTTGAGTCCCAATGTCAAGAGCTACTGGCTTTGTCACTATTTTGTTCATCAGAACAGAAACACTCAGTTAATTCCAGAGGTCAAACACAGAAGACTAAGCAGCTATTCTAGCTTGGGAGGTCAGCAGTACTCCTCAGGGCTCAAAGCATCTGCGATATAAAAACACAGGTCTGTAGCAACATAACAGACATGGGACTCAATGACCTGGAGATGTATCAGGCCAAGAAAAGAGCTGCATCTGCTGCCTGTATGCAGTGAGGGAAGCTGGGATAGATTTGTGGGAGAGTACCCATAACTGATTTATACAGAGGTACCTGCTTTCAACAGACCATCTGTGCTGCACCATCTGCCCTCATGGAGCAGTACACATCCCCTCAGCTTGTTGGAGCTACAAGGAGACCCACCCTCCACCTCCACCAAGACAAAAAGAGATTGAATTCAGCCAGCCCAGGCTGAACACTCTTATCAAACCACTTTATTAGCACAGTGTAGAGCTGCTACTGCCTAGAAGCAGGAAGGAAACACATTACCATATCTTTCCCTAATGCTCCTCCTTTCTCTTTAAACACAAAGAACAAAAAGGTTGTGTTAGAGAGTCCAGCAGGCTCATTTGATTGTAAAATGATATTATACTGGGCACCTCATCCATCAAAGAGACCAGCAGAGTTTAAGGGAGGGAAGGGGGATTAAATAGTCTCCTGGGCCAAATTCAAGACATAAATGTTGGTCCTTTTTATGTCAAAGGGAAGTCTTTGACTTTTAATCTTTCCATATTTCAATTAAATGATGCAAATGACAGAAAGCTAAAATAGATGATAGATGCATGGCTAACCTCTCCCAACTTCTCAGGTTCCTGGGATTTCTCTCTTAAATACTATTACAACCACACTATAGAATTACAGTGGAACTTATTCTTAAGCCACGTTTCTATCAATCATTTATTTTAATGAACTATCCAAACACTGTTTCCCATCTGTGCTTTTCTCTAGTCATGGCTGTGCTGGAACTAACTGCAGAGATAAAAGATAATTTCCCATGTGGAAACTCACATCTCCCATCCATTCCCACCTAGGCAAGGCCTCAGGGCCACACTTGCACACAATTAATCATGATTGCATTTTTGCAAAGATGTGATGGTATAGTCTGATGTTAAATCTCCTTGTTCCTCTCACAAAAGTTCCTTTTCTGACAGAGCTCTCTCAGACCAATTCCTCCAGCTGATTAAAGAACATCTTATGGGCATTTATTTATTTTCTTCTTCTTCTATTTGTATTTGTTGGGATTTTTCTAGCAAGAAAGACCCCAATTGCACTATTCAGGGAAAACAACAGAATAGTCCTAGAGAAATATGTCCACATCATCACTGAGCATGTGAAGCCAGAGGCATAGCTCTGGCAAGCTAATCACCCACAGACAGGATGCATTGCATCTCCCAACTTCCACAACAGCCAGAGATTTACCAGACTCAGGCTCTCTTGAGACAGAAATCTTCCACCCAACCTAAATATAGATATTTCCCTTCCCTGGGTGACAAGCTTAGCACAGCTGTCATCCCGGCTCCAGCTCTGGAGAACACAAACTTCTCCCAGAAATAATTAGTGGATGTCTTGCCCTGAGACACCTTGACATAGAGCTCAATAGGAGGCCTTACACTGGTTCCTGCCAGTGCTGGCACATGCACACAGATGGACACAACCCACCATGAAAGATGGACTGTCAGGAGAGGGATTAAAACCTGGCTGTTCAACTAGTCCTGAACCTAAGCACCTTCTACCTCTTTTGTTCCATGCTTCAGCTTTAACACAAAGCGCAGCAAAGAGCTGCAAAAATGCTGCAAATAAATGTGGGGGTTAATCAAACAAAGCACTCACAATTATTCAATTAAGAACCATTTTCTTTTCACAAAATATAAAGAAAATTCAAAACAGTTGTGTCCTTCTGCATTTGCACTGTGAAAATAACCACTGTGGAATTTGAAAGGAGTTAGCTGAGGTTTCTGACTGCCAGACCAGTATGAACCACACTATGTCCTGGTCTTTTGGGAGGAATGTTTGGACACAGGAATTGCTCTTTTCCCTGGGAGGACACAACCAGTCAGCTGGCCAGTCAGTCAGTCTCAATGAATAGATTGGGATTCAAGCACTGCACAGATGCTAATCAAAAACTAAGCAGGAAAGGCAAAAGATGATGAATTATTGCAACTTTTGTTACAGTAGTCAGTAGAAAACTCATAATTACAAACAATGCTAATGGGAAGACTTGTTGGCTGTCACAGCTTACATGCCAAAGACATAATGAATGATACCTTTATCCTGCAATGCCATGATTCTCATATCCAGAGGTGTCCTTCCAAAATGAACTCATGGCAGGCAGGTGACATGTGCAGGAAGCTTACATGGCTGAGCCTGCATAATTTCTGCAGATAACTAGAGCACATCCACCCCAGGCTACAAGGCTGTCAGCTTCACCACTCTCATCAGTCCCCACTTGTAATCCAAATGCTGAAGGCAATAAACTCTTTAGAGACCTGTTCTGTGTGCTTGCCTGCAACAGAAGTTGAGTATAGCAAAGGTAATCATAGAAAACCAAAGTAAATTTGATTTGGATATTAGATTCAAATACTCCAGTGTCATGCAAGCATTACCATAAAATTTGATTGAAGGCAATCCTTTGTCAAGAAGAAAACATTTCCTTTTGACGTCTTCAAACAGCTTCAGTCCATAGCTGACAATTACCATCTGTTTCTCTTAAAAAATAAACCCAATTAAAATATTTCCCAAACAGCACCAGTACATTAAGTGCATGGACACATTCAGCCCAGCTGCCAGGCTTTAGGGGGCACTGGGCTCACACCACAAGCACTGTCAGCTCTCAGAGAAAACACAACACAAGAGGAGATGGGTTCAGATGTATCACCCGGCCTGCTTGGTTTCTCCAGAGTGGCTGGATATATGGTCAAAGTCTTGAGAGCAGCTCAGGGAGCTTTTGTCATGAGTTTAGAAGAAGGTTTGAACACCAGATTTCTTGTGTGAGTCATTAATTGTACAGGCTTCAGCTGGGTGATGTGCCATTCCCATAGGATGGAACTCCAGAGAATGTTACAGAGCTCAGCTGCACAGTCCTCTTGGTGCTGAGCTCCCTGGTCTGCTGGCACTGCTGCTGTAGGTCCACAAGCTACACTTCTTGCAAACCAAGGAGGCCCAGGGCATTGATCCAAGCACCAGCAAATGATCATTTGTACTGTTTAAATGTTCACATAATCCTTGACAGAAACTTGGCCCATGTCAACCAGTGTTCTCCCCAGTCATGAGTAGCCATAGCCTGGATCATTGCCCTCAGACAGTTGAGGTATGTGTGACTGCCCTGTTTTGAAGAAAAAACATTTGGCTATATGCAGGTCTTGCTGTGCCTCTCACCCCTAAGACCAGAGAGGCTTTGGCATGCTCTATTTCCCAGCACAGGTGCAGCCCCTGTGCTCTGAGCAGTGCCGTTTCATCACCATTCATTAACACCCAACTCAAGAAGTTTTGGTAAAGAGCAAGACCCCCAGCACACAAGCTCATGCCTTCCCATTTGCACAAGAGAGAGCAAGCCAGTGTTTGAGCTGATTTAAATTGTCTTGAGAAATCTGGCTGGGAGTCCTGTGCTGTAGAGTGAAGCCAGCTGGAAAGGAAGGCTTTCCACTCCATGCTCTGTGTAACAGCCAAAAATCACATGTGGGTAGCATCACCAAAACCCAAACACCTTCTCCTGTCCTGCCTCAAGTTCTATGGGAAAACAAATGACCACCTTCACAGTTGGAAAACTCATATTTCAAGGCAGAGTTTTGTGCTTCAGGAAAAAATATCCCAAAGTGAAAGAGCAGTCTTAGCTTCTGGCACTGAAGAAGAGACGCCCAAGGAGAGATCTACCGGCAAACAGTCAGAGAAGCACAGCAAACCCTGGCCCTCTGAACAACACACTACATGGTGTTTTAGGCAAGTCACTAGATCAGTCTGAGGCAACTGCAAAAAAAAAGCTGAGTGTCACAAAGCAATAGAGCTGAAAAAGTCTTTTTGGGTCATCCAGTCCACCCTTCTGGTTCCAGAGCAGGATGCAATCTAGCTTACCTTTATTGATGATGTCAATGGTGTGGACCCCAGTATTACAGTATCGCAGTATCACAGTATCACTAAGGTTGGAAGAGACCTCGAAGATCATCGAGTCCAACCTGTCACCACAGACCCCACGACTAGACCATGGCACCAAGGGCCATGTCCACACCTCCAGGGACAGTGACTCCACTACCTCCCCGGGCAGCCCATTCCAATGGTGAATGTCTCTCTCAGCGAAGAACTTTCTCCTCACCTCGTGCCTAAACTTTGCCTGGCGCAGCTTGAGAACAGTATCACAGTATCGCTAAGGTTGGAAGAGACCTCGAAGATCAGTTTACATCAGATTACATTCAGACTCTTCCAGAACTTCCTTCTTTTCACCACTAGCATATTTCTTTAATAAAGAATTTAAATTTCTTTTGCTATAGTTTATGTTCTTATTCTCTCCAGCAAGATGGTTAAGATCCAGCAGTCCTCCCCACCTCTGCCACAGCCTTTTATGTATCTGAAAATTACTAACCTACTCCTCCCAGAGTTTTCTTATTGGCTAAATGACTTCAAATTAAGATTCATATTACAATTGTATCTAAAGGCAAAACCAAGGTTGAGTTCCTCCCTGGAACCACACAAATGTAGTTTAAGAGTATCCCTGCTCCAAAATACTTATAATGAACACAGAAAGGAAAAGGAAAATGAAAGTAAAATGGCCAAACAAAGAAATTATTCCTGGTTTATAGGTAGGAACTTAGTACAGACAGACATATTAGGTCTTTTCAAGAAGTCCCATAGCTGCAAAGGAGTATACAGAGGACTTAGTACCTAACAAAATTATTGCATATGAAAATGTGGTTATTTCTACTGCTACTAAGCTGCTACATAAAATATTTTGAAACGTAACCTGAAGATGTATGAATGTTTGTGACAGAGCTGGGAAACACAAACCAGATCCTCCAAGTCCCCCTCTAAGGCCCTAATCTCAAAACCATTCTTCCTTTTAGGGGGAAGCAGTGATGATTAATTTTTCAAAGCTCTCTGAAGATCATCTTTTTTCTCAGGAGCCTGAGACAAAATGATCATTACTTGCTTGACATAATGCGTGCATTGTTATGGGCAAACCAGCACAATTAATAGACGTTTAAAGGATTCTGCCCATCGGATTTACTCTACATGCAAATTTCCTTCTGACAGAACCATTATTAATTGCCTGAATAGTCACATTTGGATTTTCTAAAAATGCCTCTGAGTTTGTATGTGCATTCCTTATCCATATGCTTCACTGAGCAATCACTCACTATTTTAATTCATTCCTTTTGACATTAGCACACACATAAATTCCCTGCTTGTTGCAGTTTTATGCTTTAACAACCTTTTGCATGCCCTGCACTGCCATAGTTTAAAATTTAACTCACACAGTAGAGGCAGGCATAATTTCAACATACTTACAGATTATCAAACAGTTTGTGGCAATCTGGAGGACTACAATATTAGAAAATTAGCAGACTCTAAATATGTTGTAATAAATGCAAAGTTAATGTTAATGAACTAAAGAAGAACAGCCAGGGAGCAGAATGCCTCCAAATAAATGCAAACACTACAGAGTTTGATTTTGTGCTGGGGTAGGAAGATGATGGAGTTAGGCAAACAATTGGATGAAAAAATCTGGTCCTAAAAGAACCTCAGAGGAAGTAATAAATCTTGAATTGTTCAGATATAGAACATACCCTCCAACTAGAAAATCTATTTGGTGCATTTAGGTACAGAGCGTGCTTGAGCTGACTGCCTCAGTCTGCTCATGCCCACATAGCTATGGCAGAAAACCATCACTCAGCACAGCAGCAGGACAGGAGTCAAGTCAAACTGTACCTAAAGGATGGAGGAGCTGTAGCACGTTGGGAAGAGCAGCACTGGAAAAATACACGGAGGTGACAGTGGATAAAAAATGTTCTGACCGTAGCACATTACTTGAAGACAAAAAAGAGAGGAGTATATCAGGGACAGGGCACGTTACTTCTCCTACGTGTCATGAGTGAGACTGGAACTAGAACATCATGTATAATTCAGGCAGTCCATTTGTTTTAACTTGAAAAAAATATGAAGCAAGAAGCAGAGATGAGGCAGTGGCGTGATTTAAGACCTGAAAAATGCTTTATGCTGGGAAATGGAAAGGCCATGATGTTTAGTGTATTAACATAGACCCTGTGAAAGATGACTTGACATATTAAGAGAAGAAACTACCAGCCTCCTAGGAACACCTCAGTCTAGCAAGGGGACTCATAACAAGCACCACTATTGGACACATCCCAGATTAGAGACATGGTGCAAGTTCTGAATAGTCAGGATCACTCAGCCTTACTATCACAGCCATGGATGACTTGTCCTTCTGATGGGTTCTCCAAATCTGGCCTGAACCCCAAGATGAGAATATGTCCATTGGAATGAGCGTAGGGTAAAAGCCACTTAATATGATGTAATAACACATATTAGATCATGTTGGAAGATCCCATGGTCCCTTCTGGACTTTAAACTCTGTGACTTTTATGAAGCACTGGCTGCACAGGAAGAGATATTTAAATGTACATATAATGAATTCCCATTATGTTAAAGCATGCATCTTCAACTCTGTTTCTGTTCACGTAACCTCATGTTTTTCCAAACATAGCCTACACTCCTGTACTATCAGCTCCTAGGTTACTATTTCTATTTATTTGCACACTAAGGTAGTATTTCCTGTGATCTCAGCACCAGAAGACTCCTTTCATTTCTGCAAAAGTTCTCTGGTTCCCTTCCAGCTTTTCCCCACATAATCATGACGCCAAGACTCTTCCTTCTCCTGGCTCCCCTAACTGGTTTCCCTCTTGCTGTCCCACCCTGCTATCTCTAATAAACTCCCCCAAACTAGACATTACTTTTTAAACTCTCTGTCTTACTTTGGGCCTGTCCTCCATGAGCCAGTTTTTTCCCAGTACATAGAATCATATAGGCAGGAAAGGTTCTTTAAGATTATAGAGTCAAACCATTAACTTAACTACCAAGTCCACTACTAAACCACGTCCCTTATTACCACCTCTACACATCCAGAGATGATGATCTAACTGCTCCTCTGGGCAGCCTGTTCTGATAGACAACCCATTCAGTAAAGAAATTTTTCCTAATGGCCAACCTAAAACTCCCCTGGTGCAACTTGAGGCTATTTACCTCTCACCCTGTCACTTGCTGCTTAGGATAACAGACCAACACCCTCCTCACTACCAACCTTCTTTCAGGTAACTGTGGAGAGGAGAAGGTCTCACCTCAGCTTCCTATTCTCCAGACTAAACAATCTCAGTTCCCTCAGCCACTCATCACAGGACTTATTCTCCAGACCCTTCACCAGCTTCAAGTCCTTCTCTGGACACACTCCAGCACATCAGTGTCTTCATTGTAGAGAGAGGCAAACACAGACACAATGCCCTTCCTTAGGTTTTAATCCTCTCTCTCTTCCCATACCAGACCCTGTACTGCCAACACAGACAATTCAAGGTGCTTTGCACCAGTTGTGCTGTATTCATGTCCATGTGTGCAGTATTAGCTGAGGATGACTGTATCGTAAGGGAACTCAAGCTCAAAAGTCTTTAACTGCAGTTCACACAGAAAGCCTACTTTAAAGCTAAACTGAGCCAAAGCTAAAGGTTCAGATTTTCAGCAGACACACAAAAAGGCAGGCCCAAGTCTATTTCCTAGAGACACCTTGTAAATGCCTGTAAGTATATTGCAGACCAGCCTTGCACCAACACATAGATTTACCAAACAACGCCTAAGCATGGCCTTTGCTCTCAGTGATTCTTTGATGACATCTCTCCACGTATGCTTTCACTGCAACCCCTTTAAGACCGAGCTAAAACTGTCACTGTGTGAGGGCCTAATTGAAGAGTAAAAAGTTGGTTTCCTTTCCTTCATAATTTGAAAGTAGCAGGATGTGGTTTTCAAACCATTCAAAAGTGGCTTGTTAAAGAAATTCAATTTTTATCCCCTTCACCTTTAACAATTTGAGGAGCATGCAGATGGCTTGAAAAAAACAGTAACTTGCACTATGAAGGATTAGATCAGACTGTCCACTCACACTGTCCAACACAGGCATCCTAATTATCGTGAAAACAAAATTCAGGATGATGATCAACAATTCACAGAACTGCCAAAGGCATGAAGCTTGGCTTGTAACACCATCAACAGAGAAAAATAATCACCGATTCTGTGCTGGAAACTTGTAACAGACAGGCTCCATAACTGCCAATCAATCAGAAGTGTGAAAAATGTCAACCCCTAATAAATATCACAGAGGTGGTAAATCTTGAGGGTGGTACAGTTACTGCCAGAACTGCTAAAGACATTTCAGGAGGTTTGTCTACAGGCAATGATCAGAGTGGGGACATAGGAGAGTTTTGTCTGACAACTTTTAGAAGTATCCTATGGGAAAAAAATATATCCCAGTACACTTCTACTCTTTTCCATTATGTAATTACTGTGGGAGTCTATATGGATCATAGAATGCATTGGGTTGGAAGGGACCCTAGAAGGTCATCTTGTCCAGTCCCCCTGCAGTGAGAAGGGATGTCTTTAACCAGATCAGGTTGATCATGGCCCCATCAAGTTTGACCCTGAATGTCTCCACGTATGGGGCCTCCACCAACTCTCTGGGGAACCTGTTCCAGTATTTCACTATGTTTATCACTAAAAACTTCCTCCTTTATATCTTGTTAAAGGTGCTGGTGTGGCATAGCAGTTCCTAGTACAGAGGGCTATTTTAGTTTTCTGCCATTTCAGTGAATTGAATGAACTAGCAGCAACAAGTGGTCAGGTTTGACTTGCTTTGGTGTTGAAGAGCTTATAATTCAGCTCAAGCCATGTCATGAGCCATATGTGTAAGCATCCTTCTTCACAGAGTTGCTCATCTGCTAACAGAGCAAAGATAATGAGTAAAAAAGTTTTTAAAAAATCCAAACTTTCTTTTCTCCTCCTCCATCACATAATAAATTAGATATTAATAACACTCATGAAAAAATATCTTGAAAACAAATGCATGGCTCATGAAGCACTAAGCCTCAAGCACAAAAGAACCGTTGTCCAAACAAATTCAGACACATGTGAATGGCAAAAAACCCTCACCTATGTGCAAGTATTAACATTTGGACTTAAAAACAACCCTGGTGGATGCACAAGGGGAAAGACATCTTTCAAATAATTTAAAATTTATATCTAAGTATTTTGTACCTTTTTTACAATTGTAAGGGCACTGCAATCACTATGTCTGTGTTCCTAAAGACAGGTCAAGGCTCATTCTCTGACCCTCTGGGCAATACACACAGCACAGCTTGTGTCCATATGGCTAAACTTTCTTCATTGCACCCTCCCACACAGCATGGTTTCATTCATACTGCTCACTGGGAAAGAGTCACTGGCCCATGCTAGATCCCAAACCATGCCTGGACAAGAGCTACTTAGCAGGGACCAAAGCCAGGAGAAAGAGCATATGAACAATTAAACAGTTTGCACAATGTAGGGCAGTGCTTACGCCTACACCTTGGACCTAGCGTGCTAGTATGGATGCAGCTAGTGGCAGCAGTCAGACACAGACAAAAAGCCATGTGTTTGTATATTCAGTACAAACAGGGTTTACTCAAAACTGAGTCAGACTCTGCAATGGAAAAATCATAGAAAAAAATAATTAATTTTCACCTTCCTCCCAGCTAACGCATTTGCACTATAAAACTACTGCAACAGCATATTCCTGCTTAGCACCTATTTATATGCAGAATCCTGTATTCTTCCCTGGCTGCATCTCACTTACTATTAAGTAACCTGATTCCTATGTTTTAATCTACAAAAATGTCATCATGAACCAGGATTTACCAATTCCACAAATAAAATCTGTTTTCCAGGCAAGGCTGACTTCCCACTGTGCAGCTATTCAGAAAGGTGTGGGAACACCAACACCCATTCTAGACAGTATTCCCCTGTCCTGGGAAAGGTGTTTTGGAGAGGGAAGAATCCATGTGCCTCTAGCATGAAGGTCAAAAAGAAATATTCTGAAAGATGCACTGTTTGCCTTGCAGCATTAAAGTCAAATCCGTGTGGTCTTGAGAAACAGAACTGTGCTGCTTCTCAGAAAATGAGGGAGGGTGGAAATAAGAGCAGTAGCCTTCAGTGTGATCACTGTGTGCTCTGTCATTTCATTTATGGCTTGCCTTCACCAGAGGATAAATTTTCTGTTAATCTGAACCCTCCCTATTCAGAGGCTCCACATAAGCAGTGTCATGGGAAGAACAGTGTCCCTCAGGACCTTCTCATAATCAAACTACAGAAGCGTAGTGTGCTACTAGGGAAAGAACTAGCTGCAAAAGCGTTTAGGATGTAGCTATCAGTGATTCATTTTGCACTGTGAAAGGATACATGAAGTGAGGTTTTGCAGAGGTCAGTCCTAGATCTGTTCTAATGAAAATATTTTCATTTTCCTGGACACAGTGTACCTGGATGATGACCAGGATGCTGGAATATAGATAATGTTTCTTACATTTTCACATTATACCAAACTAGGAAGTACTGCAATAAAGGGAGAGGACAGAATACAACACGGTCTGTACAGACAAGTACAAGATATTGAAGTCAGCCAGGAACAATCTCCTAGCCAAACTCAATGAAAAACAGTTTTCCACAGTTTTCCAGCTGCAGATCACAAGGCTGAACATCAACCAGTGATGATGGTGGACCTCAGACCAGAAGATCTAAACATCTTCCTTTTGCTCAACAGCAGTAAAATCTCAGCTAGAGCGCTGGAACTGGTCTGGGGCTTTTGCTTGAAATCGAAACATGGACCTCCAGAAGAAAGTCCAAAGAAAAGAAAAAGATCACTAATTTAGTCAATACCAGTAATGTCACCAGAAACAGCAGACTAAGGAACCTGGCAGACATAGAAACAGGCTTCACAAATACAAAGGTTGCTAGACAGAAGAAATGATTTGTTTTCAGTCATCATTTGGACACATGAGAAGTATTGGGCTATGAGAAATTTCATCAGGAAAATTTTAGTTAGTGACTAGGAGCTAAACACTTAATGGAAAGTGCCAGAAGTTTCCCCTGACCAAAGACCCATCAGGAGTGTTCAAACCTACAGCATGACAGAAAAACAAAACAAAACAAAACAAGAATGTCCAGAAGGACTCTCGAAGTATAAGTGGGATTTTGGGGATGCGCATGTGCAGCGAATTGTAGGAAATGCCCTCAGACGGCTCAAAACACACCTCAGCAGGATCAGACCTCCCTCATGAATACTGAGGAAGGCAAAGCTCACAAGAGTCACCTCTGCATTATTACAAGTCACGTACCCTCTCTTCCATAAATTATCCAGGATGTGATTTGAAACTGAAACCTTTTAATTAGCATCTCTTACTTGTGAGACAGTTAAGTGGTTGATCAGTTTTCCAGCAGTATAGAAGCCAAGAGTCAGCATGCTGACAGGGTTTCATCCTTGAAGGAAGAAGGTATTTCTATTTACCTTCTGCACTTTTGCCTTGAAACAACAAACTGTCATTTCTTCATAACAGGATTAAATGGCCCCAATCCCCAACTCCACATCTTCCTGGTGACGAACTTCTTTCTAACACCCAATCTGAATCTACTTCTACTTATGCTCCATTCCCCCTATCATCTAAGAGAACCCCAAAGCCTGAAAAAACCAAATGTTCAGCAAGTGACCAGCAGTATCCTGATTCTGGCAGTTAGGGCTGGGAGTCAGGCAGTGGATGTTGCTTTACCCTTAACCCAAACAAATGTATCAACTTGGCAAAGCAAAGAGAAGATGCAGACAGAAAAGAAGATGCAGACAAGGTAAGCCATTCTCTGTAGTCAGTACAACAGATGGAGTAGAGAACCAGAGTTGTGGCAGTAAAAGATCTTGCTGGTGTTACCACATCAGCCATAGCAAAGAAAAAGCCATAAGGTTGGTGCCAGCTGTACAGAAGTAAAACCTTGGTGCAGCAACTTGGGCTCTGCCGCTTTTTCTTAGCATTCATTTTATTTCTCACCCTGGGCAGGATTCATGACACAGCAATCAGGCATGGCATGGCATGGCATGGCATGGCATGGCGTGGCATGGCGTGGCACGGCGTGGCATGGCATACAATAGAATAGAATAGAATAGAATAGAATAGAATAGAATAGAATAGAATAGAATAGATCAGGTTGGAAAAGACCTTTGAGATCATCATGTTCAACCCATCATCCAACACCACCTAATCAACTAAACCATGGCACCAAGCACCCCATCCAGTCTCTTCCTAAACACCTCCAGTGATGGTGACTCCACCACCTCCCTGGGCAACCCATTCCAGTGGCCAATCACTCTTTCTATAAAGAACTTCTTCCTAACATCCAGCCTAAACCTCCCCTGGTGCAGCTTGAGACTGTCCCCTCTAAATTTCACTTCAGGGAGAAGTAAGTGCTTAAGAGTAACAAAATGAGTCACAAAAATAATACTGATTTCCTGCCCAGACACCTCACTAAATTTCTTCACACATACATACACATACAACCTTCTGCAACCCTGTAAATGAAGCTCTGAAAAAAAAAAAAAAAAGAGATGCACTTCCAAGTCCCAGCTCAGCCTCAGGAGAACTTAATAATTTCCACATCCTAATGGGCCTGAAAGCCCTGCTGAATGAGTCGCCTTCTCCTCTTGGGAGAGCTCAACAGCTGCACAGCCCTGAGCCCAAGAGCCACAGGGCAGAACCCTGGTGTGAAACTTCAGCACCACATGAGCAAAACTGAGTTTTGCAACCCAGGTGAGAAAGGGATGTCTCCCTTACAGCAGCCCTAATACTCTACACTACTGCCCTCTCAGGAGCAACAGCAACAAAAGCTTGGCCAGCACAGACATCTGCTAGATAAAGACTACAAACCTTTCCTTACTTCCCTCATCAGCCACACAGCAAAGACTTACTGGGCGCTACGAGTGGGCCCTGGTGATGGAGGCAAAAAAATTGCTGGCAGCATGGCATTAGGCTCCTCCAGCCTTCAAGCTGGAATTAGGAGAACTGAAGTTTGGAGCTGATTCCTTGCTGATGCACAGAAGCACCTAAGTGCTCATGGAGATCAAGCTCTCTTCGGTTTCAGTTCACAGAATCATAGAATTATTTGGGTTGGAAGGGACCTTAAAGGTCACCTAGTTCAACCCTCCTGGAGTGAGCAGGGACATCTTCAACTCTATCAGGCTGCTCAGAGCCTCATCCAACCGGACTATGAATGTTTCCAGGGATGGAGCATCTACTACCTCCCAGTGATCTGTTCCAGTGCCTCACCACTCTCATTTTTTCTTTATATCTAGTCTAAATCTATGTTTAAAAACATTACCCATTGCCCTGCTGCAAGAGGCCCTGCTGAAAACTCCATTCCCACCTTTCTCATAGGCCCGCTACAAGGGGACCCTATGGGGTTTAAGTACTGAAAGGCTGCACTAAGGTCTCACCAGACCCTTCTCTAGGCTGAACAACCCCAATTCTCAACTTTTCTATGTAGGAGAGGTGTTCCAGCCCTCTGATAATTTTTGTGTCCCTAGTTCTCCATACAACATCTCCCAGCACCCTGTGGGCTACCAGAGACTGTTGCAATACTTTTGAGTAAATGAGTTAGACCCTGAAGTTGTTCTCATAGACAATACAGCCTATCCTATTGCAGGCCTTAAAAGAGGAAAATAGTAAAAACACATCCATGCTCCCTTGGGCTTCCAAAAGAATCAGATTTAAATCCAGCCTCTTTAGTGAAGACTACAAAACTGGAGAGCTCTTCATAGCAAGAGTCAAAAAATATCCTGAGAAAAGAGAATTTGCAACTTCTACTGCCCTGTTGCACTCTCTGGACTGCGTTATTCCTTTGCTGGCCCCCAATACAGTGTTTTTATGATTTGCTTGCTTTCCTTTCTGCTATTTTTCATAGTCCCCCAGCATTTCAATCAAAGTTCCACTTCCCCACTTTTTGTTCTCTCCAGCCTCTTGCATTCCTGGAAGGAAAACAAGGACAGACAGAGCTGGCTGGCCATAAAAATCTGTTCTCACAATGAAAGCAGAGCCTTCCAATAAAACTTAAGCAGTCTGGTTGTGCTGCCTGTGCTTTGCTTCCCTGCTTTAAGGCACATCTGCAGAAGCAGAGCAGCCTCAGATGGGTGACATAAATAATAATCATTCTTAATAATCAAGCAACTTGGGCTTTGCCAAAAAAAAAAAAGTAGCTGATATAATCATTCCAGCTACTACACACAGAAATATGTTAAACTCTGGAACCCTCTGCCCCCAGGACTGAAACAATCCCAGGTATGATTTTTCTCTTAGTTAACTTGTTTATTGCCAAAACCAAACCAAACCAAACCAAAACAAAGACAACAAAATACCAGACCAAACCAAACCAAAATGCCATTTTTCAAATGTGATTTATGAAGTGCCTCAAAGTAAGCACATGAATGCACACATAAAACCCCACAGGGCTGTGGTTTCAGCTGCATGAGAAAAGTGGCAATGGGAACTTTCACTGCGTAACAAACAGTACCTGAACAAGCCTTTGTCTGCAAAAGCTTGGGAGCAGTCTCTCTTGGGAGAGGCATAACTGCATTTCATTAGCTTCCTCAGGTTGTGAAATAACCCTCTTTTTTGTTTGATTTTGAACAACTTTTCTTCAACAGACACACATATGTAAGAGGCAGCTGTCAGCCCTTGGTCAGTTCAATCTAGGCCATCCCTGCACATCCGAAGAGTTTAACAGCTCTAGCTCTAAGCATTTACAAGCATTGGAATAGGCTGCCAAGGAAAGTGGTGGAGTCACCATCCTTACAGGTGTTCAAAAAACATGTAGGCATGGCACTGCAGAATATGGCTCAGCAGGCATGGTGGTGTTGGGTTGACAGTTGGTCATGATAGAGATCTTTTCTAACCTTCATGATTCTATGATACTATCTCTTCCTGTCATCTAAGAGGAAGAAGACTGCTTAATCTTCATATTAAAGAGTAGGGGGAAAAAGCATATTAATCTTCAACCCATCTTGGGTTAATGACAGTGCTAGCAACAGTCATCATCCAAGATACTCTCACAGCTATTTGCAGAGCAGAGGCTCTTGCATCACTCCTGTAAACTCAATATGTAAGACACTGAGAAGCAAACCAGGGTTTTCAGATGGAACAGATGTCATTTGTTGTAAATGGCATGCTCCAAGTGGCTAAATGCGCACAAAGTACTTTGATCCCTGAAACATGCTTGGCGGTAAAGCCAAGACTGCTAAACATGGTGTGTTCAGGGTGATAACGACTTGCAGCTCCTGCTCAGGTCTGTAAAGGAGATCAAAATTACACCTCCATGCTTTGAACTACACCTCAACTCCTGCCCTCCTCCCCAGGCCTGTGGAAGTTCAGATAATTTTAGCTGCTTGCCATGAGTGAAGGAGTAGTTTTTCCTATGTTGCCTCATTCACAAAGGCAGCTCCGCCAAGACAGAGGGCCCTAACTGTAATTGCACCAACTCCAGCCAGGGGAGAGAGCTCACACCACATTAATGTGCATGCTTGAACCGTAAGTACCTGGAATTATTAGTATTCATGGTGCATGAAATTGAATTGCTGACTTTCTCACCTGGCCACACAGATAGGAGGAAATTTCAGATCCTTCCCACCCCTATGTGTCTGAACACCTCTGCAGAGAAGGAGCAGCCCTAAAAGCACCAAAATGAGTGCAGGGTCATCACAGGGTGCTACACAAACTGGGACCTTTTCAGGAACACATGCCAAATAGAAAGCCAACACAGCCCAGAACAACTCAACTTCTCACCTAGGGAAATCTGTTCTACCCCAGGCTTGCTTTGTTAATCGCACACTCACCCTCATAGGCCTTTACTCTTATCTCATCAGAGACATCCCATAAACAGACAGCAATTAACACCTTCCCAAGTAAAGGGACCAAGGGCTCAATGAACAACCCCTATATAAAAGTTATTGGGCCTCAAATACCAACTAATTAACTTTCAAAAACGCCTCTATGTTGTAAAACCAGTTCAGCTTTTAGGTTTCACAAGAGAAAAAGTTAAACCATGGAAAGTAGCTGACTTGCCCAAGGCCACCAAGGTAAATCAGTGTCAGAGTAAACTTAAAGATAGCAAAGCTGCTTTCTTGCTCTGCCCCACAACTGTTTATGTGACTCCAGGCCTGAGGGACCTATGTGCTGGGGGAACAGGGCTTCTCTACTTCTTAGAGTTTTGAACAAACCCATTCATGGTGTTCAGACACAGTATGTGCAGATACCACATAAGCACTGATGGTACCTCCATGAAAGTCTGGGCCTAGATACTTCAGCCATTCCAGGTGGGCAAATGTAGATATTACATATTCTATCTACCTAGGACTTTATCTACCTAAACTTGTTATCAGACTCCCCAGTAACATAAGAAAAGCTAGTTTAGTGCACAAACTGAACTTTTTCTCATGTTATTCACCACTAGGAAACAGATATTGAATGCAGGTGCCTGATCCATAGGGAATTACTATACAAACAGGCTTAAGACAGGTAATGTAGCCCAAAAAAATCCTGCTTTACCCATCTTGGTCACTGCCTCAGAAGTACCAAGCAGCCCCCTGCCACAACCTCAGAGCTGCTCTGCACTCCACGGGTTGTTGCACTATGAGCACTTGCTGGCTTTTCATTAATGTAAATTGTAATATAGATGATGATGTGCAAAGAGACAATTATATCTAACCCCTCAAAGGGACAGGAATTTGTCCCAGTGTGTCTCGTGCACAGCATTTGTCATCCTCTCAGCAGCAACAAACTCAGGACCAACAACAACAACAGTAAAAAGGCTTAATCCCTTTCCAGGGAGTTCTTGTCTGCAAAATCCCCCTTATGAAGAACAGATGTGAACTTGCCAGTCCCTCACAGCAACAACAAACCCAGCACCAACACCACCAAAAAGGCTTACTCCCTTTCTAGGGAGCTCTTGTCTGCAAAATCCTGCTTATGAAAGACAGATGTGAACCTGCCAGTCCAGTCAGATGCAGAAAGTCCTGGTAAATGCAGGAATGAGCATTCTCGCACATGGAATTGGCAAGAAAGAGTGGCCAGATTCAAACAATGAAAGAAGTAAATCATTTCAATATGACAGGCTGGGTTTGAGAATTATTTCAGGCCACGGACATAGAAATCAAAGACCATCATCTCCAGCAATCCCAAAGGAAAGCAAACTGCTCCTTTCCCCAGAAAGAAAAGTCGCAGCCAAGGTGAAGTGTATTGAGACTGAGAAACGGAACAGTCCCTATTCAGCAAGGCACATTGCAATAATCAGAGCACACACATTACTGGAGACATAATTTAAAGCAGAGATCAAATTCTACAAAGCAAGACAAAAAAGAAAAGTAATAGTAAAGGAATGCTATGAGCAACAAGAAACTCCAGCTCTGACAGGGACTTGCTGAACACTACACAAACCATACAGCACAAATCACACCTGAGAGGACCTTTTGTATTACACAAATGTTCAATTCTCCTGCCAGAATGCTTGTGTGATTTTTCTTTGTTTTTTATTAGCCAAGATCAAAATCCAGTACCTACTTTACGCTCTAAATCTTTCTATAACTAGCAGGAATGAGAAAGATGCCAGTCTAATTTCCTGGAATAAGACAAAACAACAGGAAAATTTGAGAGGTCTACATCTTACCTTAAACTCCTGGCAGCATCACATCTGCTTTCTCCATGAAAGAAAATGCCCAAACCCACTTTCAGGGTTGTTTGAAAATCCAAAGCACCCAGTTAAAATATTGAGGTGACAAATAGCTCAGCAAAGCTCAGCCCACTGCTGAACACCACACATGTCACACAGATTTACTGACTTCCTGACAGATGAGATACTCCTCACTCTCAAACATGCACATGCAGGGGGTGGCAAGCCTGAGAAATGAACCAGGATGGAGAATCCAGGCCCAAAGCAATGCTCACCTTAGCTACATGCCCACTCACCAGCTCCATAAAGACAGGAGATGCTGGTTCTATCAGTTCTCAGCTTTCATATTTTAGAATGGAATGGAATGGAATGGAATGGAATGGAATGGACCAGACCAGGTTGGAAGAGACCTTTGAGATCATCGAGTCCAACCTATCACCTGACACTATCAACTAAACCATGGCACCAAGCACCCCACCCAGTCTCTTCCTAAACACCTCCAGTGATGGTGACTCCACCACCTTCCTGGGCAGTCCATTCCAATGGCCAATCACTCTTTCTATGAAGAACTTCTTCCTAATATCCAGCCTAAACCTCCCCTGGCACAGCTTGAGACTATGTCTTCTTGTTCTGGTGCTGGTCGCCTGGGAGAAGAGACCAGCGCCCACATGACTACAACCTCCCTTCAGGTAACTGTAGACAGCAACAAGGTCTCCTCTGAGCCTCCTCTTCTCCAGGCTAAGCAACCCCAGCTTCCTCAGCCTCTCCCTCATAGGGCTTGTGCTCCAATCCCCTCCCCAGCTTTGTTGCCCTTCTCTGGACACGTTCCAGCAATTGTTACCAGTTTGAAATCATATCTCAGTTCTCCCCTCAAACAGATTACTACTTCAAATACTTCCTTGTAAGCTTTTTAAATTTCATATTAAAGTGTTCCCAAACTTACTTTCTAATCAAGATAATGGTAATTAACTTAGAAAGCTTGGTTCATAATTGAGTTAATAAGTTCATTAAGCATTCTCTGGCCTACAAACCAACCAGCTTTGTCTCCTACAACCCCTCGGCAAATCAGGATGACATTTCAGGGAGGGATACTGCAATTAAGAAAATACAAAAAGTATATAACATTGTTTGCTCTTCATCCATCCTCAAAGCCATCTTGTGATTATGTGGCACTTCTACACTTGCCTTCTTTGTGTCTGCTTTCACAGCTGGGAATATATAATTTCTTCAGCCTTCCAGTTGCTTTTCTCCTTAGAAAGATATCAACCTCTTTTTGCAAGCTACTGGGATGATCTCACAAGTTTCTAATCACAAAGGTTGCAAAGGTTTTTGCTGTGGGTGACTGTAAGTGATGATTCAAACTATGCAAGTCCTGTTCCAATACAAGAGCATAAAAATGCAGCGGCTGCTGCTTGGAACATGGCCACAGCTTAACAGAGCAGAAACACACCGCATGTTCCCGGGAATAGCAAGAGGGAGTCATTTGTGTAGCGTGTGAAAGGTTAGGTAAAGCTGGGGAAATTGCACAGAAATAGTAGAGACTGATTCCAGCACCATCAGGTTGGCTATCAGTGCAACACCGACTCATGCAATGACCCTCTGCAGCCCTTCCCTAATACCCTCTTCTTCCATTAAGTCCTATGCATCCAGCCGTTAGGCAAACAATTGACTTGCTGCAACACTAGAGACTCTTAGTGTAAAGTTGCCTTCCTTCCAGCCAAGACACGCATATAAACTATACCTGTCCTCCCTTTTCAGCCCAGGAGAGTCCCATACATGCCTGCAGGTTATCACAAGCTAAGGATGAAAGCACAGGCAGTTACACATTCCTCTCTTTCCACATTTCTTGTTCATACGCTATCAATCTCCCCTACTTATTTATCACTGTGAAATCAGATTATATATTTGAAAATATGTATCAGCTGTCTGACATTAGAAAAATCTATTCATAGTACTTGTCTTCTCATTACCCTGTTTACTTTACAACCTTGATTTTACTGAAATGCCATTCTGGAATATTGATTTCACAAGAATTTCAAATGAAAACGTGTCTTCTTGAAGAAAATGAATACATATTTCATAGTCGATAGGCAGGAAAATCTCTTGAGTTGCTCTTGCATAGAGAAACAATTGACCCATTTAAGAGAGCTGTGTGATGTATAACTCAGGAGACTGAAGGCTAAGTGGTGGTGTACTGGGGAGATGGGAGATTCAAACTGCTCACAATCCAGCATCATCAGACCCATTTATTTGGTCTGTTTCCACTTTATACAGTTGTGATGATAGAAAGCTCTGCAGCAAAACTCTTTCTGGTCTCTGTTGTATCTATCACTGTGCCACTAGCTCTGCAGCTCTCTCCATTGAGCTTTTGGTACAAGGTGAGAGAGTGAGTGGGACTGGACCTTCTCCAGCAGATTGAGAAGGTAAGTGACATTGGCTCATTTTGTACATAAACATTTTGCCAATGAGATGTGAAAAAGCATGAACCTGTCATGGCTATTCAAAGAAAGTACTGCATGCTGGGGCCAGGAACTCTCCTGCCTAGTTTCTCCTTCCAAGCAATAAACTACATGGGCAAAACAACTTTTTAGCAGAGACTAGCTATGCCTTTATTGAAAAATGTATTAACAGAGTTTGGCTGATAGAGTTGTAAATCCAGGTAAGTAAAGCAACTCTTTATTTGAGGAGGAAGGAAAAAAGGGTATAGACTGTGTTCATTGCAGGGCTGTGAACAATCACTAGAGATGGATACACCTTTCTCACAGCATGAAACTCTGAAATTCTCTATGCAGTGTGGTTCAAGTGCCTTCCCATCCCATCTATGTACACTAAACCCTGCCTGTCATTCTGCCCTTCCACAAGGGTAAATGACAATGCATTCAAAGATGAGCTTTGCAAGCCCTGATGGAGCTCCATAAATGGAGATTCCAACCGTGAATCTTAATACTGACTTAAAGGACTGGAGGCATGTTGAACCAAGATATACAACCAAAATAATGTTAAGTAAAACAAAGATCTTGGGAGCTGGGAACACCTCCTGCAAAATTCTCCCTGAAGGAGATAATTATCAAATGCTAAGCTGCCTCTAATAAGGACTGTTTCTGCAACGTTAGCAGGAGCTTGTTGCTCATTCCTTGTTACTGCTCACCAGCTGGCCAATAAAACAGGCAAGTTTGGATGTTTTTCATGGGGAGAATTACTGATTATTCAGTCATGGCAGGCAGAATGTGAACTGGGAATGTGCTGATCCACAAAGCACTGGAAATGCCTGCAAACTGGTGCAGAAAGACTGTCTCTCCACCATGGATGACAGGATTCCTCTCCAGCACCGAATTATGCAAAGCAATCGGATTGCTTTGCAGACTTTTAAACTTGCAGCCATGCCTCTCATACACTCTGATCATCTTCAGTTCAACCACAAAAGGGTAGTGCCACAAGGCTAGGCAGCACCTGAGCTTGAGGGACTCGGGCTTTAATCCACTGCCCATGCACGCTGGTTACCACCCAACCCTGAGTGGAGCATCCTCCTAGACTTTCTGCAATGAGCCAGTTAGGACAAATCTTAGCCTGATGCCACCTGCAACATGACTAGACTTGCACACTTCTTTCCAGGAGCTGAGGAGAAAGTCTTTCCTCCAACATTGTAGTTGAGCCAATCCCAGCACATGCCTCCCAGCATCATACAGCATGAGAAGACCTCCACTGGAAGGTGACAGTCTCAGACACATCACAAAGCTGTTGGCTACCTCCTCCTAGCCTAAGTGCATGCCCAGAGTCATGCAGTGTCTGCACAGACAGAAGACACCCTTGGCCAAAGCTCAGCCTTCAGCAGTAACACACAATATAATAAGAGGAACAGCGTTAGCTGGTTTTCCTCCCTGTCTTGGCAAGAGAGATTTCTCACACACACGAGAATTTTCTCTTTGGAGTCTACTGAAACTAGCATCAGACTCTGCTTAATGCAAGTTGTGAGGATGTACTTAATCCATCTGCCATCTACTGCAGTGCCCAAAAAAATCACAATCTCCAAAACACTGCCCTTCACAATCTCACAGTGAAGCAGAGCTCTGGTCCAACTCACATTTCCCAAAATCTTTAGATGCTCACCCATGTTGCCACTCTATGGCAGCCCAGAGGCCTGGACATGCATCACCAACAGGACTGACACAACCAAGGAGGTGAAGCTGGAAAGAGCATTCCCATACAGACTTTTGCTTAGGTAAAAAAACCCAACCGCCCAAACAAACAAACAAACAAACAAAGTCCATCAGAACTGTTGCAGAAAGAAAGTCCTTGGAAACCTTCAGGACAGAGTTTCATACTCAGAGAAGTCTTCTACATCTGAGAAAATGGGAAAACTGGAAATATGGAAGCAACCCAAACTTGCCACAAAGTGGTCTCTGCAACCTGCTGCCGAGCTGCCAGACCCCTGTATCTCTTCATGTGACTCCTAAGCTTTGCAATAAAAATAAACAAATAGCTTCAGTTAGCTGACAGAACAGCCACATCATGTGGCAAGTCCCCCAAGGTGTCAGGACTGAAACTGAGCCCTCGAGAGCCTGAAAGAGAACAGCTTTACCACTTGGGCTGAAGAACAAGCAGGTCCTTTTGGTCTCACAGGCAGAGTTTATCTGTGGGGTACAGGGCTGCAGTGACAAAATGGCTTCAGGAGAGCCAACCTGCGCACAGTCAGCTCAGCACAGCTAACCTCATAGTTGCAGGGTCAGCTCCCAGGGGATGATATGGCATGTGCTAAGAGACTATATCCTTGAAAGACCTTATGGAATTACATCTGGCCTCTACAGCAGGTGGGCAGGAGCTAACAACTCCAGCCAAATCTCCAGCTCAATGTCTTATTAAAGTAAATCCCTACATAAGGCTACTGTCTTGTTATTGCAGGTGCCATTTGCTGCTCACAAGAGAGGCAGAGGAAGCTTCTGGGTAGGAAGAACCTCCAGATGCAAAACTAGGAGACAAGGAGTGATGTCTCACTGTTTCAAGAATACATACATTACCCAGTGGGCATAACACCAAAAGAATTATTTTGCACTTTTTGAAGCAGTTCTTAATGTTACCATTGAATTTACCAACAGCTACTAGAAAGACATTTACCTCTTAAATTTACTGTAAGAAACAATATCTATTAGCCAAAGCTGCCTTTGAAGTAACAGCTAGCAGATATACGTGAAACTTGATCTATACATTAGGAAGATCAGGAAACAGGTAGTCTATACTGTAAATACTTCTATTTCAGCAAAGCAAAGGCATGGTAAGAGAAGTGGCTTAGAGAAGTCTAGGAAGCAAAGACATAAAATATTAGATAGTGTTGGATGATAGGTTGGACTTGATGATCTCAAAGGTCTTTTCCAACCTGGTTAATTCTATTCTATTCTATTCTATTCTATTCTATTCTATTCTATTCTATTCTATTCTATTCTATTCTATTCTATTCTATTCTATTCTACTTGCTTTAAAAATACTGTCATTGCAATGTTCTCATTTGCTCCTAATCCATTTGCAGGAAACCTTCAAATACAAAAAGTTATTAAATCCAGAAACAATAAATTATCTACAAGGAAAACAGAGAAGAGACAGCTCCTTTAATCTCCCAATAAAGAAGCAAAGAAAATTGCATCATACCTAGATGGGAGACTGGTGTGGCTGGCCAGACAGAGGGATTGGTGTGTTGGCATTAATGGCATTGCTTGCCTAGATCCAAACAGACACTAGCTATAGAGAAGGGGGCCAAAATGACTGTGTAGATCCAAATCCCTCTTGGCTGTCCAAGAGTCTTGATGCAATGTTTATATCTGGCTACTATTTATCATTTAAAGCATATCAAACCTCTGGCCCTAATACACAGAGGGGACTGCTCTTTGCCATTCAGACACATTTCTAATGAGACTCTCAAACAGTGTGGGAAAGTGATAATTGCCTTTTGCCAAGTGTAAAACCCACCAACTCTGCAAAGTGAGGCTGAGCTGAAAAACTACACGTCTTAATTTCCAAGGCAATGCAAAAAGAAATGAGAAACAGCTATTTGACTGAGTTTTCTGTTGGTTTTTTTGGTTGTTGTTTTTTAGCAATGCAATCTTGAGGGGTTTTCTGATCCATTATCTCATCAGTAGCAACACAGTTTATTTTCTGGCCTCCTTCCAGGAGCTCTCTGAGTCAGATAGTGGTATTTGTTTTAATGTAACAAATATGCTTGTTAACCAAAAAAAGGCAGATGTTTATCCTCAGTATGTTCCCTACACTATCCCAGCCCCTCTTTGACTGAAGTTATTTCTGTCTGAATTACATGCAATTAAAAACCTGTATGAGGTAACTACTCCAGAGATCAATAAATCACTGTTACCTAGTGGAGAATGCTATCCTCTAGCCATGCCCCTTAACCATTAACACCTTCCCAAAGCAGAGGAACTACTGCCAAAGCAGAGGACCACCATTTCAGACTTGGTCTCCCCTCTTATTTAAATTATGGAGCCCAAATACACTTTTAGCCTTGATGCAGCTGTAGTGATTGCCCAAGAAAAAAAGAAAAGGAGGTGCAGAAATCAACAAGAAACCACCTTCACAGCCAGGTACATGATGGCAGATGATCTGCCACTGCCTGAGACCAAGCTCACAGCCAGTTACTACAGAGCCACCAAGAAGTACACGTTGCTCATTAAGCCCCGCAAAGCTCTGACATACCATCTGCTTTTGCTCCTTCATACATCCTTACTACAGTTACATGCTTGCTGAGGAGCATTCTACAGCACAGCCAGTGAAGGTGCTGCTGCTCACTCAGTCGATAAAAGATCCACCTTGCTTAACTGGCTATTCCTAAGGATCTGGTGGGAAACTGGGTGCAAGATCAAACACAAATGTAGCTCTAACACCAGAGATGCAGAACAGACATTAATAACAGTGACAGCAAGCACTAAATTTCTGCAGGGACCTCAGCACCTACCTATCATCCTGAATGACTTGGCATGGCAGAGGTTAACTCAAAAGGCCACAGAAGGGGGGAAAAACACTTTAGATTAGAGGCAGGACTATATATCAGCTAAAAGAAAATCCTCCCTCTCCATTGGGATATACTTTGGTAAACACAGAAGACACAAATCAACCTAATCGTCGGGCCAAGCCCTTACCCCACATCCAGCCAGTGTGCAGAGCAAGCCCCCTTTGCTCTCTCCGGCAGGATGCTCTGAAGCTTTCCTTCTCTGAAGTTTGCTTACATTACTGGTTCCCTTTGTTGACATTGGCAGCTTGCTAAAGTCTTTGCAAAACTATTTTTTCTTGGATATACTTAATCTATCTTATTTTTATCCCATCTGTGAGAAAAAATGGCCACAGCACAAACCGACTGCTTAGCAGTGCTGCCAGCTACACAAATCCCATGACCTCCTAGCTAGGCTGCTGCAATGTTTTCTGTTTATCTGGTAGAGCTCTTGTGCACTCAGCCATGTCCATCCCTAATGCAGCATGCATTTGAAAGTTCTCTTAAAACCCTCTTTCAAGGTGAATTAACTGAGTCTCATGCATACTGGAGCACTGGATGTGGACTTCCAGACCTTTCTTCTTCCATATGAAGTTTTAAATAGGTTTGGACTGAAAAAATCTTCCTGAGAGATCTCACATGTGCTTTATACACAGGTCTTGTAAATGAGGATGGATGCACTCCCCAAAACAACCTAACACAGATATGCATCACAAACAAGGATGCATAGACCACTGATGTCACATATGCTGCTTCAAAGGGACGCAGGGCCAAAGAAGAGAGACAGTAACGGCTGTAGCCACATCAGCTGCTGACAGTGGTGAAATTACAACTGCCTAGGATAGTACCACTTGAAAAACAAAGGTGGGATGCCTGCTGTAAATGCCATGGGAATTAATTCAGGAAAAGTCTCTGGCTGTTATTATCCAGGAAGATGGACTGATAATGTACTCACCAGTCCTCTATCACCATTTATTCAGGTACCTATGGAAACAGTTGGG
Organism: Picus viridis; assembly: GCA_033816785.1. Taxonomy (NCBI): domain Eukaryota; kingdom Metazoa; phylum Chordata; class Aves; order Piciformes; family Picidae; genus Picus; species Picus viridis. The sequence goes on along the minus strand of CM066576.1, from coordinate 19,069,722 downwards.
TTGGCCTACTTTGTGAAATGGTGGTCAGCAATGGCTGCTCCACTCAGAGCCATGCTGGCTTGCCAAGTGCTGGGAAAATTGACAGAACACAAGGAAGGTGAGACAGTTTCTCTCCTTCGGACACCCCAGATAGCACTGTATTGGTATTAAGCTTACAGTTTGGAGGCATGAAGGGTACATCATTATCACAAGGAGATCTGTAAAAGCACTTCAAGCAACTGCTTGTAAATCATGGTGTATTTGTAAGTCCAAACATTTGTAAACCCATTCCCACCAACTGGAAATGCATGAGCCAGTGACAATGACAGGCATTTATTCATGTCTTTACAGGAAGGCAGAAAGACATCATCCTTTTTCAGATCAATATTTTTAACCAAAATTTCCTGAAGCAAAGATCTTTGTAAAAGTACCCACTCAAGTACTTAGCTCTCCCTTCCACTCTCCCCATTTCTGAATGAAGGAGTAGGACACAAGATGGACCTTCTATTAGTAAGGACTGACAGGTTACGATATATTGTCATGCAAAGCTACTGGGGAATGCCATCCTTGACGTGTTGAGAAGGAGACAGTCTTTTCAAGGTGCCATGAATTTTGTGCTTCCTCCAGCTCTGGAGACGCTCCACAGTGCACACTAGCATGGCACAGTCCTTAATGCTGAACTAATTCAAAAGAACATGGAGTTCTTGGGAAGAGAGATATAATTACTGCATTGTAAGTTCTCTTGGAAAAAAGTGGCATATTTTTTTCTGAGTTAATATCTTTTCCTGCTGCTTATTCTGGCTGCGGACATCCTCCTGTCTTTCCTGAACAGCACTTATCTGTTCATTTCTGAAATGCAGGAGATAAAGAAGATGCCTCCTGAGAGATTGGGTGGGGAAGGAGTTGTCCACAGGTGAAGGAGAGAAACATGAGAGGCCTGGAATGCTCATTTTCCTAAAGCTTTCACTCAATCAAGTTATCACCAAACTATAAGCCATTTCTAACCACTGCCTAGAAACTATTTTGAACAAATGTAAATGTACAAAGTCTGTCTGATGAAAACCTTGAAATGTAGATCCTGGGAGATTTGTGAACTCTAACAACTGTGGAGAAACAAAACCACAGTTTCTTTTTGTAACGTTGATCCTACTCTAGAAGCACTACATGGACACATGTAACAGATCTTTCCTTCCTCTCTATTTTCTTGCCAAAGATGCCATTTAAACTCTTTGGAAACACCACTATAGCTACTTGATGCTGTCTATCCTCCAGCAGGTATTAGATGTTATTTAAATAAATACATGCTGGATCTTTTTCTACAGTGCCTCCACTGTAATTAGCCTATGGTCAGACTGAAAAGGCCAACACTGATGAACTAAGTCAAATGGGAAAAGCTGGTGTCATCCGACAGTGCTAAACTCTGTAGAGTGATATAACACATTAAGTACATAGAAGAAGGAAGGAAGGATCCTAGATGTTCCCTCAAAAAAAGTGCAACTTGCCTTAGCAATGTCTTTTTTATCACCTCATATTGCACCACAGCAGTGCAACTATCCAGCCATGTACAAGGGGTGGGGAGAAACTCAGATACCCTCAAGCAGCCTACGGCTACTCCTGAGAATTTCTGAGTAGGTTTACGTGATGCTTCTCTAAGTTGCATGGTTCAATGGAAAGAACAAGGTAGAAGTAATTCCCTTCAAAGCCATGGAGATTTTATGTTAAGTTTTCCCATACTATGAGGCTGTAATCTCCAGGTTTTTATGATCCAAAGTGATTTTGCAGACTGAAATATCAGGTTGTTTTCTGTAGACCACAGTTCAAATCCTGATGGAGGTTCACATTTTCCCTGTAGTAATCTAGTTTCTATAGTCCTCATCACAAAATTTCTGCTCAAGACTCCAGGCTTAGAAATTCAGTGAAAAAGAGAAGGGAAGTAATGATGTGGCTCTTCAGCTGCCTACCTTGTGGCCCACTCTTGAAACTACAATTACTTGGAAATAAAATTTATACAGGAGATAAACAAGACAAAACCACAACACAGGCAAGCTGCATCCATTCATCAATAAAGCAAGAGCAAATACTGATGAAATGGGAGATTATTTATTTTTCTGAGCCTGTTTGCAATCTGCCTTTCTTCCATGGTCAGCAAAACCTCTGTTTTCAAACTTTTGCATGTATGCTTTGAGAATTTGCATGCTGTGAGGTCTCACCATGGATAGCATGTATTTTCTCAAGGCACACGTGCAACAGAAAGTCATGGGGACTTTTTCCTACCTTCCCTCATCAATAGCACAGGGCATCACACAGAGTTTTTAATTTTCCAGTGTGTTGGAAGCAAAAAGGAACAAAACCTTTATTCCTCCCTCAGATTGTCATTTGCTGTTTGTTGTATGCTTTCACTTTATCTTGAGCTGATTCAAACTATATGACCTCTGGCATGAGAAGAAAGAATCAAAGGTCAAGAAAGCTCTTATACTATTTCTATAGTAGTGAATTCATAGAATCATAGAACATACTGGGTTGGAAGAGAGTTCATCTAGACCAAAACCCCTGCAGTAAACAGGGCATTTCTAACCCGATCTGATCAAGCCTGACCTTGAATGTCTCCAGAGATGGGGCCTCCACCACCTCCCTGTCCAACCTGTTCCAGCATTTCACCACCCTCATAGTGAAGAACTTGAACATAGTGAAGAATTCTATAGTAGCCAATTTCTATACCAGTGAACAGTTCAGGATACAAGCACAGGTGCTGGAATTTGACCATCTATGATACTACACTACTATGTAGCCTGGTTTTAGTCCAATCCAATTGGTACTCATGCAAATGCTTCAAAACCTGCAGGCACCAAGTGCATGGGAATGGTGAACTACTGAAGCACTTGGCAGATGCCTCAACATTCCTAATATTTCTCTCCAACATCCATTGTGGCCACTTGAGAGAAGTATTTCACCCTAAGCATCTGTCTCAGAAGGATAGGTGATGGCTCACAGTTTGGTATCCATCTCCCCACATAAGTTTGCAAAATGTACCCACCTCAGACTGGGAAACTGATTAGTCTAATTCTGGAATCCACTTTACTACTACCTTGTCATCACCATTCACATTTGCTTTAAGGACACTTTATATACTTGGGAGGGGATAAAAGAGGCTTAGTGTATATGAGAACTGACCCACCAAATCTCCACCTTTCCTTTAACTGCTATTTATCACACATATAGAAACAGCAAATGTTTCTGAGCAGAAACCTTACCAGCACAGGGAAAATGGATGCAGAAGCTTTATCATTGTTACAATGCCAGGGAAATGAACAAATTTGCCCCCTGGGTTGAAGCTAAAGGAACTAAATTCTTGGGCCCTGCCTAAAATCACATGGGTCTACTTGGCTCGTCTGATGTTGTTCCATGGTGATTCACGAGCACTTTTCTGCCTTGCTTTCTGCTCTGCTGTGTGATGCTTGGCAGCAAACTGCACAGTGAAAGCAGCAAGGAGAGCAAACTAGGGTCCTGGATGGAGACTTTTTTTGTGTTTTTTTTTACATCAATCTCCTGCCTCAGAGACAACTCTAGAAAATTACAGAACAGACAAAGTCTGGACAGAATCAGTATTTAGTGTTGTTGGAAAATAAAGTCAGAGTGCATGGCATGATAGCCCTGTGATTCCCTTCCTAATATGCCTCATTTCTCTTAGTGACAATAGGCTATGCCTTGCATACTGCTTTGCAAATACTAATTGAGGCCAACAATACTTCTCTAGACTATAGCCTGTTCTTTGCACCTGCAAAAGGTGAGCTATGGAAAGTTGACTTCAGGCCATGTTTAATAAAAGCCATACCGTGCCACAAAAATGAATCTGTAGACATTCAGCCCAGCAGCGGGACCCAGAGCACCTATCTTAAGTGTTCAAGCATCTAACACAGTGAAAGCAAGAGCACTGAATTTCTGAGGAGTGACTCAAAACCTGTAAGCATACATGTACAGTCCAGGGAGACAGGGTGTCTGTGCAAGGCAATTAGGTGTTCCCACATGCTGAGTGAGAAACTGCTGAGAGCAAGCCAGCTGGAAACACCAAGCCCAGGGATATACCTGAACTGGCACCTACCTCCTGGCTTAGTGCTCTCAGAAGCTGGGCAAGTGTAGGGTCCTGCACCTGGGGAGAAATAATTCCATGAACCAGTAGAGGTAAGGGGTTGACCTGCTGGATAGCAGCTCTGCAGAGAAGGACCTGGGAGTCCTGGTGGACAGCAAGTTGCCAGCAGTGTGTTCTTGTGGTAAAGGAGGCCAAGAATATCTTGGGAGTGCATTAAGATGAGTGTAGCCAGTAGGTCAAGGGAGTTTCTCCTGCCCCTTTATTCTGCCCTAGTGAGGGCAGAGTATTGTACCCAGTTCTGGGCTCTCCAGTTCAAGAGAGACAGAGAACTACTGAAGAGAGATCAGCGGAGGACTACAACGATGATGAGGAGACTGGAGAATATCTCTTAATAAGAAATGTTGAGAGACCTGGGGCTGTTCACCCTGAAGAGCAGACCGAGAGGGGATCTTACCAATAATTATCGGTATCTAAAGGGGAAGTATCAAGACGATGGGACTAGAATATTCAATGGTGCCCAGCAATAGCACAGAAAGTTCTATCTGAACATGAGGAAGAACTTTACTTTGAGGGTGACAGAGCACTGGAACAGGCTGCCAAGTGAGGTTGTAGAGTCTTCTCTGAAGATAGTCAAAACCCACCTGCACATAATCCTCTGCAACATAATCTAGGTGAACCTACTTTAGCAATGGGGTTGGACTAGATGATATCCAAAGGTCCCTTCCAACCTCTATTATTCTCAGGTTCTGTGTGAAGTATCAGCTGGAAGTTTTCATTAACAAAGCATCAGATGTTCATCACGTGACACAGCATCCATCTGCAGGAAAGATGATGCAGGTCCATGCAGGAAGGCACAAGCATAAGGTGACAGCTGACTTGACTACTGTCATGGTACCCATGGTATACTCCTTTCTCTCTGAGAAGATTTTCTGCTGCTGCTTTTGCTGTCACTATGTGCAATTTCTATTTTAAAGCAGTTAGTCAGGAAGTGGTAGTATGCCTGGCAGGTTTGCCAAGTTTGGGCTTCTTACTTCAAGTAAGCAAACAAAAAGGAGGGAATTCCCAATTTTGTGTGTGTTTGCTTTTTAAATAGTAACACTCAATATTGAAAGCTATCTAGCTCTGGCTGACCAAATCTCATACCTAGAACTTACATACAGGCCAACAGCTGCAGGTTTGGGACAGAGAAGAGAGGTTTTGGACATAAAACTCAGAAGGAGATGGGGAACCTCCTTACAGGTTTGGTGCTGTTCAAGTCATCTCAGCTGGCTGAAGATCACCCTTCTCATTTCTGAACTGCAGTAGAGAAAACACTTACAGACTTCTTTGAGGGAGAAAAGGAAGCAAGGAGGACTGTCACCAGCAGCTGATTGATCCTTGCTTCCAGCTCCGGCTTGTGGAAGAGAGATAATGGATCTTCTCTGCACTTTGAACAGATCTTTACCCCTTTGTTTCTGTGCACACCTGGTACCTTGCACCTCACACTGCTCTGACATTCATGGCATTGTTCTCAGGAGAGCTTTTTCTATTTGATCTGCAATCACTTCCAAATCTGCTAAATATATTAGTCTGATTGTAACCATTCTATCAAGTGGAGGAGAAGAAATAAGAAATCTGACCTTACAATCTGCCGACTATTCAAAAAACCAGAGCATTGTGGATAGTAAATAGAGAGAAACAGCAAAACAGGAGTCAGAGGAATTTGAGCCTTTCATGGTCACTGACATATTAAATCAGCACTGCAGTTTAACACAGCCAAATGTAGTGTAAAGTAATATGGCTGAAGGAAAGGACTGAACTTAAAAGCACATATTTAAATATGACATTCATGCACTACACTAGCCAGGAAAAGGAGGCTGATTTCATTAAAGAAAAATAAATCTCTGAAGATTATACAGTCTGTGTATGCATTAATAAAGGGGGGAGGGAGAAAAAACAAACAAACAAACAAACCCCAAAACAACAACAAAAAAAAAAAGCCCCACAACAATCTAGTGGCATTTAGGCTACGTCAGAGAGGAATCACAGTGACTAGTAAAATAAAAGGAGCACAAGACATGTAGTGAAATTAAGTCCTGGTGTGAAACTCCAGAAGAGTATCTTACAGGTAGTGTGTCAGGTACCAATGAGGATGAGATACCAGCTTCAGGTGTTATCTCTATCCCTAGTACAGAAGCAAACTCAGATTTAATTATCAAGTTCTCTGTGTATATTTCAGGAAGAGCTTGCATGCTCAGATTACTGGCAACTTCAGATGTTCCCAGCTTTCCGTTGCAGCAATGCCCCGAGAAACAACCCCCGCTTCAAAGACAGCCAGAGAGGGGAGAGTAGGGAGTGGTGCTCCTTCCATCACCAGTGGTCATTGGAGGAGGAGGAAGACACTGCAGTCACAGAGGAAATCAGAGAGACAAATCTGTATGTTTTCATAACCAAAGAAAGCCTATGAGAACACTCTCCAAACTGCAGGCACAAAGATGTATTTGCTCCAGTGACAACCAGCTGCTGCTGGTGTGGAAGGGGACAAACTGCTCTGTGCTCTTCAGGGTAGGAGAAAACTAACTCTGGCCAAGGACAACAAAGGAAAACTAGTTGTTTTTAGCAACACCACCATGGTTCTACAACAGTGCAAATGGCCTGGGTTGCATTCAGGGAAACATCCCTAGTAACTGCTTGGAACTTGCATCAGGAGGATTAGGTCCTAGCAGCTTGAGCAGCTTGATTCTCAACAGTTTCTCTGTGGAAATAGGTATCTTAGGGTGAACATCTCAATGCTGATCTTCCTTAGAGGCCATGTTTATTCTCAGCAGGGAAAGAAAACCTTTCCCAGTTACCAGATTAAACTGATCAAGAACTAACAAGAACTGCAGAAGCAACAGGAGTGGCCTTCTCCACTCTGACTCAGAGAAAAATCTGGCTTTTATTACAAAATTACAGCCTCAAGCTTCCTCCCACAGGATAGACCAAGGTGGCCCAGACTTGTATGAATTAACCAAAAAATAACACTTCCAGGGAGGGAGAGGATAACTGAAGGGATTGCTGATGGGCTAGAGAGGCCTCTCACCTCCTTCTTACCAGTTCAACTCCAGAAGAGGTCAGAAGCAAAGGGAAAAGCTTCTGGCTGTGTGCTTGGCCAGCAGCAAGGATATCATCTGGTTGATTCTGGTCATCTCCACTACACATTTTCATTCCTATAGCAATGTTCTATAAACAAAGCAGGAATCAGTACCTCCCTGGAGCAAGGAGGCAAAGTCAGTCCTCAAGCAGTGGTACTGCATTAGAAGAAGGAAAACAAAAGATTTGTGCAGGCTAGCTGAAGACTCACTAGAGCAAGTAAGTGTTACCTTAATTTGCGTATCAGCATTTAAATATCACAAGAACTGGAGCTACACAAGAGCAAAGCAGATGAACACAGTGCCTGATTCAGCCTAGGGAGACAGCCAGGACAGAGGCAGAAAGAACCCACAACTGTTGGTGGTCCAAAGCTTCCCCAAACAATGTTGCTATTCCACTGATGAACCCCATTAGAAATGCAGATGGCAGGCAACACACTGCTGGGCAGCAGCAGAGCATCCTCGGAGCAACCTCAAGCAGGACCGGAAGCACCACAACAAGCTCAAGCACCAAAGCAGGGAAAAGTAGCTCAGAGAAATGAACCACCAGAGTCATGAGAAGCCACTAGTGATGAGAGATCTCTTCTAGAGATCTCAGTGACTGCCACAGACTTACAGAGCAGCAAAAGATCTGTCTCAGGAACTAGAAGTAGCACAGACCCACTGTTCCAGAGCAAGACTTGCTCACCCTGCCCTTGTGCAACACAGAAAAAGGGGGAAGGGAAGCACATGCTCACTCCACCTTCTTGCAGAGTCTTCACAACCTGTGGCCTCTTATAATACTGGTTCCCCCACTGCAGTGAAGTGGCCGCAGAGAGGCTTTACTCAAACTAGTACTTTGGTGAGGTAATTTAAGACAACAGGATTAAATTGAAACAGACAATTTATGTTGTGCAACAGGAAATATTTCCAGACAGTAAAGTCTGTTGGGCTCCAGCGCGCTTTCCCAAGGTAAGCAGCAGAACAGGAATCTCCATCCCTTGACTCATCTGTCAAGGCTACATGAGCATTGAATGTGTAGTGTGGAGAGCACGCTTGCATAAGGAGAGAGATGGGACAGAGACCCTGGGCTTTGCTTTTACAGCAGTTCTATGTAAAAGCAAGGACCCAGCATTTGCTTGTCTATATAATAAGGTTCACTAAGACGAAAATAAAATATTTTTTAAAAAAAAAAAAAGGGGGCAAAAAGCTGAGACTTAGAGGAGCAAGAAAACCAGAAAGCCAGAAAGCTCTTGTTGGCACTCAAGACCCTTCACTTCCCATCATGATCTCACCCTATGTGGTTTTCTTCTGACTTCCTTTTTCGTTTGCAAGTCACAGAAAAAGCAGATATGAAGGGACTGATTCTTACCTGCCTTCAACTGCTGCAAATGAGGAATAACTTCACTGAGTTCAGTGGAGTAATGTCAATTTAAAATTAAGTGGGTTTACATCTAGATCTGAAATAATTAAGAACAAAATAATATGTTCATCTCCTACTCTAGCACCCTGTGACAGTTTAGGTTAAACCATCACACACCCACTGGCAAGATTTTAGGAAAGATGAAACTAGACTCCCCAAAACTGCATCTGAGACAAAGGCTCATCTCTCAACACTTCCATATAGGGATGGATTTCTAAAGGACTTTAAGCACCTGAAAGAAGCACTTGAAGTGGTTAGCCCAGTCACTTTGCATGGGCAATGCTCAACTCACCTCAGAGATGAGCTGCTTGTCAGACCCCTGTAAAAATGTCAGTCTGTCACTGCATCTCCCTGATATGAGTCAATAAATACAGAATACAGTTCCAGGCAAACACTGTTTCTTCAGCTCTTTAGAGGTGCTGGGAGTGACTCCTGCTACAGCTTCTCTCCTCCCTGTGTTAGATGAGCTCATTAGCCTCTCGGCTACATCTCTACTAGCAAACTAAACTGTGCCAGAGTCCATTCTTTAGTCCTGAAGCCAACTGGCACAGCCTGATGCCTACACATCACTAAACTCTCTCAGGCTCTGACACAAGGTGCCTTTCCGGAGTGTCCTGGCCCATCCGAAGTCCCAGCAATAAACAAGAGTTGTCTCAGACCAATCTGTGTGTATCACCAGCACAGTGACACAAGACCACCTCACCAATACAGGTGCAAGCGAGCTGTGAGGAATGCTGAAAGTGAAGAGCACTTTTTGGAAAACACGACTGTAAAGAGTAGCACAGTACTCAGAGAGAGTCTAGGAGATGGAAAGACCCAAGAAAGCATTTCCTACTCAACTCGATTTTTTTAAGAAGGTGCCTTTCATATAGAAACTATGAAACAAACTTTGAGCTTTTACCTAGGAACTGATTCCAGGCAAAACTGTCAACAATGTCTCCTGGGTCCCCCCTTGCTTATGGGAGCAAGACAAGGGATGCCAAGGCTGGGCAGGGATCTTGAACTTTCCCCAGCAATTGGAGGTGTTGCACCTCAGCCACAGGCTGAGGCAAAGTACTGATGTGCTCACGGTGTGCCCAAAGCCCCCTTCTATGTTCCCCATCTTGTACTGTCTTCACTGCATTCTTGTCCTGGGGATGAGAGGCCAGGGAAGACTACTGCAAAACTAAGATAAACCAAGGGGGATGTGAGGGAGAAATATGAATCAAGCAATGACTTGGAGGTAAACAAACTGTACACAAAGCCTTAGGATCATTTTTTCCCAGGGCCAACTCCAAGGCTTCCCCTACACACACGCACTTCTAATTAGCTGGTAAATACTGTACATATAATTGACCTTTCTAAACGTTGCTGAGTAGCTGGAGGTGTTGGGAACTAATCCTGCCTGTGAAGAAGCTGGGGTTGCGCAGCACTGACTCTATCTGCCAGTGTATAATGCTCTGCTAGCGCTTTTTTTTCCCCTCACTTACTGACACGTTGAAATTTACTGCCCTGTGTCAGTGAGTTCAAGAGAGCCTTTTAACTCTGAAAGCTCCGGGAACCGGCTCCAGCACATGCCTCAGGATTTCTCTGTCAGTTTGCTATGCCTTGTTTGCCCAAGAAACAGTCAAGACTGAACGAGTCAGGAATGACAGAAATAGTACATGAAGTCACAGTTGCTCCACTTTAAAGAACAAACATTTGTGTCGTTTTCCTACCAAATTAATAAATATATGTATGTTTTAATGAGCAAATAGGGGAATGTCATTGGAAAGGCATTACAGGCAGGTTTTTACAGATGCCAGCTTATTTGTGCCCACTCCTCCAAACAAGTGTAAGACTGATTTCCACAAGAATCAGTATTTTCTGGTCAGAAAAGCAATCACTGGAACTGTACACACCCACAAACCCCTTGTATATCACCACAAGCAAGCCCTAGGAAAAAAATGCAAACTCTAAACAGAACCTGGAAGACAAGCACATTACATGAAAATGCTGAGCACCCCCTGCGCTCTCGCTCACCTCCCTTCACTGCCTTTCCAGCTCCTGTATAGCCCCGTGCTTTCTCTCTCCCTCCCTTAAATAGCTCTTTTTTCCATCAGTCACATCATGCCAACAGCGTCTACACAACAGCATCAATGCCAGCCCTCACCGACGCTGACCTCTCCTATGGAGTGAAACCTATGCCAGGCTCCCATACAACACTCCCTCGCCGCAGTCCCTTCCCTGTGCCTTCTGCACGCTCAGAACCGCACGGCAGCCTCTCATCGACCCCATTACCCAAACACGCAGCACCACAGCCACCTCGCTCTTGACCACCTGCCTGCACTTCGGCGGCGAAGTTTGCAAGAGAGAAGAACGTTTTGCTCTCACCGCCTCAGGTTCGCTGCAGCCTGGGAAGTCCAGCCGAGCTGCTCGGAAAGTTGTTTCACAGTTCAGTTCTTCAGCGTCACCAGCAGACGTGGGGATAGCAAGAGCAGGAATGCGGCGTGACAGGCAAGAGCGTGGGCTATGCCCCTGCTCTCTTACATCCTCCTCAAAAGCCACCAGTTGGGCGGGCGGACGCCTTGTGCGTCTGCGGGAGGAGAGAGCGGAGCAGAGCGCAGCGCAGCGCAGCGCGGGAGCGACTGTCGAGGAGGGCAGCAACAGGAAATGACACAGAAACTTCACCAGGCTCCAATCCAAACTTGGCCCCTGACATGAAAGAAAGGGGAGGCAATTTTGGAGGGCGGGTGGGAGAAGAGAAGAGAAAATTTTTTCCCCCTCATTAACTACTCTAATAATCTGCTGACTGGAGAAAAAAATAAAAACAAACATCACTGTGACAAGTTTTATTAAAGCAAGAAATGAACGGCGCGGGAAGGGAAGGAGGGGATTCCCGTCAGAGTTTATTTATCTGAGCAGGAGCAGTGTGATGTTAGACACAGAGAGCAAGGAGAGCAAAATGTCATTTTAAACAGCTTTCTGGCTTTTCTAAACTCGTAGAATGCTCCAACTTGTGCCCGAGGGCAGCAGGCAGGAAGCAACGACCCCCTTGCACCCCATGGGTCAGCTGCTGCCTACGAGAGCCTGGCTCGTTCTGTCTGGGGTTGCAGGCAGTCGCTCCGAAACAGCACTGCCGGCAGCCTCCAGTGCCTGGGGACAGTGGAGAAGATGTGCCAGGGCTGCTGGGGTCTTGTGCCCAGCCTGGTGGAGAGTACACAGCTCCACACACCTTAAGGACAAGGCAGGCAACAGCCCAGGCACCAGTGAGGCATGACAATGGCAAGACCCACAGAAGATGAAAAATCACACTGGGCATGTGGTCAAATCCGTGCCTTGATGGATGCAAGATAGTGCCTTAATTCTCAAAGGACAAAGAAAGATGGATGGATATCTTCCAGCAAGGCAAATCCTCTGAATGTGGTGGCAGTTTCAAAGCATCCTTTAGTCCTAACACCTGGTATGCACAAGTCCTGGGTGGCAGCCCAGACCTAGCTTGACTTTAGGCTCTGTAGAAATCCCACCATGGCACTAGGCAGTGCCATAAACCCTTTGGCAGGAGCCCATAGGACTTTCTAAGGGGCCCTTTTGCCTTCCCAGTTTGGCATTGACACCACCACTGTAAGATGTCCCCACCACATATGCATAACCTGTGTCCACACAGGTAACCTATCCACACAAGAATTTACTGTAGACTGAGGAGCAGGACAAATGGAAACGTTTCATTTGCAAGTAGGCAAATCACCCATCATCCTGCTCAAAGATGTCCCACTGGATGAAGTACTCTCTAGGGACAATTGGAAACCAGGTCTAAGCTCAGATTCAATTCATTCCTGGAAGAAAAAGATAAACATAGCTATTCTGGTCACAAATTTGGAAGTAGTGGGAGATTTTTTTCCCTTACAATTGAGCTTTCTCATGCTAAAGATGGTCATGCTGAGACCTCTTCATTCCCCAATCTGTTTGACAGGAATATAATATTCCTATCAAACCAGGAATTTTAAAATATTCCTATTTAATAGGAATATCTTAAGGTCAGGTGAGATCACTCACTGAAGCTATAGTGTCCCAAACTAGCACCAAAATGGCTATGAATTACAGCATGTCATTCAAGCAGACATTCCACCCCGAATCAGAGGGCTTTAGTGAAGGACAATCTACCTCTGATAGGTTATTTCAGTGGCTATCACTCTGCCAGGAAGAAAGCCTACCCTTTTTTAACGTCACTCTTCACCCTTAACCCTGGATATAATGCATATATCCATGTCAGGAAGCATGGACAGAGAAGAGCTGTGGCCCACCAAGATACAGCCCAGCCTCAGTTTAGCATCAACACAACAGAAATAACTAAAGCTCAGGCATAGCTGAGGTTCCTTCAGAATTTTGGTTGAAAGCACCCAGGCCATGCAGCTCCAAGTGGAAATTGGATCCTGCTGTTCTCTCACTATGTAAGCTCGACCTTACAAAACCACAGACAAGTTATCTCATAACTTTGTCCTATTCAAATAAAATTAGCTGAGTTTTTTCACTCTCTTCACGGTAAGGTGGGCTTTATGGACAGACCACAAACTCTGCCTGTCACTCTTTCAAGATAAATTTCCATTCCATTAAAGTCCATTTTGAAGTGTGCTTACCACAACTGGATATGGCATTACAGTAATGATCTCACCTATGCTGTAAATTTTTAACACACTTAGACTGGTATCCAGTTTCTCCATCAGAAGCATCTCTGTCTTTGCTGTGCCTTTGTGAATGTGGTAGCATGTTAACAAGCTGAATTAGGGGTTTATTGTTATAGTATCACTTTACTCCAAACTTCAACCTTAAATACAAAACACTAAGTTTTGGCATTTATACAGCATTCAGCACATGCTTTGATCCAAACAAGGGCTTTGACCTTGCTAACCTTTGGGTTATTTTTTTCTCTCTCTTATGAATGACTTAAGCACAATCTTAGGGTGTTGGTTGTCACTCCCTTAACAAGAGGTTATTTTCAATTAATCAGAGAAATATAAACAGATCTTAGATTGAGTTCAAATAAGCTCAGAATAGTTATGCCCTTAAAACAGATGTTTAAGGCTGTGTCTCCTTTCAGATCAGAGCTGGTGTACTCTCAAGCAGAAGGTATGCTCTGTGCTCCACCACAGAAAAAAACAACTATCAGCTCCAAACCCTGACAATGCTTCCAGTGTAGCCCATTGAAGTCAGTGAACGAAGCAGCCCCTGATGTAGATTAGGGTATCCTGGCCAAAATCAGATCTGCAAGGTCTTTATAGATTACAGAAAAGAGTGGAAGGGAAGTAGATTGCACCATACCATTTCAAAGTATGGTTAGGTGTGTATCAAACCCAGCTGTTTCCCTTTGGTTCCCCATGATGAGGTAAAGTAGTAAAAACAAAAGATCAAGAGACTGTAAGAGCTTATTCGTGCACCTTGTCATGAACTAAACAGGGTCAGGGCTGATCTTTGGCCCTGGGGCCACCAGGCACAGTCCAGCCATACACACATTGGAGGCTAAATGCCTTTAAGCTTGAAAAGAGAACAGCCCTGCCAGACATCTTGTTGGGAACAAGGTCTGACCAAAGCTAATGTTCAAGCCAGAGAGCTGCCACTGGACTGGGATAAAGAGGGACCATGATAAAATTTAACAACATGGATAAAAGTTTTCCCTGCCACTATTTAATTAACTTAGCCAATTAATTAAAGTATAGGTAGTCTCAGAATGACAAGTTACCTGAAAGACTCACAAGACTTTTTCTTCACCCCCAAGCTTGGATAAATACAAGCTTGCCCCTGTGAGTCTTAAACTTTTCCACACAGCTTTAACATCCTTATTTCTTGCACTTTGGACACTAATTTTTGTCTACAAGCAGTCCAAGGCAGGAAGCACATCTACCCCCAGAGCTTTATGCTTGCAGTTCAAAGCACAAACACAGCTTCTTAAATCCACAAGGTGGGAAGTATCTCCACTTAGCTGTAAAACTGAACAAATGCCTCTGCACTCTCTCTGTAGTTTAAGAGAGACTGGCACTTGTGGAGCATAATTTGTCTTATCCCAACATAGTTTAAGACAGATGAGATGAATCACCTCCAGAGCTGCCCCTCCTGCTCCAGGGATTATGGAGGGAGGGAGCTTAGCTAATTCTTTCAGATCCTGTACCTATTTTTTCAGTGTCTAACATGGGGCCCAAAAGCAAGAGTTGTGTTTGCCTGGCATAACAGAGCACAGATTATTTCATATCCATAAAATAAGTATTATATTTATTTGATGCCAGAAACAAGTAATTTTGAGCAGCCTCTGAATGAGGTAGGCACTGATTAGGCTATTAAGTTTCATGCAGTTGCTGCTAGAGCCTGATAAACTGTGTGGCACCCAAGTGTATCTTCTCAGCAGGGTATGCACTCTGAATTACAAGTTGTCAAGAGAGGAGAAAAGCCACTATGTCTTTCATTACCTCATTATCCTGAGAGTAATAAATGAGTTTTCAATGTGAATTAGTCTAAGGTAGCTTCCTGTACTCATTTTTGTTGTATATTTGTGTATATAATTAAATAGCTCTTTTTTAGGTTCCATTGTCTAGAAAATCTTACTTGATAGAATCAGTCAGGTTTTTTGAAAGTTTATTCAATAAACTAAGCTCACTGGCATATAGCACCTGCAGCAACACCTGGAAAAGGTGTGGGCAACCCATTTTAGAGCAGAATCATAGAATCATTTTGGTTGGAAAAGAGCTTTCAGAGTTCAGCCATTATCTAACTTTATCAAGTCCAGTGCTAAACCATGTCCCTTAGCACCACATCTCTGCATCTGTTAAACACCTCCAGGAATGGATATCCAACCCCTTCCTGAGAGCTTATTCCAGTGTTTGAGTATCCTTCTAGTCAAGAAATAGGTATTTTGCAATTAGCTTCCTTGACATTTTTACCTAAGAGTAGCAGCAGGGGAAAAGCATTCCTCAGAAGGACAGGTTTTACCTATTTCTGAAGATGTGCAACCTGCAATTCCTTTCTGATAGTAATTAACCTGCAAAGTGTTTAGGTCTCCAAGATTTAGCTGTCCAATCAAAGCAACTGATGAGATTCTAGAGAGAAATAACACACTTTTGAATTTAGGTGCTATAGAAAGGAAATTAATTTTTGTTTAATTGTTTGTCTTTATTTATCTTACTTTTTTTGATGTTGGGTTGGTTTGTTTATTTGTTTGTTTTCAATTGAGAATTGACCAGACCTCAGTTTGAACGCAAATGGCATCATAGCTCACACCAGTAACCAGTGGGCTCTGTATATTAATGACTCATACTACCCTGGATAGGGCTAGAAGAGGGGCACCAGGTTTATTTTAATTCTATTGGTAGCTCTAGAACTAAACCCACAACACTAACCATGTGCCAAAAGGGTGTTTTTATTAAGCCCTACTCTCACTTTGTTTTATCATCCAGGCAAAACTACTTCTATTTGAAAGGCTGTCCTAAACCACTTACAGCAGCAGGATTAAGGTACAGCGAATCCAAACAGAAAAAACAGTTTTTTACATAAAGGGTTTTTTTGTCAAATACCTTTCATTTCATGCTAGAATGTCTGATCCCAGAGGCAAAATTATCATGCCACAGAGATGAAGGCTTTTCTGGATTTTGCTATTTCATAGAGATCACCACAGTTTCTATACATTAACATTAGATTACCTGCTAATTTTATTTAAAATATTCTTATCACTTTCCAGGCATGGCTGCCCCTTTCCATATTATTTTTGCTATTTATGAAGCCAGCTACACAGACCTCACAGGCAAATGACCTTTAAAAATTAATGAAGATCTGTAACATTTGCATCCTATGTATTTTACAGCAGAAGAAAAACTGGTTTCAGCTCTGCCCTCTCCCTGCTCCCTATTCCCCAAACAAATAGTTACTACTCTCAAGTCCATCCCTCTCCAGAAAAATCTGACCTACAAATGGCTTGCTTTTAACTCAGCAGACTAGTTTAGTCCACAGATGGATTTATCATTAACCACATAAGCACATGTTGTCCATTCTGTCTGACCTAATGAATGTGGTATAAATAAAACATCTCTAAAAGCAGGTTTCACCATACTTATCCAAGCTGTTGCTGTAAGTCCTTGTAACTCCCAAGCCCACTTATGTTAGAGACATTAATCACTTGATTATAATTCAAAGCATCAGATCTCTAAGGCTGAAACTCTCTAGCACTTGACTTTGGCAAGACCTCTAACCTCAACTTATCACTTTCAGGCGTACTCTACATTTTCTTCTCCGGTCTGTCACTAATGTAGAGAAGATGTGGGAAGTCACTTTTGCAAGATATTTTTAACCTAGGAGTGTCTCATTAAGAGGAGAACTTAGTATGGAGACTCTAAACAAAAACCTTTCCCACTTTACATAGTGTAGCATCTGAAAATAGCAGAGGTGTATTTCACCACAGTTCATGTCATTTAAAACCACAGCAACATAAAGAAAAAGAAACTCTTTTATGACACTGTGAGTGTAGTTTCTTGTGTGTAAATCCTCCAAACTTTTTATGATCATGAAATTATCTGTAGAGCTTTGTATTGTCTATCTTGAATGAAGGAACCTGAATAAGCTGTCTATTTATTCTAGTTTGCCTGCTCATTCATTAAGAGTGTACATGGACAGTTCGGGTTGCTTTATACTTATTTCAGTCAGCACCATAGAGATTGTGTTCAATCTTGACCAAAGTTTTTAGAAGTTCAGAGATACAAAAGATTAATTGTAGGAAATTATTTTTAAACATCATACGCTTTAGTCTGGAAATAGATAAAACTCCCAGAAGGACAGCCACAGCTAATGAGAGTGTGAGAGGAAATGATCACACATTCTCAGTTCTTCTGATGGATGTTCTTCCAGGTTTGTTAATCAGAAGTTTGTGATGTCAATAAACCACTGAAGCGTGATAACAGATGAAGGTGAGTTTGGACATAAAATAATCATAGAATCATAGAATCATAGAATCAGTCAGGGTTGGAAGGGACCACAAGGATCATCTAGTTCCAACCCCTGCCATGGGCAGGGACACCCTACACTAGATCACGCTGGCCAGAGCCTCGTCCAGCCTGGTCTTAAACACCTCCAGGGACTGGGCCTCAACCACCTCCCCGGACAACCCATTCCAGGGCTTCACCACTCTCATGGTAAAGAACTTCTTCCTCACATCCAGCCTGAATCTCCCCATTTCCAGCTTCATTCCATTCCCCCTAGTCCTATCACTACCTGAGATCCTGAGAAGTCCCTCCCCAGCCTTCCTGTAGGCCCCCTTCAGATACTGGAAAGCCACAATGAGGTCACCTCGGAGCCTTCTCTTCTCCAGACTGAACAGCCCCAACTCCTTCAGTCTGTCCTCCAAGGTGACAGATTACAATAAGGAAGGAAAAGGAAAGGGACTCCAATACAGTTCAATAAACTGCACCCTCAGCTTGCGAGGACTTGTAGATAATTCCTTTTCCACATTATCTATGAGATTAAGAATGCTTCTCAATGTATAACTGCTGGGAAGCCTCTGTAGCACCTTCTCTGGTTACTCCAGGAGATTTACATTGCATCAATTGCTTTATTTTTCCAGCAATTATTATTTAATTTACAAAGAGAACCTTAAAAGCACCTTTCTTCTTTTAATCTTTTTTGAAGGAAGTAGGGTCCAGTGGCATTAAGGGAGAATTCAGGCAAAACACCAATGGTTTTGACCTTCCAAGGTTTGTCGGATTCTGCTTTGAGAATTGAGCAAGTTTTCTAGCATAGCTTTATCCTGTCTGAATGATCCCACATCACAGAGGTCTCTACACTTCCAATTAGCCTATGTAGAGAGCTGTTGGTTTCTATAGTCAGAGCAGCCCACCCAGCTATCAATCTACATGTATTGCAGTTTGTGGTTTTCAAGGAAAGCATTTCACAGAGCAATTCAGAAATGCATGAATGCATTTGAGATGCATCAATGATGCATCAATTCCATTGCACGCCTTCTACAAGCCCTGGCCAGCTGAAGCAAACCAAAGCCATGCTTATATACTATAAATTGAAAATGGAAGATTATTAAAATAAGGCAGTTTGTCAATAAAACAAAATTTGCCTTGAGCAATTAAAACCAAAGGTATACCAGACATCTAGGAGAGAAAGGACAGAAGTACACTGCACACCTTTGAGGATGCTTTCAAATGAAATACAAATTTGGGTGTTTCCCTGTAGGTTTTAATTGATTTTGCCACAACACAGTGGGATCTCCAGGCTGATATTCTACCAAGCTGGCAGTGCTGCCTCATGCTGCAGGACAGCACTTGGTAAACAAATGGTAGCAAGCACTCTGTAGCTTGATCCAGAGGAAGTGAAGCTACTCAAGGGATGTTGCTCCTTGAACTGATAAGCCCTACTAACAGAGCAGATGAGCTTGGGTGCACTATGGGTATTGTCTTACTTGGTGTGGAGCCAGCCTTCAGCTGAGACACACCACTTCTATCCTGAGATCACCACTTCTATCCTGAGATCACTTAATTCTTAAAATGCAAAGAACTGAGTGCTTGCAATCAGAATAGGAATAACCTTAAATTACATCTTCATGCTACAAAGTCTCTACTCTTGAAATATGGAGGCAGGTCAGAGAAATAAAAGGCTATCCAGACCATCTTCCCATTGCTCTTGAATGAAGTATGGTATAGATTTCTAGCTCTGTATTTAGGCCTGGAAGCACATCTGGAAGTGTCTATCTTTGCATACATGAGATTTGTGCTATAGTAATGAAATCATGACCTATACAAATATCTTAGAGAATTAAGAAAATTCCTGGCCTGAAACTATATATTATTGTTTATTATATTATATCAACTGACTCCTTAAAAGCTGCTGACACCAGATCCATGAAGTGCCAGCTGCAGAGCCTAGGATTGCCATAGCAATGTTCCTGTGAAGTCACCTGTTTAAAAATCCACTCCTGAGCAAAGATTCATCAGCCATATGGATGGTCTGCATTTTGGCACAACAACAAAAAAACACACATCAGCCAGGAGTCACCTCACTGCAATACTCAGCCAGTATCCCTTACTTGCAGGTGAAGATTAATTGAAATATTAAAGAAAGAAGAAAAAAAAAAAAGAAAAAAAAAAAGAGTCATCTTTGGCAACACACTAGAAGACAAAAGAATAAACACAGCCCTTCTCAGCAAGCTCACCTGACACGGTAGGCATGGATAAAGCACTGCTGGCTTCCAGCACCAGCGTTGTGATGATCATAACGAAAACTCCTTCTTCCAGGCATGGCATTTGCTGAATTGAATATCTAGAAAGACCTTCAAAATTGGAGGGGGAGCTACCTCTGGTCACAGGAATAGCCACGTCTCCAGCAGCAGTACTGCTGCTAGGAAGCATTACATAAATGAGTTCATGTCAGGTCACAATCTGAAGCTCCTTTTGCCCAGATGTGTGCAGAAAGGCAAGGTGCAGTGCCCTACCCCTTTTTACAGGTAGCACCATGCCCTTATCTCCAGAGCAGGACTGCTGAACACCTGTGATCAAGGTCAAGAGGTGACATATGACTCAGGGGACAGAATCTCCATTCTCAGGGCAAAGAAGCTAGTCCACAAAGAACAGTTTTTAAAGTGCAGTTTTCACTAAATAAATCTCAGGCCTCTGGAAACAAGCTGGAGAACAGTAAATTTAATAGGGAAACAGAGACCCTACAACTCACTATTGTTTTAACAGCCCTCTGTCTGAAATGTTTAATAATATCAAGATACTTGCTAGAATTACAGTACATGCTCGAATACCAGCACAAGGAAACAAGTTTATGGGGTCAGTCAGGAGGCTCTGGTATGAAGACTTCAGTGAAGACAAAGTTGGACAAACTTTAGACAACTGAGAAAGGCTGAATGATAGTGGAAACCAAGACAACTTGGTTTGCTCTAAATGGCTCATGAACCTAGATTTCTAAGTGAAGCATCTGCATTCACTAGTATTCACTAGGGCCCCTAGTATCAGCTTTTTTGCAGCATATTCTGTGATTCTGATTTATCCAAAATTTGCCAGATCAAAAGTTGTTGGTATTAGTGCTTTGGAAAGTATGCTCTCTCCCAAGATGAGCACTATCCCAGCACTGAGCTCACATCATAGCCAACCCTCTGTCCAAATCATTAATAAGGATCTTGAGCAAAAACAGTTCAATATTGTTCCCTGCTCCTCTGAGGTATCTGCCACCAAGTGTTGGCATTTACTCATCACTATGTGTTTCTGGTCCCTCCGGCCTGTTTTCAGTCTGTTTTATAACATTCATCTTCAGTCAATCTAAATTAATTTTTCAGCTCAGCCTTCATGAAACAATGCATTAATTGCCTCTTATTTACACAGACTAAATGACTACATTCTTTTCATCTACTTGGTCTGCAGTTGGATCAAAGTAGGTGGTTAAATAACAAATTTGGTTCTTAAAAATCTGAGTGTGTCATCCATGTCCCTTTTCAAAGGTAAAGTTAACTTGTGTAGAGTGTCTGCACACTTCCTGCATGTCACTAAAGGAACTAATTAATAATAAATTAATAGTTAAAGCATGCTTTGAGTCACACAGAAAACTCAATAAACTCTTCTTCACCAGAGATTTAACTTGCTGTAACTGCTTACAGATTTACTTTGTTTAGTATTTTCTCCATTATTCCATTACAACAAAATTCAACCCTTTCAATTTCCATCATTCACGTTGGTTCAGCAACTGTCTTAAGGGTTAGCTAATACACACGGCACATAAAATTCTTCTTCTTTCCTTATTTAAACTGTCTCACATGAGGTGGAAGCCAAAGTTGTTGGATAGTTACTAGCTCTTTTAATGACTGCTATTTATTCCTAAAGATCAATACAACACATTTCCCCCTGTCCAATTGTTTGATTCTTCCGTTTTTCAGGGATAACTGTATGTGAGCCAGCTCCTTGACTAATTGCAATAAAAATGTAGCAGGCATATCTGGCTTCCCAAGCTTTATTTCTAAGATTTTCCTGTTTCACATACCTCTGGAACTCATCTCACAAAAGTTGTATTCTGCCCCATTCCCAAGGTATTCAGCTAATGTTAGTGTCGGATGATAGCACAGAGATTCAGTAAATCCAGCAGTACTGACTTCAAGCTCTCATTCTGTGGGACTTCCTAATGCTGTTAGACAGTTTGAGGTCTAAAATGGGATGGAAGGAGACAAGGCGAGGTAAATATGTCACTTTCACTCACAGCTCTGTCTGTGGATGTTTCCCAACTTGGTAAAAGTCAGATAACCACAGGAACAGCAGTAAGGTGTATTTGCATGTGAAAAAATAGTTTCTAGAGCCAGTTCTTGCAGAGATCTTGGGGTCACAAGAACAGTCAGGAGCAGGACTCTGGATCAGCCAAATGTCTGAATCATCAACCAGCCCAAACATCTGAGAAGGCAAATGTCATAAATTGAAGAAATGTAAGCATCCTTTACAAGGGGCCCTACCCTTTTAAAGTAGACAGACTTCTCCAAAATATGATGGAGAGAACAGCTTGTTCCAGCTGTCCAGTGACTCAGATTGGCATAAATGTAGTAACTGGCCAGGACACTTGTGGGACAGCAAAGTGGGGAGAAAAAAAGGCCAAATATTGCCTCAGTTCAGAAGTTGCAAAACTTTCAAGTAACTGAACACTAAGCTATTGAGTATCTCTGGCTCTCTACTCTCTCACATCAGTCAACATACCTACTGTGCACATATGCAAGTGAAGCACAAGCACAGAGATTATGGTAGACAAGCAGCAGCCTAATGGTCACAAGTGCATCTGAAATACTGATATCTGAAAATATCATCACTTACTTGGATTCTGAAAAGAGAATTGAACGTAACTGAAGATCAGCTTCAGGGCTGGGCTGTGGATCCTTAAAGAGGCTCTCAGAGACCCAGTTGCGGAGTCAAGCAGTGATTGATTGATAAGATGAGAAAAGCAAGACATAAAAGACCAAAATGGACTAGATAAGTCTCTTGATATCAGCATCCGTGACTCTTTTGCTATCAGCATTGTGACGCTGTATTATTTGCCTCTGTTGTCTTGACTAAAACATACTGAAATGAGAAACAGCACATCTCAGGCAATTTGTTAAAATCCATTTAAGTCTCTGAATGATGTCAATGATCAGTGACTGCGGGTGGAGTGCAGTAAGGTGAGTGGCACACTGACTGGCAGATGACAAACATTCATGTTTCTAACAAACTTCCACTTGTGCACTTCCAAAGATTTTCAGTACACCTCATCACATCCTACTCTTTACCTTAATTACCTTCATCACTCCTCTGTTTGTTTGGGGTTTTTTTAATGCAGAGCTGAAACAGAGAGGGAATAAATCACTTGCAATCCAGGTCTGCCCAGATCTTCAGCACTGATGCAGGCAGAGACCTCCATCATACACACTTTCAGAACTGCAGACAAATCTTATGGATGCTTGGGCCTTAAGGATATGCTCTGCTGCTCCTTCCCTCATGACAGCCCCTATGTCACTAGACATTGCAAAACCTATTATGAGGAAGCAGAATAGTTAAGGGCATAAGTACCAGCGTCAGACCTTGTGAAGGTGCTTCAGTTTTGATGTACATGCTCTAGGAGCTGCCAAGTTTAAGGACACTCCAAAAGATTTCCACAGAAGTATTCACAGGGACAGCCTGTCTCTACATATCTATGAAAAAGGCTCAAATGTCAACACTTCCAGGCCAGGATCTTAAGATGCCCTCACTGGCTGTATGATTGCTAATGGCCATTATCCCCATTTCATAAATGAGGAAAATCAGGCATACAACAATAAATCAATTCTTCTGCTGTAACTTACAGATCAGGGCTGGATATAAAAAATTAAATTAAAAAAATGAATCTTGGATCAAGTATCATGTATTATCTACAAAGTGATGGAAGCACTGCTCTCAGAGGTTTTTCTTTCACACCCTCTCTCTGTCAGCCTCACTTTGCCCTGATTTCTAATAATTTCTTTCCTTACTATTATAATTTCCTTTCCTATAATTTTCCCCACTGTCCCTGTCCCAGCAATGGTCCCTTCTTTCCAGTTCTGCAGTTTTGCCTCGGACCTTTGCCTAAGTTTCACTGCATCATTGCATCTCACTAGGACTGGAGCTGTTTCTCAGGAGGGGAACATGCAGCTGTTGGTGGCTGGAAAGTAGCCAGTGAACTCCCTGTTCCCCCAGCTATGCTGCAGGAGAATGCTGAGTGACGGTATCAACAGAGAGAGCGGTAAGAGGCATTGGCTGCCTGTTCAATATGCTGGCTCAGCCCCTAGTCACTGGAAAAGGGATCTGAAGGAGAAAGGTTGCTCCCGCTGGCCTCACCCAAATCATATTTCATCCATCATGAAGGAGGTGTTGACAGAAGGGTCTGTGTGTCACCACAGATGAGAGATTCTTGGCTTGTAAGGATGTGCCTCCATCAGTGATCTCCACTTCAGCATGAGGGTAGACAACTATCCAAGGGTCCTGCTCATCCACAGAGATGAGCAGCCAGAGATGGCAGTATTTATGTCTGCTCATTTAAAGGGTTGCTCATTTAGAGGAGCAGAGAGAGGGCACAGGCAGGACAGCCAGCTCTCTTGTGTTATGTGGAAGGAATGAGGATGAGGAGCAAATTTATTTATGGCACTGCTGCTCTGATTTGAGCACACAGGGGTTTGAATGGACAGTTTTCATGTTAGTTTATTTTTTAACTCAGAAGCAAGGCTTGAACTGACTGCTTCTGAGCATATAACTGACCTACTCCTTGGGTCTATTAATACATGATGTCCTGCTCCAGTGCATCTCTCTCCGGATATAGTTCATTAGCTAAACCTAATTACACACAATTTGGTCTCAAGATGAACAGTGGCCAAATAATGGGACTAGTATGGTATGCAGCCACAGGAAAACAGGCTTGAGCAAAGCAGAGGTACCCTCCAACCCTGCCTTCACAAGCAGTGTGTCTCCAAGTGATAAACTGCAATGTTATCAAATGTCATGACAGAAAGCACAAATAAATAAAACATGAGGGTGCCTCTTAAAAATAAATGTTGTTCCATGATCATTTTCCCAGGAGAACGAAGTTTCCAGTATGCTAGCTCTCTCTGCGTGTGGTATCACATACTGCATGGCCTGTTCCCTATAAGCTCTCAACATATGCTATGAATCTGCATCAGCAGTACAAGTCTTCTAAATCAGATGCTTATGCCTTCTTCTGATCTTTTGCAGTCACACATATATACATCGGGTTTTTGCCACAGGCTATCTATCATTTCTCCCTTTCCAGCATCTGAAACGCATGACCCACAGTTTGGTTTTATGTTTTGTATGTTTTACTGCAGTTTCCACATAATTGCTCAGGAAACTAATTCCCACCTTATGAAGTCAAGCACAAATGTATAACTCTGGACACAGGCTGCAGTTCTAATCCTTGTCTTTCAGAAGTGTCACAGCTGTACTTCCAATCACCCACAGGCTGTATTTCTCACAACTGATGGGAAAATACCTGAATCAAATACCACTGCAAGCAAAGCCTTACCCTTCACAATCATTTGTTTACTGGCATAGTTTTCCACCACCTATGCCAAAGCAGCATCTAAAGTCATTAGGCTATTGCTGCCCTCTGCCTTTAATCTCTCCTCATTTCAACTCTGGATTAAGCACAGCGGTGGTACCTGAGGTGGACATTTTCTATCACTGTAGCACAGACAGAGCTCTGCAAAGCCATGCATCACCCTGAAAAGTTCCACAGCACACTGCAACCTTATATTGCACTTGGCCCAGGGTTGGGAATGAATAAACAGATTCTCTGCATATTCTCTACATTTTAGGTGAAAAGACCAACCTCTAATGCGGGTCAGAATACAGTGACGATGTAAGTGGGGATTTCCTGTGGGCATCAAGGAGAAGCAGCCCTGCAGACCCATCGAGTCTCAAGACTGGGACTTACCCAGGAATATACCACACCTGACCTCTTCCTTATGCCAGCCACAAGCAGCAGACACAGCATCATCCACCTCCCAGATGGTTCTGTTTAAGGCCACAGAAAGGAAAAGAGGCTGTGGGTCACCCCAGCCCCTGGCGTACTGCAACAACCCTACCAGCTGTGCAAACTCTCCTGCTTCAAGGACTGACACCGTTTGGCACAGTGCTCACTAGAATGGTGCTGTCTGTACACATGCACGTTCAACACCTCACCAAGTGATCCTGATTCAAGTAGGGTTCATCCACTGCCATCTGACATCACGTTACATGTGCCTCACCCTCTCTGATGGCACATTGCTGCTTATGATCAGGGCACGTCACTCTTACAGAAGGACACACCCCAGGCACAGGGGGATTTCTAGCAGGGATGTGCCCTTACTTGCTGGATACAAGAAGATGGAGAATTTTTTTATCTCACTAAGGGAATAGCTGGAAAGTGGTGACAGGAAAATGGTCTGGTAAAATACCTGCCCCGTACATGGAGCAGATGGCACAGAGGCATCAGAAAAGCACTGTAAACAACCAGTTGAGCTTAACCACAAGCTGTTTCATCTGCTTCAAATATAGGCTCTATCACCTTACAGCTGGGACTGGAAAACATCAGGTTTCCTCTGCCTGCAGGGCTTTGTGATTTTGTATATTCTGAACTATTGCCAGAAGTAACTGGAGGGATCAGTGCTGTGCCCTGTGCAGCACATCAGTAAGGCAGTGACTTACCCATGAAGGCGAGAAGCTGGGCAAATTCCTTCCCACTCTAAACTGTTTCTTGGCTCTTTACATTAGCTATCAGCCCTCGGGAATATATTTTCCTCTCTCCCTCCTTTTCTGTGGTCTGTGCTATCATTTGCTAAATATCAGCGCGTGCTGTTTATCATGAGGTCTGTAATCCTCGCCCTCTCCAGGCAGTTTGCAACTAAGTCACAGCAATGAATTTTCTGATATTCTATGGACTTTGCAAGACTAAGAGGCACAGGACTGAAATTACTGTCTCAGAGCCTTCAACCTCCAATCTCACAGTGAATTTTTAGCCACCAAAAGCAGGGAGGATGCACACAGGCACAGGTTGTTTATACTCACAGTGGATTCAGACTTGGACTCCAAGTCTGTTTAATAACAATTATGATTACTTTGGCTCCTCTGGTTTTATAACATGTTTTAAAGGCTAAGGAAAACCACATTATCTGCAACTCCCTTTCAAGAGCATTTTTGGTTCATAAGAGCAAGTGAAGGAAACAGGGTGTGTTTGTGGACTGGGAATCAGTTATAGTAACATCATAGTGACCAAAACGAACACCATGCTCTACAGTTACTGCTGTTCCTCTGTGTTTATTGCAGAACAGAATCATCTGAGACTTGACTCAAAAACCTGTTGACTCCACTGAAAAAATTTTGCAGCAGGTTCTAGGAGTCACTTACAAAAGACACAATCGTGACCTGCTCTGTGGAGCATGTCTGGGGAGTTTAGACTTTCTCCATGAAATAGCTATTATCTAAGAAGGGTTTCAAACCTTGACTAGAAAGGTTACTCCAACATTTCTATATTTCTGATCCCAAAGACCCTTTCAAGCTCATTGTTCAGGCTCTTGGTTAACGACTAAAACCACTCCAGCTTCTGCTGGCTATGGAATATGTTCCCAAACACCTTCAAAGCAAATCAGATCTCAGACTGAACTGGAAACATTTAATAAAGAATACAATGTTGTCGTGGGGTGGGTTGTTTGCTGTTTGTTTTCTTTTGTTTTGGTGTTTTTGTGGTTTGGTTTGGTTGGGGGTTGGGGTGGTTTGGGGTTATTTTTGTGGTTTTTGCTACCTGAATGTGTGTGTCCAAAAGAAGACTGAGAGTCTGAGGACTCTCTATTTTCCAAAGGTATCAAATTATCCCAGCTTGGTTTCCTCTGCCAGTATAAATGATGGTGGATGTTGTTCAGCAACTTCTTTTTCTTTCCAAACAGGCTGAGAAATCATAGGCAAAGTCACTAGTATCAGAAAGGAGACATCATCCTGCCCCAAACGTACCAGATAGAGGTACGTGGAGCAGCTGCCTCTCTCTGATAAAAGAAGCCCAGCAAAAGGAGGAGACTATTTGAGCAGCTGAATGGTCATGTCCTGAGTGAAGAGGGAACAACTGACATTAGCAGGTTTTGCTCTGCACCTTTATGGCAACAAAACAAGAGATAGAACTGGACAAACATATTTGAAAACAGCCTAAGTGCAGAAAACGGGGCAGCTTCCCCAGTGGCAGCAGGGGACAGCCCCTCCCTCCCTCCCCTTCCTATCCCTCTCTTGCTCTCCAGCTATCACAGGAGCCAAGGCAGAAAATACTCCTAAGTTCAGGGTTTGCTGGCCATTCCCTGGCCACTTTCCATCACACAAGGGCCAGACTATCTCAGCACTTCTCCTGCATGAGGTCATTCTGCAGCTCCATAGCCCTTTCTGGCAGGAAAGCCATCCCAACATGGAGCAGGGATGTTTCTAAGAATGCCAGGCTGCTGAATGCGGTAGCCTGATATCCCATAAAGACTGAAGAGTAAAAAAAGGAGGGACTGGAATAATAATGACCAATAAACTTCCTTGATCCGGAGGTTGAATCCGGGGTATATCTCTATTAATTAACTAAAGAACTCAAACACTGGCTTGCAATTGTATATGTGTTGTAACTAACAAAATTCAAAGAGCTATTTTGACCTGCTTAGACATTGCCCTGGCATGGTCCAGAGGACAGCACAGCCAGGGTACTTTTGACTGCAGACAGTTCGGGTATAAAGACTTCCTCTGCTCAAATGCAAGCCATGCCATAACACTTGTCCTTTTGGGCCAGACAGCATTTTAACTGCACAAAGCATAGCCCAAGGGGACTCTCTCCTAAATAGTTAAATGTACAAACTGGTGCAGAGTAGCATCTGCTGTGGTGTGTAGAGGATGCCTGTCAGGTCTAACTGCCTCCTTGATGTATTCAAATTCATCCGCTGCCTTCTCTGATGACTGGGAGGCATAAAGGGAACAGAAGACACTGGGGGCTACAAGTCAGGGGATTCCCCCTTGACACAGGGATTTCCTATCGGTGGGCACAGAACCAACACTAGTAGCTCCCAGGATGCCTCCTGGTGCAGGGACAGTGAAGTGGCCAAGCTGTGGCATGCTGCAACACATCCATTGGCAGATGGTGCTGACAGGCTCAGAGCCAGCTGGAAGGGGCTCTAACTAGGCTGTGCTGACTTCTGCCAAGTTCAGGGCTGCACAGTCCCTGGAGAGACTCCCAGGCTGTGGGGTCTAGCTGGAAGCTACATGCACTAATGTGACCGGTCACAACTAAATTCTCTGCTTCACTGGAGAGAAGAGAGTTTCACTATGTTTCTGGGGGTGTTCACTCCACCAGAGGGGCCCTGGTCCTTTCTCCAGGTGACATGGGCTGTCAAAGCAAGCAGCTGCTTGTGCAGCCTGAACATGTTCTCCAAATCAGGCCGGGCCTCCCATGCTGGAATAAGGCTGTCAGGGTAACACACCTTCAGGTACGTGAGGCCATGTCACAAACAGCTGCACCCTAGCAGCGAAAGGTCCACGCAGGGCAACTGGACAATCTGAAGGCAGAAGAGTTATAGAGCTGCTTTCATGTAGACAAAAATCCACAGAGCTGGTGTGCAAAATATGGTTATGCTGAAGTACTCTGCATTAGTACAGTGCATAAATATCACCAACAGCTTTCAGTTGTGGAAAGATGTCATTCTTGGGTTAGTACAGAGCATTTCTGGTTACAGAGTGTTTCCCATGTTATAGACTCTAGCCCTAAATCTAAATTCTTGCTTCTGAGCTGGGTAGTTTGCATTGAAATAAAAAGAATGGGAATATTTTTCTTTTATCACTAACTGGAAGGAGGAAGAACATGGATTCCTCTGATGTCTCAAAATAGAGAAGAGGCCCTTTGCCTGGCTGTGCCATAAGAAGGATAACATTACAATGTCCATTTTTGGGATTCATCATTTTCAAAGATGGCTAAACCCAAGAAATAAATAGCAACATTTCCTTTCTCTCACTTGCATTCTCACTGTCCTCTACAGGGACAGCTGCCAGAGCAATGCAACTATATTAGGATCACTGCATCCCTTAAAAAAAGATAAACCCTTCCCAGTGTTTCATCCTCGCTCAGTGACAAGGAATGAGAGTGTCAGCATTGAATCCAGACACTCATATTTTGGTGTCTCCAAAGTAAATGCCCACATGGCTACTAGGTGTGTGAGTTCCCATTATTATCAGCATTAATCTGCTCTTTACAGTTCGAGAATAATTCAGCTGGTAAAATACCCACAATCCAGTTAAACATGAATGCCCAGTGCTTTTGAAAGCTCTAGGCTAAAACATCAAAGACAAGGTGTGCAAATGTTAGGCAGGACCTATAAATTAAACCAGCTGTCTACAACATCATTATGTACATATAAAAGGTCAGCTCAGTTCTAGGTATCTAATCAGTATAAAGCCAAATATCCTTGGCTCACTGACTACATCAGGAGCTTTGATATCTGTCTCATTGACCTCCAGACAGCTACATTCAGGATCAGAATCAAGCCTCAATCCCATCCTGCAAAACTGAGTGTAAACCCACTAAAGAATAAGGACTCTTCAGAAGAGGCATTATTACCTGAAAACAGATCTTTCTGAACTACATACCTAATTTTTCTTTTTTTGGTAATAAGATATTAAACTGTCAAAGACTAGTAAGTTTAAAAAGAAAAACATTTCAGAAGCAATTTAGTAAACTTATAATCGAGAAAGTCCTAGAACTTCATTTAAACATCATGAGGTTTGGAAACTCAGGAAAGTAATGACAAATAGTTGAAAATATGTAGTTTTTCAGAAAACACATTCAAGGTAAGAATTATGTGACCTAACTTTAGATGTCAGCAATGCAGATATTCACACTTGATGGGTCACCATGGGTTCCTTTAAAAACAAAGAGAGAAATAAGCATTTGTGTGGTACCTGAGAGATCTCCTCGAAAATTACTAAAAATGCCTATTTCTTTTCATATACTGACTACAAAGGGAGGCCAGCATATCTAGTCCATATGTAGCTGATTATAGTGTAGATGGCTACATCTGGTCAGTATTAGAGCATGTTTAATAACATACCTATTTGCAACTGCATTCCTATTCAGATAAATATGTCTGAGCACTCAGTATTCCATCCCTCTACTTACACTCAAGATTGCGTCCACCGCTCATCCAAACCTTTAGACTTGAACTTCAAAAGCATCTGTGGGCTGGACCTGGCTACACTAAGGTGTACAACTCACTCAGTAAGGTCCTTCAAGAAAACACAACTTACCAAGCCAGGACAAGACATCTGAGACACAGATAGAGACATGGCGTTCCCTCCACAAAGACTGCAGAGGAGCACTTGGAGAGAAACTGAGGGGGTTATTACAAGTCCCTTCACTTCAGAAAATATTTTTGCCCTAACCAAAATGTCAGTGCTAATGAATACATTTCCTTACATAAAACTTATCTGCTCAAGACTTCAGGAAACATATTTATGAAGAGCCAGCACACAAAAAAAAGTTAAGCAGTTCCTGTGATCCTGAATTCAAGAGCAAGCCAACCTCACATATATAAAGACGTGGTGAAACTTTGCAGTCTGGGGCAGGCAAATAATTTCTTGCACCAGTCTAGCTTGAAAGTCAAAAAACCTGGCTCAGCCATGAGTGTATCAGCATCTCAGGGTTTGCCAGATGGTAAAGGAAGGTCAGTCAGTCAGTCATCCAGAGCTATAAAGCAGCAACTTGCACCGTTATTAGAAGCCTGCCTCCCCATCTGGAAATTAAATGCAAACATATGTATATGCCTAAGTGTTGCTTAAGAGAAAGTCACTGCCCTGACAAGACTAAATGGGAACAAGAAGGAAGGAAGGAAGGACATAAACACAAACCAATATCTGTGCCTTTGCTGTTTAATTTTCTGTACTGTCAGAGGTACCCTCATAAAGAATGATGAGATGAGGAAGGAAAGAAAATCCACCTGTTTGTTAATAATGTAATAGACTAAGAAATCCTTGACAGAAAATTTATATTGCACAAGTTCCAACTCAAGATTACTATGTGGCTCAATCCTCTCAAAAGAGTCACAACTCTGCACTGACATCCTATACTTCATTTTTCACCAATACCCAAGGCACCTGTAGAAGGTTTTGATAATCTCTGATAGCACAGAGGAAAAAACATGCCTTTCTTACTTGTGGGAATCAGGTACAGCTTTCATATATCAGAAGTCAGACACTTTGATCAAGGGTTAGCATGTTAAAAATGTGTCTTAGCACACAATCCTAGGGTAAATTCTGGATTGTTTGGTCCTTTCACTAAACAAACAAACAAATAACACCCAAAAAACCCCATAGGGTAGGAGAGACTAATAGTAGCTGGTTTTCATAGTAATAAGAATTATAGCAATATTGTTAACAGTTGGACTCAATAATCTTAAAGGTCTTTTCCCACCTAAACAATTCTATGATTTAGAAGAAACAAAAAAAAAAAGAGAGAGAGAGAAATGTGAGACAGTCATGGAACTCATGTCTGAGTGAATTATCATGACAGCAATGCTTATGTCAGGCAGGAGCTTAACACCTGATCTTTCCTAAGCTTCATGTCAATGAAGTTCTGTACTGAAAGCAGAGACTCATCACATCTGTGTGATCATGTCTGTACTAGACATACAAATTGAAACCCCAAGGGAGATGGTGAGGCTGCTGTTCTCTGGTGGCAGATGCTAAGATACAGCCCTAGGACACGCAGCTTAACCGCATCAGGTAGGAGGAAGCCCAGTGGCTACCCAGTACCAAAGATCTGGTGACAAATAAGGGTTAAGAAGGCGGCATCTTGGCCTTAGGCCAATGACCATCCATGAGGCCATGTTAATTAACATGCCTGTCAAAAACAGAGACAGCTCTGTTTTTGACAAAGTGGAGGGAGAAGAAATGTGATAGAGTTTTGCCCTTTCATGAACTGATACATTCTCTTTCTAATTTTTCTTGTATCCTTGTAAAAAAGGCATTTCCTGTCTGTTCCAAGTGATGTTTTTTTCTTTCTTCTAAAGGAATTACTACAAGAATTTAATCAAAGCTTTAAGCAAGTAAAGATGATCCAGGGACAAGGTAGTGCAGATCCCATTGCCAGACTGGTCCTTGGTACATACTCCCCAGTTGACATGAACTACGAGCATCCAGGCTGAGGCAACTTCTCATCAGCCACTGAACAGGTGTGTTGGACTCCAGATGGAGCTGCATACCAGGTATTTTCCTTTCCCTGAGGCTTTGGCTTGGACAGAAATGGAATGACACCTATCCAAGAAAGAGACCTCCAAGTCTTTGCCCTCCGTCTTTTGGTCCTTACCCTGAAGGCAGCAAGGGTCCATTTGCTTGGATTAACCAACCTCCAGAGTCTTTGCAGGCAGCTGTGAGATGGCTTTCAAAGATAAGAGATGGCCCAGGATGGCCTCATAGGTTAGGAATTTAGTTAAATATCTTCTAAAGGGATTTAGAAGGATTTGCTTCATTGTTTATGTTATGCAGTATCCTTAAGGCCTCAGATCTTTGTATTAGTAAGGTTGGGAATACAACCAGCCAGCAAGGGATGCTGATACTGACCCCCGTGATCCTGTTTTCCCCATGTACAAATGCTTCACAACTCTGATATTCAGAAGTTGCTCCTTTCTTTGGTTCATTTCACCTAAATGAGGAAAAAGAAGTTAAATACTGAGCAGCAAAATTCTTGGGACTGAAACCAGAGAGAGAGAGAGTCAGCTTTTTTCTTCCCTGGTAATGGTGTGATGCTTAAACAACAGCCATTACTAGTATATGGCAAAGGAGTCCTAAGTCTCTGCTGGCCCCCAGGGGGAAAATAATCATGAGCCTGCTCAGTGTTTATTAAAAGATACAGGTAATTGTGGAAAAGAGCAAGAAAAAGACAACTGAATGACCAGACAGATTGATTTATGAGGAAAGATTAAAGGAGCTGAACATGAATGGCTTAGCTAAACAATTACTTTAAAAAGTAGCCACTGTCAACAGTATTTGAAGTGTCTGAAGAGGCATTAACCATTTGGGTGTGCACACTTTGAATAAATAGAGATCATGAAATGGAGGTAGGAAAAGTAGATGCCAGATGAGTGTTTAGGAACGTTACATGAAGGACAAAACACCAGGGTCTATCTCCCATAGCAGCCTCCTTCCCAGTGTAAGGTGGAGTGTCCCTTAGAAAGTCATCTGCAGTGAGCAGACTTTACCTAAAGAACTTTTGAAAATTCTCTGCTCTTCATTACCTCAATAGCATCTCCATCTCTAAGCACTAGTGCAACAAGTGTACCAGATACTAAAACTGTCAAAGCCTATTCCAAGAGCTCCATACAAGCGGAAGATAAAATATCCACTTACAAGCAATTAAATACTCATTTGATGCCCATGTGCATTTTATCAATCAGCTGTCAATCATCAACCCGTGAGTGGCTGCTACTGTTAGTCCATTTCAGCAGTAGCTCACAAATCCCAATTCTATCAATGGCCTCCATCATGGTGGTCACATGTTTGCATTTTTTGGTGGCTTTCACCAAACTGCTATTTATTTCCCTTCTTCTTTCCACTCTTCCAGTTCTCTTTTCATGGTCAAGGCAAGGATTGCCCAAACCCTAGAGACTTTCCTGTTTGCTTCACATTAAAGTGGAGAAAAAGAATTGAGGGCAGACAGAAAACTGCAAGGCAGCAGCACATGCACAGCAGAGAAATATGCACATGCTCCCAGAAAGACACCACTTGTGAAATCTTTCTCTAAACAGTGTGTGGAGATGGCACTGTCTTGATATATTCTCGAAAAAGAAAGGCAAATATATACATATGATCCATGCAAGTATATCTTAATTGGTCATGGTGTCAAAGCCTCCCTTTAAATTTAATCTAATGAGCGTTTCACCGAGTTGTTAGCAATCTCCAGTAGCCTCCAGGCACTAATGAGTTAGCATCAAGGTGTCAATGCTTTTGGCATTAACCTCAATTAGGAGGAGTCAGAGTGATCACTGAATGAAAGGTCAGTCATTCATTGCTGAGAGATTCCTCTGGCTATGGCCTGCAGTCTCCTTCATGAAAGGGGATGGCAGACTAGCAGCCTACTGCCTTTTCAGTATAGAAGACTGGTGTGGCAACTTTACTGTTAATTACTATATTTGAAACCCGTGCAGGTCTTGACAGGCATGAAGAATCAACAGTAATCCTATTTAATGAAGCTACTCAATGAGTTTCCCTGCTAAAAAATGTGGTAAATATCTGGTAAATACCTACCACTTACTCATGGTCAGAATTCTCAAGAGCACTGTTAAGGGAATCAGTATGTCAAAGAACAGAAAGTCTGTACAGCAGGGTTATGCTTATGGAAAATAAATAAATAACCAACACATAGATAAAGCATTTAACTTTAATTCTACTTACCTCTCTGCAGACTCCATGAAAGACTCCCTTTAGACATATTACATTCAGATACCATCTTACACAATCATTCTCAGGTAGATCTACTTTTCTGGAATGAAATAATGAATGGATCAAAACTGCCTTTAAGGCAGTGTCTTTCCTATTCAAGCATGGAAGTCTCAGGACAGACAGATAGACACCCCCAGACCCACCCCCAGCCTGGTTCTATGGTTGGCAGATTGGTGTTCAACCCTGAGGGACATGTGCATATTTATGCCTGAGGAAATCATTCAATGAGCAAGTATGTTTAGAAATCTCAAAGGTTTGTCAGTCACCATAAAATCTTGGGTACATTACAGATTAGCATTACAGTTATACAACAGAAACTCTAGGTCCATTCTAAAACATTTCTTAACTTTCTGAAATATATGGACAACACCATAATGAACAGAAGTCCCACCTGCCTCATTCCCTTCACCTGCTCCATCATAACAGTCTGACCACCCATCTCTGTAGCCAGCTATGACTAACTACAGCATACCCCAGCCAGAAGCAGCAAGGACCCTGAGCAAAATGATCTGTACTCAACAGGAACATCAGAGCAAGCTTCTGATGCATTCCCCTGTGACTTTTATGCCATGGTTCTTATCATCTGAAACAAAGTAAAGTCCTCAGGTGCACACCCCTTGTGAACAGTGGGGCCAGGAGTTGCTGAGTAGCTAACTCTTCATAAGACTCCTTTTTTTCCGTAGTAGAAGCTCTGTTTCCCAGTAACAGCATAGATGGAGGACCACAGTAGCAGGCCAGCAAAGCTTCCTTAATCTAAGGCAGCACTTGTCTTACAGCTTATTCTGCTGAGGATCATCGTAAAAGTTGTCCTTTGAACTCCCTTTCTGTTTCCTGCAGCCCCATTTTCCTTCCTCCCCATCCCCAAGGCAATGATTTTTATCTCAGGGTCTAAATTTCTTCTCTGCAAGAATCAAACAGCTTTCAAGCCCTTCCCTTGAGGTGACAGCATTACCTGCCCCTCCTCCACCTGGGATGCAGAGCCCTGGTTCCTCAAAATATTTATTTACCCCAATCTGTGTCAGACACAGGCTCATTCTGCCCTGCTGATGAAGAGTTGCCATGACTGGGCCAGCCAGGCCAGACATGTTCAGACTCTTCTGGATGTGTAATTCAGATCAAGCTACAGTAAGAAAAGACAAACAGGAGTAGCACAAAGACATCTTCCAGTTACCTAATTTACCAAGTTTCATCTTAAAACTCATCAGGCTGTTTGTGTTATGTCACTCACGCTTCACATTCTTGTGTAATCACTAACATTAAACCTAGTTATTTGTTTCTATAGCATATTCCTTCTTGAGGTAGCATGGCAGATCTACTGTAGTCTCTGTTATTAGAAGGAACCTCCAAGCTGTTGCTGAAGTGTGTGGCCCGCTCACTTTACCACTGCTCAGCAAAAGAGATGGCATCTTGCCTTTACCCTCATGTAATCCATGACCTCCAACAGATCTGTGCCATGAATCCAAGTTACATGAACTTGCAGACTGAAGAGTTTCCTTCTTTCTTTGTAAAATCCAGGAAACTGTGTCCACAGAAGTTGTTAAAACATTACCAAAGTCGTAGCCTCAAAAGTTGAAAAATGTCATCCTTGGTCTTGGTACTTGCCCATCATGATGCAGGCTTTATTTACACTGCCACGTGCTTTTTTAACAGGTTCTGTTGGTGAGGTCTAAATTTCTGAAAGGAGAAACCAGCTGCTTGCTTTCCTTTCCCCTGGGCAGAAAAGTGTAAAAGGCTGAGAGGAGGTTCAGCAAGTCCATTCACTCGTAAGAACAGGCAACAGGTCACCAACAAAAATCTTCTCTGCCCCTTATCTAATACTGCCAGCCACAACCCCTGGCAGTTTACAATAAACCTGACCTTGAGAACAAAAGATCAGAAGGAAAAAACCTGAAAGCCAAAGAAGACAGCAAAGCTAACAACCCTAGATATTAGAAACATCAAGGTGAAATGTAGGAAGCAGACCTCAATTCCATGCAAATCCAGTTACCAGGAAAATAATTCTCCAAACCCAATTCTGAAGACTGAAATAACTTTGAGATGAGGTGCAAGACACCGAGCTGCTGAGAACTTTTTCAGCACCAACACTCCTGTTCAACATGTTCATCTCTTACCTAGATAAATTTATGGTAACTGGAGACCTAATCAAGGAGTGGGGAATTGAAACCAAGCAGAAGCTGCTTTTTCTAGCAATAGTAAAGAGGAAACACTGGTATTATCATTTGGCACTGATAATTTTTACTAAAAAGAGCATTTGTGTAGGAACATGGTGGTTGAAAGCCATCTAACCAGATGCAGATATTTGCATTGTAGAGATTCTACCTGTAGATAACAACAAGCACAAGAAGCTCCCTTTTTAGTCAGTTCAGGAGAACTGTCACTCCAGATATGCAGTTCATGTCTTTCAGGCACCTACTTTAGGAGGAGATGATTTGTACCTCAAAAGCAGCTGTTTCTCTCCATTACTTGCAAAAGGATTTTTTTTTCTCAGAAGGGACTATCTATACTATAAATCTCTATGGCTTATGTGTCTACACTTGGTCAGACAAATCCCATTTCATGAATTTTTCAGTATTTGCAGTCATTATATGAGGACTGGATAGCTTTTTAAAAGATACACTATGGCTTGAAGAGAGGTATAAGCTTAATACCAAAATTAGTGGACAAACTTCTATTATGTTACAAAAATAAGAGAGAGGATTTGAACAGATCTCCTAAACCATCTGCCAACCCAGTGTCTTGACATTTAAAGTGGCCACATAATGGAACTGTATCATTATTCTCTTATTTATTTATTTGGAAGGTCAAACTATGTGGCTGTGAATTCAGAATCTACATGTCTATAAATTCTTCTTTACAATGTGACACAGAATCCCAGTTAGACATTCTCAAACATTACACATTCAGCGAAACATCCCTAGAGCTAGGTTGCCTAAAATGTTTATTTGTTTGTAAGCATCACTTTTCTTCCGACATCTCAAGAAAGGAAGTCTGCCTTATACATTCTGTGTCTATCTTTTCTCTAGCAAGACCCCATTTGCATTGCCCTATTTTAAAAGGGTGTAAGAGGCTTTTGTTTTTTCATGGAAGTCTGGAATTGCTTCTTTTCTACTTTTTAAGCTCTTTGACATTGCTTTTTCTAGCAAAAGAAAGTGATTTGCCATGATAAAAATACATTTTCATGAATTCATTAATTTTAAGAGCAAAAGAAGCCATTACATTCATCCAGCCTGAGGCATCGATAGATTTACTGCATAGGAGCTAATGGACTAGAGCACAGTCCCTTTGAGGTGAAAGCAGTGAATTTCTGTGCAGCTCTTTAGCCTCTTTCCTCATCACCATCATAAGCGCAACCACCTCTCCTGTCCAACACAGACCCTGTATCTATCCAACTTGATAGAATATTTATTTAAACAAACCATTTTGGTGAAAGCCAGACTGTTTTCCCAAGTACACAGAGAAAGCAAAGGTCAGCACACCCCAATTGCCCCAGAGCATCTCCACCACCTCTCACTGACCCCATTTGATCTCCCAGAAGCATCAGACACTGCAAAACAACAGTAGTTTCTGTCCCTGAGCCCATGTTTGATCCTTTACCTGCCCAGTTCTTTCATTGGGATGTGAAGCGCTGGGCCTCTGGGACTCAGCTGACTGCCTTCATAAAGCAGGATGGCAAGATTATCAATGTGGCAGAACTGCAGGATTTTCCAAGCAATTTATGAGTTACCATGGCAGTTCATTAGCTCTTAGACCAATGACCCCTTTCTATTGAGCACGAATCAAGCAGCAGGCACTCACACACATCTAAATGCATGGTGGATATTCACATCAAAAACACATCCAAGGCCACATTTCCTCTATTTTGCCCAATATATGTCTAACAGAGGCACTAAAAAGTCACCAGTTATCAGGACCAATAGCCAACCCACTGAAACATGCCTAGGCATAAAGAAATTCTCAATCCCCATCTTTTCTTTGTTGTTTGTTTTGCTTGGGTGTTTTTTTTTCCTCACCAGGCCATTTCTGGCCAATGTGTGTATTTAAAGAACAGCAGGTATGTAACAGAAGGTTTATTTACAGTTTATGTTAACTGCACACGGAGGGAGGTCTGATAGTGGGTTCAGTAAAGTCTCTGGATTGCTCTTTGACTTCTGGTACTATGAATAGGGTTTCTTTTTACATACAGACAAGCCACTCATCCTCAGTCAGGGAAGGATTTGAGAAAATATTTAACTTTCATAGTATTTATGCCTTGGCCTTCAAAAGTGACACACTTAAACACTCCCCTGAATTCAAGTGGCATTATGTGCATTAAAAAATTCAGCTTGTTTTAATACATTGCTGTGTTAGGACTTCAGCAAAAAAACAAGTCTAGCATACTAGAGAGGAAGGAGATCCAAGGAGAAGGGGAATCTTTGAAGGTAATAAGTGGACAATTAAGGAAAAGGTCAGGAGCACAGTAACTTTTATCAGTAAATACAGTGCCGCTAGCAAAGCATCCACAGATAACATCAATACAATGCTTTATACCACAGAAAGAGGGAGACAGGGAAGACAGATACACAAATAAAGGAACCAAAAGAAAACAAAAAGGAGGGAGAAGGAGGGAGAAAGAGGAAAAAAAAAAAGGAAAAAAAGAAGAAGAAAGGGGGGAAATAAGGGGGAATAGGAAGAAAGAAGGGGGGAAAAAAGGAAAAAGAAAACCCCCGCATTGAATAACTGCAGTATTTTTCTCAGTTGCTTTAACACTCATTTGCTGTTACCCTTTAAGAGTTGCAAGGTACTTCAAAGTAAAAAACAGAGCTAAAATTTTTAGTTACAGCCATCCCACTCAGCAGCTTTACCACGTGTTCTGTGCTTTCCCAGAATTAACTTGTGTTTTCCTTTACAAAAAGTAATTAATACATTCATTAACGCTGTAATGGAATCCCCCACACTGGACAATCCCACCTTCCACACTGTCCCATTAGCTAAATCTGGTTCAGGCCCCAAACTGAGTATTTCACCTCCTGCCAAGGTTCAGGATTGGAATGTTTTTGGTTTGGAAGATTTTTCAACTGTTTCCTTGGCTGTACTAATGAGACCCTGACACTCACGAGAGATCGCTATTGCAGCAGGCTGCCGGTTGCTTGCTTGTTTCAATCATCTTGTACGCACACATTCACTTGTAGCCTTTCCCCCTCAGCTAAGTGATGCCAAGAGGTGTTTCACACAAGACACAAAGGGCTCTAATATGATACAGAGAACCACTGATCTGAGATACTCCCACCAGCAGGAGTAATTATAACAAATTTGTAAAAAATTATGCAGCTACTCCAAAACTTAGATGACATCTGTACTTAAAACCAGGTTCATCAACAAAAGCCATTGCTTCCACATGAGTTTTCAATTAATGGTACCTTTTGTCACCTCATTAATTACTTCAACAGATTTTTTTTTTTTTTTTTTTTTCAGGAATTGCTACCAGAAGACCTTTTTTTAACTCTTTTCAGCCCTCCCCATGTTTTACCATCAGAAGCAGAGATTAGCTGCCCTGTCCTCATAATTACTTAATTTTCTTACATGGGAAATGTCTACATGAAGGCCCTTCTACCTGCACTGCCATGGCGATCAGTATGCTTGCTCTCACCACCTTTTCTGAAGCAGCTTTTCTCACAGGTAAGACCAGTGGTGCAGGTCCAAACTGCTGGACCATGGCAGGACATTTCTGCCATAGCCTGGCATCTGGAGGGTGACAGAGCAGACTGACCACACTGCTTGAGATCAGAGAGTGGCAAAGTCACCTATTTGAAGCAGTTTCAAGAAAAGCTGAAATGATGCTCAGAGAAATCCATTTCTGTACACCTATCTATTCCCAAGCTATGCCAGCGTTACCCTGTGTGTTCAACTGCTTTCCAGTGAATAGCAGCAAAAGCACATCCTGCACTCCAGGGATCAAGTGTCTCCAACTACAAGAAGTAGGGAACAGGGATATGTATCTAGATAGAGGCCATAGGAAAGTGCAGTCACATTTGTCAAAGTCTGTCCCCTCTCACTCTCACATGTTTTGTGAAAGCAGAACACCATACAAGGAGAAGCAATGCATGCAGCTCTACAAAAACCCGAAGCCAAGAGATACCAAACAGGAGGTTCTCTACACTGCAATTACTCTCTGAAGCAAAAGCATATCAAATTGTTTGGGTTTATCATTTCTTTTAGAAGAATGCCAGGATTCACTACTGTCCAGCAAAAGCATATGGGACTGGAATTTTATTTCTTGTTTATATGGTTTTCATATTTTGAAGGATTTTGCTGTTTGAAAGGAGAAATGTGTGTCTGATGATCACAAAATCCAGCTCACAGACATGTCTGAGATCATGGTTTTGAAAAGGAGCTGTGGCTACCTTCAAAGGATGAGGCAGATTTCACCCACTGAAAAGCAAAACATGCCATTTTGTGCTCTCAAATG
Organism: Picus viridis; assembly: GCA_033816785.1. NCBI lineage: Eukaryota > Metazoa > Chordata > Aves > Piciformes > Picidae > Picus > Picus viridis. The sequence goes on along the minus strand of CM066576.1, from coordinate 19,028,249 downwards.
TGACTCATTTCCTGATGCAGTAAGGCTATGACTAGGAAAGTTAAGGTCAGATTAAGAGATCATTAATGCCTTTCATAGAGGGCTTTAAGACCAGGACCACAATGCCAGAATCAGGCAGCAGAGGCCTTTGAAGAAGCTGTCCTCTTGGAAATACATAAGGGAGCTCTATTTGTTTGTCACTGTCTTGCAGCATTGCCTTTGTTTCTGTCAAATCCCCACAAGGATAAAGTTCTCTCTAGTCTCTACAATAAATGTGATATAAAATCTTGTGATATAAAATGTTCTTGGCTAGAAAATTCATGGGGCTCTGCATGGATAGCCTTGTTACTTCTTGCTACATCATTTGAAACAAAACCCAAGAAGCCGAAAGGAAACAAGTAAATAAAATTCAACCTTCCTGCCACTCATGCCAAATGAAACAGCAGTCAGACAGGAGCTCAGAGCCTGATGTTCCTGCATCAATCTCTGCTCTTCAAGGTGCTGTACATCTGCAAAACTATAGTAAGTACCTAAAATGCTTTAGTGACTCCAGCTCAAATACTACACATCAGAATCAGCATGCTGCAGTTACACACACAGACTGACCCATAGACCTGCTGTCTGACAGCACAGCCAGCACCTCCTCTACTACGTGTTCTGCTGTCTGCACAGCAGATTCAAAATGATACCAGAATTTCCTCTTCCAGGTAGATGCAGAAAGGAGCAGAGAGTGGCAGCTGATCCTGGGAACAACTATATAAGCAAAACCTTGAAACAAACATTTTCAAATACATAAGCCACAAATCACCAAAATGTCATCACTGGAAGAAGACAGAACTGATGTTATTTTCATACCACAAAGTTCAGACTGACTGGAACAATTTTTTCTCTGTTGCAAAATAAGATGACTTAGTCAGGTAGAAGTACAGCGTCTGCTCAACACTATGACTTAAGCACCCAGCTGAGAGCTCCAGCTGGGTGGGGTTTTGTTCCAAAACCCAATATTTTGTTAGGAAAATGTTGCAATGTTCACCTGAAGATTGTGGGAGTGAGTTTCTACTAAGGCTACATTAGTCTGCTATACAAAATGAAATATAGTACAGTGTCCTAAGGATCTTACTGATAACCACAACTTTGCCGTAGTCACATGAAACAGCAGGATGATAACATTCAGGGTATAAGCACCTACTGAGTGAACTGCATCCACCACCAGCTTTACTTGCCGTGTAGAGTCATGGTTAACAAAACATAGGTTAACTAAAAGTATAATTTCTATGATTTCTGCTTTTTCTATTGAGCCAATGAGTAGAAAAACCAGACAGAATTAAACCACTGAGGTGATTCACAGAACTTTGCCTCATTAACCAAGTAAGAACTGCAACGAGCCAACTGGAAATTCAGCAACCTCTTATGTATGATTACGTGTCTTGCCATTCTTCAGACACTACTGTTCATCAAACACAAACCACAACAAGAGTTAAAGTAAGAGAATTTTGTGGCTCACCACAGGTGTAGATGACATTAAGATGTTTTCGGATGCCTGGGTAGCAAGGATCTCCAAATTCATAGGTGCTGGCATATATGCTGCAGCTTCTTTTCCCGTGACAGCGCTTGATCATGAGTTGGAGAGCAGTAGCTGACTGACACTCTAAAAGGGAAAAGAATATCTATTTGTGATTATTTGTCCATTCACATGTGAATTCATCTAAACATTTTTGTAAGATGCAGACTGTAAGAGCATGTATATATGAACTTTCCATGAGTGTTTAAAAATCTTTGTGTTTACGTGGGAAGGTGTAGCTGACTTTTAAACACCTCTAATAAATTGTAAAATGGTGAAAGAAAGTTACCAAAAAGAGCAGTGAACAATCAGAAAGCCCACAAATACAAGGTGGCTTGTGACCTCCTTTGGGAAGGATAAAACTCTAGTTCTATTTGAGTGTGTTCATTTTTTCCAGGTTTTGCTTGTGTGTTGGGTTCACCCTGGCTAGATGCCAGGTGCTCACCAAAGCCACTCTATCACTCCCTTCCTCAGCTGAACTGGGGAGAGAAAATAAAACAAAAGGCTTGTGGGTGAAGACGAGGACAAGGGATCATTCGCAATTACTATCACAGGCTAAACAAACTAGACTTGGGGAAAATAATAATTTAATTTATTACCAATCAAATCAAAACAGGATAATGAGAAATAAAAAATATAAACATCTTTCCCTACCCCTCCCTTCCCTGACTCAACTATACTCCTCTCAGCACAGGGGGGAAAGGGAAATCAGGGTTGTGGTCAGTTCATCACGGATTGTCTCTGCTACTCCTTCTTCATCCAGGGAAAGACTCCTCACACTCTTTCCTTGTTCCAGCATGGAGTCCCTCCCATGAGATACAGTCTCCCACAAACTTCTCTAGCATGAGTTCTTCAAATGGACTACAGTTCTTCACAAACTGCTACAGTGTGGATCCCTTCCACGAGGTGTAGTGCTTCAGTAAAAGACCGCTCCAGTGTGGGTCCCACACAGGGTCACAAGTCCAGCTGGCAAACCTGCTCCAGCATGGGCTTCTCTCTTCACAGGGACACAGGGACTGCCAGAAGCCTGCTCCAGCATAGGCTTCCCACAGGGTCACAGCCTTGTTCAATCATCCTCCTGCTGTGGCACAGGATCCGTTATCACAGAGGTGCTACCACCATCACTAATGGGCTCAGCCTTGGTCAGCAGCAGGACTGCCTTGGAGTCAGCTGGCACTGGTTCTGTCAGACATAGGGGAAGCTTCTAGCATCTTGTCTCAGAAGCAATCCCTGTAGGCCACTCACTGCCAAATCCCTGCCACACAAATCCAATACAGCTTGTTTCATTTTCAGGGGAAGAGACAGGGAGTGTCTTAGAACTTTGTTATGTCCAAGAAGATTGTCTTAGGTCACCTTTTCTGGCTCCCTTCTGCAGACAGAGGTGATCAGTGTCCCTGTATGCTCTTAGAAGGTGTCATGTTTTTGAGAAGTGGAATGAGAGTTACAATGAGGTCAAATAATTAACATTTTACCATCTACCATGGAAGTGGACTGGTTTTGGTAAATGTGTTTATTCCATACAAGTAGAAATGTTCATCATATAAGGAATTTAGGATATGGAAAGCTCAAAAAGTAAATACTTTCCAAAGTATTATTTTCTATCTGATGGTTTGTGCCTTTTCCTCAGCTAAGGTGAGATTTTCAGGTGCTAGACTAATTTGCTTTCACTGTCCATCCAGGGCAAATCATAAGGGGAAGCTGACAAGAAGGTATTTATTCATCATTAAGCTGTTGCTAAAAGCAGCAGGAAAGCTACAGAGAAAGGAATATAAAGTGTTCTTGGTCACTAAGCAGGAGACGGGGAAAGGGAAAATTAATAAGCACAACAAAAGCCACGAGAGACAGAGGAAAGCCACAGAAAATTGAGCTGTTTGCACATACCACAAATGACAAAAGAACAGGCCCCCATTTTCATACTGAACCACCCAAACTTCCTTAGGGGATTTTTGATTCAATGATTGTCAGAGATTCCAGTGGAAACATCTGGCATGCAGCAGTCCTCTTTATTGTCTTTTTGTCAAATGTCCACTTAGAGAAACTCGACAAATTTAAGCACTGCACAGGATTTCATGGAGGGTACCTATTCTTTTCATTTGCTATTGTTCTCGCACAAAACAGACAGCATCCCTCTGCTGTCTGCACAGGCCCCTCGCTGCCCAGCACAGGCGTACACTGCCTCTGTGGAGGGTGGGGGATTACCTATTACCAGCCCTGTAAGAGGCACAACAAAACTTTTGCATACATCATCACCACATGTGATGTGGAATGTGCCTTTGGGACATTCTTCTTGTAGGAATGAGTGGTAATAATAAGTGGTAATAATAAGCAGGGCTCAAATCCAGATACACCATTATTCCTCTTGTTTAAGTGCTACCCTGGTGCTTAGAATGGTTTTAACATTACCATTACATTACCACTACTATTTACATTACCATAAACAGACAATATAGTCTGAGATATAACAAGTCTAGTCCCAACCATCAGTCTGCAGAAGGTCATCTCAAATATTTCGGATAGAAAACAAAGCAGTAGAAGTACATGGTAGAGGGTTTAGTTGCATGGACAAGAGGTCATCCAGACACAGAGCCAGGCAGCAGGCTCATTCTCACTCTATTCAGTACAGAGTAGCTGATGGTGGTAGGTAAGCACAATATCAATGATGTCATTATCAAGTAGTAGCTGCATCTTTTTTCTCCAGGAGAGGACAGCCTTGCCCATGATACTACTCAAAATAATGGGCCTAGTGGGACTGTTCTAGCACCTTCATCAGCCCCACTATCATTGCAAATGTAGCTTGGGTTATAAGACCCTCTTCTGTGTAGCCCTAGATACCCAGTCTCTAGTGTGGAACTCCATCTGCCAGAGCAGATGAGATTCCTACCTGTTTGTTAATAGTGTCCAGGTTCAGCCTACACTGTTTGGCATTCACCGGTAAATGAAAACTTACTCCTAGCCCACTTCCTGGCCTAGAGGTCAACTATAGCGGAACAACTCACAGTCATGCTACTGAATGTTCTTACCCTCCAAAGCAGACTAGTGATACACAGTCCCTCTCCCATAATAAACCTTAAACAATTTTCTGGACTGCCTAGCAGAGAGTTAGGTGGGCCAAGGCATCAAACCATGCCATGGACCACAGCATCTTTAACACTATATAATTTTAATGGTACAGAAGATCTACTTCCAGGCCCTGGTACTGCTAGTTTTCCAGAATACATGTGACCCTAGAAACCAAACATCTTCAGGTACAGACCAGGCTTTCATATTCACAAATATCAATAATGAAAACCTCAACCCTCCAATTGCCAGGCTGCCCCAGATCAACCTGCACTAGCCAAAACAAGCAAAAAAGCAGAAGAGAGTCTATGCTTCAGTTACCCATGGGGATTTTTAACAACTCTTATATGTGGACTTTCTGCAAATCTTAATATCAAAAATATATCCAGGGGAAAAGTCATCTGTTGGGACTGTAGTACATAAGCACTCCAGTAATGTAGTTGGAACTAATATCTGGAGCCTATCCACTGTAATCTCCTGCACAAAGCACACGCAGCTTTGATGCTGCATCAGGTTGCTCAGGAATTTGCCCAGGCAAGTTTTGAAAATCTCTACAGATAAATATTCCCCAACTCCTTGGGTATCTCTTCCAAGGCTAAACCACTCTCCAGGTGAAGCATTTTTTCCTTGTATCTAATCAGATTTCCATTGCTGCAACTTTTATTCGTTGATTTTGCTGTTTGGGGTTTTTCCTGTGTGTTTCCACACCAATTAGGTATTTGAATGTCTCTTTGAGGGAGCCCCAAACTGGACACTCGAGCACTCCAGGTAAGTGGAATACTGGAGCACCAAAAGAGAATGAATAAACACATTCTTTGATGTTCTTACAATATCCTTACTAATAAAGTCCAGCATTCACTTAGCTACCATTGCCACAAGATTGCATAATTGACTCATATCTGTCGTGTTGAACCCAAGACCCATCAGTCCTTTTCCTGCAGAGATGCTCTCTGCCTAGGTGTCCCCCTACCTGTGCCATTGCAGAAGGTTATTCAGATGCAGAACTTTGCACTTGCCTTTGTTGAACTTCACAAGGTTTCATAAGGTTTCTCTAGCTCTGGGTTCTTCTGAGATTCCTAACCTCTGCTGTTAACAACTGTCCTGGCTAATTTGGTACTACTCACAAGCTCTGTCTCATATTGAGGTCATTACTGGAGATAAGAAATATGGGTCTCTGTGGCTGCCAGTTTCTCTTATGTTTGTGGAGGCTTCCTGTAATAATTTCCTTGGATTTTGCAGCAAACAGCCATGATTTAGGTGAGTATTTACTATTGCCAGCAATCTCCAAACTCTAATGAGCACCAAAATCTGGTGAATGCAGGAATGGCAGAAATCTGAGGTACCTACATAAGAAGATTCATATAAACTCTACTGACAACACCAAGCTTCCACATGGTAAATCTAAATACTCTCTTTTTCCCCATGGTAAGGCCTGAGTTGTTCCCTTGGAATCAGTCATATTTTTCCAGCCCTGGAAAAAAGAAGCAGACTCTATGGACAAAATTTGACAAAGTATTCACTTCAGAGACTTCCCTTTGGTCACAACAGGGAATGTCCCCTGCACGTAATTTCTAAGTACAGATGCCTTGTGTCCCCATAAATTTCCAGCGCAAGGAACTAGCAGTAATTTGAGGGAGGACTACACCAGCATTGAAATTAGCTTGGTCTCCCTTCTTGGTTTTGGGTTTGGGTTTTCTCGATATGCCAATATATCCACCTATCACACGACACATTGAGCTGAACAATATAAACTGAACAGCAATCAAAACTTCCAAATGGGACCATCTCTTTTATCCACTTCAAAGGATTTGTGATAAGGAGGTCATTTAGTTGGATGCCAAAATGTCATATTCAGACACCTTTATTCCTTCACTATCACTGAAGATGGCAACAATACCTCTGAGAGATGACTGAGCCTACAACACTCTCAGAAATCACAGTCGCCACCATGTCATTCAGCCAGCCAGAAATGACAATGTGGCTTTTCTTTTAATCCCAGGAGTATAAAAACACACAACATTGCTCTTGTTGGCAGTTACAAAGTGCATAAAGGTAATTTTTACTTTCAAATGTAAACAAGTCCTTATGAGCTGGATTGAAGTGAGATCCCCAAGTACATTAGTACTACTTCAGGATGTGATTCCATGTTAGAAGTCTTTACCTCCAGGTGCCCATTCCCAGAGCTCAGAGAGGCAAGAAAACAGAGGCTCTCTTGTCTATAAATCATGCAATTAGCCTCTCAGAAAGCTGTAAGGAAGCCAAGCCTCCCCAGTGTGGTAGGGCAGAGCTAGGCAATAGTTCCCTTCAGCTGGCTAAATTCACATTTTCCAGGTCTTCAGAAGTAGGAGAATAGATGTGACACTCTTATTGCACCAGCACTTACAGGATGTCCAAGGGATTAGGCCCAGCCAGCATGGATTTAGGAAGGGCAGGTCCTGCCTCACCAACCTGATCTCCTTTTATGATCAGGTGACCCACCTGGTGGATGTGGGGAAGGCTGTAGATGTGGTCTACCTGGACTTCAGCAAGGCCTTTGACACCGTCCCACACAGCAAACTCCTGGCCAAGCTGTCAGCTCATGGCTTGGACAGCAGCACTCTGCGTTGTGTAAGGAACTGGCTGGAGGGCCAAGCCCAGAGAGTGAATGGTGCCACATCCATCGGTAGCCAGTCACTAGTGGTGTCCCCCAGGGATCAGTGCTGGGCCCCATCCTGTTCAATCTCTTTATCGATGATCTGGACATGGAGATTGAGTCCATCATCAGTAACTTTGAAGACGATACCAAGCTGGGGGCAGGTGTTGACCTGTTAGAGGGTAGGAGAGCTCTGCAGAGGGACCTTGACAGGCTGGACAGATGGGCAGAGTCAAACGGCATGAGATTTAACACATTCAAGTGCCGGCTTCTACACATTGGCCACAATAACTCCATGCAGTGGCTGAAGAGTGGCCAGGCAAAAAGGGACTCAGGGGTAGTGGTTGATAGTAGGCTGAACATGAGCCTGCAGTGTGCCCAGGTGGCCAAGAAGACCAATGGCATCCTGGTCTATATCAGGAATAGTGTGGCCAGCAGGAGCAGGAAAGTCATTCTGCCCCTGTACACTGCACTGGTCAGGCCACATCTTGAGTACTGTCTCCAGTTCTGCACAGAAAGAGAGATTTGCCATTGGAATGGGCTGCCCAGAGAGGTGGTGGAGTCACCATCAATGGAAGTGTTTAAGAATAGACTGGACAAGGCACTCGGTGCCATGGTTTAGTTGATTAGATGGTGTTGGGTGATAGGTCGGACTTGATGATCTCAAAGGTCTTTTCCAACCTGGTTAATTCTATTCTATTCTACTCCGTTCTATTCTGTTCTAGATGTCATGTTCGTTCAAGGCAACATCTCCTTTCTTTTACTGGCTTGCTTGCTAAATACAGACTATGGATGAAATACCATACTGACATTAGTGACAAGCAACTGATCCCATGTGTTAGAAATACAGGAAGGACACTCACAAATGCCAGCACCATATCACTAAATCTGAGGCAAGTACTGCTAAGCAGATCCAGGCACCTTCCAAAAAACCTTTAAAGCTCACAAAGCTCAAATCCCGCAGCAGAGCAGTAAAATCTGCTTTAAGACATCACAGATGATAAAAAGCCCACTTCCACAGTTGGGCCAGAGTTACCCTTGACTTTCATTCGTCTTGGATTTCTCTGGTATAGTGCCGAAGAGCAAATACAAATCCTGGCTATGGGGAAACTTCCACATGTGAAAGTCTTTAAAGATCTCAGCTGAGCTTTTGGAATATGGTATTTTAAACTAAAGTTGGGGTTTAGTGGAGAGTGAGATCAGCTTACTTTATCCTCTTTACTCCTGGTTTCACTTTCTAGAAATTGGATGTCCCTCCAGCCTCCTTCCTGGTATGAGGTGAATTCCCTTTTGCAGGATCACTCCACACATGCAGACTGCTGGCTAGTTTAATTTCACAATTCTTACTCTAAGTCCTCAGTAGGTAATTCATCTTAACAGTTGCATTTAATATGATAACACTCCCTGATTTACTACTTTTATCAGCCCAGCCCCTGACAGGGTAAAAACTCAAATCAGATGGCAACAAAGCCACACTGGAAGATCTTACCAGCTGCAGCTTGCAGACAGCATTAGCTTTAGAACTGGGATCAGTCTCAGTGATGTAATGTCCATATAATCAAGCTCACCACAATGAATGGGTTTTAGTCAGTTCAAGGCTGCTTCCCAGCATGACTATTTCTTTATTACCTCTTCCTGGTGCAAAAAAAAAAAAAAAAAAAAAATTGGAGCCAATGCCTATTAATCATATCTGTTACTTTGGTAACTGACTGGTACTTGGTTTTTGCCAATAAGGTGACACATTCAAATCTGAAATCCAAGACAGATGTTGTTGCTTTTGATTGTGAAACCTTTCCAGGTTAGAAAGAATGTTTCCAAACAGTTTAAATTTTGCATTGCAGTAACTCTTAAATGCTTTAGTGGAGCTCAGAGCCTCTTTCAAGTCAGTGGCCATCTCAGGTAGATCCACAAACAAATGTAGACACCTAGTTTTAAGATGGGTGACTAATCCCACAGTGAAGTTGGGCACATGCTGGATGCTCATGAACATCTGTGCATTTGTTAACCTCATGATCAGACTCACCTGCCACATCCATATTGACCCTGAAAAGGCAAATTCCTCCACAGGCACAATCATAGAGCCATTTAAGTTGGAACAGACCTTTAAAATCATTGATGAGGCAGGCTGTCCAGAGCAAGCAGAACCATGTATGCCTGAATGTGTGAGTGTGTTAGCATATTGTAAGGCTGTTAGGTAGTGGTTTCCCACAGGCTGCCCATGGATCTAGAAGGGCAGCAGGATATGGAGCACATCCCAGTATCAACATGTGTGCCCTCGAAAAAAGTAAAATTGAGCCTGAGAAGAAAACTACACCCACTCATCAGAGGATGCACACTCTGAGCCCATTAATTTAGCAAAACTAAACCAAAACCTGTGGCACACATTTCTTCTCAACCAACAAATTATAAGATCTTGAAGCATCAAGAGGATCAAGTGATATGCTGCAATTAAAGGCTTCAGAAAAAGAATCACTGTCTAAAATACTATTTCAAGCAGTGCATGTGAGGTAAGTGATTAGGACTGGAACAGGACTGGTGGTATCTGATCAAGAGATGAATTCTGTGGCATACATTGGCTCAGTGTAAAGGCATCTGGAGCAGACCAAGATCTTGAATTAAAAGTCAGCAGAGCCCTATCTTGCCATGCTGTCTTTTGAGCAGCAAGTGAATGGAACAATTTAAGATAAATATTCCCTTGAGGGAAGTAATTTACAAACAATTGACAGCTCTAGGAGGGAACTTCTCCAAGCAAAGGACAGGCTTTTTTCCCTAAAACATGCAGCATGATTTCTTGATAAAGAATAAACCAGGAAAAGCTATTTTCTGAGAGCTATGAAGCAAAGAGAACAGAATGAAAGGTGGAAGATGCAGGAGTCAGGTAACTAAAAAGAGGGAAACTTAATTCTTGCAAAGAAATCTGACCAAGCTCCTGAGTCGGCAGTGTGGCTAACTGCACATCTGCCAAAAGAGAAAGCAAATTTCAATAGAATGGCAAAAAAAAACATAAGCAGGAAGAAAGTAACTCCAGCTTTGCAGGTGAGGCAGCTGCCTAGATTCACTTTCATATTTTGCCTAGGAGTGACTTGAAACTACTTCATTCTACAAAAGACTCTCTGTCATAAGCAGGAAGGAAGGAAGTTATCTTCCTGTTCTTGGACAGTTTCTCATTTATTTTAAAGATGCTCCATTACCTGTGGTTGATACAATGCTTAGCTTCTTCACAAAGCAACAGCTGCTGGAGGTATCTAAGCCCCTGCTTCAGCTGCAAATTAGGCAGAATTAGCCTTCCTAGCAGCCTTTGAAGCATGTCTTCATGGAGGATTGATGGGCTGGTCTGCACCACATGTAGCATATCAAATCCCAGGCTTTTTCAGCTAAGCATGTGCCCACTAAGTTTGATGTTCTTTTTAGAAGACAGTTAATAAAGATGGACTTTGTCCACTTTCTGTCTACAGTAAGCAGCCTGTGAAGGTAATTTCTTTATCAGCATAGCACTGTCACTATTTCAGATGGGGGAAACAGAAATACACTGGATTTCTCTATTTCTGTCATGGCATGCACACCTCCATAGAGGACACATGAAGTGAGCTCAGTTTAGAACCACCAAAAGAATGGAAGCCAAGAAAGACAAAAAGCAAACTATAGATATTTAGCCCTTAAGACCAACCAATGTGAAAACCAACCAGTGAAAACAAAGAACTACCCTTAAAAGAGAAAAGATGCAGAAGAAGATATATGAAGAGGAAAACTCAGAAGCAGCAACCCAAAACAATTAAAAGGCTGCTGGGTTTGGAAGACATAACAAAACAAGCTTCAGAAAAACTGTATAGCACAAGAAAAACCTTCTTCAAGTAGGAAGTAAAAGAAATTCATTCATCAGAATAGATTGTTAAAAGCATTTCTGAGCTAGAAGCATGGACTCAGGAGAATTTTTGCTTGATAAGCCATGCTATGGAAAAAGATTTGCAGTCAGGACTAGTGGGGAATTATCAGTTGGGACTTGGGCCCACACACTACCTCTGGTTTCTGAGGTATATGTTTCCTGGTTGTGGTACAAGTATTACCTGCTGCTGTGCAGAACAGAGTTGGAAAGATGCTCCATCATCTCATGGTCAGCATGGAGGCCAAGAAGAGTCTACCTCCTTCACAACAACATCAGTCTCAGTAAGCTATTCTTCTATGAGCTTTTGTGTTTGTGTGCCAAGTACTTTGGTATTGTGTTGAGCTGGGCTTCTGATATAAATTTCCATTATGATTATTACAGATAACAGCAGGGAACTTTGCATTGCTGCAGCTGGATATAGCATTTATGTCTTGCACAATGTCACTGAAAACAGTTGGCTAAAATAGAATTCTACATCCAAACAGCAGAAATATATGTAGAGAAGGTTAGCTTTACATTTAAAAGTGCATTTTCACGAAAGGAGAGAGAAATTACTCACCGCACACTTCATAAAACTTTGGAAACTTCAGCAGTAGGCCAGAGGGGGAAAGATCTTAAAAGATACTGATCACATCTAGAGACTGAAATTGAAGGATCAATTACAGGTTTCATTACAAATGGTGTAGTTACACTTAGAAACAGTTGGTTTATTAATGTGAACTCCAATCATCTTTTTACGTGTTTATCTGGAACTAGAACTCATGTAAAACATATGAGGCTCCAGTTTTGCAGACTGACTCAGAGCGTGTAAAGTTGAACAAATTAATAACATTTTGCAGGTTTGGGGGCCAAAGTGAGAATATGAGGACAGATGCAAACTTGGCTCAAAGAAGTTGCAGAGAACAAAGCAGTTTTGGTCTGCCAATGACAATAAAATTTTATTATTTAATTTGCAGCAGAGAAGAGTTGATTGTAGGTTGTAAAAAGCTAACAGCTTTTCACAGAATCACCAAGGTTGGAAGAGACCTCAAAGATCATCAAGTCCAATCTGTCACCACAGACCTCATGACTAAACCATGGTACCAAGTGCCACATCCAATCCCCTCTTGAACACCTCCAGGGATAGTGACTCCACCACCTCCCTGGGCAGCACATTCCAATGGCTAACAACTCTCTCAGTGAAGAACTTTCTCCTCATCTCAAGCCTAAACTTCCCCTGGTGCCGCTTGAGACTGTGTCCTCTTGTTCTGATGCTGATTGCCTGGCAGAAGAGACCAACCCCCTCCTGGCTTCAACCTCCCTTCAGGTAGTTGTAGACAGCAATAAGGTCTCCCCTGAGTTTCCTCTCCTCCAGGCCAAACAACCCCAGCTCCCTCAGCCTCTCCTCATAGGGCTTGTGCTCAAGGCCTCTCCCCAGCCTCGTTGCCCTTCTCTGGACATGTTCAAGTGTCTCAATGTCCTTCTTAAACTGAGGGGGCCAGAACTGGACAAAGTACCCAAGGTGTGACCTAAGCAATGCTGAGTACAGGGGCACAATGACTTCCCTGCTGCTGCTGGCCACACTATTTCGCTGCACTCAGTAGAAGATAGGGATGGTGCATTCAATGCACCTACTGCTCTGTGAAGTTCTTGAAAATTCCTTTGTCCACCCTATCCATTAAAGCCCAACAAAAGTGTTCTCCTGAACATGGGTATACTTCAACAAGTGCCTAAATCTAGGCTGAAGCAAGGTCTAAACTTCAGAAACTGTGGGACTGGCCCACTGTTTTAAAGAAGCTACCCAGCTGACCCAATCTACAAGTCACTTCTTGCCCTTTGATTCCTAAAATAAAGCATGATGTGCTAGCAAGCTCGCAGGTTTCACATTACCTTTGTCTCTCAGCCCCACTAACATGGTAGTTGTGTAATATTCTTGAGTCATGTGAATTAGAGGGGAACTTTGTGAGTTCTGAACAAGTTACACTGGTTTTCATTCAGAGCAGCCCCATGGAAAAAAACTGAGATGCTATAGATTTAAATTTCTTAAATTCTGCCCTTTTATTATTAGAATTGTATCTTGGATTTGCTTTTAACTGATAGTTGGGCAATGGGCATCTTTTATGAGTTCAGCTACTAAAAAGTTGATACTACTGATATACAAATACCCACTTTACTTCCTCAAATATCATACCAAGATTATTGCAGAGCCTGCTAGTGCTATATAAATTACTACTTTCAGAATTCTTGTTTACAGCCACTGCATGGGATCATACTGCACTGTAAACAGATTCTTTTAAAACCAAGTGGAACTTGGGCTTTGAGAAAGATCTTGCCCAGAAGCAAATCTGAATGGCTTTTTAATTTTTTTTTTTTTTTAATAGCAATTGTGTGCATATAAAAAACACTTCATATAAATAATTCTTTTATGGCTCTGTGGAATCCAACAATAGTTTGAGTTTTCTAGAAACAGCAGTAAAGGGAATTTAATTACCTCCTTGTGTTTTGAGACAAAAAGTGAAACACGCAAAGTCTCTAAAATTGAAAAACAGCTTTCTGAAAGCAGCCTTTGTCCCACTTTAACTTCGCATTCTAAATGGGAATTTCATTTCAATTTGAATTTAATAAGGTATTATATGTGAATTAAAGCACAACTGATACTTATTTAGCCTTCAAACTTGGACACTTGTGGGTTTTATTAAATACAAAAAGATTGGCCTCTGAAAGCATGTTTTTAATCATGAGCTATACACATAATAAAGTAGTTTCTGCACTGGACTTAAATGAAATGTACATAGAGTCACACCTACAGGCAGGGGGCTCCAGAAGCCTGGTGTGCACATTAGAGAGGAAAGACAGAGCCTGACTCCCTCCCGCGCCTGCTACTCATCCCATAAATCCAGCCTTACAGCTATTTTAAAGGCCATCATCTCCCATAGGGTGAAATTAGGACGTAGCATGCGAGCATTTCAGCCACAAGCACTCGGGTCCGCTAAAAGATGGCTGTGCTACATGGCATTATGTGATCAGCACAGATTTCAGTGACTATCTCATCTCCTCCTGCCACCTTGGTCCCTCACTGCCTCACCCATCAGTGCCAGAGGTCACTGGCCCCTCACTGCTCCAGCTCCATGGTATGGACACCTTGTGTTTTTCAGTATTTCACTTAAGACCAAGATTAGAGCACAGCCACAAACTTGTACTGGTGGAAACACAAAACCAAAACTGGTCACAGTTAGTGAAGTGCAAGAGACAGAAATGCATGCATGGCTGGAGGGGCAGCAGCCTCTTAAAACCAGCTCTTGTGTTGTCAGGAACAGCAACATGCACCATGGAATAAAATGGAGTTTTTTACTGCAGGTATTTCATACTTATTCACCTCTAGATCTGATCACAGATAAACATTTATATGGTGTAATAAATATTTATATGAGGGACTGTGAAGGCTCTAGATTGAGTCATGCATGCATCTACATTAAGAGGAGAAAATCATAACAAACTGGATGGAATCACCTTCTGTCACTCAATTCAAATGAGAAATGCCAGGCAGTGAGTACCTAAAGCACAGACTCTTTTGCTGAACTCATTTCACTGCTTCTTCATTATCAGATCCAGTGAGTTATAGAATACTACTGACCATCTGAGTTTCCTCGGGGCTTTTTAAACAAATTCATTTTTCCCCTAGGAGGCATAGGAAAGAATTTGTATGTTAAGTGACATGGACATTTCTCAGCAGAGTACTCAGCTTAACCCACACACCAGGGCCCAAAGCTAGGCTTGGGAGCCAGAGTCTTGTGATCTTGCACTGAGCCAAAACCAAGCCCAGATTCTTTCTATTCAGGATGAGTTAAATTGCTGGGGGCTCTTTATATATGTGATGGAGAAAGACAGGGTCCTTGAGAAAGAGACCTGGGTCCTGTGTTAGAGGTCAGCTGACCACATCCATCTCAGTCTGTGGTTCAGAGGGGTAGGCACCATAAAAATGCATATGTGAATGTCAGATGCCCTAAATATGATCAAGGATATTGTTCCACTAGACTATACAAAGGGTAATTGTTTTAAATACAAGTTCTTCCTTCACAGTCTCCTAATTAGATCATTACCTTGCACTCAAATATAAATGGTAAAAGTAATAATTTTTTAATGATTACCTCTTGGTATAAACAAGACAGAGACACAGGCAGAGGCAGCTGTAAAAAGCATAAAGGATAAAGGAGCAAAGGACTCACTAAGCTGAGGGGTATTAATGGTTTGTTGCTTGTAAATAACTTTTTCCCCAGAGATCTCCCTATTCTCTGTGTTTTCTCTCTGCATACACTGGCAGCAAAGTGGAGGCTTTACTAAGAGAGTTATAAATAAGGTCAAATTCTTTTAGGAGCTTTTCAGAGTTCCCAAGGCATTCAAAGAGGGGTCCATCTGTTTGCAGAGGTTTCCCATTATGGTCACAGATACAAGTTTCAGCATGTTTCTAGTTAAAAGAGGATCGTGATTTCTGTTTAACATGACAGGGGTAGGTTGGAGTTCTTCACAGTAACTTTCCCTTCACTGATTCATTCATTCATATAGATATTAGACAGACAGAAAGAATGTGTATGGCATGGCAAGGTGTGTGAACTTTGGCTTGGGGATCTTACATCACCCAAAAGCAGCACAACAATGGCTGAGTTATGCAAGGTATTATAGGGCTGTAACATCGCAACACCTCAGATCCCTCCACCTGAGCACTTATTGTACTTCATCTCTCTGTAGAATCCAAGAAACTTATTAGTGAACTTTATCCCCCAACACTCCTACAGGAGTACAAGTTCTTATTTTTCAAGGTAGAAACAATACAAATTAAATTATTTATTCCCTTAGTTTATAGAAGCATCAGAAATATAGACGATGTTTCTATTAGGCCACCCCTTCTTCACATCTTAGACCTGAGGTCTTTAAAAGCCTCACATTGTAAAAGCTGTAGACTTCTAAGTTCAACTCATATTTACATTTTGTTCACAGAAAACATTAATAACATTTTCTTAACTGTTTTTCTTTAAAAGATTAAGAAAAGATACCCTTCCCCACCTTTGGGGCAAATATGAGTCCTTCATTCATCCAGTAACTCATGATCCCTGGATAAAAATAATCACTACAAGCTTTTCCAGGACCTATTTCCCAGGAAAAGGCGCTTTGCCAAGGCTCAGACTTGACCCATGAAATTCAAACAGAATAAATCTTCCATGTGCAGAACATAGCTGGGTTCTGCCTTATGGGATCTGGATGCTGCCCTGAAGTATGAGTCATATGGTTGTATTTGTAAGACCAGCTCATTGCAAATGTCTGGGATGAAAGGCTGTCATGAAGCAGCCCTCCCCATATCACAGGGCTGTGGAAATGTGCAGGGAAATATTCTCCAGCAGGAGAAACCTTTGATTTATAAGTTGTGATGATTTCACCTGCTCCTGAAGAAACACAGTTGCCTCCTGGGCTAGGCAGGTCCATGGCAGGAGTACAGTTTCTGGAGCAGACTGGGGGACTCTGCATACTGCTCCCACAATTGCTAGTGGCAGCTGGGAGCACAGCTCCCTCACTTTGGTGCTCTAAATGTAGACAAGATGATTATTTCTAGTAGTATGCGGTAGGGAAGCACACTGTGAATATGCTTTTCACTACTTTGGGTTGAAGATGGATGTGCCACCAGTTTCTCCTGTGGGGTCAAGAGACGAGTTATAACCACAGCCACAACTCACCTTCCCTTTCCTGCATCACTAGATCTCTGTCCCATGAGGTCACACAAACCAATGAAGTGACAATAGCCATAAGCAGAGACTGCCTGCAGCATTGGCAGCATCATACTGAAGAGATCAAGGAACTGTGGCTGAGCACACTAGCAGACCTCTCAAGTATAGCTCAAGGGATTTGTGGGGTAGAGCATGGCAAATTGAAAGACCACCTGCTCACTCACATGTTTTTTTAGTTAAGCTCACACATATACACCCTCTGCTCAGGCTTTCAGCATTTGGGGGAACAGCAGCAGTTATACTATCTTTCACCCTACATATGCAGTGCCCAAATGCCTGGGAAACCCTGGAGAAGGCATTTTTTTGTGGTGTGTGTGCCTCACCTCTCATCCCTAGCTCTTCAGGGCATGCAGCCAGCCATAGTCCCAGAGACACTTCCTATTCTCCCTTTGTTGTTACCTAGGCAGGACATACCTACCCCAGCAGCACCAGGCTGACTTAACAGACACTTGAGACCCCACCAACTCCAAACATGCAGATATTTGTGCCTGTCAAAAAAACTCAGTCAATTTTGACATCATTTCATAGCCTAAAACCTTGCAAAACTTGGGCATAAAGCTACTACAGCTTTCCCACCACTAGTTTGGCATTACATTGTCTTGTACTAAGCTCTAAATAGTTTCATTTGAGGGCTGACACTGGTGGAAGGTCTTGCCTCAACACAGCAGCAGGCTGTGTGCTACACTCTACAATCTGATATCTTATTTCCTTGGGCAAACACCCCAATTTGTAGAGATCACAAGGGCAGTTTGAAAACAACAGAGCATACAAGTGCGACACATGGTAGGGCACACCGGCCCTGCTGTCACAGCTTACTGCTTGTTCTCTTAGGTACAGCTCTGCCCTCTCGGCCCCATTTGCTAGTACCACATATCCTGCTCTCAGCCAGGACAAGTTTTGAGACTTTGCACCTGGGAAAGAGTAAAATGTTAGTGTTTGTGGCTTCACAGAAGAGTTTTGCTTCACACTGATGTTGTTCAACCTGGTGTATTGTATTGTTACCAATACATGCCTGATTCTGCTCTTTCAGCAAGGACAAATAAGCAGTAAGCTCAGGTACACACTAGAAACCCATCGAGTTTCACTGACTCAGGAGGTTATCACTCAGCAGTCAAACCACCACAGCAACCAGTGCTTACACTCTTAGCCCATCCCAAACACCACATGAAAGAATTCCAGGCTAACCTGTTACACACACCTGTTTCAGCTCCTGCACCCTGGCAACTGGGGGACAACAGAAGCAAATCTAGGGATATAGGACACTGAAGGAGATGGGAGGTAACTTGTTAAAGGACAGTGACTCTCCTGCCATGAATCTGAATCATGGGACTAGGTAGGAGATCCTGAACTACTCAGCTGTGCTGCAGGTGATCAGATTTTCACAGTTACACAACTCTGCACAAATAACCTGACTGGCCCGATTCCACCCATGGTTTCCTACTGGCATCCATCATCTACATATCATATTTCCAAGCAGTCACTGCACATGCTTCCATTTGAACAGTATTTAACTCCTTAAGAGCACTGGATCAGCAGCTGTGAAGCCAAAGATCTCCAGATAGAGCTGAACAGGTATCAGCAGAGCTTCCCTGTGTGGCTGCTTCTGAAGCCTCTTCCACTCTAGAGGCAATTTCTTTGGGAAAGCAGTTAATTTATACAATTATAGAATGCTTCAGGTTGGAAGGGACCTTTAAAGGTCATCTGGTCCAACACCACTGCACTGATATCTTTACCTATATCAGGTTGCTCCCTCTCACTTCTGCAGGAAAGTATGTTGAGGAATGCTAACCACAGGATTTTGCACTGCAGACAGTTGCTCACTCTGACACAGTCTAAAATATCCAAAGTCATTTCACACTGGCCAAGAGCAGACAGTTCTAGTGAATGTTTTTTTTAATATATTGATCTTTTAACACATGAATATCAGAGACTATCATAGCCTTAGAATAAAGCAGCTACTCAAAGTGCTGTAAGTCAAACATAACATGATGCAACTTGACAACTTTTTTAATTCACACCCCTTGCTTTAACTTCTGTAGGTGGTTAAATGCAAAGTCAAGCTTTGACTTGGCCACAGATAGTCCATGATATCCACCAATAATGTGCTTCTCCATATTCCAGATAGAAGATTAGTACATGAACCAGAAAACTGACAGAAAATTGAACCAGAAATTCAAGGAGTACCTTCAAGCATACATCTGCTAAAAGTCCATGGCTTGGTAACTTGGCTAGGGCATCTAGTTGAACCTCAGTTTGGAGCTCATAACAAAGCCCACCACTGGTTAACCAAGGAGCTCCACACATCAGGAGCACAACTGTCTGAGATCCACTTTTCCTAATCAGGATATGTGCCAGCTCTACCATGGTGACAGTAAATGGAATCACACTGCCCAGATCAGAGTGCTCTGTCAAGCCATTCTCCTGCTTACCTATCATGGGCATCCCTAGGTTTTGGTATGGGCACTCCAGGCTGTCTCCTGGTGTCCTTCCGAAGACAGCAGAGTAAATGGCTATCACCATGCTCTTCTTACAGCTTAGCCGCAGCTTGTCATCTTCACAGGCTACTTTACTCTTGTATTCATCTGGAAGGAAACAAACACTTCATTACTCAGTTGATCCAGAGGTGGGCACTCAGCACAAAGGGAGCCTCTCACCTCCCCATGATGAAAGCTTGTCAGAGGCAGCAGCAGCTCTGGGCATACACCCAGAGGTGTACATCAGCTGCCAGCACAATCACAGCTTTACAACTGCATTTGCTAAAGTAGCACGGATCATCTGCACTCTGCATTCTCTCCCTGGCATTATCAGCACATTTAATGAACATATTTTACCCTAGGACACGCCAGTTGCAGTAAACAGCCAATAATTTCATTTTGCAGACAAATAAGTGAGACACAGCATTTGAGTGATTTCCACATAGTGATATAAAAAGCCTTTAGCAGGGGAAGGTAAAAGCCCAATTTTAGACACCTTTCTCACCCACAGATCAGCCCTTTGTGTGTCAGGTATCTAAGTTATGTCACAGCAGCTCAAATGCAAACAAAACTATGCTCATTACCTGTTTTTTCACAGCAGCTCCCCTTTGGCAGATTCAATAGGAGCTATACTTTGCTCATGACATTTGTTCATGTTGGAAGCTGCTCTTTCCTGTTGCACGTACAGATATGCAGAACTGCTCCCCAAATCCTTCTTTAACTGAAGACCAAGAATGCAAAATACACTTTTTTCTTTGCAAGGCTGGTGCACACAGAACAGTCACTCAGTTTACATCTGTCAAGGAGACAGCGACATTATTTCACAAGAAATCATGTAATTCCCTTCTCTTTACTATTATTTGTATTATGGGAACCTCTAGAGGTCCCAGCTTGGAACTGGCCCTCCTCATGTGTGTCTGCCAAAACACCACAGAAGAGAAACACTACTTTGAAGACCTGAGTTTTTACAGATAGACTAATACAAGTGCAGAAGAAAGAAAACAAGAAAACTGAACTGGAGTGTCTACAGTCACCCCAGCCAACCTAGTGCACTGCCAGGCTCCTAATCTCAGGCTCCTAAGCCTCTACAGAGTGACCTTCCACTTGATTATGGTATTCACCATAAGCAATGTAACCACAGCAGAATCTAAATTGCTTAATGGGAAGGGTTCCTGACCCATGGTAACCTCCCAAGCATGATAGGTCACTTCTAAAATGCTCCTAGTTGTATCAGATGAAAATTGTGCTAGAAAGCACACTAAAAAACAAACAGTGCAGATAATCATCAGCCAGTGCCTAAGGCTGCCCCTGGCCCTGTATTGCTTATAGGAATGGACATGACTTTTGTCTCAGTCACTGGTTCTCTATGCCTAATACCATACACCTACCCATACATATGAAAACTTATACAGAGTCTATATGCATCAAACTACTCAGTAACTAAGAATACTAGCTAACAATTCTTTTTCACTTTAATACTTAAATCTTTACATCATGGCTGCTAGTACTTATTGTGACATTTTGGATTATACTGTAACTACAAGGGCAATAATATTTTTTTTCCTAATTGGAGACAAAGAGGAATATTCCACTAAAGTTGAATCACAGAAGAATTTAAGTTGGAAGACTCCTCAAGAGGTCATATGGTTTAACTTGTGCTCAAACAGAGCTAATTTCTACATTAGATTAGATTTTTTTCATAAGAAACTGTACAAAGAAAACATATTATACCAAAATTCTATCATCTTAAAGGTTTCTTCCAAACAAAACAATTCTGTGAAAATAGGCACATGATAATTTAAAAGAAATGTCTAAGAATAAACAATTCCTTGTGCTTTACTTGGAAATTCCTACTCCAAGCCAAAAAAATAGCCCCTGAAAATAGCCTGTTATCTGGTAATCAGAGCATCCAGCTGGAATATGAAAACCCTGGTTCAAATCTTCACAGTCTGGATGAGAACCTTAACCCTAGACACTACTCAGGTACACCATTATCCTTCTTCCTCTGCAACCTTCTCATAAAAATCTCTGAAAGGTCCTAGGTTTTATCCCACTGCAGGGAAACTTTCAAACCTCTAAAATACTTATTGAAAGGGAAACACTCTCTCA
This sequence comes from Picus viridis, assembly GCA_033816785.1. NCBI lineage: Eukaryota > Metazoa > Chordata > Aves > Piciformes > Picidae > Picus > Picus viridis. The sequence continues at coordinate 19,006,798 of CM066576.1, read as the reverse complement.
TCCATCCCAGCAGATTAAGGTAGGATTAAGACCTAATTTGTTCATGGGAGAATCCACATGAAGAACACACATCCTTCAGCAGTATCTATATGGATAAACCCACAACCAGATGAGTGACTAAAATAGTGACAAGAATCAGAAACAGAAGTTCTTTTCAACATCTGAGAAACCTCATAGAGTTGTGAAGAATCAGTCATAACTTTATCTATGTAGCCATTTCATCCACAATCACCATGAAGGCATCTGAATAATACACTAAGGGCTATCTTTACCGGTAATTGTCTCCAATATGATTTCTATTTCTTCTATGAACTTAAAGGGATCAAAGCATGAATCTGGCTATACAGTGCAAAAACTTAACAGAGTGTAATAAAACTTTATAGATTTAATAAAACCACATGGATTCAAGCTAAAGCACAAAGACACAAACATCTGCAACACAACAAGTAATACATAGTTAATGTTAAATCAATATAATGGAAAGGGAGAGTACTTGTGCCTGGCTAAAGTTGTGGAAATATGAAATAGTTGATTAATTTTAGAAAAATATCCATGTTGAAGTGTCTAATGGGTGAGTACCAGGGTCCTCTGTGAAGCTCTTGTTTCTTACAAGGCACTAACTCAGTTTCCTCTTCTGATTTGCTTATTATTAGCTATATGTCCCATTTAACAAGTATAAATAATTCCCTAACCATGTGTCCTGTGGACCCACTTAAAGCCCTTAGAATATTTATTAAATTGTGTTGACCATCCAGAGTCAGGGCTTGCTGTTTGGGAAACTTGACTAGGATTTAAACACCATGAGTATTGCATTCAGCCCAGAAGACACTTGGATGCACAGACATTCATCTCTCTGCTGAAAGTCAGTCCAGCAGTCAGGAGATAGTCAACAAAACTCTGACTCTCACATTTGCAGTTTTTACCCTTGTAGCTGCTCTAGGAAGTCATGGTTAGGGTTTATGGGGGAAGCTGCCTGATGGATGGCTCAAGATACTAGATCAAGGAGGTGAATCTGAGTGCACACTCCTTAGGGACCAACGCAGAATAATATGCTCCTGGCACACTGCAGCGTGGAGTAAGAGGACTGTGCCACCTCAAAGAAATGTCATATGATGGTCACTAAATTTTGACCTAGGAAACACCTATTGGAGCTGCCAGTTCACAAGGCACTGGCTAAGTTCAAAATGGTTAGGGCTGTAGTCCTCCGAGGTGGCACAGCTAGAAGACATTGCTTTCTTACAGGGAATGGGGGGGGGGGGGAAGGATTAAATATTCAGTAGTATTTCAGATTCCAAATAAGTTCCTTTAAGCTTGAACACTGGAGAAGACTCCGTGTTTCTGGGCAACCTGATGGAAGTCTGGATAAAGAAACAGAAAGTGATGTTACAGAGGACACAAGCCTCTGAAAAGTATTTTCTGCTTCATAGCATTGCCACCTCCATCTTAGCTGGAATGAACCAAAGCCAGCTGTCTTTCATCCAGACACTGATGGCTCCCAGGCATTGAACTACGGTAAGGACTGCGATTAATATAAAACAAAGTAAAGAGCTAAGCATCATCTATGTATTTTCTGGTATTTCAACCCATAATAGCTTTACATAAATATTGAAAAGAACCAAGGCAGCGTAAGTGACCTAAGAGAGCTGGGTCTGGGAACGGATCGGCATTTTTCCCTCTCACTCTCCCAAGGAGAATCGGCTTCCTTCAGATCAGTCACAATCGGGTCCTAAGCCTGCTATAACTGTTACAGTCTGGATATAATTCAGCCCAAATGCAAACATTTGTATTAGTGGGTTTCATGTTTCACCCTGAAAAATTAAACATGCTTAAATGGCCTAGGAAAGGTGGCAGTGATATTCAGCAAATGGCTTACTCAGCTCTAATCCCCCATGCAGTCATTTGTAGGGCAACAGAGATTTACCGTGATTAAGATATTTGCTAAGGATAATATCCCTTTTATTACTGCCTGTTTTCAGAGACACTGGCTTAAATATAACTCAATAGAAAGCAAGCAAGAAGGGAACAGCTGCAGGCTTTTCTAGACACATTTTCAGAGGTCATTATATGACATGCTTATAATAAAGCTAGAACAATTATGGGAAAACAATTAGAATGTTTCTAATGGGCGAAAAAGGGTTCTTTCAAACAGTACACTGATCAAGAAGACCCTTTGTAATTACAGGATGTGCACAAGAATATTAAAGTACTGACCTGCAGCAAATACATTTACCCAGTGCCTTAATAACATTTTCACCTATATTCCACAACAGTTTTCTAAATGATCATGAATGAGAAGCACAAACTAAATGTCAGTTGGCTCAATCTCTGAAAGACCTTAGAGAAATAAGCTCCTAAAAATATTTTCCATCTAATGAAGTGATAGAGCATTTTAATGCCAGAGGTCTACCTTACCTAAAATTACATTTTTCAACAGAACTTGTGGGAAAATTTATGAAATTTTCCCAATTAAATTGTGTACAATCAGTGCATAATGGTTGACCCCATTTCCCAGATCAAAGAGCTGGAAATACATGCAAATAGAAATCTGCCTTCTTCACAAAATCCTGAAGGATTTAATATTAAAATTGGGGATCTGAGCAAGGAATGACATTTTGTAGGAAACATCACTTTCCCCACTGCCTCATCAGATCAGAACCTTTTGGCATAGAAGCCTATGTTATCTAGTTTGTAACAGTTAAATTACTGAGGCTGCACCCAAGATGCCAATTCAGAACCAAACTGCACTCCATGTAAGCTAGTAATTTCTCTTTTTGCCTTGCTCACATTCATCCCGGCTTTTTCAGATGCTCCACTGCACACCACCCAAAATAATGAACATTTCTTGCTTGAAATTCATAGCTGTTCATTTATTTTCATTTTGGTTGGAAAATACCTCTAAGATCATTAAGTCCAACTGTCAACCTAACACCACCATTGCCATTAAATCATGTCCCAAAGAGCTGTGTCTTTATGCTTATTGAACATCTGCAGGGATGTGACACCACCTCTTCTCTGGGCAGCCTGTTCCAATGCTTGACCGCTTTTGTGGTAAAGAGATTCTTCCTAATGTGCAACCTAAACCTCTCCTGTAACAATCTGAAGCCATTTTCTCTTGTTCTATCACTCAAGACTAGGAAGAAGAGACCAACATTCAATAAGGTCTCCCTTTATCCTCTTTTTCTCCAGACTAAACGACCCCAGTTCCCTCAACCTGTCCTCATAAGACTTGTGTCATGGATTGAGTTGAATCTGCTGCTGTTATTCATACCAGGATGCAGTCATGCCAGCTTCAGAAATGAAAGTGCTAACTGGAACAAAATATCATGGGGCTTGAAGTTCCGACTGCAATATGAGAAGCGTCCTGTTCGAGTTGCTGCTTCTGGGTTCCAGCCTTTTGAGTGTTGCCTCTCTTTTACCACAGGCATGGCAGCAGAAGGGGTGGGAGTCAGGTAGCTGCTGGTTTTGGCTTTCTATTTTATGCTGGATTTTTCCCTGTATTTAACTGAGCTTCTTCTTCAAATAGGCTAAGCTAAGGTAATTATGCATTGTGATTATGATATTTATGTTATATTAAATCCTTTCCTTATTTCATTATTTCACCCCTGAGCTGTGTGTTGTTACTTTTCCCCTCACTTTTGTGTTGGGGGACCATGCAGGTTAGCTCTTGCGCTGAACCATTATAACTTGTTCTCCAGACACTTCACCAGCTTTGGGTCCTTTCTCTGGATCTGCTCCAACACCTCAATGTCTTTCCTGTACTGAGGGTCCCAAAACTGAACACAGTACTCAAGGTATGGCCTCACCAGTGCCAAGTACAGGGGCATGATCACTTTTCTAGTCTTGTGTGCCACACTGTTCCTGATACAGGCCAGGATGCTCTTGGCCTTCTTGGCCACCTGACCACACTGTTGGGACTAACCATGAAATGTTGCAATGTTGAACACAGTGAGCCAGATGGTGCAAGAGGAACATGCAACCTCTTAATCATAATTAAAAGTCAACAAACTTTTATAGACACTGAGATTTTGCTCATTTCGGCACATTTAGGTAGGATACTTACATTGTGAAAATCACCACATAGCAATTATTTTGTGTAAGCCTAAAGAGAAAAGCCAAGCTAAGGGTTAACCATGGAAATATACTCTTTACTACAGATATAGTCACTCCAGATCATAATTCCCAGAGTCACAGAATGCACCTCTGCAGACCATCTAGGCCAAGCCATAAGTTCATATTGGAGTCAACTAGGGCAGCAGCTTGCTGAAGGTTTTAATACCTCCAAGACTGCACATCTTGTTTGGGCAGCCTGTCCAGTGATTTTGTTAATCATGTGAGAGATGAGTACAGCGAGTAACTGTTACTGGCTTTTCAGGGGGAAGTAAGGAGATGAATCTCCAAGACAAGAAACCTATTAAACCCTAGAACAGACACCTTTCAGCAGCATTCCTGAACAAGAGTGCCTGTGCACCAGGACATAAACAGCTTTTGGAATATCCACTCAGCACCTATCCTTGTAACCTGTGGCCCTCATTTTTAGATAATTTTATTTTCCCCAGTAATCAGCTAGTTCCCAGGACCTTTTATAAGATACAGAGAGGTTTTTGAGTGCATATAGATCAAAGTCAACAGACTTTCAAAATTGAAATAGATAAGTATATCTCAAAGCAGAAAGAGCAAAGGTGCCTTGGACAGCTTTCACTGACTCCTACACTCTACCATGAAGAAGACAACTGGATTAAAAAGATATTTTCTGGTCAGCACACCCCTTCAAAAATTTTCCCCACTCCTATTCCTGTGTTTGTATATTTACTTATATTTCATTTCAAGCAATCATTTGTTATCCGAGCATTTTGTTCTCTTTTACACTTTGGAAGATATTAGAGGATTCTGGCCTCCAAGTCCCAGAGCACAGTTAAATCAACAGAGATCAGAAGTTCTTCATGGCAGCAAATCTGTTTAGACCACTGCACCCTGCTGTGGATCTTTGGGTTTTTTTAGCTTTCAGTTTCCTTTCACTCACAACATGCACATCATATCCTGAGTTCCAGAGCTTCCTCCACATCCATGTGAACCTGCTACTAATGAGAACTTTCAGTTCATCTCAGGATTTTAATAAATCCATATTGATTAAGCCAGAATTCACTTAGGTAAGACTGGGTGGAGGAAGCATTTCCAGAACAGCAAAGGTCTTCAAAGTCCTCAAGCACTGCCTTTGCTCTGCCTCTCTCACAAGCACATAAGCTGTGGACCACCTGATCGTTCCCTCATTTCAACGGCCAGGACCTTAAAGTGATCATCCCCTTTAATTTGAACATTAAAAAAAGAGAGAGAAGAGAGAGAATATCACAAATCCATATATTTTAACAGTATGTAAGTTCAATTTTGCCTTGAGAAACTTTGTGAAGATGTTGTAATTTCAGTTTTAAAACTTGAAGTTTGTTACCCTTGATGGCATGGAGTGCACCGCTTGCTTCTGTGGAAACTAATTTGAAACTCTGAAAGATACAGCTCGATCATAGCCCAGAGTTTTATCAAACAGGCAGTTTACCAACTTCAGAAAACTCAAAAGTGCCAGGTTTTGGAGGTCTGAAACTATTTTGACAAGTAAGAAGACTGTTCTTTGCAAACGACCTTGTCAGATTCCTTTAAAATTACCCTCCTGATGCACCCATCCAATTTGCAATGTTTAAGAGGCGCCTTTCCCCGCTGTCACTTTCATTAATCTGAAGTAGTTATCTTTTTATACTCTGCTGTGCAGAGGCTGCAAATTAACTGCTACATTTCATTTCCAAAGTAGAGTTCAGATGCACCTAGCTGCACTTTCCTCTTGGACAAGCAGAGGTATATGGTTATTTAAGGAGGGAAAAGGGAACAGTATCAAACTACACGCACTAGACTGTGAGAGAAGAGCTAAATAAAACACTTGTGAGCCCAGGACAAATTCCATTCTCAGCCTACTTCTTATATTAATGAATTTGGGCTGATATTCTGAAGCAGCCGTGAGTAATGAATTCTGCCACCTGAGCCTCTGCTTTGTAACTTATTAGTCCTCCTTTCAAGGACCTGGATAGCTGACGGCTAAATTTTAGTGAAATTTATCAGAAATGTTGAGATGACAAACATAATTAAGACTCTATACTACATTTTTAGGAACTAGCAGCCAATCACTGCAGAGAGCCAAATCAGTGCCAAAACTGGGTGTAATTGTCACACTGTCTCACCTGCCAGCCAGCACAAATGTAATACCTGGCAGATTAGCATGGATATAGGTCTGGACTAGCTTCCCTATAGGAGGCAACATAGGAAGCATGGTGGAAAAGTTTGTTACTGTAATGAGAAGATGAGATTGATGCACTAAGGAAAAAGTTATTTGAATATGTAAGGGAAAAGCTTCAATTGTACCACTGCTCACAGCACTTTTCTTCTTCTCCTCTAGTGATGGTGTACATCTGGAGTAATGCTGCTTAAAGTTATTATTAAAATAGCTGAAAGGGAGAATTTAGTCTTATATCATTAAAATGGTCTTCTCTAAATGTTAAAATAATGGTGATGATAATTCTGACACAGAATCATTAAAAGGATACCTGATTAATATTTTTACACATAATCCATTGAGTTGCCTAGAGCATAAAACATGAGAAAATGAGGCCTACTATATTAAAAGCTAGTTCACTACTGTCCTAAATAATTAAACATACAGTATTCCCTCAATGGATTTTCCTGGGAAGGAAAAAAAATGTAGCTGGGAGAAATACAATTACCAAATCTCCCAGATTTATCATGGATGCTTTAAAAGTCCCAGTTCCCACAGACATGATTAGATGACAACCTCCAGTGCCTTTTGAGTAGTCATAGAAATAACTGCATAATGGAGAAGAGCTTGATGCACCATTGGTATGATGAAAACCTGAAAATATCAGGAGATACCTGTTTTTAAAATGTATAACTAATTTGAAAACCAAAGTAGGACTGATACTGACAAAATACTGAAGGAGTCCAGAGTATTGCTAAGAGTCCATTACCATGCCTCTATCCCAGGGAAGATTTACTATTCTCTGCTTCTTTTCTGAGAGACATTTATTTGAAAAGAGTGATTGATCTATATTTTATCTTGAGTAAATCCAAATACAGGACTTCCTGCAGAATGCACTGTATAAATTCACTTCACAGTTCCATGAGGCCTACACACATGGTTTAAACTGTGGATTCAATATAACAGATCCAAATGTTCACAAAAGTAATTGTTTGCAGCATCTCAGTGTAGTTTAGGAGCATAATATTTATGTGGCATGGTTTTCTTCTCACAGTTATTCACTAGTATGCCAGAAAATCTTGAAATCTGTCTTTCAGAGATGCAAGCCTTTACCACAATAAGACTGTGATTTAGCCTCATGGGTTTCATTTTCTAAAACTTGGTTTCCTTGTGTTTATTGTGATTAGTTGCCTAAAGGAGAAGCCCTTGGCTCTTCTGGGGAGGTGTCCGGATCACTTTGTCTCTGGCAGCAGCCAAAGCCCACAGTACCTAAGGATGGGATGTATCTCCTGAAGTACGTGAGGGCAGAGGCTCCCATCTCCTTCTGGAAATGCTGTTGTCTCACCTGCTCCAGAACAGAAAGACTGTGGTATACCCTTTCATCATCCTTCACTGAATAGTAATTACTTAAAAGGGGGAAGGTTAACCTTGTTTTTCAGCTGCCACTACACAGAATGCTCAAATGATAGTAAGCAAAGAGGATCTATAAAAGTCACAGCTCTATGATTTATACAATTTAGGACAACTTCACAATTCATCATGTTTAGTCTTTCACATCTGCATAGTGGAGACCTGATCCATTAAAGAGAATCTTTCCATCTATATCAGTAGAGAGCACCCTGGTCTTCACTGACTCCTGATGTCAATCAGGGCTGACTGACAAAGTTTGAAAGAAAACTTTTTTTTTCAATTTATTATTATTATTATTATTAACTCTCCCAAGTGAGCAGCAGTTTCCTTCTCTGAGGGGGCAGAATCTGGCAATAGTCTCTGCATTTGCTGACAACAAATTCACATGGACTTTTAATACTATTCCTGCCACTCAAGTGATAAGTGTGCTACAGCGATGGGGCTATTTGATTGATGCAATCTCTGTGCATCAATGGCTTAAAATAATATTAATCATGAGTATTAATGTTTCTCAGCTCCCGATTATAGGCTGATGGATCTGTGCTTTGTTATTGATAGCATTCTTTTATTTACACCCTTTCCTCACCACAGCATTTGCTGCCTGGAGTTTTATTGCCCTTATAAACTCCCACTCCCTGTGCCACCTTAACAGTTTTGAAATAATACAGATAAGCAAAGGCAAGCTGATGAATTCAGGAGGTAAAAGACTTATTCTGTTGCCTCAGTGGCTGGGCCAGAATGACGTGCCCATTAAACAACCCTCACTCCATCGTGTTGCTTTGGAAAACCTGGCCCACCAAAAAAGCAATGTAATGAACAATACAGTGAACTTCTCCTGCCACCAATAAACCTGTCTTACCAAGGAGATTAATGCTTTTCTGGAAGGGTTGATCACTACTGAATTACTCGTCTATCCCAGCACTAAAACCAGTCACCAGTGTTACATTCAGGTCTCTCCCTGCTCTCATGTGAAATTTCTGCAGTAACTCTGCTCTTCCCATAGCTCTCCACTCTTCTCACAGCATTTTGCAAATTCTGCCTAGAGATTGAAAGCACTGAAGATGCATGATGAGACCAGGCTTTTTGTGCCATATTCACTGAATTTAACAGAAAAGTTGTAATGTTTTGCCAGCAAAGTCAATGGCAGAGCCCACAGTAGATTTGATACTGAAGGGAATTAAAGGTGAACTAGATACATTCACTACAAGCCTACACGGCCTTTCCAAAATGTCCTTTCCACACTTTTCAGCCAATCCAGCTGAAATGTGATGAGCAGAACCGACTAATTCCCCAGGAGACATAAGACAGCTTCACATTCATCAGCAACTGTGTACCACTAACACAGAGGACGTCTTTGCAATTCTTTCATAGCTGGAAAAGCCCTGCCACAAGTAATGGTATTCTTCTGTTTGTACAGGTTTTGGAGCACAACTAGCAAAAAAAAAAAAAAAAAAAAAAAAAAAAAATTAAAAAAATAAATCCACACAACCTCACAAAAAGGCAGACACTCCTGGGACACACAATGGCATCTCCATCACTGTATGAGAGTGTGAAAATTTGAAGATTACATTTTTTTATCATGAGATCATCTAATTGTAATTCCTAAATGATTTTATAAATCAGTTGCTTTCTAAACAAAATGTCCTAGGGCTCTTAAGGAAAACAGTTACTTGGGTAAGATTTTGGCAAGGACATCAGGATGGTAATTCCCACATTAACATTTCACAAGAATTTAGCTGGGCCTCTCAGATTGGAATTAAACCTACAGTGGAGGGAATGACTGCCTGCTCTCTTCAATACATGTGTCCAGGTCGATTTTCAGCGCAAAAGTTTTCCCATAAATCAAAGCTACAAGTTTTGAACTAGAACAAAGTGACCTCCCTCACCCCATTTATTCCTTCAACCCCTATACAAACTTCTGCCACTTCACCCTTTGCCAAGAAACGCAAGTTTCCTTTCCAGATGGATTTCTCAGAGCCTTGATGTGCCTTTCACAGATATGTTTTTGTATTGTCACAGAGGGATTTGTGCTGCAATTGGAGCCCAGGTCACAATCCAGGCTTGTGGAAACTTCAAAGTCTTTAGCTTACGTTTGTGAATAGAAGGGAGAGCAGCAACGTTTGGCTTTACACTTTGTTACATCTCTGGGACAGTTAATACAGGGAGGCTTTACACCCACAGAGCCTGCAACTATCACATCCAGCTGCTTCACACAGCACTCTAAAATTAAATTAAAAATAATAATAATTGGGGAAAAAAACTCTACTGGATGGAAAAATTTGTCTCCTAGAGTCCTTGAAATCAGAAGCTAAAGTAGCAACTGCACAATAGGAAGAAGCGAAAATACCACTATAGCACTTCAGGAGGCTGTTCAGAGCTGAGAAGGGGACAGCAAATCCAGCATGGAAATGGCAGAAGAGGAGACAAGAGAAAGGGACTACATGAAAGACTCATGGGGGAAGACATGTAAGTAGGGTAGGGCCCCTCTCCTTTCTCAACAGCAAATGGCCAGGCAACACATATCATCCTGAGTAATCCCTTTGCAGAGCAAGGCAGGAGCTTGTATCTCCATTTTGTTCAGGAGTATTGGCACTTTTGAAACAGGCAAAAAAATAACCAAAAAGCCACATGGGGCAAACAGATGCTTTGCAGGGGCAGATTGATCCCTGACTGTACAACAGCCCAGAGCAGTGAAAGACCCCAGTAAAATCAGCCTCAAAGGTATTGCTGGGGTGTAGAGAGGTGAAGTTATTTCTTCAGCATGACTTGGGCAGCCCCATAGATCCTATTCCCACCCAGGATTAGACCACATAGACTAGAAAGTCTGGCACACAGACCAAATATTTCCTAGTTTACAATAAGAAACAACAGGACACATTCTCTGCCTCTAAAATGAGGGGGACAAACAAACACCAAATTGTTTGAATAATATTGGTGAATCCAGATCTCAGAGTGAAATCATGTTAGACCAATTAAATAGTATGTCAAATCCCTCTAATTACATGTTCTTGCAGCCTACTTGGTAATTACACTTAATGGGTCTAAATTAAATCAGCATGTTACCTGAGAAGTAATTGGATTTGTGTGCAATTTTTTAATGATCCTTAAAGGTACCCTGGAGATTGAAGTCCTCTGTGTGTTCAGGGCTTGATCCTAGGATTCACTGAGCTTTGGGAATGGATCTTGGGCTGCACTGGCCCTGGTAAAGTAAATGTGATGATCCTCTGGTGCTGAGGCCAGCTGGCATGGTACAGCCCACAGCCATTCTCATCAACTATTTTAGCCTCTAAAACAGGTTGCCCATATCCAGACTTCCCACTGAAAACCAGCCCTAGCCAGTGCTAAATGCCAGATGACATTTACAGTGACAGAGAACAACTTCAGGCTTCAGGGCTACAGCAATCCGACCCAACCTGACCTGCAGGATCCCTCTAAGGACTCGCCATTGAGACTGCAGATAGCAGGATAATTTGCAGAGGAACTCTATGTTTAGAGGCACAAGTCATAGCTGAAATCTGCTGAGACCTGTACTGTGCTTTTCAACATCTTTCCAAAAGTTGGCACATATCAAAAACTAAGGCCCACAACCTATTGGAAAATAAAATAGAAACTAAGCCCCTATATGCTTTGATGAACCTTGGCCCTCACAATACATAGGAGCAATAAATAAGTCTCACCTGTCACAAACTGAGACAGAATAGAGCATTTTATTATTTCTGGTCTCCTTAAACAGCCTATACCTTAAAAGTGCACACACACACTGTGTTTTTTTTATTTACAGGCACAGAGAATACTCAGGACTGCCAAATATTTGCCATTTCAAAGCAGTCCTATGCACATATCTGATTCCTGTACACACGAGTGTCTGCAAGATTCCAGATACATTGATTGAACCAGAATGGACCATGATTAGCACAAGACTTCCAAAAAAACACACAAGCTGTTGAATTTCTCAGTGTTACTACTTAATCAACAATTCTCTTAACTATTTCTTTGAAGTTCTAGGAGCAAATCACAGCACTTCAGCCCCAAATCTCTGTAGGAGTCTTCCATGCTTCCAGCAGAAGCAGTTTTAGAGCAACTAGCGTAGTAGAGATTCCCCCCACTGCACCATTCCCTGCAGCCCCATCATTTAGATAATCTGGGGCTTTCAGTCTCAACATGATTTGCTGCCTTCCATCTCCTTGAAATTCTTCTGCCCATGAGAAACCAAAATAGCACCTTGCCTCATAAGTGAACTCCATACAGCCATTGAGCATTGAAACCACTAGATTTCATATGAATGTAATGTCAGAGGCATAACTGCAGTGACAGTAGCCAGAGGGAATGAGTGCACCATCTAGTTATTCTTCAGCAATAGTACAAGTAAATGCCACTAACTTCAGTTTTGCTTTCTTTCAAGGAAGTCTTTCACTTCAGATAACTACCTCTATTCAGGGACCTATTTGAGGCTCCAGTATGATTCAGAGTGGGAGGCATTGGCCAACCTCATTTTATGTTAAAGACATCCTGTCCAAGCTCTGCAGGCCCCTTCCCAAGGCACCTCTCATACCTGTATACAGGCAAACTTACATTCATTCTACCTAGGTAGGTGCTTTCTTCAGGGGCGTGGTCCCACCTGGCTCCCTTAATAAGCAAAGGAAGGAAAGAAATGTTTCTAGAGGACAACTCAGACTTCAAATACCTTCTTTTTAAAGCATTTCTGTCACATCTGCAGTTAAAAAGAGCAAATTCAGGAGCAGAACTCAAAAAATTGTGTTTGCCTTTTGATAAAGCTACGGATGGAGCCATGTGCCAGGCACTGAGCTCTTGACAAGAACTCCCTGGTGCTCTTCATTTACAACTATGTGTGCTCAAACTTTCTGGAGCAGGTCAACTCTTCATAGGACCACAGCTCTTGGAACCAGCTCTTAAACATATAATGGTTTACAGCACATAAACAATACTCAAAAAAGCCTACCAAAATGTTTCAAGGCCCTGTATTTTGCATTCAAAAGGGCCATGTTTCTTCACTCCTGTCATTAACTTCTCTACAGAAAGGTGAAAAGGCTTACCGAACTCACACAAGCATCAGATTCTATTTGTGGGACTCAAAATTAATGTTTTGAGTCATCAAGAAAAGGTTGAGTGTGTCCTAGTATCTCTGTGTAAAACCAATCCTCACATATTTCAAACCTTGCTATTAACCCAGTGGGTTCTGATTAAAAGTTTGCCCAGTGGCTAAGAAACAATAATTTGTGTCAGTTTGCCCTCTTTCACCTTGCAAAACTGGAGCTGCCTGAAAAGAAAATCTCTTGGGGAAATGTTTCCAAGCAGGTTTCCCTGCTCTCTGTCAGGAAAATCACCTAGCTAGTACACACTCATTTTCTAGCATATCTGCAATTAGCAAAGAATGCCAAGCCATAAATATTTATGCACAGATGGAATCCCAAAGTACCTTCAGAAGTTCAGCACAGGCCTCAATAGTCAGATATCTCAATCAAGCTTTGATACAAAACCTGCAGGTTCAGGAGGACTTGTCAGAACACCCTGCTAATCACCCCTATCTTGGAGATGCATTTCTTACCCAACAAGGGATGTTACAACTACTCTTGAAAGCCTCACAACAAATGCAGGTGCTTCATTACCTACTTTTCATTAGAACTCCTTACAGATCTTGCCAGATCCCTTCGCTTCATTTGCACAGGGCTCTGCACACTGGGGCAAAAAGGCTCAGAAGCAGCACAGAAAATGCTGCTGACAGAGTCTGTTTCCACTTTTGTTCCCAACCTTTTCTGAAATCAGATATATTTTTCTTTCCTGTGCAAGTTTTTTTTTTTATTTCTTCTCCAAACATTTTGCTGATATGATGGTGGAACCATGTTAGTTATGTCATCTAACAGGCTTGAGATTAGGCTGATCTGAAATGTCATGTGCAGACTATTAATTTAAATAGAGTCAAGTCCTGCTTTCCAGATGAAATTTGTTGTCGCAGTTTGGCCACTACCAAACCCTATTTATCTCAAAATGAATGTGTCTGCTTCCTAAGCACTGATGGAGAAAGGTGCCCAAGCTGTGCTAAATCCCCTGGTAGGGACAAGAAGGTGCTGACTGTCCTGGGCCAAAGCCACAACAGGTTCAGTCCTCCACAGCACGCATGATTGCACTCACAGTATTCAGGCACTGGCCCCAATTAACTTAAACACAGCTAATGAGATCACACAAAACATAGGTTAACATTTCCCAGTCTGACCTGGAAACAATCAAGAGCTGTCTTATGGCATGGTTTTTGCCTGGTGAGCTTCCTATTGCACCACCATCTCCAGTACATGCCTTGGGCACCCAGGTCTGAAGTCTTTGCCCGTGCAAAAAGCTCCTGCTGGCTCTGGAGGGGCAGTCAGAGAAGGGACAAGACCCACTAGTCTACTGGGACAGAAGGACAGCAGCAGATGGGAGCAGGAGCAGCCCACTCACCACCAACAGCATTAGCTCAACAATGGCAAAGGCTTGCACTGGCAAAAACAATCTACAACTTGGGTTGCCAGTGAGGAGGAAGGAACTAGAGCAGCAGTACCCCAGCAAGGTAGCAAGTGAGGGGGAGAAACTAAATGCTCCATACCAGAGAGGTAATGTTACACCAAAAATAGAGGCAGAAGAGAATGAAAAGTCCTAGAAGGCCTCTCTGGTGAGTATTAAGCATGAAAGTCTTTTGATCTTGCCAGAGCAAACAGATTTGGTAGTGAGGTACTTACTTGGCCTGCACTTGTACCACACGATGAGGTACTTGCCGGTTCCAGGGCACGGATCTGCACCGAACAGTCGGCTATTGATGAGAAACTGGCAGCTCCGCCTGTCCTGGCACTCATCCAGCATCTTCTACAGCCAAGGATGCACAGAAGAAACAGAGAAACAAAAGCACTTCAGTATCTCTACCAAATAAAGACAAGTTGGAGATCAGCAAGGCCATCCTTGCCTCCTCAACCAGCCCTGGCTCAAGGCAGGCAATGGTACTCAGACCAGTGGGCACCACAGGAGCTGTGGACTAGGAGAGAACTGAACGCTGCACTGTTTTAAGGAGCATGATTTCTTTTCCTTTCATGTGTGCAAAAGGAAGGGTTTGCACTGGGATGATCACAGAGATTGTTAAATATTTGCATGCAATTTAATCACAGTATAAGGCAGTACTGTCCCAAGAAGAGCATACAGATATAAATCAGCATTGACAATTTAAAGCAGACTCTAACTCTGCCACCACAATTCTGCTTCCAGTTCCTGTGGAAGATGCAGAATTTCAGCCACAGATCTCGAGAGAGCTCGTCTCAGTTATATAAAAGCTTTGGCAATTGCTGGTATTCCAATAATTAGTAGTTGTGTTGGAAACATTGTTATACAGCCAACTTAGTTTTTAATAAGGCTCACTCCTCTGCCTCTATGATTGTCATGTTCCTTTCAGCTAAACTCAGCAAGGGCCTGTGAGGTGGAGGTTCAACCCTCATCAGTATTTTGGGTCCTATCCCATTTTCTGCAGTGTTTTTCCTCTAGTACTTGCTCCCCACTTCTCTATTCATAGCACTCATGAAAAATCCATCTCAGAATCCACAGGGGCAAGACATTCTGTCTCCTACTCGAAAATAGCTTCATTAAGAAAGATTAATGATTTCTTTTAGCCCTATGATCCTTTAAAGCAGTAGTGGGGGAGACAATATTATTAAGGGGCAGTAATTAAGTTTTAAATTCAGCTGGATGGCTTTGGTGTTTTTTATGTACTCCTGCAGACTCCCTAAAGTGCTAAAATTACCATAATGTTTGCCTGACACACATGAACCTGTCAGAGCATTTTGAGACCACAGAGCGAGGTAATCCACCAGCCTCACTAAGTCCCTGCAATGCAGACCTGCGAAATCCAGTACCAAAACAATTAACTTTCACTTGCAAGGAGGTGCTAGTAAATCCTTTCTCAGAAATTCCTCCAGACTCCCCTGGTCTCTTTTGTCTTCTCACTGTTCCCTTTTCTTAAATCTACCTCGATATTTGGCCTTTCCCACAATCTCATCCCTGTGCCATTATCATAAAGGCTGTTTGCCACCCAAAGCAATTTTCTCTCTGCCTCAGTGACTACTCTCTATTTCTGAGATCTCCCTGAACATTATATGTGTGTGTATATATATATATATATATATATATATATATATATATATATAAATAAAATTATTAAGATTATATATATATGTAATCTTTAGTATTATTACTCTGAATGTCCATCTCCAAAGAACAGGGAAAATAGATGTTCCAGTTTCAAATGCAATTGGAAACTGTCTCATTTGTGGTTGCTCATAACTTCCTAAAGCTTTCACATTTTGGGCTGACACATGCAAGAATTCATGCCTGCCTCAAGTCTGACCTTCATTTTAAAGTTCACAATAAGAAAATTCAGATCTTTTCTAGTATGCAGAGAACATATACTGTTGTTTTCCATTTACGAAGGTAATAAAATCCAGGCAATGAATTTCAAAATACAGGGCTTAGGATGGAAAGGTGAACACTGAAGGAGGTGCCTAGGAGCATTAGCCCAAACTTGACCATCATGTTAAAATGCTTAGAAGCAGCATATTCTTTTCTCTGGGCTCATGAGGGTTGATTGCTCACTCAGTATGTGAAATTTCATTTAAAGCAAAATTCAATGAGTTGCAAAAGAATGTAATCAAGGCCTCTATGAAGATACTTCTTTTGATCTCAGAAAGCAAGTGGAACATCTCTTGAGTGCTTCACATACAAAGAGAAATCCTCTTCGAATCACTGTAGACCTGAAGGGATTTGCTGGTCCTAGACAGTCACAGCTGTGTTTACACCCAAGAAGTGATAAGAATGTGGAGCAAAGGAAAAGAAGCAGTACCCTGAATGTTTTCTTTCTCACAAAGGAAGCTTTCTCCCCTCAAAGGCAGCAGAATTTTCCGTCAACAAAAGTATTCATGGCAGATGAGTGGGATTTTCAGAAGTCTTCAGTACTGCATAATAGGTACTATTAAAACCAGTGGGACACCCTGGGTTTTAGCAGAGGCTGAGTTAGGCCAACATAAAGCCTCTTGGAAAACTTCAGTTCCAATGTCTAAGCAGCACTTGTTCATCTGTCCTCAGGCTCAGCAACAGGAGTGAAGATGATTACTAACCAACCTTAGAGAGCAATCCACGCAACAGCCTTCATATATTACCACTTTGTCTTGCTCTGCTCTGACTTTTGACAGCTCTTGCTTACTCCACCTATTCCATGTAAGTAAAACCTCCTGAGTTTAATTCCTGCAGTATGCAAAGTAAAACAAAACCCTAGAGAGAAGTCTGTACCTAAATTAAGAACCAAAAGTCATCTCTGCTGTTGTGAGATCACAGAAAAAGGGAAGTGTTTTTGAGGCTAAATATGCCTTTTTACTAATTGTTTCCCATTAGCTACAGTTTCAACTTAATTTGATGCTATCCATGACTCCAAGAAGTTATTTCACAAGAAGACAGAAATCAGTATTTCTTTTTCATTCATATAATTCTACTGTACCTTCCCCTGAAAGGCAACCATTTTCCTGGAAATCTAAAAAAAAACATTGTGATTTGATTTCCTGCAGACTGTTTGAGTAAAATCTCAGGCATAATGAAATAGATCCATAGAGAGTAAAAAATAAAATTAAAAAAAAAAAATGTTCAATGCTTAATGATCAGGAACAGATAGATAGATCAATGCTTAATCAGGAACAATGTGAACTAAATTAGCTAGCAACGGTTGACTCTGCCACGTTCTTGATTACAAAGAACAAAGATGTTACACCAGCACTAATATTAACTCAAACACTTGTGTATATGATATTTACCTATTATTGCATACACAGAAACCTTCCTCCCCACTGCTTGCATCAGTATGTGCCATATACAAGCATCTTCTTAAACACTATGTAAGCAGCAACTCCACTGAACACGGATGACAAGCAGATCCACTACAGATACACTTCCCTTGCAGGTCCAGTGCATCTGGGGTTTATAGAAGCTCTTACAAACCAAAATCTTGGCTTTCTGACCTTACTTTCAGAAATTACACTTCTAGGAAATATCAGAGCTCTGGCCGCCGTCAGTTGTTGGTGCTGAAGTATTTGCAAATGCTCAGCTAGATTGACACCAGGAAGGCTGTTTAGTGTGTGGGAGTGAGGGAATGTCCTGAGCTCACATGGCTTTTGCTTAATGTCTGGGAAAATTTAGGCAATTCACTTTACATTTGCCTTGTTTTTCTGGCTGTATCTGTCAGCTGTAAAAGTGGGAAAACATGAGCACAAGCCAAACAAAAAAGAGGCCCACAAACCATTCAAACTTGCACAGAAATGGCAGCGGACACTCAGAATCATCCCTAACCAATATATATCATCAGCTCTTTCTGTCATAGGAATCTGGTAGACCCCTGACTAATGCAAAATAAAGTTGTACTGGATTATGTTATAAAAATCACTCCAGCTGAAGAAGGTAGCAGAGGAATTCCTGTGTGGCATGAAAGGGGAGGGAAGACACATTAATTGTATTGTGCCATTTTATAATTGCCTTCCAGTGGTAAATAAAGCCTGAGGGCTGACAGTGCTCAGGAGGGAAGTGGTGGCTGTTTAAACCCATCCCATTCTCTGGTTTATGACTAAGCTAAGAAGCTGCAAGATTTAGAGATAAGAGAGCAAGAAATGTGAATTCAATTAAAACAAACACTAATCTACCCTCTGTAATTTATGCCCTGGATTAATCTCACTGCAATGACCCGAATCTTAAACCGGGAACAGCCTCAAGCTCAAAAACATGTCTTTCTAGTGGGCACTATGGGATGAAACATTTCTTAGATAACAACCTTTTAAATCTGGAACCGGATGTGAGCTCTGCAAGGCTGTCCTCAGCCACTCCCAAGGGTGCACTGATTTTTATTCTGTCTCTTTAACTCACTCTTCAAGGAGCACTCCACTTGCATGCCTAAGATAAACCACAGCTGAGCTTACCGCCCAAGGCAATTAAACTTATCTCAGTTCTTAGTCCCTTGCAGTAGTTCATAGATTCATCACATGATGAAACTTTGGACCCATAGAAGTCAATGGTGAAACTCAATGAGAACTAGGATTTGCCACAGGGCTGCTCTCAGTACAGCCTCTGTCATCAAAGGAACATAAGGATGACTGCAGGGTATGTCAGTCAGGCATGAAATTACGCAGAGCAACCCCACTAAATAATTGCTCAAATTGTATGTTGCTGAGAATAACTTGGAAAGCAGACTGCATGAGTGGATAAGACCTGTATACAGTCAAATGAAGATGGGCAGAGATTTGTACTAAGAATTTTATGCAAGAAGATATCAGTAATTAGAAAAAATATATGAATTAACATTTTTAGGTCAAATTCAGACCAAGTATATCCATTATAGTGGAGTTACACAAACACCTATACTGGTGCACATCCATGAGTTTTGTAGTGATTAAGAAGTAAATACAACAAACAAGTCAGAATGAATTGCCCCTAGAAAGCCACACAGCACAATGCATTCATAGTGGTTTCATGTCACATTTAATTTGAATATTGATGCTCTTTTATATACCCCTGAATGTAGGTATTACTTTAAAACACACTGTAAACTTCATAGCTACAAGTTGCAAACTTATTTACATTTTTCCAGTTATCTGAAGATTGCACATTCATCTCTGTTCAATCACACAAATTGCTCCACAAATGGACCAAGATTTTCCAAGAAATCAGCATCAGGGAAGGACAGACTACATGAGAAAGTGAAATCCATGTTGATGAGATACAGGCTACCTGCCTGTGGCTTGATCAAGCAACCTTCCCAGCCTGCTCTGCCAGAAAAGAATTCAACTTTGCCCAAATTACTGCACTCAATCTGTGCATCACATGAAGAAGGGATCAAGGGTCCTTAATCCTAACTGATGATGTATGGCAAGTTTTAGTACTCTTCTAGCTATCTCTCATCACTCACTTTGTAACACAGAGCTGGCAGAAGGGAATTATGCCCACATATTTGGTGACACATTAACACACCAGACTGTGAAATAGAGAGCTGAAAACTGGGCACATGTTCCCTTTCATCAGCTCTGATATGGGAGTAATAAACACTAGGAGGGCAGTAGAGTAGGCAGCAGTGGGATGGGATGGGATGCTAAAACGCAACAGCAAGATTCACCACAGTTCCTCTGGCATGGCCTTGAAAGAGCCCAGAGACATTGACTCACAAAGAGCAGGCACATGCTCAGCGCACAGAACAACTTGATAAAAGCTGCATTACAACTATCACCTAATTAACATTACCTACATTTCCTAACAGTAGGAAACTCAATCTGTATGCGGGGCCCACTTCAAAGTGAGAAAAATTCTAAACTGAAGAGATGCAAAACGATGTATAACCAAAAGCCATGGGAATTAAAGAAAGGGAAAGCTTAAAACACAAAGTGGGGAAAAAGTCATTGAGAGCAAACCATTACACTGTCAAGCAGGGTCTTATTGGAAATGATGAAGCTCCATGACTTGGAAAGTTTAAATTTAGAGTAAACAAAGCATTAGGAAGCTTACACCCCAGGGAGCAATCTGGTCTCAGCAGGGAGACAGGCTGCACCGGCCAGCTCTGCTTCCTCTTCTGCAGTACATAATCACACTGCTCTGATGAGCTATTGCAGTCAAACCAAAGGTTTCAAAGATTTGAAAGTTTAGGGATTATCTATGACCTCTGCATCAAGCAGTTCTTCTACCTGCAAATAATTAGCTTGGGGAAAGGCTCATCACAGAGTTGTATTTCAGACTGGATGAGATTCATGAATGAAGCTGCACTGGTTCTGTGATACTTAGGAGCAACTTTGGCACTATAGTAACCTCTTCTGGACCCTGAGATCTCTGCTCACCATCCTCTGTAAAGTAATTAACATGGTGTGAGAGCTCAAACCACTCTTCAATTCACTGACATTCTGAGAATGAAACTTTCCTTGTTCATACTGTTTGCAAGCTGTGGAGATCATCTAATAGCCAATATGACAAACAGTAGTTTCTCTTCCCAGTGACACTGATGACCCATATTCATTCTTTCTATCATTTTCCTCCCTCTTTTCCCTTGACCATCATAATCTTACAGATACTTAGAGTCATAAAAAAGGGCCCTTTCTCATTTCTCACAGGAGGGACCCAGCCTAAACTGCCACACTTAGCATGCCAGCAGCCACTGACATGACCTTGGCCTACCAAGAAAGCTAGAGCAGTTGTATCATTTTCTTCTGCTTTTTATTTTACTCAGCCACACTGTTAATCCACACTACTTGGGGAATATAAAAGTCTCCTCAGAAACAGGAATGCACACAGACCTTTCAGCCTCATCAGATTGTTATCAACAGCTGCCCATGCTTTGAGAGTCAGGCAGCTACTGGAAAAATCTTCTTATCTTTCATGGAAGAGGTCATCTCCCCTTTGCTTTCTATGACACATGCCTTCACGATAGATGCAAATAAAAAAGGAAGAAGAAAGACTTGGAATCCTCTGATTTGCATGCAAGAAATCTGATCCCTTTTGTACCACTGCCTCACATGCTGCTGGAGCAACAGCAGGAGAGAGTAGCAGCAAAGGTGTCCTGTATCTCACTTACAGGACAAATAGAAATACCAAACCAGCAGCACTAGTGATTCTTGTCACCAACAACTGCTTGTCCTGGAGAGTGTTGAAAGAGGCACAGGCTACATGCTATGCCTATGCTGCTTTCCTAAACTGGCTAATCTTTCTAACAAGAGGCATGACTGAGATCCAGGGCACCTTCTAAGAACAGCTCCTCTCAGGGAAACAAGTCAAAAGGGAAACATTGCCTGCTGAAATGCTGTTTCCTGGTGATTTCAGTATATGTATGTATAAAGTTAGCCTACAATGTCTGATGAATAACTGGCAGCAGAAACACCATGAATAAGCAGCACCTCTTCAGGGCTTTTTACTTTCCTTCTAAATAAGCTTTGCTCCAAGGCTTTCTGCTTTTCTTCTAAATAAGTTGCGGTTTTACCCTTCTGTCAGCTTACCAAAATGAGAATATTGCAGGTAATCTGCTGTAAAATGTAATCTAGTTTTCTGGTAGTAAGCAATAGTTTTAGTTTAATCATTAACCCTTCTTCCATACAGACCATGAGTAGTTTATCACTGAAAACAAGTAGCAAGGGGACTACTGATCTAGGAATGAGCAGTTGTGGCAAGCTTCACCAAACCTTCTCCAAACCTTCTCCTCTTCAGCTGAACAGGTTGCTTCAAATACAAATGTGCCTCCATGTGTTTTCACAGGAAAAGGTGGACATTGCAAGCTTG
Organism: Picus viridis; assembly: GCA_033816785.1. Taxonomy (NCBI): domain Eukaryota; kingdom Metazoa; phylum Chordata; class Aves; order Piciformes; family Picidae; genus Picus; species Picus viridis. Next base: position 18,984,819 of record CM066576.1, on the reverse strand, counting down.
GCCCTGTCCTCTGTGCCAGCATTTATGTGTTCATCTAAATAAACATACACTGCTGCTGTATCTATTTATCAACTTCCTTATTTCCCTAGAGGTAAGATCTCATGAGATGTCCTCGTGGCAGGAATGTGCAAATGTGTACAGTAGTGTGATAGGTGAGAGAACCAAAGCATAAGGCAGAGGCTGAAGCAGATGAGGATCATGCCCAGCAGATCTTCTTGAAGTAAAAGGCATCTCCAGGTGTTCCCATGCAGCTTACCTTCTTCTCCATACTCTCACACTAAAAAATTAGACATTGGGCAGATTAAAAATGGGCTTGACCAACCCCATCTCTGAAACATGAGACAAAGCAAGGAAAAAATGCCACTGGGAAAGCACAATACACAGATATACTAAAAAATCTTCAAGCTTTCAAAATTGTTGGGTTGTGTGCTCAGACCAACTGCACCTGCACAACTGCTCCAAAGGAGTAAAGGTACGTGGGAATTACAGATTGTTAGAACAACACAGGTCCACGCTGACACAGATCTGCTCTTCAGGATGCAAACTAACATCTCTGCATGATCCTGCTTTGATGCCACAGACTTTGTAGTGGACATACAACTCATCTCTCTGCATAATTTATACAGTGTGGATAAACACCCTTACCCACTACCAACTATTTTCAGTGGCATGACATCAATATGTCTAAATGACAATTAATATTCCGGGATTTACTTTTCTGGGTGAAAGATGAATAGATATTGGTCCTGGCAGCTGCTCTTCCTCACATACAAGCAAGAAACATGATTGTTCAGCCACCATATAGCTCTTCCACACATATCTTCTCTACCAAGGCAGGATGGTTTGCGCTGCATGAGTTCCTTTTACCAGAGCCACCAAGACTCTTGATGTTCCTCTTCCTTGTCCTCCATTGAGCTTTCCTGCAGATGGGACAAGGACATTGGTCTCTATTACTTCATAGTCAGGAATATCCTCTGCAGGACTCCACAAGGAAAGTACAGGAAATCCCATACCAGACTAGATCAATAATTAACAATACTAGTACCCCAAGTTATTTCCTATTATCAAATGATCAGGGGAAATTTTCTATACTTCCATCTTCAAGATATCTCAAAAATGCTTCATAAACACAGCACAAATCTCTCTTTCCTTCCTGACATGTATTTCATGTGACTTGGGCTAACTCTGGACTCCCCTTTTAAACTGAGTAGAGCTGGGGGAGTGGGAGGAACTATTTCAAAACAAATAATGTTTGGCTTTTAGCACTGTTCTGTTCTCTCTATATTCATGTGACTTGTTCTAAAACTCAACAAGAGACCAACTACACCAAAACTGAAATTCCAGTCTAAATGTCCAAATTCTTTGTGCATTTGGAAATCTTCCACTGAATCTGACATTACCATGTTAGAATAACAGAAATGTTTAGTATGGGGTCACTGCCTTAATGTTTTGGACACGCTCTCCCATGTGGTCTGCATTTCATTTCAAACAAAAACAAGTGGTTAACATAAGGGATCTTGGCAGTCAATCACATAATGCTGGATTAGTAGTGGTTGTCTCAGGGTAATCAATACTTTCTTTTCCCTTTTTAGCATAGAAGCAATGTCTGAAGTGGACATTTACAGGAGCAAGAGCTTCTAAGTAGGAATTAGATATTACTCACAGATAGTGTCCATAGGGAATAGTGTTAATAACTGCCCCTTACCCTCCCTCCAGGCTACTCCCCAAAGAAGCAGTAATAGTCATGGGTTTGATTAGACACAAATGATTTTATATATGTAATTTTGAAGGGTATGGATTGGCTGACTTTTAAATTACTGACAGTCAGAACACGCACACAACTGATCCTGCCTTTAGCGGCCATATAGCTGAGTTTCAAACCCACAAAAATACACACAATTTCCTTGTGTACAGCTTTCCAATTTTCCTACATACATGCATTTCCTAACAGCAAGTTGCAGGCAACTTGCCATTCAGCTTGTGGAGTTTCTGGCTTACCCTTCAGAGGGGCCTTACCCCCTTGAATACTAAGAAAGAAGACAAGATTCATCTCTGGCATTTGAACTCATGGTACCCTGGCAAGCACAGCACATTGAATTATCAAAGCCATTTCTGGGGGCACTGAAGAGGCACTGTGGATGTCATGCAAAGAAACTTGTTGTGTGCCAAGGTCCCACAACAGATCTGTAGCAGAACAAAGAATATCAGCTACTTGCTTTGCACATATGCATCCCCCAAAATGGGTGAATAGGAGTATTCTGTCTCAGCCATGTGACAAACATACTGAACAAGAGATCTGCTGCAAGACTGTCTACAGGGAATGGAGTTTCCGGTCTAATAAATAAAGGATCGGTAATTACAACTACTGTAAGTGCTGGAGGAAAAGCTAATGTGTTACAACTCTGAGGACATAAGAAGCTAAGCCAGGCAGGTATGAGTTTCTTTTAAATCCCTCCTGCACATAAAAACATGGCAAGGAAAGCCAAAGGTTACATCTTCCCTGCTCTTAAGTTCTTCCAGATGACTTAGGCAGGCCATTCATCCACAAGAAATGAGGCTACACTCATAGCTATGAATCATGTTGGTAAATTAAACTTTGCAAGTACATTTTGCAGTAAATCAATAAAATTTAAAAAAAAAAAAAAAAAAAAGGCTAGTGTCTGCCAAAGTCTTCAGTCCATATTCTCCCACCCTAAACAGCACAAATGCCTTGTGTCTGTCGTATTACAAACTTTCATTATCACATCTGGGAAAACTTTGAACTGAAAAGGACTGTGTCCTCCCATACTACAACTCAATCATTTGTTGTGCTGTGGAAATGTTACGAGGTAAACTGCAAATCTGTCATCTTAAGGGTTACTCTATGGCAAGAACCAACCCATTACAATTTCTTGAGAATTTACCACTGACATTTGGAAGCCAAAGCACTTGTATTAACTTTTTTTAAGTGCTGCAAAAGTCCTCTCTAAAATGCTGGATGCAAGAGTGAGAAGTGATGTGAGAAACTCTGGTCTTCAGCCAAATTGTAGAAGAAATTATTTGCTAGCTCCATAAGTTTATTACTCTAGTTCTGCTCTACATTTTTATTATGAGTTATTCTTGATTCATAGCTATAAACACACTAGGTGCTTGAGACCTTTGCCCAAAATGTTCGCAGTCCTAAATCCTGCACTTGGAAAGACTTGTGCTTACTTCAACGCCCAGGAGCAGAGCCCACTCATCTCAACATCAGCCAACTCAATCATTCTAATTTTAGTTGTTCCTACTGACAGCTGAGTAACACTGAAAGCTTCCAAATAATCCCTAGATATGTTGATGTCACATGTTAGTGGAAGAATACATACAGACAACATCCCCTACACAGACAGAACAGATTAACTACCGATGCTTGGAATCTTATGAGCCTAAGTGATGTACAATCACTTACAGAGGCTAAGAGCCAAATGAGTCAGAAGAGGTCTCTCCAGGTTTCAAGTTACCAAAGTAAAAGCCTCTTGAAATAAGATCAGTTCTGAAGTAAAAAGACCACAACAGCAATTTCTGAATGTGTTGAAAAAGCTAATTAGTGGGAAGGAAAACTATGAAAACAATCTTCAAATTCAGTCAAACACAACATGGTCTTGCAAGGTAATATTTTTTCAAACACATTCCTAAAGGGCTACTGACTACAGCTACAGCAAAATGAAGAAATTCATCAGTGAAATCTTAGACAGAACGGAATTAACTATAAAGATGAATTATCCACTAGCTGTGTGATGTCAGTGCTCCCACGCTGGGCAGCACTGCTTAATACAGACTTAGGCAGCACCAGCACATAAATCTGCTGCCTGACTAAGGAAAGATGAAGTACAAAATGAACAGGCCTGGTTTAATATGGGTACCTGAAGGGAAGTGCCAACTGAACAGGCAACATCTTCTTTAATTAAAGTTGCAAAGGAGTGGGGATCACGAGAAGGACACATCTGATGACTTGGCACAATCCGGCCATAAAAAGAAGATTGGATGCTGATGGTGGTTCTGTGAGGACATCTCAGGGAGACATACTCTCCATCACAGGCATGGTCAGTGTAATTCTTTAGTACTTGTGATAAGTAACCTGCAAAAATCACAACAAAAACCATCATTAGCAAGATAGTTAATATTTAGGTGATTTTCAGCTGTGCAGTCTAACAAACATACAACAAGCAATGAGGGAGGGATTTTACTACTTCTGTCACACACATGAGAAGGAGAGAGACAATGACATGGTGGAAACTCAGTGAGAGTTTCAAGACTTTATTGGATAAATGCCTGAGCAACCTGTTCTGACTCTGTTTTGAGCAGGAGGTTAGACAAGAGAGCAGAAGTCCCTTCCAACCTCACTTTTCCTGTGAACTTATGAGCAAGAAAGGCCCAGACACAGAGTCACTAGGGGAAAGCTGGGCTTACAATTGGTTGCATTAAGCCTTATTCCATCACAGCGCAAGTCGCATCTTTGATCTCCCTTCACAATATACCATTTTAATTCTCCTGTTTGCACCTTCTGTTCTAGGCCTTTGAGACAAAAGCTTTGCTTTCTCTCCTACTGTGCAAAGTTCCAGTGTTTTTGGAAGGACAACAGTATGTAGAACCAAATCTCTCCTTGGATGTTAGAGGATGATGTTATCCACAATAATGAAGCTGTTAACAAGAATAAAGCACGGGGACAAAGCCTTGTTAAAGTTACACCAAGCTAAAAGGGTTGATTGCACTCAGGTTGCCTCAACAACTGCCAACCAAATCCTGACTTTGTCCTACTCGTACATAAGGGGAAACCACCATGGTGTTGATACAGAAACATCTGTGCAGGGAATTCTAGCATGTCCTGTGTCAGCTATGCTCCCATTCAACCATCTCTGTAATGATTTTGGAAGTCCTGTTCCCCTTACTGGCCACCAACACAAGCTTAACATTAGCAATCTTATAATGTCTTGTCACCATCTTCCTCTGCCTCTTAAGAAAAAGGGTGTTGTGGGATTGCTAGTACTAGACTCTCAAGACATAAAAAGAACAGGCAAAACCATTAAGAGAAACAATTAATCCCTGGTCAAATTTTTAAAAGGGAACATAAGGTACATTTTAGACTTGCTTTTTAAAGATGGCTAAAACAAGACTATTATCTTGGTGGCCCATAATCTTAGAATTATTTTGGCTAGTAGCTCTGAAAGCTATCTAGTCCAGCCTGCTTCTCAAAGCAGGATCAACTTAGACCAGATTTTCCATGACCTTGTCTGATTCTCAATATCTCCAAGGATGCAGCCTCCACAACCTCTCAGGGCAACCTATACCAATGCTTAACAACTTTCCTAGTGAAAGATTTTTTCATTACATGCAATTGGAATTTCCTATGCTATGTTTTTTCTTGTTTCCTATGGTTCTTTCATTGTACATTTCAGAGAAAAGACTGGTTCAATTCCATCTATTTCTTTCAGTAGTGTAAAACACTAATTACATTCTGCTCTAATTCCACTCTCCTGATTCTTTAGTTCTCCTAGATAAGCAAATCAGCTCCCTCAGTCTCATAGTATTTACCATATGTTCCAGTACCCCTGTCTTCTTGGCAGCCAAAGGGACTCTCTCCAGAGTCTCAACACCTTTACTATACTGAGGGCCCTACTGTTATGCAGTTACCCTTCTTTACTGCAAGGTGCACTTCTTGCTCAAGTTCCTCACTCTTTCTCCCAAGATATGATAATGCACATAGGGAAGTGCAATTCATGGGGTTTGAGAGACTTCTCATGGCTTGATCTGAATCATTTTAGCATCAACTCCAGCTATCTTTGTAGACACATTTGTAGGATTTGGTTTTTTTCCACCAAGTTAAACACTCCCAGGGCTTTTTCTCTGTCCCTACGGCCATATCTTGCAACTTCCCTTCCTCTCCAAAATAGTTAGGCCTACAGCCAGAGCTTTTTCTGGAATTAGTTCCCCTTCCATGCCAACAATGAAATTTAGCTCAGGAGTTGTGTGAATGAATACTGGTACAAATAAATTTCCAAGTGCCTAAAACAACTATGATAGTTGCTGTTAGCAATAGGCAACACAAAGTAATTTTGTTGCAACATTCGAGCTGCCACTGTGAGGATTCTTTGATTTATCTAAATTTTAGCCTGTAGTTCTTATTTGTCAGTTTTGTTGCTGCAGTGCCTCAAGGTACGTGCCAAATATTTACTCAAATCAATATATTAATTTCCAAGTCCTCAGGGCAGCATTTGCTAATAAGAAAAAGGCTGAGCCATAGCCCCAGTAATTAGAGTAAATGACAGGGCTGCATCAGACTGCAGCACTGTTTAATTCAGTGCTTTTATCTCACTTGTTCAAGGAAGTACTCTGCAGATAAAATTAGCTACTGGAGTGTATCCCAGTCAGGAGAATACATGAGGTCACCAGATCAGCCAGAGAAATGCAACCAAAGTACAATCAAGATTCTACTGGCTCCTCTGAATATTCAATTATTCTGTCAGAACAGCCATCCTAGAGCATTCCTTTCATATTACCAGTTCAGGATCAGGGAAGGTTTCAACCCCTGCAATTAGTGCAGATCACTTGTTGAAACAACTCCTTCCTCTTGACTTCCATTGGCAATCTCAAAATAACTTGAGTTCATTCAAGCTCAAGATGTTGAGAAAAATTTAATGCTGTTTTGATGATGACTGACTGATAATAAAAAGAGCACAATGTCTGAAAGACCTGGCACTGCCCACTGTCAAAACGAAGACACTGGATTAGGCATGGGCAGGAGCAGAGATCACATGATGTTCCTCAAAGCACAAAAGAAAGTGGCTGTAGAGATGTAAGCTACGGTCTTGCAAGTGCCCACACCAAAAGCAAGGCAGGCTGGTTTTAAAGACGGCCAAAGACATTTACCACTCCTTTCTTCATCCTCAAATTCTGGGATGTGAAATCACCGTTGTTGGATCCAGAACGTGAAGGCAAGCAATTGCATGAGGCAAAGATCCCTGCTGAATGGGTACAGTCAAATCTACTCTATTCTATTGTGGTTAAACTTGTAGCAGAAGTGGCATAAATTCTCATGATTTTATAAAAGTATTTTTTGGTGATTCGCTTATTGGACTGTCTAGGGAAGATAATGTTAGAGCAGGTGGTAGTTTGAGCTTTTCTTTTAAAACACATTTGAAAGCATGGTAAAAGCACAAAAGAAATCTAAACCATTAACTCCACCAAAACTTTTCCAAATACTGCACATTTTGAAAATGTGGGATAACAAAACCAATCTTGAAATCTTTTGAGTTCAGCACTTCTCTAGTTTTTAAGGGTTATACTGAGGACATAGAATCTTTTCTGGTGGGGTAACCATATTCACAAATTAAAGCAATGTATAGAAAACAAGTGCTAAACATCTCATCATTTCAAAGACCCATGTCACTATCAGAGCAGGGATTTCCACTCTGAACACAGAATAAACAACCAAAAGAAGTGTATCACAATAATCATAAATCTTTTTTTCTTCTCTAGCAAGAAGGAAATGCTTCTTTCAAGCACCACTTGTAATTTCTATTTCCAAAGCCCAGAGTCTGACTTCTATCAGTCATCAGCAATTACTCTCCACTACTCATCAAAGACAAGGCTTAATGCTGACTGTAACTCTATCCCATCCAGCAATGTTGGTTCCCAAGAACCATTTTCACCACTGCCTCTCCAGGGGACTCTTGCTAAGTTCTCATCCAGTGGCCAGTTCTAACCCTTAACAGATATGCAGACCAGAGAAAAACACAAGTTTCATGCAGAATAACATTATACAAGCACTGTGAATCTAAACATAGTCCTTCCTTACTCTCACAGAAGTCCCTGTCTTTTTGAAGCCAAAGCAACTGACGGAGTGGTTCATGAAAGCCCAGGTGTTATAGGAACTTCCATCCCATCCAGATGTAGGATAATAGTAGAGTATACAAGTGCTCATTCATATATCTTATTTAACCATGGCTGTCTAAAAGTGGTAAGCCCTCTTGTCCTGCTTCCACTAAATACAGTTCTAGTTTTGCTTGACAAGATACACAGCAACCCACCAGCTGACCAGTCACCAGAGGAAAGAGTTTGTCTTTCGCCAGGAAACATTTCTGTGGGTGTGTGCTGGAGGGATAGAGACAATCACAATAAAACTAACTTTGTACAGTTTGGACATGTTCTGAAGCCTCTAATAAATTACACAGAAAATCAAAGGGGTTTAATGGTTAACTAACTACAAGTAATTTGAGCCAGAGCCTCATTAGTATTTGCATCAAGCTTTATCTCAACTATAGTAACATCTTCTAAACATATCCCCTTTTGAGCTTTTATAAGTACAAATATGGAAATTTACACAAAACTAATGAAAAAATAACATTCTAGTGGAAATTACTTATTATTAGCTATCTGAAACCCATGAAGTCAGTGCAATTAACTGCATTAGTGAATTAAACACTGCCTTGTTCCTGGTTGATGCAGATTCTTTTCTTTTCAATCCACTTGTTTTCCAATTCTATATTGTTTTTTCATTACCGACTATTATTTTCTTCCAGTTTCCTCATATTCCTTGCAGATGTATCTGAGACTCTGAATCTGAAACAGAACTTTCTTCCAGGACAGACCTTAATCAGATACATTTCTGGAACTCGGATTATCCCTCTCCATCTCACTGGTTTTTGGATAGGCTATGGAGTGGAGAATTTCACCTTATTCCTTATACGCAGAACACCAGTGCTCATAACATCTGGCCGAAACAGGACTAAGTTGATAGAATAGAACCACATGCCGTAAGGACAGGCAAGCAGGGCTGAAATGTGACCCCAGGCAAGGCTTGAAGCCAGAGCAAGTAATTCAAAGAATACATCTCATACCGGGCATTACTGATAATCCTGTGGTTGCAGCAGTAAAAGCAGCTCTCTCAAATCACAGAGCAGCCTTCTATGGACAAGTAGGGTTTGTTTTGTTTTGTTACTAATGCTAGAGATTAAACCTTACTATTACAAACCTTCTACAGAGAGATTTGCTTTCACTTCAGCTACTTCCCAACCCTTTCACCTTTCAGATATCATACAGCACTGGAAAAACTTGAAAATCTTGTAAGCATACTTGAGAAAATATTTTCATTTTAAGTCAACAGTTCATTGTCCACTGATCTTCTGTCTCACAGTTGTGGCTCCAAACTGTATCCAGTGTTAACTTTGAAAAAGGGCTTTGAAATGAGAGTGAATTTAGAACTGCAGCAGAGTGTCAGCACTCCAAGCGTAAAGAAGGTAACATCTTGTAAATGCTGAGTGGTATTTCATAGGTCTCCTGGGTTTGTGTAATAATGAGAAGGTAGTGGAAATTAGATTGGTGAAGGCTAGGGGTGACAGGAATAAAAATATGTTGGTTTTCAACTCTGCAGACTTGACTCTAACTCAAATACTAGTAAAGATTATTATTACTTATGACCTTGTATTTCTTAACTGTAAACTCCTATAGATTTTAACAAAACACTACAATCCTTCCATAGGCTGTTGGAATAATTCTGGAGAATTTTAGAAGCAACTCCAACTGCAAGTACTTTGGGTCTAGAATTTTAAAGAATTTCTCTAAAACTTCAGTTAAAATCCTGTTTGCTATTTGAGCATCATCTTAGATTACTTTCTTTGAATAAGTCTATGGTTTCCTGAAAATCTATTAAAAAAAAAAAAACAACAAGTTTTGAATTTCTTGGGGTATGGAAAATTTTTTTCCTGATCTTTTACATTTTGAAAAGATAGATTAACAGAGTTTTTAAATTATGTTTGTTTGGGTTTTTAAGCTTATCTTTATAGAACCAGGAAAATTTAGCCTGGAACAGCCTCCTGCACATCTTCTAGTGCAGCTATGGGAAGACCCAGACTGGTCAGGGAGTCAACTAGAGTCCTGTCTGCATGTACATATCTGTGTGTGAGGTGACTAGAGATGAGAGGACCAAAGAACCAGCTATTGCATGGGCTGTCTAAGGGCAGTTAGTTGGGGATACGTATGGTCTATGGAAAATATGCATATTCCATATTTCCATATATTCCATATATGGAAAATATGCATATTTTCTATTAACAGACCTTCATCCTGATCAGCCAGACAGGAGAACAGGATGACACCACTGGTGCCATTTGTGTGTCTGTGAATGATGAGTGTTTCTGCCTGTGTTGATCTGAGTGGCCTGAGACATACATCTCTACTGTGAACAGATGCTCACCATCAGTGCTACCTGTACCTGGAAGCACAGGGTGATGGCTGCCTTACCTCCAGCAGGCTATCAGATTTGGCAACTCTTTACACTTCCCACTAAAAAATTCCACCTGCATGTGTGTACATGTGTCCATACATATAAAATGCATCTATATACAGGCATACACATACAACAGATGCTAAAAAACCCAACTCTGCAGAATATTTTACCTGGTTTAAGTTCTAGAAGAAGCTTGACTACAACCCTAACTATGAGGTTCGTTTTTTGCAGTGTTAAATTTCTTAGAACACTTTGTTGACATAGTGTTATAGCATTATAAATATTAATACATTATATAATTAGAGTTACAGCACTACTAATATTAATGTCTTAAATTGTGAAAAGTAAAACTTTGCATGCATTAGTATGCATTATGTGTAGGTTACATAAAGTATATTGCACAGATCACAATCATATTTATGAAATATATCTTATAGCATAATCAAAATAGAATAACCAGGTCACCTTGGGAAGCCTTATGGGGTTTGTTCAGTACTCACAGAATGAGAGCCATAGTTTAGAGAGAAATTTAGTGTATACTTCTTACAGCCCAAAGAGGTCAGTTCCACACATGACAGACAATCTGGGCACTATTTCATTCCACAGATAAGCTGCAGTAAGTGTTACGGTTATCACTTTATAGCTAGAGGAACTACAGGGGTGATACTTCCTGAGCAGCTTCAATTGGCTCTTTTCCCTTGGCTCTCACCCAAATAAATCACAGCACTGCTCACTGTGGCCTTCCTATTGTACTCTAAGTAGTGATAAAGAGCTCACACCACCGGGGGTCATGTAGCTCTTCTAAATAAAGTTATAACAGGCTTATTTTACTGAAAGGACATTTTTCTCTAGATGGCTTACATAGACATATACAAGAGATTCTTAACAGCAAAACTACAGTGATATACTTAGGCTGCCGTAACTGACGTCTGCAGATGACATCAAGTTGAGAGGTATGGTTGACATGTCTGAGGGACAGGATGTCATCCAATGGGATTTGAAGAAGCTTGACAAGTGGGCTTGTGTGAAATTCATCAAGTTCAACAAGGCCAAGTGCAAGGTCCTGCACCTGGGTCAGGGCAACCCCTGGTATCAGCATGAGCTGGAGGATAATGGGATGGAGAACAGCCCTGTGGAGAAGGATGCAGGAATACTGCTGGATGAAAAGCTGAACATGAGCTGAAAATGTGCGGTCACAGCCCAGAAGGCCAACTGTATCCTGGGCTGCATCAAAAAAAGCGTGGCCAGATCAAGGGAGGTGATTCTGCCCCTCTGCTCTGGTGAGACCCCACCTGGAATACTCTGTCCAGATTTGGGCCCTCAGCTCAAGACATGGACCTACTGGAACACATCCAGAGGAGGGTCACAAAAATTATAAAAGGGCTGGGACACCTCTGCTATGGAGAAAGGGTGAGAGAGTTGGGGTTGTTCAGCCTGGAGAAGGTTCCAGGGACACCTCACTGCAGCATGCCAATACTTAAAGGGGGCTTATAAGGCCTGTTGCAATAGGACAGCAGGTAGTGCTTTTAAACTAAAATAGGGAAGATTCAGACTACATACAAGGGAAAAATACTTTACATCGAGGGTACTGAAACACTGGTGCAGGTTGCCCAGGGAGGTGGTAGATGCCCCATCCCTAGTAACATTCTAGGTCAGCTTGGACAGGGCTTTTAGCAGTCTGATCTATTAAATATGTCCCTGCTGGCTGCACAGAGGTTTGACTACATAACTTTTAAAGGTCCCTTCCAACCCAAACCAGCCTGATTTTATGTATCTTCCATAGTAAACATAGTCACACAGGGATGCACTTGAATAGCTACCAATGCACCTTTTCTGGTTAACTTCCTCATGCCGACAAGGTTTACCAATATTCCATTTTGACTTTCAGTTCCACAATAAAGCCTTTTTGATCTCACTCCTGCCTGTGATAATTCTTATGGAAAACAATTTTGACCTTGGAAATCAACATTATTACAAATATAACATGCAAACAGAAAGACTCTAACTAAAAAAAAAACCCTAATCCCAAATCTTGGAGTCTTCCTGCAGCCCTAGGCCTGTGCTGAAGTTTAAGAGCTCAAGCAGGACCCAGTCCTTGCCTCAGCCTTCATGGCTGATGCTCAAGCTTTCCCACAGGCATCACTGAGTCTTATGGCAAGACACTGAGAGCCCTTTTACACCTTCCGGCCCAGCCACTAAAACTGCTGAAATCAAACTTGTGACACTTTTCAAGGGCCAAGGACCAATTTATTCATGTGTTGCTAATATTCTTATGCAACAGGGAAAGGAGTCAGGAGCTGGATCGATACACCTCCCTCAGGTTGCGCTCTGAGCTCACTGAACTTCTCACTACTTATTCAAGAGGCCAAGAACATTTTATGGTGATCAACATCTTTGTTCACCTCCACCTAACCCACCGTATAGAATAGCATAGCATAGCATAGAATTTACACTTCCATGGCTTGAGTGGTCAATTTGGAAACAACCACTGGTACACTTTCTCCATGCCCAGGGGAGAAGCACCCTGTAAGCCCCTGCAAGGCACCTCTTAATCTGCGTCAAAATCCTTCTTGGGCCCTCCTTAGTCAGTCATATCGCCCATAGAGAATTCAATGCTGGTAAGCACAGTGCAATAAAGCAGTCTTGTCATGCATTTTTGTGCCAAATGAATGCACCTTTTGTTTTTCCCTCTAGCATTTTTAAAGTACAGGACATTTTTGCTCCATATCATATCTCCGGTAAGGTCTGCAACAGCTCCTTTTTGTCCCCATGCAGTATGACACTGAGAGGTATAGAGCACTAACCTGGGAAGGTTGAGGATTATTCAGTTTGACCAAATTACAGATTTTCACCATTGCAAACACAGTGGGAAGGGTTTGTTTCTGTATTGAAAACATGCAGCAAGGGAAATATAAAACAGCATTGCTATAACCACACACCTCTGCAGTGCTACATCAGAAATGCCTAAAAGCAGCCTGGCCTTTGCCCATAGCTTTGCTGAGAGTGACAGGGAAGTATCCTATTACCACCCAAACTAAAAGAAAGCTTTTGCTCAGCATAGCACACTGGAACAAAGGAAACAGTTATTTGATCACAGAAGTGACAGACAAGACTCTATGTGCACTGATCAATTCTTTAAGCGAAGGAAGAATTAAGCCATGGCAATCTGACAAGGGCTAAGAAAGACCAACACCAAATAAACGGGTTTCTGCCCATTCAGGAGAACTTATTCTGACAAGACTATGAGTACAGAGAGATGGCAGCTTTGTTAGACTAGGGCAAATGGCAGGAATGAAGGCAAAAGTGCATAACCCTACGGGAGCTGCTGCTAAAGCCATCACAAGATGTGAGTGCTTTGCACACAGTGCCAGAAGCCATCTCTGGGGTTCTCAGAGTGACCTACACATCCCTGAAAAAAAGCAGATTTCAACTGGCAGGTCAAAATGTGGAACAATTCCTGTAATCCCAGACCTGAAATCCTATTACCTTGCATGAAATAGTACAGCATGACTTACATGTGCAAATACCATCTTGGCAGTGCGGAGCTCTCCTGCAGGAAAAAGCTTCCAGTCAGGTTGGAGTCCCTCTCACTGCTTTTAACAAGTACTTCATTTTTATTAGAAACTGGGTTTGTACTGCAAACTGTGAAATTCAAGGCCTTCCTTGTTTGATGTTGTGTAATAACAGTAGGGGACAGGTAATTTTCATGCTCAAGCAGTGCAAATCACTCTGGATTACTTTGCCACCTAGAAGTTTTTCCACAAGAAAAAGAATTTCACAAGCAAGAATTTCAGGGGAACAAGGGCAAATTGCTGTCTGTAGTGGGAAGGGCAGCTCTGGTTCTCATATAGTGTGAGCTTTGCTGAGGCATTGTGGAGTGGTTCCTCTCCAGACTGGAGACCTTGTGCTTTGTTCTCCCAGAATTTATCTCTCAAGAAAGTAAAAAAAATTAGGCATAAGGGCTTTTTCTAACACTGGGATTTTAATATCTCCCTTTTCCTTCTGCTTTAAATTCCGTATTTTATTTATTCTTATTCTGGGTAGGTTTGACATGTTTAATGAAAAGCAAAAGCTCTGGAATGAACCTGCCTCCTTTTCCCCAGGACCTGCAATAAGAGCTATGATGCTGCCCTTTGTATGACCTTCGCCTGTGAAATGCATATTTCTCTTTGCTCTGGCCAGGCCTTGGCAGCTTTATAAACCCCAAGAGAGGAAAGGAAATGAGGAGAGACTGAGACAAGATAGAGAAAGCTAAAGAGTGAAAGGGAAAAAGCAGGAAATTTTTAAAAGAAAACAAAAAGAGATAAAGATATAGCAGACATAAAGCCAGAATTCTCTCTCATTTGCCAATTAGAAGTGTGGTCCTAGGAGTTTATCCTGCCAGTAAGAATCAGCTGGAAGCATTATGGAGGCCGGGTTACTTGAAACTAAAAAAAGAACAGCCTTAAAATCCTGAAAAAGGAGAAAAGAAAAAGGGTTTGAGCAAGAATATCCACTTCTAAGTGGCCTCTCTTTATGTTCCCATGTGGTGAAGCTCAAAATTCATACATGCTTGCGGGAAGAACTGTGTTACCTAGAGAGAAAAACTATCCAGGAATAAAAGGAGCTCAGACTGGTGGTAAAAAGAGATAATAATCATTTTTTTTTTTTTTTTTTTTTTTTTTAAAGGTTGGCTTGCAGGAGTCTCTTCTAACTTCTGATATGCCTTATCTTTGATGACTTGTCAACAAACCTCAGATATTTCCACAACAGAGCACTAAGTGTATTATATATGCAACAACCAGGCAAAACTTCCAGATCAGCATCTGCTGTTTAAGTCATTGACTTAAGCCAAGAGGGAATTTTTATATTCACCACTAACTGTACAACTTAAAGCAATGAAAATGATGTCAGGGTAGCAGGAATGATGATTTCACAGGTAAATTAGGTTTCTGGGTTTTGATATGAACCATACAAACAAGAGACAGGCATCCTGAGTATCAGCAGTTCGAGCTGTCAGGCTGCCCAGCCAGCCTGAAACTAACAAACCTCAACTTCCCACATGCTCCTCCTGGAAAACACATTGCAGGGATGGACAGGAAATCAGCACTTGGGAGTAAAGGGCTGAAGATCAAGCATTAATGCAGGAGCTTACTTTCTTCTTGTTAAAGAAGCTATACCTTCTTGGTGCTCAAAAAATGCACACTGATTTTTAATCAGGAGCACTCAGTAGCACTTCAGAATGTGAGAAAGGGGACAAAAGGATACACAAAGAGAGGGAACTGCTTAGCCTGGAATATAAGTTTGTAATAATAATGAAGACATCCGACTAAAAGAGAAAAGACAGAACAGCCCCATTCTAGCGCATCTCTACATTCATCTCTATAAAGGCAATAAGTGAAAACACAAAAGGAATTTTTTCACAGGATCCTTTTTCTCCCCCACCTCTCACTGAGGCCATTCCCCATATTTGCAGCTTCTTTCAAGGACAGAAATAATATTTGGCTTCCTTGGCAACGAAGAACAAAGAGACAATAGAAATCCGACAGTGGAATTTATGAAGCCGCATACTATACTAACCCCTTGTATGGGGACAGCAATCAGGCAGAGAACAGCCCCAGCACAACTGCACTTTGAAAAGCTTTTTTGCTAAAAGCTGTTTGCACTGCTTTGACACAGAGCAGTTGTTTTGACTAAAAGGCTAGAAAAGGGGATTTCTTTTGCAGAGTAACACTTTGAAGGGCTCTTTGCCTCACAGCTGTAACAGCAACCACCTCCACAGTACAGGTTTTTCTCCTACCTATTGTATTACATACCAAAACACATCACATGCCAAAACAGTTTCAGGTTTGGCTGCTGCTGCTAAACTCAGTGAGAATTGTGCTTATACATGGAGAGCATTACATCTAAAGGCTGTGATTAAACTACAAGACCTGGGAGCATTTTGCAGTCTTTGGATGTGAGTGCACATCCCAGCTGTATTCCAAGTCACAGACACATCATCCCTTTCAGAGACGGGGATTTTTCTTTTAAATTATTGTAACTTTTTGTCTTTGGATAGTTTAGATTGAGAAGTATCCCCTCCTACATTCTCCTGGTCTAGGACAGAGCAGGGAACCACACCCAGATATTCTGCTGTTGAACTTAATGTTATGCTTTTCTGTTACACTAAGCAACACTTCTGCACCTGTGTATGTCATCTGCATATTGTACAGAAGATACAGAACTGGAAGGGGCAGTTGATATGCCTGATGGTGGTTTCATTTAGAGGGACGTCAACAATCTGCACAACTGATCAAAGAGGAATCTCATTGCTTTTAACTAAAGGGAAATTGCAAGTCCTGTTCATGGGGAGAAGTATCCCCATGCACCATGCTGGGGACCAACAGGGTAGAAAGCAACTTTGCAGAAAAGGACCAGGGCTTTCTGGTAGACACCAAGATGACAATGAGCCCTCACAGCAAAAACAGCCTTTGGCAAAGCATCAACACAAGTACAAGAGAGGTAAGCCTACCCCTTAGCACTGATGAGACCCATCTGAGCTGTTGTGTCCAGTTCTGGATTTCCCAGTGCAACAGAAACATGGGCATACTGGTGCAAGTCCAGCAAGGGACTCCAAGATTAAGGATATGGAGTGTCTGTCATATGAGGAGAAGCTGAGTGATCTGGGAACACTTAGATTGGAGAAGAGAAGGTTTGGGAAAATCTTCTCAATATATACAAATAACTGATGGCAGGGTGTAAACAAGACATAGCTAAACTCCTTACTCTTTGCAGTGGTATCCAGTGAATGAACAAGAGGCAATGGGCACAAACTGAAATGCAGGAAATTCCATTATAAATATAGGTACAACTGCAAGGATGGTCAGACACTGGAATGGGTTGCCCAGGGAGGCTGCGGAGTCTCCAACCTTGCAGATATTCAAAATCCAGCTTAGATGAAGTTCTGAGTAAATTGTTATAGTTGGCCCTGCTCTAAGCAGATAGGTTGGACTAGATGATAGACTATCTCAGGTTGAAAGGGATCCCCATAAGAATCATCAAGTCCAACTCCATGCTCCTCACAGGACTACCTGAAACAAAACCAGGTGCTTCCTGAACTGACAGGCTGGGTGTCATGACCACTTTCCTGGGGAGCCTGCTTCAGTGACCAACCACCATCTCAGTTAAGAAGCTTTTCCCAATGTCCAACCTGAACTTTCAGCTTCATTCCATTTCCTTGTGTCCCATTGCTGGTCAACAGAGAAAGGAAATTGGCACCTCAACCTCCATTATCCCCTTGAGGAAGATGTAGACTGTAGGATATCACCCCTCAGCCTTCTCCCAGCTGAACAAGCCAAGTGACCTCAGCCTCTCCTCAAAAGTCTTGCCTTTGAGGCCTTTCACCATCTTGGTCACTTTCCTCACGACACACTCTGATGGTTTGATGACTCTTACACTGAGGCACTCAAAACTTCACACAATACCTCATGTGGAGCCACACCATTTCATGTAGAGTGGGACAATCATCTTCCTGAACTGGAGACCTAAGCTAGTCCCTCCCAAACTCAGAGAGTCTGTGGTATCAAATCACTTCTCAGGATGCAATGACAAGGCTTGGTCTCCTCTTAGGCATCCTAGGGAAAAAACAACAACACTTTATTCAAAGTTGGAGTTCCCTTTGTCATGAACCCAGGTAGCATTTCAGCGTCACTTCAGTTCTGTTCATATATAGATAATTTCCAGTTAGCCTTGGACTGTCCTGCAACTGAATTCAGAGAATTAAGATATGGGTTTCCCAGGAACACCTCCTGGACAAGCAGCATCACTGACCTTTATAAAACAGTGCTCTCATTGAAGCAAACTGCTGCTTCAGACAATGGAAATGGTACTTAGCTCTCTGTGTCTGCTGAGTAAAAGCTGTAACAAGGTGGCCTTTCAGAATTTGTTTAATCTTCATACTTCTGTTTATTAATTAGATTTAGATGCAAACATGGAGAGTGCCACAGGAACACAGTGTTAGATAAAGAAATTAGAAAAAATTGTCATGGCTTAGTGCCCAAATTTTTAGCAACAAAACCCAACGTCTCCTGACTTTTTGTGAAGCTGATATTTACATGGAGTAAAAACATCACAACATCAATGAATGGAGGAAAAATCCATCATAAACCAGTGAAATAACACACAATTCCTGATTTAAGAAGTTCTTGACCTGTAAGAGTGATCAATCAGAAGAGGTTTCCATGAATTGTTATGCATGGACATCTGCTTCAAGCTGGTATAGTTGCTCTTGTATGATATTTACACTGCCTCTATCTCTGCAGCGCCTATATAGTGAGCCAAGGATAATATACAGAAACCCACACGGTAGACTCAGAAAAAGTTAAGACAGAGTAATCCCAGTCCTACTTTCTACTGGGTTTTGCTCTCAAGCTACCCAATCTATTAGAATGCAAAAGAGCACCAGTAATAACAATGACAGTTGAATTCTCTAGAAATAAGCTGTAACATATTAGGTAATGTGTTAATACAGCAGAACAGTCAGCAGGCTATTCTATTAATAGATAAAGAAACAGTGGAAGGGAGCACAAGTGTCAAAGTCACATGAAGACTGGCCTTTGTAAAAAAGCATAGCCTTCAGCATTGGGTGGCATGTTTATTAGCTGAGTCTATCAATCTGCTTACAGTATCCATCCTGATTTCCATAGCCTGGAGCTGTGGTACTGAGGTGGATTGTATTAAGCAGGCTCAAAGACAAAAGAGAGGAAAAAGTGAAATAGGAGAATGCTGGAGAGCATAGAGATGAAAGACACACAGGAAGGCATTGGATTAATGGACAAGCATTTATGTTGTGATCACCTAATGCAGAGAGATTAGCATGCAAGGTATTTTCTGGGGTGGTGGCGGAAAAAGTCCTGTCAACCACAAGGTGATGCACAAAAGACAAAAGAGCCAAATGTCTAGGAAGCTGTAACTCCATCTTCCCTCCACTGTCTCTCACCCTCGAGGTGGGAGGGGGGGTAAGCCAGGAGAAAGGTCAGGGGATAAAAAACAGTGGGGAATTGGCAGAATGCCTCAGGTTCTGCAGAGCAGAACTGTCCCTCCCAGAGGATAAAACAAGGGCACAAAGCTTGGGTTTCCACAACTTGCACCTTAGCAGAGAGAGAGAAACTTCTTGGATACAATTTCGGTGTAGACATTACTTTCCCTGCATTGAGAAACAGTAGAACTGTTATACCCTGGCTAAGCAGTGGGAAACAGCGCACACACAAAAGACTCCTATGGATTGTTTTTAATGTTGTAGGGGCCATGCAGAATTATTCTCCAAAGAAAAACAGAGCGTGTAGGTGGGACAGAAATCTTCCTCAAGGATGGAAGGAGTGGAACAGTAAGGAATAATTGCCAAAATCAAATTAACAATTCCAAAGTGCAGCTTTCAGAGCTTAGTGACTCTAAAATCTCATTAGATGGAACTAATTCCTCCCAGCACTGCTTTTTCCCCTTTGGAAAAAGGGATACTAAACTTAGCAGATCCTTCTGGGACCAACAACCAAAAAAGACTGATCTGCGACTCAGATCCTCATACACAGCTCATTGATCCAGGGATTTCCAAAATCATCAGCAATTTAAAGAGTCTGTTAATAACCTGCCCAACCTCTGGAAGAGGGCTGGTTGAAAGAACTTTTACATCTGTTTCTTTCTGTCAAGGCAGTAGACCTAACAACAGTGCAGCGGAATCATAGTTCATTCATGCTTGACCCAGCATGAGGGGAACAGGATCATTAACATTTGGGTACAAGCAGCTCTCAGCAGTCTCAGCATTGCTCATGTGCAGACAGAACACACAGTTGTCATCGGGTCTCACAGTCATGCCAAAACTGTTGTGGTCCTGTGTAGGAGAAGGGTTGCTTTCCAATAGCTTTGGAACAGCTATGTTTTGCCCTGGAGTTAAGAATGCACACCTTATCAGTAATTGAGAGAAAGAAAGAGGGAAATGCAAGGGAAGATTTGCCCTTGCTTGAGTTAGAGAAGGCCATGTTTAATCTCTGACTTAGAAAAGAACGTAAGCATCTTGTAACTGAGGAGAAAGACTTGGCAGAATTTGGTTAGAGGTGTCGAAATATTGTTTTGTTATTTTAACCTATTGCATGCCTTAATTACACACACCCCAGTAGAAAATAACCAATTAAGATGTGACACATATGCTTTCTAAAAGACTATATAACTTTGCTGTGTAACATAATAAACATCTTTGCCTGCTAACATCTTGGCCTGGAAGCTGTCCTTGTAGTGACTCTAGGGTGATCAAACACCAAAACCGTATTACTACAAATGGTGACCCTGATGGGTACCCTGAGCACCTACAGATAACAACTCTGACTTGCACCCAGAGCAACTACAGAGCATAACCAACAACACCAATTGGCTTCACCCGGCCTGCAGAGACGGTGATCGCTGATGTCATTAAATGGTCACCTCCAAGTCATTGGTCCCTATGGGACTCGCTAGAGGCTGTTTTCCACTGGGAGGACTGGCCAGTGACAGTCCCCAACTTAGCCTAAATACAGGCACAGAAAGCGTGGATGTCTGGACACGAAAGTTAAAAAAACATTAAACTAAATTAAATTAAAGGTACCTCTGGGAAAAAAAGAAGAAACTGAAACAAAAGCAGAGCTGTGGGCTGCTGGGCAGAAGTGAGCAGTTGGGGTAATTATAGGGGGTGGTGCCTCTCTTTTTGATGAGAACATAATGGGGAATTAGATGTCAAAAGAAGAGAGAGCAATAGTCGGAGTCTTTACCCAGATCTTGAAAAAAAGAGCTATAACTCCTTTCAATGTGTTTGAATCATGGACAAAAGGGACATTTTAAGCAAAAAGTATGACTTGGGTGGAGAGAACTGTCCTAGAAGCCTTTCAGAAACTCTTTAAGCAACATGAGAAGTCTATCAGTACTTCTGCTTTTCAGCAGATGTCTTTTCAGCTGCTGAGCACTGCTCCTCTTTCACTAAAAGAACAGTGTATGATCCAGGGATCTGGCATAAGATCAGAACTGAGTTTTGGGACTATACTAAGGAGGAGAGTAAGATCAGAGAAATTAGAGCAATGCCTGATGCTGAACTCACCTTGGAGAAGCAAGTGATTGCCAGAGACTTTTGTGTAATCCTACTATAAGTTACGTGCTAACAGCTTGCACACATCAACATCCAGAAACTTTGGTAACAGAGGCTTTCACAGCTTCTCCCCCAGCCTTTGATGTTTTGAACAGCATAGACAGTGGTACAGAGCAAGAGAGAAGCAACGGCTTCAGAGAGGTGGTGCCAGCCACAGCAGGAGGACAAGCAGGAGCCTCAAAACCATCAATTAAGCTCAGAGTCACTGCTATCACCTCCCCTGTGACATGCTTGTTATCTTTGGGTGAGAATTTTACAACTTTTAGTGAACTTATGAGACTTGCCATGCTTCCGGTGGATGCTGCAGCCCAACCCCATAGTTCTATGGGACCCTCTGTGCTACCAAGGGATCCTGTTCAAACTCCAGAGGAGCACCTTGGGATACTTTAAACATGTGCCAAAATCTTTCTTACTTCAGCCACCAAAGGATTGATGACTCCTGTCCACTCAGCACTCATGAAAATCCCAGTAAGACAGACATGTTGAGAAACTAGAAAGAGTTCACCAATAGGACTAGCAAGATGATTAGAGGGCTGGAGCACATAACATAAAAGGCTAAATGGATGTTAGGAAGAAGTTCTCCACCATGAAGGTGGTGACACACTGGAACAGGTTGCCCAGGGAGGTGGTAGAAGTCCCATCCCTGGAAGTTTTTAAGGCCAGACTGGATGGGCCTTTATTCAGTATATCTGTTCAAAGGAAGATGCTCATCTACCAAGCTGTCATGATAAATAATTGTTCTTTTCACCCTGGGCTACATGTGTCCCACCTGATCCCTGTGGTATAGAAAGGAGAAAGCAACAGCAGAGTGGGAAGTACCTGTACTGCTCACTGCAGTCATTCACCCAGACCTTCCCCAGAATGATGAGAACTAAGAAGTAAAGAAGTCATGCAAGAAGCCAGAGAAAACCTACCCGTTCACAAAAACCTTTATTAATGTGCTTTTTTTGCACATTAATAACTGTCCCACATGTTAAGGGGTTTGTGGCCTCAGAGATAAACTATCCTTGTGAAAGGATCATCTAGTTCCAACCTACCTGCCACGGGCAGGGACACCTCACACTACATCAGGTTGCCCAGAGCCACATCCAGCCTGGCCATAAAAACTTCCAGGGATGGGACTTCCACCACCTCCCTGGGCAACCTCTTCCAGTGTCTCACCACCCTCATGGGGAAGAACTTCTTCCTAGTATCCAATCTGAATTTACCCATTTCTATTTTTTTTCCATTCCCCCTAGTCCTATCACTACCTTACACCCTAAAGAGTCCCTCACCAGCTTTCTTCTAGGCCCCCTTCAGATACTGGAAGGCCACAATTAGGTCTCTTCGGAGCCTTCTCTTCTCCAGAATGAATAGCCCCAATGCCCTCAGTCTGTCCTCATAGGTGTGGAGCTCCAGTCCTCTGATCATCCTCATGGCCCTTCTCTGGACACGTTCCAGCACCACCAGATCCTTCCTGTAATAGAGACTCCAGAACTGGACACAGTACTCCACGTGGGGTCTCACCAGAGTGGAGTAGAGGGGGCGAATCACCTCCCTGGCTACGCAGCCCAGGATGTGATTTGCTTTCCGGGCTGCAAGTGCTCACTGCTGGCTCATGTTGAGCTTCTCATCCACCAGCATCCCCAGGTCCTTCAGGGCTGCTCTCAAGCCAGTCTCTGCCCTGCCAATATCAGTGCCTGGGATTGCCCCAACCCAGATGCAGGACCTTGCACTTGGTTTTGTTGAACCTCATGAGGTTGTCATGGGCCCACCTCTCCAGCCTGTCAAGGTCCCGTTGGATGGCATCCCTTCCCTCCAGCGTGTCTGCTGCACCACACAGCTTGGTGTCATCAGCAAACTTGCTGAGGGTGCACTCAATGCCACTGTCCACATCACCCACAAAGATGTTGAACAAGACTGGTCCCATGACTGATCCCTGAGGGACTCCACTTGTCACTGGCCTCCACCTGGACATGGACTCATTGACAGCCACCCATTTGGTGTGGCCATCAAGCCAGTTCTTGGTCCACTGAATGGTTCATCCATCAAACCCACACTTAGAGACCAGGATGTGGTGCAGGACAGTGTTGAAGGCTTTGTTCAGTCTAGGTAAATTACATCAGTTGCTCAGCCTTCATCTATTAATGTTGTGACCTTGTCATAGAAGGCCACCAGGTTTGTCAGGCAGGATTTGCCCTGGTGAAGCCATGCTGATTGTGCCAAATCACCTCTTCATTATTCTTTTACCTCAGCAGTGCTTCATGATCTTACTGGGCACAGAGGTGAGACTGACTGGCCTATAGTTCCCTGGGTCAGCCCTGTTTCCCTTCTTGAAAATGGGAGTTATATTTCCCCTTTTCCAGTCAGTGGGGACTTCCCTGGACTGCCATGACTTTTGGAATATGATGGAGAGTGGTTTAGCAACCTCATCCACCAGTTCACTTAGCACCCATGGGTGTATCCCATTGGGTCCCATGGTTATTCAGATGGTCACAAACCTGATCTTCGCTCACCATGGGCAGTTCCTTCTTCCAGTCCCTGCCATTATCTTCCATTGTTCTGGGAGTGTGGCTGGAGCCCTTGCCAGTGAAGACTGAGGCAAAGAAGTCATTGAGAATCTAAGCCTTCTCCATGTCACTTGTCACCAGCTCACCTGTTTCCTTTCCCTTGATCTCCCTGGCTAGATTTAGTTCTAACTGAGCTTTAGCTTTTTCTAACCAGGTCTCTTGCTGCTTGGGCAGCTTCCTTATATGCCCCCCATTCCAGCTGTCCTCTCTTCCACTCCTTGTAGAGTTTCTTCTTGTGTGCCAGCGTGTCAAGCAGCTGCTTGCTCATCCAGGCAGGTCTCCCAGCATTATTTCCTGCTTTCCTCTTTGTGGGTATACTTTGCTCCTGGGCATGGAGGAAATGATCCTTGAATACTGACCAGCTGTCCTGGGCCCCTTTAGGGCTTTGTACCACAATACTTTGGCCAGTAGATCCCTGAAGTGATCAAAGTCTGCAGAGTCCCATTATACTCCAGATTTTGTCCCTGAAAGTCTCTCAGTCACTCAATGCTCCTCCAGATCCTGTTTACCTCCAGTACTCTAATAGTACCAGCTGGTATTCTAATAATACTCCAACACCAGCATCAACAGTTTTTGAATCCACTCTCTCCAGCAGTTGCTTTTACAGTCTGTATGGCAATAAAATACACTGTTGAGGGTTTAAAACTACATGTCTTAACCACAGAGTACAGTCCTTCAGGGACTAGACAGTCCATGGGGTGGACACAGGAAAATGTAATCTATGTTATTTCATTCCCATCAGCCTGCATCCCCTTTATAAATGGACACTTCTGTCTGTTCTACACTTTTCTCCCTCTTCTCTGCTCCCAGCACATCTGGCTGTTATCTCTTGTTTGGTATTTGAAGGGAGCTTTTGGCCTTGAGGTGCCTGGATAATTTTTGCTATGCAATTTTGGCCTAGTGGGGTTGGGTTCAAGAAAGTATGGTGGCAGGGGGTGAGCATCAAGGTCTGGTGTTTGGCCTGGTTGGGGGAAAGGTTCCAGTAGGCCTAGTGAGTTTGTGGTAAGACCAGGTTGGAGAACTGGGCCAAGGCTGAACATGACCTTGTGTGTTTTGTATTGTTGTATATATATGTGAATAGTATTTCCATTTAAACTTCCCAATTCTGTGGAGCGTTTTTATTTTACTCCTTCAGGGAGGTGTAAAATGGCTCTCTGTCTGCTCAACCCCCCCCCCCCCCCAGGTACATAAAGACCAATACTTAGATGCTGAAAACTACTAGGCAGATTTTGAAGAGCAGACGAGGTAGGAGAGTCACCCAGAGACAGCCAGTCGCTCACTGTCTATCCATTCCTTGCAGGAAGGCTGTGCCTGACATTGCCTTCTTAGCAAGGGCCTCACCACCAGGGAAAAAATAAACTCCTGCTTCAATTCCCAAGCCCAACATTAAAACATCTCTTGTTTTCAATAAACTTCCCCTGTTTTTCTGTGCTGGCACTACCTACTGTTTGTCTTTGACTTGCTTGTTTGCAAGACTTACTTTCAAAATCCCAAAGACGATCTCTTCTGCTCAAGGTATAGCAAAAAGGGTCTATGCAGCTTAAAATCACCTCAGAGACAGTCGTTGCACTCTTGTAAAACAGCTTATCATCACAAAGTGAAAGCTTAATGCAGAAAAGTTTCTAACCTCATAAACCACAGGCTTCTAACAAGGGAAGAATCAAGACACTTTTATAATCCAGCTTTTTTCAAGTACAGCCAGTGTAGTACATCAAGCCCCCTGAGCCACTCTAGGAGAATAAAACCACAGCAAAGCAGTCTGAGGACCTAATATTTAACAGAACTATTTGCTTCCAGAGCCTTACAAATACTAATTGCTAGACTAAAGGGATATTCAAAGACTGATCAAGTGTTAAGTTCAAGACCTGCTGTCGCTCCTGACATTGGATGCTATCTTGGGCAGGATTTAGTGCTATTAGATCATGTAGGTCTCAATCCAGGCATATATCTTATGTCCTTAACTTTCAGGGCAGGCAAGATACATGAAAATATTAAACTGCTTTTAAAACCTGAGTATGCATTCACTCGTGTGACTAGGCCCTTGGGAGCATTACTATCTCTGCCCTGCTAAGCAGGGTGAATTTCACTGCTTCTACCACCCAAAGAGAGGTTCATGCAGATGTATCTACAATCTGTGTCATCTTAAGAATGGCCATGTACAACACCACCATCTTAATCCCACAAGAGTGATGTTAATCCCCACCACCACACAAAGATCTAACCTTTTTTTGACTCCTTAGTACTAATACTACATGTGATTTGTAACAAAAAAATTAGGAGTTCAGTACCAGAATCTGCTCCTCAGCAAAAAATGCCATCACTTTATTACAAGATTGGCAATATTTTCCATATCAAATATAGCCACACTGCAGCATCTTCTTCCATGAAAATTTCACCCTAACATCATCTAATTGATGGCAGTCACAAAAAGAAAAAATTCAGCTTTCAGCCTTGTTTAGATGGGTGCTTAGAAGCACTTCAGCACAGACAGCAGCAGGTCAAGCCCCACTCCTTAGCATTGTGTAAGAATTTAGCATGGAGGAGTGGAGGCTCAGGGAGACCTTATTGCTCTCTACAATTACCTGAAAGGAGGTTGCAAACAGGTGGGGGTTGGTCTTTTCTCCCAGGCAACTAGCAACAGAACAAGAGGACACAGTCTCAAGCTGTGCCAGGGGAAGTTTAGGCTCGAGGTGAGGAGAAAGTTCTTTACAGAAAGAGTAATTGGCCACTGGAATGGGCTGCCCAGGGAGGTGGTGGAGTCACCATCCCTGGAGGTGTTCAAAAAAGGATTGGACGTGGCAGTTGAAGCCATGGTTTAGCAGTCATGAGGTGTTATTAATAGATTGGACTTGATGATCTCTGAGGTCTTTTCCAACCTTATAGATTCTATGGTTCTATGTGCTGCCCTAACTACCACAAAACAGGGACTGGCAAATTGAACTGGGGAGCCATTCAGAAGCAGCCCTTCAGCTCTTCCCCTATTGCACCATAGTGTTCTGCGAAAGCTCAACAGCAGCCACATCATGGGGCACATGCAAAATGTGGGGATATTTTATATGGTAGGCCTGTCTACCTGTCCAGCTACAGGCTGAAAAACCTAGAACACATTTTAAAAGAACAAAGCTATATCTGTGGGTAGGGATCCAAATTTGAAATGTGACATTTCCACCCTTTCAGACTTGCCTACACTCTGACTCCATTTTGATGGAATTTCAAAACTCTCCTGGATGTGTTCCTGTGCAACTTGGTTTAGGTGAACCTGCTTTTGCAGGGAGGTTGGACTAGATGATCCTCAGAAGTCTTTTCCAACCCCTACTATTTTGTGATTGTGTGTGATTCTGTTTCCGAACTCCCAAAGCAAGGTGCTAGAGCAGCTAAAACCTCAGGACAGATAAATGAGCTGATATGGAAGTCCCTGGGCTGTCCTATGTGGGGAAGGTTCTTGTCCACAAATTCTCTGAGATGAAAAAAATCAGCAAACATCTCATTCACCAAGGAATACACCACAGGACAGAAGAGCTTCAATTGAAAGCATTCAAAGAGAAATTGACTCTATTGGGCCTTTGAGCACTTGCATGTGGCTCTCCTGGCTCTCAAGTGAGTATCCAATCAGAAAGTATGTTCCAGAAAAAGGGGTAAGGGGATAGAGTTAGTGTCTCTGGTTATGAAAAATGCCTAAGGATCTTCAAAGACAAAAATCTCAAAACATTTCATGACACACAGATCTGTGTTCTGTCCATCCCTATCTAAAATACCCCAATAGCCAAATTCTCCATGTTTCCTTGTAAATAACTTAAGGCTGGTATTTCAGTAAGACACTGTTTTCCATACATCAAATTAAGCCATGATGATTAACAGAAGAACACTGAACAAACAGCTGCTTAGATGAACACTGTTCCTCAGTAAGAGAGGCCAAGACAACCCAATGTGACTGACCCATCTTTGACTAGCAAGTTGTTTCACACTTACTGAAGGCTCAACAATGGTTGACTAAGTGGCTTGTTCAAAATGGGGATGGCATTGATTTGTTAGTGGAAGAAAGATCAGAGATCTCCATTAGTATTCCCCCTGCCTGGTTGCACTGATTCCCAACCGAAAAAGAAAGGAGGATTTTCCCCGTGTTTTTCACCCCACTGTCACAACAACAGTTTTAACTAGACTCCAAGTAATGTTTGGATGCAAAACAGGTGTCACTTCCTCTTTGCATACCCCTGAGGGAATTTGATGCTGTTTTCATGTGTGCTGTCTCCCAGGATCCTGGGGATATCCAATTTCCCATTCAAACATGGGCAATAGAAAAAGCTGAAAGGCAGATTTTTGTGGATTTCTCTTCTGTCCCATGCCCAAACCTGTAACCTGAATGAGGCTTTTGGTAGCTTTGTCCTTCCTTTTTATTAACTACTTCATTTACCACTTACAAAAGCCAGCCTTCTTTCCTCATTGCAACCTCCTAATAAGATTCCCCCCACATCACTGAAGTCTGATTGTGCCCAGAGGCTGGGTTATTCAGGGAACAAGAAAGTGTGGATTACACAGCTATTCCTGCTGGCATTCAAAGCCACTGCACCCCTCCCTACAAAGCTCAGGGAGGGATCCCCCAGCCAGTGCCACACTCCCAGAGCAGTGGGACAGGCTGAATACCTACATGCTTTCCCTCCCTGCCAAGCTTACATCTTACATCCATGGTGGGAAAGAGAAATCTCTTAGGTAGGAAGATAAAATTCTGCCAAGCCAATATAAGCTTTCTCTATTGACATACACCCACTGTCACATTGCATCTCACAGCTGCCAAACATGATGTGGAGATGTGAAGTCCCCTTGTATCACAGCCAGACCTGGGGTGCTTCCATAGGAAAATGGATTCTGCTGCATACAGAATCTCTGAGACATCATCATTTCAGGATTTCACTGTAACTCTGGAGTTTCATCTCACCACGTGCCACATTGCACTATGAAGTGGAATGATTACCACTGGTTGATTATACAACCTTCATGCAAGTTGGTCAACAGCATCAAGGGGTTCAGGCTGCTCTAAGAAACTTTTAAAATAATAGTAAATCTCTGTCCCTCCTATATCTTTGAGATACTCAGCATGTCATCGTGGCAAGCAGTCTGCATGTGAAGATAGAACACCACAGCACTGCTGAATCTGTATCTACCTATTCCCCTCCCTGCTCCAGTCACTTCAGCAATAAACCAGCATCTCTAAGTACACCCAGGAAGCAAAGGTCCCTTAACCTGCCCTTTTGCTGGTACCATGACACAACTGTCAATGAGCATTTCAATCCTAGAGTCTGAGGAATCTGGAGTAGACCCATTTCTTTGAAAAACGGTGTCTTTCTCCTTATGTTCTAGGCTCCTTCTCAAGCCACAGCGTTACTTCAACTGCTTTGAGCAGCAGCCAAAAACCTGCATCTTTAAGTGTTTCCGCTTCTGTGATATTTTTTTCCCCAAGGAAAATCACTTCTTTTTCCCCATCCAGATGCATTAGATAAACAGAATGGAGGGATTTATTACCTTTCTAAGTGCAAGGCCTAATTCAGTCCTACCATCTGATTTCAAGCAAATGACAAAGGCAAAGGAAGAGAGGAAGAGAAGAAACACAGAGAGATGAAACTACTTAGTCGCATTGCAGTTCAGTGAAAGTACCTAGGAACAGAAGCACACGCCTGTGCCCTACTGATACTGCTCTACTCATCTAACCATTAGACCATGAAATCAGCCTTTTCACATGGTTGAGGAAAGTTTGAGGGCTCTAAGCAGTAACACTCTACTGCAATGCTATAGCTGTGCTGGGCCATAGTGTTTCTGGCACTGTGTCACACGTGGACATTAAAAATAACAAGCTCATTTCAACCCACTTGCATCAGCTATGATGTGGACCCAGAGCTGACTCAATGGAAGAAGAGCAGCATTTGGCTACTCAGCATTTTGGTCACATTGAATCTGGCACCTGAGTGCAGCCCTGACAGCAAAGGTTTTGGAATCACAGGCAGGACTTAGCAGTTGTTTCCTCGGTGTGGGACTTTGATTTCCATTTATCACACTCATGCAGGCAGATGACTGCAAAGCAATTCCTCTCCACAACAGTGTATGGGGTTCCCTCAGAAAGGAGATGTTCCACTTGTCAGGCCAATTAGCAGCTCTGCCACTTCGGTGGGAGAAGTAGGGAAAAGGATTCAGTGGGGAGAGGAATGAAACCCTTGCATGATTCATTGAATCATCCCTGAAATATCCTGGGGAATTTCGCATGCAGAAACATCTCCTATTTCCTGCAGACAGCCCACATAAGGAGGCTGCCAAGAAACACTAGGTGTGTAGAAAGCCCAGTTCACTCCACATTGACAAGCATACTCATCTGGAATTTGCCATGAGAAATCAGGGAGAAAGGCAATGCACATCAGCTGCTTCTTCCAGACCCCCAAGCCAAATTCTCCCCAGTAATAGACAACGTGGACCAGTGATTCACAAAGACTCAAGAACTGGCACACTGAGTTAGAAGGGTTGAGCCAGCCATTAAAACAGGAGAAGTAAAAACTGGTACTTGCAAACATTTGCACCATGGAACTAGGGATAGCAGCTATTAGTACCTCTGACTCTCTGGAAACACTGCTCCATGCTTTCGTGTGGCATCTAAGCAGTCCAGGTCTGTGAATAAGTGGCACACTCAGGGGATGTTTCTTCACCAGGTCCTGACCTTAAGTCATGAAAGAAGGGCAAGAGGAACTGTTCCTCCTTCCAGAGAAAAGACAAGCACATCAGAGCTGATGGCTACATAAAGTTAACCCAAGCCCTCATCTCCTGAAGAGAACACCACCTTAGTGGTCATTAATATGATATTAGTGTCTGTGTTGCTTACTGTAACACAAAGGCAGCCTTGGTGCTGGGCCTGAAGTCAAATTTGAGGCTGTCCACAGAATTTCATCCTCTGCAATGGCACTACAAGGCTGCTGGTGCTAGTCAAGGCAGCCCCAAAAACATGCTAAATTTTAGATCATGCTCAAGAGCACACCTACCTCACAACTACTAACCCTATCTCAATTGCCTTTGCTGTAATGCTATGTGACTGATACTGCACCTGAAGACCTCCAAAAGAGAGCTATTACTGCCTCCCGCAAGAGATGGTGAGATGCTTAGTCACCATAATTTCACCACATCCACCACAGAAATGTCTGTTTCATGTACCATAGCATGCAGTCACCCAGATCAGGTTAATACGGGCCATTTACTTTTTGTTTTAATAATACAATAATACAATAATAATACAATACACCAGGTTGGAAGAGACCTTCAAGATCATCGCGTCCAACCCATCAAACAATCCAACCCACCCAACAACTAGACCATACAGCCAAGCACCCCATCAAGTCTTCTCCTGAACATCTCCAGTGAAGGTGACTCCACCACCTCCATGGGCAGCCGATTCCAATGGCAAATCACTCTCTCCGTGTAGAACTTCTTCCTAACATCCAGCCTAAACCTGCCCTGGCGCAGCCTGAGACTGTGTCCTCTTGTTCTGGTACTGGCTGCCTGGGAGAAGAGACCAACCTCTGCCTGGCTACAACCTCCCTTCAGGTAGTTGTAGAGAGCAATAAGGTCACCCCTCAGTCTCCTCTTCTCCAGGCTAAGCAACCCCAGCTCCCTCAGCCTTTCCTCATAGGGCTTGTGTTCCAAACCCCTCACCAGCTTTGTTGCCCTTCTCTGGACACGTTCCAGCAAGTCAACATCCTTCCTAAACTGAGGGGCCCAGAACTGGACACAGTACTCAAGGTGCGGCCTAACCAGTGCAGTGTACAGGGGCACAA
This sequence comes from Picus viridis, assembly GCA_033816785.1. NCBI lineage: Eukaryota > Metazoa > Chordata > Aves > Piciformes > Picidae > Picus > Picus viridis. Next base: position 18,953,094 of record CM066576.1, on the reverse strand, counting down.
TGACCTCCCTGCTCCTGCTGGCCACACTGTTCCTGATGCAAGCCAGGATGCCATTGGCCTTCTTGGCTGCCTGGGCACACTGCAGGCTCATGTTCAGCCTACAATCAACCAGCACCCCCAGGTCCCTCTCTGCCTGGCCACTCTCCAGCCACTCTGACCCCAGCCTGTAGCACTGCCTGGGGTTGTTGTGGCCAATGTGCAGAACCCGGCACTTGGATGTGTTAAATCTCATGCCATTGGACTCTGCCCATCTGTCCAGCCTGTCGAGGTCCCTCTGCAAAGCCTCTCTGCCCTCCAGCAAATCAACTGCTGCCCCCAGTTTGGTGTCATCTGCAAATTTGCTGATGATGGACTCAATGCCCTCATCCAGATCATCAATAAAGATGCTGAAGAGCATGGGGCCCAGTACTGATCCCTGGGGCACACCACTAGTGACAGGCCGCCAGCTGGATGTGGTGCCATTCACCATTACTCTCTGGGCTCGGCCCTCCAGCCAGTTCCTAACCCAACGCAGTGTGCTCCTGTCCAAGCCATGGGCTGCCAGCTTGGCCAGGAGTTTGCTGTGGGGACGGTGTCAAAGGCCTTGCTGAGGTCCAGGTAGACCACATCCACAGGCCTCCCCACATCCACCAGGCGGGTCACCTGATCATAGAAGGAGATCAGGTTGGTCAGGCAGGACATTGTCAGTGACTCCATCAGCTTCAGCTGACCCAGATGATTTCCTTCTTTCTTTGAGCTTCACACGTCTTGTCATATGACAAGAAGGCATGCCCCATCTGATATTTTTCTTGTACACCCTCAAAAAAAGTAACTATTGGCAGCTCCTCTTCTCTTGCTCTGAGACAACTGGTGTGGCCTGGAATGGCCTTGGCTATATGGCTAATCCCTTGCAGCCTTCAAATTGGTACTGCTGGACCCCACATATCCATCCCTAACTCCAGAAACTGCACACAGATCATTTAGGAAAACTCTGAGGGGTTGGTCTAACAGTATGACAAACTATTAAAATACTCTAGCACTATGGTCATGATCCATGATTTCTGCTATAAATCACAAGGAAAAAGAAATCAGGGAGAGGGTATCACCCATACCAAAACTGTGGCACAGCAGGGACCTCTCAGGCACACTCTTCAGTCATTACTGTACTTCATGCAGGGCCTTAAAGTGATGGGAGCATATCATTCAAAGAAAGAAAATATCCATGGCAAATAATAAAATTCAGCGAGAGTTACAGCTTATGAAAGACAGAACTCAGCACTTCAAAGCATCACTTCCATGCTACAGCATTCCCATGTCACAAAATAACAGTACAGAGCAGTGATATTGGCACTCCAAAAGCAGGTCTCTTTTTGTCTGAGGTACATCTTGATTTCTGTACTGCTTTTCTTCAGAAAAAGGGTTTCCAGCAGCACAAAGCTGTATGTTAATTTGATTTCATCCTGTAGATGGTCTAATATTGGAGTAGATGTTCATGCTAAACTCATGAAAACAAAACCGGGGCTCCAGCTGTGTGTATGTGAACATTTCTGCCTACACAAGCCACAGTCATTTTTCAGGCTGAAGTGCCATCTCTTGTAATCTTCATTACTCATTTGAGTGTTGGTTAAAAAACTCTTAAAACACTTCAAAAAAAGAACTTGTAGAACCTGCTATCACTTTTATTTAAAATAAAGCCTGTGACTGTCACTTGATGCTATGTTTTAAAATGAGGTGTTTTTCCAACACCACAGTAATAATTGACACTTTTGGCTAGCCATTTGCTAAACAGGTTTGAAATATTTAGTAGCCTGTTAAAGCTGAGGGGAAGTTATGGTCTCACTCAAGAATGAAAATTTTCCATTAATACATTTGCAAAGAAGTCCATCACTGAATATATTGGGTTTCTTCCCCTCAAACCTCAGTCCAGTATCCACTCTATCTACTCTATGCAGAGCCAGCTCTCCCTCCGAAAGGAGATCACTTGCCAGGCAAACTCTTGCTTTCCAGAAGACCAGAGGAGAGCACATTCACACCTATCAGGGAGTGAGGAGAAGCAGCCCAGGCTGGGAGAACAATGGGGCACAAGGGTTCTGATGATGATAGATCAGGGGTTTCATCTCTTTCAGAATTTCTTTTGAATGCTGTTAGAGCCAAAAGAGAGTGTTCTGTTCAAATTCCAAATGTATAAGGTCTATTTAGTATAAATTTTCTTAATCATTAAAGACCAAATCCTAGCCTCACATCCCTGTGTGAAACCCAGCTACTGAGATTTCAAAGCCAAGCAACACTATTAAGCTATTTTAGCCAAACCTCCACCTCAACACAGGTCTCAGGTGTTCACACACCAAACCCTTTGCTCAAGCTCAATGACTTCAAAAACAGTATTCACTGAGTAAACACCTGCATTTTAGAATGAAAAGCTCCAAGCAAGCAACAGTCTGTGACATATCTTCATAAGCTACACTAATAGTTAATTATCCTCCTTATTAAATGCTTATGTCCTATTTCCAGCAAGCATTACTCACAACTGGAAACAGGCCCAGGCTCTCACTAGCTGAGGTAAATGAGGGTATTTTTCTTCTCTCAGTTCCTTTCACTACACTTTTGGAATACCAAATGAGATTCAGTAATGGTAATTGAGCTGTTGACAGGCCTTCCCAGTCAGGGACGTAGAATTACAGTTGCTAACCTTTATAATTTAAATAACAAACCAAACAGTAATTAGTGTTTTTCTTGGAGCTCCATCTCCTGGAGACAGGTGATTATGGAAGAATCTCTACATACTTTAAAAGTACATTTCAGACACTGGGGAAAAATCTAGAAGCGCTTTGACTATCCCCATGTACGGGTTCAACAGACTAACTTTACTTACTTCTCATTTAAAGTAATGATTATTGTTATAGGAGAAGTTATGATCTGCTGCTACTGAATGTTTGGAGGGAGAGAGAATGCAGAGTTATCTCTGAGACTCAGAAAAGCTGAAAAATATCAAAATAAACCAAAAAGCCCTTCTTTTGAGGCTGAGAGGAAAAGATATAACCACAAGAGTTCTGAGGTTTGAGCAGTCACCACCAGCAGAAATGATGCAGGCAACAAGGGAGCTCACGTCAACTTTGCCAGTAACTTTGGGATATCAAATATCAACTTTCACTGCTGGAAAGATCTGAAGTTTGCTTTGCCGATAGGAATCTCTGGCCAAGACCACCTGAGAAAGGCTGGATCAATCGGCCAAGGCCAATTATATGAGGTTCAACAAAGCCTTGGCTCACAGCAACCCTATGCAACACTACAGAGTTGGGGAAGAATGCCTGGAAAATTGCCCAGCAAAGAAAGACCTAGGAACTGTATCAGAAATTGTGCAGCCAGCAGGACTGGAGAGACGATTGTCCTCTGTCTTCAGCACTGGTGAAACCACACCCTAGATATTGTGTTCAGTTTTTGGCCCCTCAATACTATAAAGACACTGAGTTGCTGAAAGTGGGTCCAGAGAAGGGCAACAAAGCTGGTAAAGGATCAAGAGGACAGGTCTTGTGAGGAGCAGCTGAGGGAACTGGGGATGTTTAGTCTGGGGAAGAGGAGGCTGAGGGGAGACTTGCTCGCTCTCTACAACCCCTTGAAAGAACATTGTAGCGAGGTGGGTGTTGGTCTCTTTTCTCAAGTAGCAAGTGACAGGACAAGAGGAAATAGCCTTAAAGTTGTACCAGCGGAGGTTTAGATTGGATATTGCAAGAAATTTCTTCACCGAAAGGATTGTCTCAAACACTGGAACAGGCTACCCAGGGAGGTGTCTGAATCACTATCACTGGAGGTGTTTAAAAGATGAAGAGATGTAGTGCTAAGGGATATGTTTTAGCAGTGGACTTGGTAGAGTTAGGTTAAAGGTCTTTTCCAGACTAAACAATTCTGTGATTCTAAGATCTACAAAGATATCTCTATGCAATATCTGCTGAAACAGAAAAATCCACATGCTCCTGACCTGAGCACATCAAGGTAGATGCACTTTCTGCAGTTGTCCTGATACAAAAGCCTCAAGTGGTATCTCAGGAGGTGCAAGTCCTACACAGCAACTGAGAAACTATGAATACCACAGACTATCACTACTACTTAGTGATGAGCCACTGAGCAAATATAACTCGTGTTATTCTATTATTAGAATTTATTATTTTAACTGAACTAGTAAGTTTAACTGAAGACAACAGAGATCAAATTGAAGTTTCCCTGCAGGCTGTCCTTGTGTATTCTGAAAACCAAGAGAAACATCTTTCAGAACAACACGGAGTGACCTCCTTGATTTAATGAAAGGCAGCACCATGCTAATCTGCAAGAGCATGCAGGATGTTCAGCTTTCACATTCCCCATGTTTTTCTTCATCTAATTCTGCACTGTCAATGTTTGTTTCAAGATTCAATTTGCCTTAAGGGTAACATAACCGTCCCCAGGTTCTCCCACTGCACAGGGTTAAGTCAGGCTAATTCGATCAGTTTCCCACTGAGCTCAAACAAACAAGCCCACATACTCCTCCTGAGGCAGGGGTGAACCCACTACTCTGAGAATGACTCCACAGTATTACTAGCAGTTGCAACCCACTTTTATCAAGAAAATTACATTTGCTTGTGTCTGCAATGAACACAGAAGATATTCTCTCTGGGAATTCAGCTTCCCACAATCAGTTGGAAAAAGATCTTTTTTCACAAATAGCAAATTACTACTTTATTTTTTACTATTTTGCTGTTACAATGAAAGTGTCTATTCACTCAAGGCTCAGTAAACAGGTTATTGGGTGCTGTTTCAATGGAGTTACCCCTTTTCAGAGAACCATTTGATAGATTAGCTCTTCCTCCTGCCTCCAGGAGACAATTTAGGAGGTCTCCTCTGAGTAAAATGCTACTGCTTGGCACTGTAAATGCCATATTGTTTGTTTGGGGGGGGGGGGGGGGGGGTGGGTTTGTTGTTTTGGTGGGTTTTTTTGCTTCCAATGTGCGGTAGGCAGGAAGCTAATCCCACATCTGGGTTGCAGTGCATAATCTCATTGTGTGCTTATGTGATTTCCCCATTTACCTATGTGCTGTACAAAGTCATGCATTACTGCTCAAAACTCAACATTCTCTGAAATTTAGCAGCATTTCCCCAATGACTCTTCACTCAATTGACAATCCCCTTGATAACTCCTGGTATTCAGATAGCAGATTTTAAAATATGTATCCTGTAAAAGGTTTCATTGTCCTTCATTTATTAAGTCTGGTTTCCTTTTACCTCAAAATACAGTGCAGGGAAGAAATAAGTAACTCCCACCTATGCTGCTACCTAGGCAATGGCTTCAAAGAAGAGTCTGCAACAATACCTCTAACTTAGAAGCACATTTTAAAAGCTCCACTCAATCCCATTAGAAGTTTTGAAAGAAGTTAAATATTAACTTTATATCTGCATGTTTTAAAAGTTTGTTCTCCTTCAGGTTTTTGTTCCAGAAGCTACTTTTATGTGTGAAAGCTTAACAAGAAATGCTTTCAAAGAAGGGAATCTAATTTGATTTGGATGAGCTATACCTCTGTTCTTCTTAAAATTATAGTCCTTTAAGAAAAAATCCAGATACACACCAAAATTGGACATTTCCAAAGAATCATTACTTTTTTTTTTTACTTTCAGCCTCCTTTACAATGGCCATTACTAGTGTCCATTTATAGGTAAATACCTCAAAATAGAGACAAATAAGAAATCCAGGATTACTTGAAAAAGTAGAGTGAAAATTATATATTCTCCTCCTAGAACTGTAAGATGCTATCAACATCTGGCTACAGCTACATCGGCTTGTAAATAAGAAGTGATAGTACAGAATGACAATCTCTGCCTGATCAAGATAGCATTTTAAACAGTGGCAGCTGAAAACACATCAGAATTGATGGGAAAGACGACCTTTAAAAGGACATGTGCAGAAGCATTAGACACCTGTTTGCTTTATTGACAGGACAGGATTTGAAAAGAATAGCAAGCATATTTAATCTTTATGTCAAAAGAAACAGTGGCATTAGAAGGTAGAGAGTTACCTCAGGGACAAAATTACACTCCTTAACCATGCCAGTCTTCATTGTTTTGGACACTGGAGCTTGCTTCAATAACTTCATCCGTGTGTTCTTACTAACCACTTCCACTGCACTGACTTCGAAAGGTCTGGGACTCTATCCCTCTTTTTAAAGGTGGTAATTACACAAAACTGGCAGCACCAACAGGTTCAGGTTCCAGGTCAAGTAACATCAGAGAATAAGAAGGAGATATTAATTATGGAGAGTGGATAATTGCTTCCTTAGCAGTTAATCCTCCCATTTATCCACCCAAAAGGTCAGATCCAGAAACCCAACACCCTTTCAAAGGAGGGCAAATAATCTGTCTTTGTGGCTCTATGCCAGAACCCTTGGCTATGTGCTAATCTGGACTATTTAGGGGCAAAGAGCCTGCACCAGCCGTTTAAAGAAAGAGTAAACACTCATCTTTCTTCCTGGACACTTGAAATAGGCACTTTAAACCAATCAGAAGCAGGCACAAATGCAATTCATAACAGCCAGTTTCTATTCTTTTGACAAGTAATACTTTGGTGTTTTATTATGCAAAGACAAGGCAAAACATGAGGTCTCCAGGTCTGCCTCACATAAACTGGTGAGGCGTTACTGTGCTTAAGTAAAGATCTGATGGGTTAAGCACTAAGATGATCTTCTACCCCAGGGAGAGAGAAGGTAGCTTTTATCAGACCTGCCAATATCAAGCATACAACCAGCACTGCCTACACATATCACCTCTGAGCAGACACACTCTCACTCTTTCAGACAAAGTGATGTGGAGTCAGACAGCCAAGTGAATGACAGCAGGTCAGTGGCTGCTGATTAAACAAACCAAATAAAATAGTAAAGTTAATGTTTTTTCCCTATAATGAATCTTATCGATCAACCACCTTGGACAAAATGTGTGCAGAAAATGACAGTGAAGTCCTTCAGGTAAGATATGCATGATATTTCTTTACTCTTTGAAGAACTCCTAGAACCCATAAAACAAGCTGGCAGTTGACCAGCTATCTCTAGCTCTCACCATCAAATCATCTACTCTGTTTTATTTTGGCTAAACTATTCTTACATCCACATACACAGCCCTTCTCATAAAGAGGCATGGTAACAGCAAGACAAGTGGTGGGGAAAAGTCACAGCACCAGGTAACATCTGGAAATCGGCTCTGCCACAGCCTCCTCTCCAACTCCTGTACACATTTTCCTCCATCCCCAATGCAGAACAAGACCACACTTCTGAATCAATATAAAATTAAACCCATCAAACTCTGCTTTAACAAATTTGAACCAGAAGAGTAAGTTCTTGCATTACAATGCTGCAGTGCTTTTGATTGCAGAAGTCCTAAAGCCAGGTTTCCTTTTGGTAAGAATAAATGCCCACAGTGAAGTTTTGCTCCATTAGTTATTCCAAAAGAAAATTATGCAGCCATTTTAAGTGACATAGGCTCAGACACAGATTCAATACAAGTGTTATCTCTGGAGGCCTGCTTAAAACCCTTACTACCCAACAAAAAAATCAACCAAGAATCCAGGAGTCTGAGCAGGAGCTAAAATCCTATTTAGTTAAGATCATACTTAAGTCATGTTGTTTCAAAGGCCATTCAAAGGAACTGACTTCTGGAGCTGTCTCCCCCTCTTTGTTGCCCATTACAGGAACTGTAACAACACTGAATGTGGAAAAAGCTAAATTCTGGTCTCCCAGGTAAGGAGGAATCATTGCAAATCAGGCTTTTCACATCAGCAACCACCTCAGACCAGCGCAGAGCAAGACATTTCACTTAATTTCATGCAATATCTAGACAACTCAAATGAGCCTCAATAGCTTCTTTGTCAAAACTAGAGAAACAAAACAATGGGACTCACAAAAAAGAGCTGAATAAATGCATTGCATAGATGAAGGGATGCTCTTTGCAACAATTAGAAATTATATAGTAACTTTTATTCAGTGTGTCATCAACTAGCTTCATTTGTTCCTTCTTGATGGTATTTTCTGCTCCCTACACAGTCATGAGTCTTAATTTGTTACATGGCAAAAGAAATCTTTTGCCTTTGATGTTTAATATCAGCAATTTATTTGGCACACATGGGGAGTATTTTAAGGTCTTATTTCCCAGATGTGGCTCTAGTTATTGATCAGGAAGTGGCTCTGGAGAGCTGGGAAAAGTCAGAGCTTCAACAGCAGCCAGCAGAAATACTGGCTATGTTTCCCTCTTTACTCTCATCTGTGCTGCCTTGTTAAAAAACAACAACATAAAAAAGGCAGGAGAGAGAACTTCACAGCCTCAGATCAGGGCAGTTTATCTTCCCTTCAACACATGAACCACCATATAATCAAACTCTGTAAAATCAAATCAAAGTCATTTTTGAGCTACAATCTGAAGAGTGCCAACTTTGTTTGAACAACACATTTGAGTATTTTCCCCTGGGTTGGGCTTTTTTAAAATTCCTTTCTCCCACCCTGCTTGAGTCAATCTCTGCCTACGACATTCCTCAGTGAACTGCCTTTGTTTCCTTTCCTGTTAGGAAAACGCCTGCCATACACTGGGCACCGTCACAGCCTAGTAAGTTGGCACTTCGTTATGCTTTTCCACTCCAATGGCTCTCTGTAGCCAATAGCTGCAAAGCAACATACAGAGGCTGCCAATTAATTTACTGGGCCATTAATCAATGTATTCTATACCGGTAACTTTCAAACAGATAAAAGCCATGCAGGACCAGAGCAGAGATGTCAGACTGCCTGGGCTCAGCTGAGCTGTACTTGGTTCAGCTTCTACCTCCATCTAAGGGAAGGAAGGGGAGAGGCTGAAAAGCAGCTGGGAGGACTCCAACAGATGTATGGTCATACATTAAAATCAAATGGTTAAAGCTGTTTTCATGCCTCCTCTCCTTTGATGGAAACATCCAATTCACATAGAATTTGGCCCCTGAACAGCCAGTTCTTACTTTGGTTAGTTGAAGCGGTGCCCAGCCTTTGGCTAAGCCAAGTCACACAGGCACCATGTTTCAAACAGCTTTATTTACAAGTACAAACCAGATGCAGCACAGGAGATGGAAGTCACATCTGGCTCCCAATATTCATTTTTCTATCATGTATACACAAGTAATGCACAACTTGTGTTTGCATCATATGATGCTTGGATGAGTACCCATCATGTTACATGGGATTCCCAGAGTTGCTCTGAAAGACTGGGACAGGGAGCAGGTCACCATAACAGTTCAGATGACTGGAAGATATTCCCTATCCACATGTTGTGGGGACTTGGGAAGAAAGGAAAGGGGAGCAGAGGTCAGCTTTTTCTGGCACAGACCTCCACCACAGGAAAATCAAAATACATCCTGACTGTGAGTCCCCAGACATACAGCATATTTACATCTCGCTTCCAGATGAGCCATTTGGGCTGGTAAAACCTTATGCCACATCATTGGAGAACCTGCAGTCCAGAGCTGGCAATGAAGCATGAAAACCCTTCTCTTCCCAGGTGCCAGCCACATACCACACTGAGCTCAGGCTCTGAAGATGCAGGGATACGGAATCATAGAATCACAGAATCATTTTGGTTGTAAAAGACCTTTAAGATCAATGAGTCCAAGCATTACCTAACTCTATCAAGTCCAATGCTAAAACATGTCCCTTAGCACTGCATCTCTGCTTCTTTTAAACACCTCTAGAGACGGTGATCTAGACACCTCCTTGGGGAGCCTGTTCCAGTCTTTGATAACCCTTTTAATCAAGATGTTTCTTCTAATAGCTAATCTAAACCTCCCCTGGTGCAACTTGAGGCCATATCTTCTCATCCCATCACTTCAGGGAGAAGAAATCAACACCCACCTCACTACAGCCTCCTTTCAGGGGGCTGTAGAGAGTGGCCAGGTCTTCCCTCAGCCTCCTTTTCTGCAAGCTAAACAACCCCAGTTCCCTCAGTCATCTGGACCCTTCACCAGCTTCGTTGCCCTTCTCTGGACCTGCTCCTGCACCTCAATGTCTTCTTTGTAGTGAGAGTACAGCAGTGCACTGCTTCAGGCATGATTTTTGCTGGCAACAATCAGCACCCTCCAACACAACCCCTCGTTTTTGTAGACAATTATCTCTGGATCACCAATACAACACCTACGGAGGCTAACTCCAGTTTATGTGCTGTTTGAACTCGCCCATTAGCTGACAGGCTTTCCCTACCAGCCCAGTTTGAATTTCCACTGTTCATCAACACAAACTTTACTAGACAGAGGAACATTGAATGTCTCCAAGCTCATTTACCCCCATCTCAAAAGGTATAGGGGGTGGGTCCTGTATAAACAGGGTTTTTGTTTGAGGGTGCCTGACAAAGCAGAACCTGACCTTTCCCCTCCAGGGGAACAGCAGGCTTCAATTAAACATTGCTGAGGGTTAGGGCTATTTTCCCCTCTCATGGGTCAGGGTGGTGCTTGAACTCTCCTTGCCTCAACTCTCCCACCCACCCCATTAATCTCCCCTCTGCCCTGCCTGACAGCTTGGGACCACTGTGATTTATAATGACCTCCCCCACAGCTGCATCTCCTCTGGGGCTTTCCCTGCCACTGATAACTGCCACTGCTCACTGGACTGCCTGGCAGTTGGGTCCCCTTATGGCAGCAAAACCTAGACCCTTTTCAGGAGGAGGACACCTGCCATATTAATACCTTCCACATGAAATTCTACTTTCAGTACATGAAGCAATCTTCAGATGGCACTGGCTTTATGTATAGTGTTGGTTTTGAACCATGATAATGTAAACAAGATTCAAGGTGGGAGCAAACTGGACCCAGTTTGCTCTGTGCAGGTGGTAAAGGATTCTAGGACACCATTACAGCTATGTTTAACCTGAGCTACTCTCAGGTTGTACACAGGTCATTATCACCGCAGCATCTGGCCAGCACTCTGGCCAGCATGATCTAGTGTAGGGTGTCCCTGCCCATGGCAGGGGGGTTGGAACTAGATGATCCTTGTGGTCCCTTCCAACCCTGACTGATTCTATGATTCTATGATCACTGCTGTCAGACCTATATCACTGTACACTTGCTGAAGATCCAGCCTATTGAGTTATCATAACATCAAACACACTAAACTACTACAAAAAGTTCCTCTTTTCCCTTCTGCCAGGAGACACAGAGTGCGGAGTGGCTGTCTCCCAGGTAAGGCTTCTTATCATAAATACACTTTTCATTATTTCACAGCCAGATGAAGTCTGACTACTATTCTGGACAGTGCTTTATAGACTTAAAGATTTTATCAGGCTGTTCCAAGCTTGGGCACTCACTAATAGAGCTGCTGCGATGGCCCAGTGCACAGGACAAGCTTTTGCCTGCACTGAGTGTTTGTTAAAAGAAAACAGTACCAGAGTGCTGCCAGGGAAGGTGGTCAGAGTGTGCAATTGGATTTCATCAGCTCCTGTTTTAGGCAACACAGCCAAACTGGCAAACTGCCCATCATTTCCTGGAAAAATGTTAGTGTGGGTAGGTGAGAAAATTAAAGAATGAGAGTTTGTATTGAGCATGGAGCAAGCAGAAAGGAGGACTATACCTAACTTCTTCCCATTTAGCTCTAGGGTATCTCTTGAGCTACAACCCTGCAGAGAGACATGGGATGGGAAGGGCCTCACTGTGTGCTGATGCATCAGTGTGTGCTGCTGCCAAACACACTGAAAATGAATGCAAATGAAATGAGCTGATGGGTCCATTGTAAAAGCAAAATCTGGTGACAGTATCTCAGGTTGGGCCAAGCCAAAAGAGAGGTGTTTGTATCTCAGAGGTCACTCCTGAAAACTGCCTTCTTTTTTCCTTCTGTTTGTAAGCTCCCAAACTATTTCTTGCTTTCATTGGGATGAAGGGACTGATCCCAGAAAATTAGCTGAGCCCAAAGCATTATGCTGAAAGAGCCTATCCCAAAAACAAATGTCAGGATTTCTGAATCTTAAGTCAATCTTTGTGAATAAGGGGACACCATAAACACAACCTTCCCTACAGAGTAAAGGTATTGCAATTATCAGCCCCTTCCAAAAGAATGAGATGTCACTATTTTTTCTTCTTGCTGAGCCACAACATACTGCCAGTGCCTCATTAACTTTTGCTGGAGGCCTGTCTCTTATTGCCCAAAATGGCCAGAAAAAGACAGCAGACCTGGATGAATCCCACAGGGCTGCAGTCATCTGAGACATCACAAAAACAGCTCAGAGAAATCACACACTGCCTCTTTCTACGGTTTTTGCTCTTCAAAGCTTCTGTTGGTTCTCTCTCCTTCCAAATTAGTGAAACCTCTATGCCAGGCCACATGGCACATCAAAATTTCTCATCAGATTTCATTATTCAAACCAGTGTCCCCACCGTTCCTCCCAACAACTAATGAGATTAGTCCATCACCTCCTAATTGCAGCATTTATACCTCACCTGTTTTCCAGTGCCCCAAAAAAAAAATCCCCAGGTTGTTTCAGAATGAATGAATGGCATTCTGCTCCTAGAACAAGCACAGCATTTCTAAGAATAGGAGATGGCACATACACTAAGCAATTAATGAATGTCCTAAGGCTGGAAAATGAAAACCACAGAATGCAAGTACTGATCTCAAACCACGGAGGACAGCCTCCTTGCTCCTTGGGCTTGTTTAGCTCGCTCTCTACCTAATACCTAACATTCTTCATGGGAAGGAAGCAACTGCAAGACTAGCAAGCAACTGTGTAGACATTACTTGTAAAGACACTAACACAGGGTGGTCCTCCAGTTCCATACTTTAGTACCCTAATTAGAAGTTTCTTGTGAAAAGTGTCCTAAAAAGACAAAAAAAAAAAAAAGGAGTTACAGAATTACCATTTATCCAGTGTTCAGCAGCAAAGTGTCAAGAAGTAAAAATGTCACAGGAGATGGGCTAGAAGTCAAGCTGTTAGCTTCACTGCTCTCCACTTAAATGGTTTTGAGCAGGATTCATCTAGTCTAAGCTAGGTGTCTTAACCCTCTTTGGATCAAGGGAAAGGAACCAGCAATTGTGGGATGCCAGTGATCTCTAGATGCAGATGTAAAGCAAGCCAGATGATGTATCCCTAGAGAACTGCTCAAGTGTGATAAAGGTGCCTTTGGAGCAGTTAAGGAAAATGGAATCCCACTGATGATGGTCCAATTTGTGCCTCAGTTTCTCCATCTGCAGGATAGCACTATCAGTGTTTATTCTCTATGGCAAAATGCTTTGACAGCCAAGAATAATTAGTGCTATGCAACTGTGAATTACATTTGATAGACCTATTGAGTGTGCTTGAACATGTCATCTGGAGACCTGCTAGAAATTCAGAATCAGAGGAAGAAGATGGAAGAAATATTATAACTTCCAAGATAGAAAATTCAGAGTCAAATCACAAACTAAATGCATCTGGCCTGTCTTGCCTTGGAGGCACACCAAGCCTCAAGGTGTTTAAACTGCAGCCTTACCTTGCTACTTACTAAAGTTTCTAAGATCTCCAGAGCAGTCCTAAAAGCCTCATTAGAAACACCAACATTAAAGCAATAGCATGAACAAGCCATCAGATTGAGAAAAACAACCTTCATCAGAGCACTCCAAATACACAAAGTTTTACTCATGCCTGGGCGTCAGGAGGTCTGGTTGCTCCCCTCACATGGCCGTGGAAGATTAAGATGGAGAACAGCCTAGGAAAGTAAATTTCCACCTCTGTCCACCAATTTTCTGCATGCTCAGTCTCTGTTTAAATACACCATAAGATGGACCTGTCCTTACCACCTTTCTGTGATGAATGTGCTTCCCACATGCCTAATGCCTATGAAAAGTTCTTACCCTCCCTGCATATTGCACAGGGGCTGGAGCACAGCTGAGCTCTGTTAATATGAACCAGACACTATCTACATGGCAGCTTCTCTGCAATGTTAATCAGGCTCATTGTCACCAATGGAAAAAGCCTTAAATGATAACTTATTGCCCCTTGATAGCCACTCCTTTGAGAGCAGAAAAGGATGTTTACCTCACTCTTGCCTCACCACCACCAGGTCAAGCTTTCCAGCAAAAGCCTGATCTCCCTGCACATTCATCTGGGCTGCCATTAAACCAATAACAGCTGGGAGGGAGGCACCTGTGATCTTCCCCAGAAAACTACGCTAGGACATGGGCCAGAAAGGCCCTGAAAGAAGGGATTAAACATCCAGCCAGCCTTCCTCTCTGTCCAGCATTTTGTAGTTTGGGCTGCTTTGACTAGCAAACACTGAAACGTGGCTCTGTACTAAAGCCCCCAATACTAGTAAGGCTGAGTAGGGCATTAAAAGGTAATTCTGTATCCAACAGGCACAAGACCTTGAGTAATGTCACGCTCAAAGTACTAACAGCATCCTGCAGCCCTCACTAACACCACGGCACAAAAATAATTTTCAGCCAGAAGAAGACTTTTGCACAAAGGGACAAGGTCTGAGTTTAAAGATATTTCTGAAGTCTATAAGATCATACAATCACACAATGGTTTGGGTTGGAAGGGACCTTTAAAGATCACTTAGTCCAACACCCTCCATCCCCCAGTATCTTTCACTAGATACAATAATAATACAATACACCAGGTTGGAAGAGACCTTCAAGATCATCGCGTCCAACCCATCAAACAATCCAACCCACCCAACAACTAGACCATACAGCCAAGCACCCCATCAAGTCTTCTCCTGAACATCTCCAGTGAAGGTGACTCCACCACCTCCACGGGTAGCCAATTCCAATGGGCAATCACTCTCTCCGTGTAGAACTTCTTCCTAACATCCAATACAATACAATACAATACAATACAATACAATACAATACAATACAATACACCAGGTTGGAAGAGACCTTCAAGATCATCGCGTCCAACCCATCAAACAATCCAACCCACCCAACAACTAGACCATACAGCCAAGCACCCCATCAAGTCTTCTCCTGAACACCTCCTCAGCCTGGGAGAAGAGGCCAACCTCTGCCTGGCTACAACCTCCCTTCAGGTAGTTGTAGAGAGCAATAAGGTCACCCCTCAGTCTCCTCTTCTCCAGGCTAAGCAACCCCTGTGTCCTCTTGTTCTGAGGGGCCCAGAACTGGACACAGTACTCAAGGTGTGCTGGATGCCTGGGAGTAGCAGAACAACCTCTCAATGCCCTCATCCAGATCCTTCAGGTCGGCCCTCCAGCCAGTGCTCCTGTCCAAGCCAGAGAGCAATAAGGTCATCCCCCTCATCCAGCCTTGCCCTGGCGCAGCCTGAGACTGTGTCCTCTTGTTCTGGTGCTGGATGCCTGGGAGAAGAGGCCAACCTCTGCCTGGCTACAACCTGCCCCCTTCAGGTAGTTGTAGAGAGCAATAAGGTCACCCCTCAGTCTCCTCTTCTCCAGGCTCAACCCCAGCTCCCTCAGCCTTTCCTCATAGGGCTTGTGTTCCAAACCCCTCACCAGCTTTGTTGCCCTTCTCTGGACACGTTCCAGCAAGTCAACATCCTTCCTAAACTGAGGGGCCCAGAACTGGACACAGTACTCAAGGTGCGGCCCTAACCAGTGCAGTGTACAGGGGCACAATGACCTCCCTGCTCCTGCTGGCCACACTGTTCCTGATGCAAGCCAGGATGCCACTGGCCTTCCTGGCTGCCTGGGCACACTGCAGATCAGGCTGCTAAAAGCCCTGTTCTACATGACCTTCAATGCCTCCAGGGATGGAGCATCCAGAGCTTCTCTGGATGATCTGTTCCAGTATCTTACTACCCTCATTATAAAAAGTTTCTTCATTAAGTCTAGTCTAAGTCTACCTTCTTTTAGAAAGGTATGGGGACACTGGAAAAAATATCAGAACCCACCATTGTCAGAGCAAAGAAAGTGCTCCTTGAACTTCCTTTTAGCTTACTCCAGAGTCTGCTGCATAGTATAGACAGTCAGCCGCCATAGGTCTTGCAGGCTAGCAACTTGCTGAAACAGTGTCTTGTCAAAAGCATTTGCTGTCAAACTTCACAGCTGTGGGTAAACCCTCTCTGTGCTACTTTTGAGCCTACTTCAATATCTTGGACTGCAGAAGTGCAAATAAAGGCGTCCTTTGCCACATACAGGATCAGGTAAAAATATTAATTTGAAAGCAGCAGGTAGATGGGACTATCTACCTAAACATATGCTCAGCGTTATCTGTCTACTTCAGGAGACCTTTCTGCATCCAAAAGTCTTTGGAGAGGCAGCACTGTTAATGGGGCAGCACATTTACCTTTCAGCTTTCCAACCCCAAAGCTATTTAGAAGCACCACAATCCAGGTCACTTGGAATGTGGGCTCCAAAAAAGCCAGCAAGAAATTAAGATAGAGTAAAAGACGCATGAAGACACTCAGGAGACATGTAATCAAAAGAAACAAGCAGGGAAACAGAGGCTGAGTGCCATGGTTTCCAGAGTCTTACAGTGAGCTTCAGGGCTATGTAGGTAGGGACACAAAGGAAGTCTGTGACAGCCTCTTTAATCACAAACTCCCCTCACACTTGAACCAGGCATGGGGCTACAGCCTCAGACTTCAGGGGACCCAAGGAGACCCATCAATTGTGGATTCAATTGGCATGACAATAGGTCATTTCACTAAATGAGATTTTGCTCCTATGTGCCTCATTGTCTCTCATGCACATAAATGGAAGCCTTTGAAAAAGCACTGAGAGAAATTGAAGGCAGACATTAGTTACTATTTTTGACAGCACTAAAACAATATATGAAAGCAGGGGTGTTTTCCCTGAGTTGCGACTCAGAGGGAGAAATCAGAAGACTCCCATCCAATGCCTGCTCAATAGAGTGGCAGAGGCTGGCTCTGCCACAGCACTGCAGAAGTTGTGCTTTTAGGGGAGCATTGTTCTTATTTCAGGAGACAAAAAGAAAATGATCAGTCCCAGAAGGAAAATGTCTGAACACTTGCTCAGGCTGGACTGTGAAGAAAAGAGATTGCTATTGTCAAAGGCTGTTTCGTTATTCTGAGCTTTCTGAGAAACCTTCAAATACATCCAGAAATGTAACAAGAACAGAAACCACATCTGTTTCTTTGGCTGCCTATTTGCAGCCTGGGCTGGTGAGAGATAGTCTATAACTTAGCAGTGCTAATTAGCCTGGTTAACCCTTGTTCTTGCTAATGATATCTGGTTGTTTTAAACAACACTTCATATTCATCATCAGAGAGCATAAATAGAAGCCAACTCTCCTTCACACAAACAGCCCCACTGCTTTATATTGAATTGATCACCAAGTCAGGACTCCTCACCACTTAAGCACTAGCCTCCAGGCTAATCAATAGGAATAAATTACTACAATAATCATCCAGGCTCATTCTTTCATGGTGCCACTTTCAAACACTGTCGTCAGTCTGGCCTCACTGCCAGATTGTTTCAAGCATGAATTTCCAGCCAAGAGTCAAGCTCCAGGCAATACCACCAAGATCAGTCAGAGAAGTAGGACAAAGGGGAGATGCAAGGGCACAAGGATTTCCTCAGGGCTCTTAACTAAGGAAGCTTTGGGATTCACCCCTCTCAGCATCCTTAGATTGGTCCATTTCATGGGAGCATCTGGAATCAGCCAGGGCTGAACCTCTAATCTCCCAGAGATGAGGAACCTCGGAAAGTGGAAAAGGTGAAGATAATAAGTGGTGGGGTGGAGGAAGGGGGAGTGGAAATCCCAAAAGCATGATGTGAGGATGCATAGGGAAGAAAACATGTAAGAGACAACAGCAGCATGTACAAAACCAGGACTGAGGTAGGGGCAACATGGTCAGGCCCATGAGCATCTACAGAAGCAGCACTCTCACAACTCAACACTGCTCCTGAGGCTCAACATCTTCTTGAGAGCCTGCTTCAGGCTAGTTATGCTTTTTTCTTGCTGGCACTGGTATGAACAGAGCCAACTCACAGCTTTCAGTCTCAAGTGCTTCATAAGCAGCTTGGACAGTCTGTATGTAACCCACCAAGTCTGCATCACCAAGAAGTACAGATAGAACCAACATAGGTCATGTGTGAAAAGGTTTGTCTTTCCTTTCCCCCAGAAAAAGAGCTTCCTGTGTCCAGATGTGGGAGAGGTTGGTGTGAATAGCTCCAGATTTTCTGATCTGTAGAGGAGAGTAATGCTGAGACACAGAAAAGAATCATCTTCTGTCTCACAGGTCAAACAAGTGAAGAGTGCTGTTTAATCAGGCAACTGACATCTTAATCGGTCTTGTACTCTGATGACGTAAATCAAGGGATACATTTAGAAGACATTTTATCATTCATATTGTGATATCATGCTGGCCAATCAACTTCCTTTTCACCCAGAAATAATCACCACAAGCTCCACCACACAGATGTATAAGCGATGGGAAAATGCAGAGGAGGCTGGAGTGAACAAAAGGCACTTCAGGCCTGCTGGGGCCAGAAAGCGTATCTGTACGGTAGGTTGGACTCTTCACTAATCCAGCTCTGTTTCTAATGAGATCGGTTCTCATTACAGCAAAAGTAGGTCCATGGCTTAATTTGCCAAGCAGACCGTTGTCATGTATCTTAGGGAAGCAAAATAATCTTATCAGTTTGAACTTGAACTCTGCCCTCCAATTATATAGATGATGTTTAAGAAAAGAGAGATGAAGTAAAAGTGATTTTCATTCATTCAGGAAAAAAAAAAAAAAAAAAAAGAGATTGCCTGACACCAAGCATTCAGCTTCCTGCAGCTGCTGAAGAACCTTTACACTCTGGCCACTGGCTATACCATTGACAAAAAGCACTAATTACAGTCTGTGCACTCTAGCTTTGAAAAATCCAAGCCAAGTTGCACCAACTGCATTTACAGCCCAGCTTACTTGTATAGCAGAGCGTCTTCCAGTATAGCCAAAGTAAAAGCCTGTGGCTGTCAGCTAGAGACAAAAAAACCCAAAGGGCAGGAAGAATCAGACTATTTTTTTCAGCCCTTCTTGCTGAACCTCTGTCTCTGCCTCCCTATTCAATCCATCAGCTCCCCTTGGCTGCTATAGAGGAGAGACTATCCACTTCTGGGAGTTCCGTGTCCCACACAATGCAGCTAAAACAAAGGAACATTTTGGCAAGTAACAGCCAGGCTTCATCTATTCTTTTTCCTATACAATTCATTCCATCAAAGTTGTTTAGCTGAACAAAACCCAGTGCTATCCTTTATTGTGAGGCTAACAATAAACTAACATGTGAGCACAGCGTGGGTCACAGATGTGTATGCTTCAGCATCAGCTGTGGAGCCACTTCCCTGCTCAACTCAGTTCTATGAAGCTTTAACCTCTTTAAGCTGGAATTCAGCTTGAGCACATAAACCAGGAAGCAAACAGTGTTAACACAACAGAAGCAGCCCCTGCACAAAAGATAAATGAAGAGACTGACGTGCTTTGGAAACAGTCAGATCAACAACCTCTTTTTCCAAGGAGCTATCCAAACAATAAAAATCTAGAAAGAAACTAAACTGAACGAATCCCTCGGGCTCTATTTTTAGTGATATTACTTGACCAAATCTTGTTCGTGCCTTTGAACAGACAGGGAGGTTTTTTCTGGTTAGTTGGTTTTGTTGGGTTTTTTTCCCTTCCTGTGAAAGGATAGAAACACACAAGCAAAAGTTTGGAGTGGGAATGCCTTCAAAACTCCTTTTTAAAGATATGCCTAAACATGTTCCAAGGACTGACCCCACATTTGTAAGGCACTTTAAGCACTCTTATCCCAAATAAAGTAACCCCCAAACAACTAACACTTTGCAAAATCAGACCCTTCTTACAACTGCAATGTAGGGGCTCAGATCATACCTGCCAACAGAAAGCTAGTTATCACACCCACCTCTAGCTTGTATCACATGCAAAACACAGATGTAACATGGCCCTTGCCTTAGTGTACTAGGTCTAGTTCTGACAGAGTTCATTTTCCTTGTGGCAGTTTGTATAGTGCTGTGCTTTCGCACTGTGGCCAAAACAATGCCAACATGTGAGTGTTATAGCTGTTGCTGAACAGCAACAGTGACTTCTCTGTTTCTCACTCTGCCTTCCCAGGGAATAGATTGGGGAATGCACAAGAGTTTGGGAGGAGACACAACCAGGCAGATGACCTCAACTACCCAGAGATATTCTCTGCTATATAACATCATGATCAGCAACAAAATGGAGTGGCGTGGGGTTTAGGTAAGTCAGCCATCTTTAGCCTGGAAACTGTCTGGGCATCGGTCTGCCCATGGGAGGTCAATGATTGCATTACTTATCTTGTTTCTTTTTTACTCCACTTCACTTCCAAAACTATTTTTGTCTTAGCCCACAAGTTTTCTCATTTTTACTCTTCCTTTCCTCTTCCCCTTTCCTACTAGGGGTGGGAAGGGGAAGCAGGTAAGCTGCCTCTGGAGGTTAACTCACAAAACTTACCTGCACTGGGCTTTGCAATCGTAACGCTCATTTTAACCCATACATTTGCATATATGCATTACAGTATTGGAGAAGGAATTGTATATGGAGTACCATGTATTTCTTCCTGCCTATCACAGCTTGAGAGAATAGGTAAGAGTAAGGGGCTACTCCTGGATAAAAAAAGTAGGTACTGTAAAATCTCTGAAATATTGGGCAGTTAATGCTCCTGATGCTAATCTGTGTGCTTTGGATCCTTATCTGTGCATGTAACATTCCAGACTGTCCTTCCAGAAGAGTAAGTACATCTTTGTAGGACACTCACAGCAAGCAGAATAGTATTTAACTAGCACACAGTAAATAAGGCCCATGGGTCATAATAAACCAGAAGGATAAAGAAATCACAATTGTGAGACAGCTGCCCTATGCATTGGAGAAGACAGGGGTCCAAGGAGGCAGGGAAAAAATAGTGTGTTCTCATTAGAGACTAACATAAAATTCCAAAGGGCTGGATTCTAGCCACAGCTACCCTCATTTCTTAACATCCAAATGTTTGATTTTCAACTTCAATGTTGGTCTTTGAATATTTCATACAAAAGGTGAACTTTTTCAAAATGAAAGTGCAGAATTTAGACCCATATCATCACTAGGACCACAACAGTTCTGCACTTACAGGTCCCACAGATCTCTGAGGTAAGTGATTTTCTAAAGAACAAGGCTCAAAATTGAATGTAATCCAGATACAGCAGCTCAGGTTACCACTTATCAGTCTAATTGCACTAACTACCTGCACTCCTGGCCCAACACAACTTTAATGGAAAATTTGTGAGCCAAATGCCTTTGCACAATACAGCAAACATAGGAAATGAATGCCAGGAATAGCACCTGCTATAGAGCAACCTCAATATCAATTCAGAGAAGCAAACAATAAAGGACTACAGCTGAGCCCACAGATCCTAGGCACAGGATGATAGTCACTCCAGCCCACAACATGATGCAAAAATCAGCAGAATGAAAAAATTAGCAAAAATCCTCCCCCATTGCTGTGTTTGTTTTTGTATTTACTTTTTGGAGTAAAAGCCCATTTAAAACCCTTGAGGCTAATACAACATGTGAATAAAACCATAGCAGCAAAACCACAGGCATCTGACAGCAGATGCAAATAAAATAGCAAAAGCACATAGGGAGGCTCAGAGTAGGTGGTCTGAATGGTCCCTTTTAACAAGCAGCACCCTCAGGTAACCTAGTTTATTGAGGATTTAGTATCACTTTCCTGAAGACAGCCCTCTCTCACACCCTGACAATTCTGCTGCTTATATAGGCTGCTGGAGGAGTGAAGTGTCTCTGTTGGCAGCAAGCATATTTACACCAGGTCAAAAGCTGGTGCACAAAGGCACATAGGGGAGTTCTTTGATTGTAAGTCATTGATAAAACTTCATATAATCCATGTCTCTAAGGCTTCTTCTCTTAATGTAATATTAAAAAATGGAAACACATTTTCTACAGATTTCTTCCTCTGTTAAGGTTGTGGGATACCTTGACAGCAAGTGGATGTGACCTACACTGCTCACCACAACTGAAGTGCTTGGACAACATCTTCTGCAAATTCTACAGAGGTATGGAACATCCTTCTGTTACTTCAAATAGACTTCTGAAACCTGACTGCAGGTCCCACACATGCTTCTCCATCTTCATGCAAGGATCCAAACACACCTAAGATTGACTATTGTATATCAAGCTTTAACATCCAAAGGAGCCCCATCAACGCTGATACCACAGTATCTGCTAACATGGTTTAAGAGCACACAGTATATTTGAAGAGACTCAGACAAGATTTATGTTACTGTGCAACTCAGTGCTGCCAAGCCATCATTGTCTCTCTGACATGAGAAGACATGCACTGGGTTCCAGGATAAAGCATCCCAAAAGAGCAGACATACATACTTTAATTACTATGAATGAGCTCATATCCTCAGTTAATGGGCTGAGCCAGGCATACTTGGATCAGCCCAAATTCAGCCTGAGAGAAACAAAACTCACAATCTTTCCTCAAGGCAAAAGCAGCAAGTAGGTAAATAAATAACTAAACAAATAAATAGGTCAGCCAAGCAGTTCTCTTAAACATGGTCAAAATTATTATCTCTGTACTAGATTTAATCAGCAAGATGAGTTGGTTTTAACTTCTGTGCATCCTGCAAAGCTCTTTGCAAGTCAGCAGTTACCTGACAGCTGAGCAAAATTTGGTCTTTACTTGTCTCTTGTAAAGAGCTCAAAAATTGCAGACAACAGCAGCAGCAGGCCAGTGATGCACAGCACTGGCAAGGAAGCAAGGAACTAGTACTGCACCAAACCAGCCTGACCAAAAATCTTCTGAACTACTTTGATTAGTGCATTGGGTCTGTTCCTACAAAGAGCCTCATAATCCTTCGAGGGACAGATGCAGACTGAATCTGTGAAGGTCTTGGGTATCTGGATAAAAAGGGATGATAAGAGCACAAAAAATATCCAACATGGATAGTTGCTTCAAATGCTCCCCCACAGAGACAGGGATCGCTGTCTTGGAGCTGAAAGCATAAAGTTCAATCTACACATGCACAAACATGCAGCTAGTCTCATGTAAGACATGTAAACTATTCTGGTGTTGGCCACCTAAAATCACTGCACAGCCACCTAAAGGCAGTGTAGTCCAATTTTCAGATGTCAATACCAAGTACTTGGGGAGACCAGGACATGTTTAAATTAGCATCAGCAAAAGTGCCAAGTGTATAAATATGTAGTTTTTCTCCCCTCTGAAGAGACTAAGCTTATTCTGCCCCTTCTCATACCCTCATCTTAAATAAGGATTTTACCTTCCAAGTATCTCAGCTGAGAAAAGATACATTAACATTCCAATGTTTTTTCTTTTTAATTGACCAGACTATTTGTGCTATATAAAGTTTTCAGAGAGTCTTAAGTCAGGGATCAGTTTTTATCTAAGGACATAAACAGTTGCTTTATTTAATTCTGCAGCATTTGTAACCCTAACAATACACAGACACAGGAAGAATGCTAGTAGGACATTTTCCCCAAATAGGCTGTGCGTCCAGTGGGTACTGATAACTTGGGATACTTTAAAGTCTTTGGGGTTGTTGGGGTTTTTTAAGTGTTTGGGAGGTTGTTGTTTGTGTGTTTTGTTTTGGTTTTCTTAATAATACTAATAAAATAATTTTTTCTTGGTACTGACAAAAGTTTGCATCAATGGATCAGTTTCTGGGTGACTGCAATTAGTAGATGCTATATAAACACTGCCAATCGTCACACAGATGTCAGCACCCCTGGGATCTCCTGGATCTTGCTGACAGCTCTGCTGGCTAAGCAGTAGATTTCCAGATGACACGAGCCAGATGCATGCATGTGGTTCTTGAGCTTGAAATCATTGCCTACATGAAGTTTCACAGAGTCTCAAAACATCCTGGCACATACAGCAACCTTATCCATCCCTCCCCAGCAGCGCCCCCTTTCCTGGCACCAGAAATAAATACCTGCAGCTGCTTTTTCACAGCAGTAACAGCAGTATCTCTGATCACAGCCCAGGACACAAACACGTGGAATTGGAAACACGTGTTTCTCTCCCTGAAGCTCACTTTGTCCTCTCAGCTGTCAGCAAAAGTAAACTCTGAACATTTTAAGAGTCAGGAAGCTCTGAGTCCTCCCTCACAGCATTACCATTAGAGCGGCTGGGAAATCCACAGTGTTTTCTGGAGCAGGTCTCAGGACAGGAGTGCACAGGCACTTGTATCTTTGCTTGATGTGGTATATTGATGCCCATAAAGCTGCATCCCTGCTGACAAACCCAAACAACTCTCTAAAGCATGAGAATAGCCCCAGCTTCTGTGCCTCTCCTCTCAACAGCAGCAGAGCTGGCAATTTATAAGTCCTTCAACTCTTTTCAGTTCTCCAAGTTCTTCAGTCTGCTTCCCATACAGACAGATGTATGTAACGTAACTGAATGCAGCATCCCCTTGTGAGAACTGACCAGCCATGGCTGCCAGACCCAACCATGGTCCTCAGCTGCCCAGATCCATTCCCTACAGCTCACCATGCAGTCACCTCTCTAGAACATTACCAGAAGAAACCAACTGTGCTTTTTAACTGACCTTGACGAGGTTTTGGATTTTTCAGCTCCTCAAAGGAGAATTTCTCAGCCCTAGCACAGACCTCCCACAGTAAGCCAAACTGCAGCCCATACAGCTGTGATAGATGGGGTGGCACATGTGAACTCCAGCTGAGAAGGAAAGTAAGGTCCCTTGCCTGGGACAAGGACATCTTCAAGAAGCAGTTTGATGTCCATCTAACCTCATTGCTCAGATGCCTTCACCAAGAGAAGACATGAAAGTGGCCTGTGTTTGGCTGTCTTTAAACAGTCTAAAGTGTGTCTGGTTGTCCCTGGGATCAAAAGCACAAACCTCATCACTGAGTTACACCACAGCATTGGAAAAGAAATTGTACCTGTCTTTCTACTGAAAATCCACCTTTCACAGTCTTCAGCTTTCAAGACATGGAAATCCTGGACACCATTCACTCACTCAAAACTCCAAAACCAATATCAAAGTTTGCCTAAAGCCATTCAGAAGCTGTTGGTATACAAATGCTAACAATAATTTGGTGAATGGACTTGTCAAACAAATTGCCTTTATTACAGCTTGATTAAATGCAATCAGGGAGAAGTACCTTTCCCCTCCCAATTTCAGCCCTCATTAGCTCAAACAAACACACTAAGCCAATTAGCAGGGAGGTGATAAAAGCAGCTTTCACTTGAAACCTGCCATTCTTTGGGGGGATAAATAAACCAACAAACCTTTGTGCTTCCAAATCCAGGAAGAGCCTGCAGGGAAATGTCCTGAAAGCTACCCAGGGCTCACCTGCAGGGTGTGGATGGAAGTTATCAGTATTCATCTGATTCAGCTCCTTCAAGCAAAGTGTTGCTCACATCCAGCTTGTGCCAAATATAATGTAAAGAACATAAATATTAAAGCAGGCCCAGAGGGAGCAACAGTACTGGGGCTATTATTCCTCCAGCTTTGTGTCCTGCAGCTGGGTTTTCCCATGTGAGAAAAGGCATGAGCTCCTATCAAAGCTTTTTCCATGCCTACAAACCTAAGTTTTTGGCTTAGGTCCCTGCAGTGGATTCTCTGATGTCTTCAAATGGGGAGTTCCCAGCATAGCCTTTTCTGCACAGTGGTAGTATTGAAGGGACCTGTCTCAAGTAACACATGACTCACAACAATCACATAGATTTGATGCCACTACCTCTCTGTCCAGCCACTACCTCTCTGTCCAATGTGTCTGAAATTAGCTAATGAAAGGAAAAATTATTGAGGAGCATTGGAGCACAGCATCATAATCACATAAGCCTAAATTCCTGCAGGTATGCAGCTGGAAATTAAATGGTCACCTTGGCTGGCAGTGGGCATAGCAGAATTTAACATGTGTTTGCATGATTTAGCTTCACAGACAGGAACCCCATGGCTGCAGCTAGAGACAGGAAACAGGATATGAGCAATAGCTGTTGACTAAGCTTCCAGCTAATCTTTCAATGCCTGTATTTTAACTTAACACCAACCTCTAATTTTGATCCCATTTTCATTAATCTAGTCCCTCTAAGAAGCAAACCACACCACACATGAATCACTGGCACTGTCTCTGAGAGCCTATGCTGAGGAGCTATGGCATGTCTTCCACTAGCAGGGCAAGGACATCCTGCCACAAATATAAGAGGACTAAAACAAAGGCAAGTGTTTAACAATCAGCAGGGAGTTCAAAGAGTTTATTGCTGGAATTGAGATTAGGATTAAGGGTTTCTAGTTAAAGCACAGAGATTCAAAAGACTGGGCTATTAGCCCACACCTCACCTTGATCGAAAGAGGTAGGTGACACATTGTGACACTAGGTCCTAAACCGTCAAACAGTTCTGAGCACAAGAACTGATCACAGAGTGAGATTAGATCAAGAGTTCATACTGCAAGCACCCACAGAGAAAAGGCCCAGGCCTACTTAAAAAGTGGTTGTAAAGTGCCTGATCACTCTCTCCCCAAGGACCTGCTTTCTACCCCCACACCTTCCTGCAAACATCAATGTTTAAAGAAATGTTAAAGAAAACAACTTCAAAACTCTTCACATAGTTCAAATACTTCACTTAAAAGGAATTTTAATTCTTACAGCTCAGATTGCACCAGTCCCCAGCAGGACATGCAGTCATCATGTTCAAGTTGTGGCATTTGAGCTGCTCCAAAAGGGGAAGGATGGAGCCACAATGTGAGACTGTGCATGCAGAGGCCTGAGAGCCAAGGTGATGCAGAAGCCCTCCAGCTCTACCTGTGTTTCTCTGTGACTGCCACCCTGGGCTGCTCCTTACTCTCACAGGGTGCCTTCCCATGACCTAAGAAAAGAAGAAATCTTCCTGCAGCTTAAAGACACATACTTTTAAGACCTAGCCAGGGGGAGAATAGAGGGAGCAGCGGGACATGGGTGGGTGTACAATTCTTGGTAAGTCTTTTGGCCAGTTTTACTGTGTAGCTGCAGTGTCTGAATCAGATCAGTCATGCTTGTGATCTTCTAAGAGCTCAAGGCAGGCCATCCCTGTAATGTTTCTTTCTACCACTGGATCTACACGCTCTGTCTGGCCCACCATGAAAAGTGCACGGTCTGTTACCAACAGCAGCACCTCCCTGGTTATGCTGAGTTAAAGCAAGCTGAGAGGCCAGAGAAGCTTTGTTGCTAAACAAGGTCTACAGGATTGAATTTAAAAATACATTCTTTTCCAAACAGCATCAGCTGCTCTCTGTTAGAGTGTCATCTCTATGACATCTTCCTGTAGCACGTGGGCCGCAGTCAAACTGCTGCGGAAACCTCTATAGGATCACAGCAAGCATTGCATTCCTCAGCAGGAATAACCAATACAAATCCATTCATCAACTTGAGATACAGACAATTTATGTTTAAGATGCACCAACACTAGGTGAGATGGCATATGATAAAGCTGTAAGACTTCCTGAAGACATTCACCTGCTCAATTCCAGCCATACTGGAGAAGAACTCAGAACACCCTGAAGTACAGAAAAAGTATTCAAGTGGCCAAAAACCATCACAGTCCAGTGATGTTGAAAGGTTAACCTTCCATTTCCCATGCCAGGTGACAACTCATGTATAGAAGTAACAATAACGAACAAGGTAGGAAAGTAGGAGTCAGGTAGGAAGAGTTATCTGAGCCACTGCTCCTTCAGAAATGCACGTGGTAAATGCTCACATGCATTGGAGGGAGATGAATGGGGTCTCTGCAAAATATATTGGGGAATCATAAGGTGTAACTTGGGAAATGCAGTGTCTTTTCCCACTCCTTTTCATCTTGTGGCTACCCAGCTCCTGAACTTGCAAACCCATATTCAAGCTGCTACACATTGGGTACAGCCCTTTCCTGCAGCAAACCATGTTTCCTGTCCTGCAAGGTACAGTCAGTCCAACAAGACTGTGGACATTTGCCAAGTCTGCTGTCAGGAAACATAGCTTGGATCTGGTGGAAGATTCCAACAGTTATGAAAGCACAGCAGTGGTTGTGCTGTTGTGACTACAGACCCCACTTTAGAGTACAGTCTTGCCATGCACAGGATTTTAAACCACCATTCTTCTCCCAAAATTTGACTACTACTGGATGTTGCAGAAAACATGACCCTGTTATCAACAACTTTCTTATCCATTTTTTAATAGAACAGCATCTTGCCTCCCACCTCACATCACCAAAGCCTACTGAATTTGCTCTAGGTAAATTCTGCACACATGATGTAAAGTGCCTTTGCTCTGGAATGCTTTTGCACAATTTAATGTTTAGCAATTTGGCCTGGTTAGGACAAACTTTATCTATATAGCAGAAGGACCAGTACTTTCCCCAATGCAACTTTAGCTCCTGTCCACTCCATACACCCTTTCTGCATTAACTTGCTTGCAAGGAGGAGCACAGAGAAAGCTCAATGCCAAAAGGAGAGAAAACCACACTAGAAACAGGGAGATTACTCTATCCTTTCCATTCAGAGGCAGATCTGCTTTGAATGGAAGCCCCCAGGACTGACTTGCCCCCAAAGGAGACTGAATCACAAGTAAGTCAGCCCCCTTCAATTTGCATTAAGACTTCAAGCTTCTGTATATACCTTCCCACCCCTCCAACAGGAGCTCCTCCTTTCTGACACAAATTTCTCACAGTACACAGATACATGCACTCCCAGGCAGTGAGCAGCAGCACTCTGATGTGCTGAGACCCAAGCCTGGTGAGATTCAGCGAATGATACTTTTTCATCAGCAGACTATAACTGGCAGCTCTTACCCAGTACAAGAGTTTTGTGACACACGCCTAAAGAATATGCCAGACTAAATCTTCACACTAACACCCAAGATGAGAACTGATATCCCAAAAGCAAAGTGACCCTCATTAGGCATTCCTAAACAAACTAATCAGCCCACCTCAAGTGTAAAATGAGATGTTATATTTTTTTCTGACCCACATGCACATCCACAAAGAAGAGTAGCAGAAAGGTCACTTTAAGGTGACTTATGCAGCTGCACATAGCTCTAAAACTTATATGGGACTCCATACCTTCAAAGTGTTGTATATTTAACTGCTGTGTGCAACTCAAAACAAGTGCAACAAACAATTGTTTAATCAGAAATTATCTATAAATTAGACACTTCCCATGGCTTAAGCAAACACAGACTCAGAATATAATTAATTATGTGCATTTAATAGCTCCTTTATCTCAGCTCAGGGTGGTGGTGGGGGTTGCAACAATCAGGAGCTGTATGTTAAGAGGAGGGAAACCTGGCACATTACAAAATAATTTGGTCTTGCTATGTTAGCTTTAATTTACACCCTAAACCTTCCCACTCTCCCACAACAGCTTTTTTTCACTCCTCAGAGAAACAGCACAAAACCTTCTACAAACTCTAAAAAGTTATCAGTATTCCCTTTCTCCTTCCCAAAGTTACTCAGACCAACTCAGATGAAATAGTTTTGCCAAGGGTTATTAAGAATGGTTTGTAACAAACTCAAATACTCTTACAGAAGATGATTTTCATCAGCTTACTTTTAATAGGATAAAATTACTCCCCACAGAAGTATCCAAGATCTGCTCACATGCATTTTCCCTAAGCTGTAATAAGAGCTCCCCCCCATAAGGATTGGCCCCTACCTGAGAAGTCTGCAGAAGTCTTAGCAAAGTTGCTGAAAGCTGTCAAGCACATAAGTCCTATGAGGAAAGCGGAGACAGGAGACATGTCTGTGTAGTACATCCTTAAGTATCCTCACAGATTGTTTTCTTCCAGAGAAAAGGAAAGAGTTTCCTGCCCCAATCCAGTCCCACTCACTGCCCGAAGAACAGAGTTAGTCCCATTGCTTGGAAGGATCACAGCCAGCAGCAGGGAAGGAAAAGCGCTCAGCACACACACACACACACACATACACACTCACATCCCCGGCAGTGAATGAACCCAGGCTGAGTGAGGCTGACGAATGAAACAGACCTACCTGAGCCTTGGCGGAGGGCCCAGGGTCCTAAAAGCCACCGCTTCGCCCAAATTTGCTGCAGACTGCGGCTGTGCAGCTGTCCAGCAGCGGCTCTGCAAGCTACTGGGGGAAAGCCGGGGACGGGGGGAGGAAACGGATTGCTCCGGTGGGGCTGCTTTGGAGGTGCCCGGTTGCTCTTGGTTTAGATACCCTGGGATCTAGTGTCTCCGGTGCAGATAGATGGGTAGTACTTTTCAAGGCAGTGTGCTCAAACAAAGGGCCTGAACACACACAGGGTTTTGGAGTGATGGGTATTTGCAGCTGCTGCTGAAATCAGTGCAAGTAGTGATGTCCTGCCAGGCTGGTGTCAGGACAATTCTTCAGCTGTGTCCACTGTTGAGAGTGTTCCTACAAAGCAGGAGACTTTGCACAGGCCAGTGATCAAACCCTCCTGGATCACACTGCAGGACTGGAACTGCTGTCAACCCACATATCCAAAACCCTTCCTACTTTTGACAGCATCCAACTATGCCAGACTCCCTGGGTCCACTGAACCCCTCTCTCCTCCCTCAAACTGAAGAACTTTCCTAACCTATGGTGCTCAGACCCAGGAGACCTGTTTCTTTCCAGAACAATTGTTTTAACCTCCGACTAGCATGGCCTTAGCTCCTAACTCAAGAACTGCTCACTCTTCAGAGTTAAAAGGGTCCAACACACCTGGAAGCATATCCAGTACTTGATCCTACCCGATCTTCATCCACATCCTGGCAGCATCAAGTCAGCCATGCTAACTTTGAAGAGCTGAGCTCTGAGGACACAGAGGTGGATTTTACTGGTGGAGCCACCTCAGGTATAGGTTTGCACATAAGTAATGGACATAACCAACCTACATACTCTAGAGCAGAGGCTTAATGCCAGTGCAGAGTGAAGGATACTTTTCATAGGCATAGGCAAAGCCAACACCAGCCATTTAGCAGCTTGTGTACACACACACACAAACCCACAGAGCAGCACTGTGTGCCACTGCCAGGAAAGGGGAAGCACAGCTACTGAACAAAGCTGGAGCTTCTATTCAGCAAAAATAACCTGAGTGGGAACATCCAAGGAAAACAACAACTGTTTTCTACTCCTCTGTCCTGTTCATCCACACGCAATTAAACAAAACTTTCCAAAACCATTCACTTTGGATCTAATAAACAAGTGTAAGAGCCTTCAGCCCAAAGGACTTTGGGTTTTTTTTTTCCAGAGCTGAGTGCATTTGTGAAGTTTCTTATGATGAAATTTCTAACAATGTCTCAGGTGTTCTCAGCTGAAAATCAGACTGGCTGACAGATTATGTGTGAAAGACATTCACAGGAGTGCTCCCATGAATACCACAGTCATTGTTTCCACCAGAAACCTGTCCTAGGATGATGTGTTCTCGGAGCAGACCTCCAGCTGAGCTGTAAGTCTTGTGGGACCATTTAATTTCTGTCTATACTGCTACTTGCTCAAGTTCCAACCAGCCACAGTGAGGATGGGAAATGTTGAGTTTGAACTTCAATCCTGTCCATGAGCCATCTACTCAGATCACATGAACAAGAGGCTGGTCTAGCCTGAACTGAACCTAAGCAAACCTCCTTCTCACAAACAGGTATTCATACACTGAGGATCTACAATGAAGGTACAAATGAGTCACCTCTCAAGGAGAGTGCTGGTTCTGGGTTGACCTGACATCACAGACCTACCCTGAGGTTCAGCAGGTTCTGTATAATCCAGTCCTAGTCCCTCCTCTCTGCACACAATCCTGTTACCTTACCTTCTTGCAGAGAACTGCTTAAGCAGAATCAGAGCCCAAGAACTTCTACAGTCTGCCTTGATTTTTATTTCACCTGATACTTTCATTTCACATGGCAGATCTCTCTGACCCATATTTTTCAGGTATGACATAAATTTTAAAGATAAAGTATCAAGACATTTGGCTCCTAACATCTACATGTAATTCTTGCCTCACTGAGTTCTGCTGCCCTTGCCAAGAGGAAGATTCACCACTATTGCCTTACAGGCATGAGATAGCCATACTCATTACCAGATTATCAGTCAAAGCTCCTCATCAGCAGGACAATGAAACAATAGAGCCCCTGGAAATTTATCAGCCCTCTGGAAAAGGGAAGCACTATTTGCTGAAAAGAGCCCACCCTGTTAGCAGCTGTTGATTTTACTGATTAAAGGGTAATAAGTTTTGGCTGACTCAGTTTATAGGGAAGAAAAAAAAAAAACCACTCTGGTGACAAAGGTTTTAAGGTTAAACATGGGAAGTGTGCTTGAGCAGCCTTTTCAGTTATTGTTAATAAGTCAAACAAGAGGGGAAGAGGTTCACATCAGTATCGTGTGAGGCCTTTGTTTTTAAGCAAGTTTGCAAATATGCCTTCCCAAAGGAAAGCAGAAAGCAGCTCTGGCTGGGAAAAAAAATCTATTGGCTTTTGAGAAACAAAAAAAAAATCAGTTAAAGCTCATCTCCATAATGCCCTTATTCCTTAGGGCACATGGGCACATCAGCTCTGTTTCTAATGGAAAGAGAATAACTATCCCAACTGCAGCACAAAGGATAGTCTCATAGGGTAAACATGAATCGAGGGGACCCCCATGTGGATCTTTATTTTTAGGAGCAACAGCCACTGATATCCAGCTATGCCTTCAAATACATCTCCTGGGGATAGGTAATGCATACAATGAAACATCATCCCTTGGATCCCTTGCCCCCAAAGCCACCCAGAAGTGAGAATAGGCCAGTAATGATGCAGTTCAGCATTACATCTGAGTTTGGAGGAATGATTATTTTGTCTCTTTCTCTCCGCAGAGTTAACTATGGAGAATGTCTGGGGGTTTTAGATACAGCTTTTGTGTATGCTTAAAAACACTTTAGAAGTGCAGAAAATACAGAGCCTTGTGTCTGAGCTGGACTTTAACACCTTGATCGTGGCAAAAAGTTCACGGGGTCTGTGTACCCAGCTTAAGACATGAAGAGGTCCATAGCACCTTATTATGTACACAGAACCCGAGCCTGAGATCAGCACCTCTCGGCTTTCCCTGCAGCAGTCAGTGCTGTGGCCACTCAGCACCAAGATGTAGGCACATAAACCAGTCCCACCTTCTAGGATACTTCTCCAGCCAGAGCTAAACCATGGGTTAGGCACCTCTCTGTTCTTTTTTATTTTTCTTCAATTATTTCCCTAACAGTATCTCATGGAAACAGATGGAGTTGCTCATGGAAGTAAGCACTGTTAGCTTTCATCAATTTGAAGGCACAGGACTTCACATAATGCAGCTTTGCAATACAACACTGAGCATCTCACAAGTAAAATCCTCCCCTGTCTCCATATCCAGTTTTAAACAACAGCTGTGCAGAATATTCAAACTGAAAAGCCTTTGAAGATTTCTGTCTGAAAGGTTTTTTTCTGTCACTCAATCATTCCAGTTTACAAAACAAATCTATAACCTGGAGGACTTGGCTCCACACTGGGTCCAGTTTGGAGTGGGATTGTTGCTTTAACATAATTCTTTGTGGAGTAAACCCCCCAAGTGATACACTTATGAAAACACTTCAAACTGTTGTACAGAGTGACACTAAATCTTCCAATGTGCAAAATATAAAACATAAAATGTTTGGAGATTACAAAGTGCTCCACAACGCATCTGAAAACTTTCTCCTGTATGCATCAAGTAATTACTGATGAAACCTCTCTCAGCTAGCATCTCCTTAGTGTAGCGATGTCATGATCTATGTGAGGGGGTACTGTACAGTCTGGTGCTTTGTCTGGGACCAGCATATCTGATTTGGGTTAGTTGGTGCCTTGTGTAAAGGATGGTTTGGGGTTAATCGCTTCACTATAACTGCAGGCATTTTGAGTACATGCCCCACTGTGAGATAGATAAGAATGTCAAGATTTTTCTTTTTGCCCTGTGTTCCATCTGTCCCACGTATTTGAAAGCTGTTCCTGAGACTTTTTGCTATGTGGGCATACAGCACACAGCTGAGACCCAATAATGCCACAAATGGTGTTATGAATACCTGGGAGAGTTGAAGGTTTCCTCAGCTGGTTTAAGAAGCCAGTATCCATAACTGCTGCTGCATCAGTGGAGGAGGAGGCAGAGACATAAAGCTTTTTCTCAGGTAAAAGCTCTGCTGTGAATCCAGCAGAAGCTAAGCAAGACATAAAATGCAGCTGCAGTTTCTCTCCCACATCTATCTTCACGCAACAATACTGCATGCAGTTGAACAAGTGTAGTGGAAAATAATGTTATGATTTCCAAAGGGGTTTTGTAAACAAAGGATATTGGATCACAACATGATTCAAACAAAGGATATGAGGATTTTCTCCTCAGATTAGTCACTATTCGCACAGTAATGAAGAGCAGAATTTGGCCTGTTCTGCTTAAAATAAAAAGAAGATGTAACTTTGAGAAATTCAATCATAAATTTTTGACTTGATCCTTCTCCTGCATGAGCAGGTTGTGATAGTAGGCATTATTTACTATAACAAACTGCTAGCATTAATGCATAAATCAAGAGAAACAGGTGATGCCCCTTGTAAATCTCCTGCCCACTGGAGAGAGTAATGGGGTTATAAATGGAGAAAAAATAAATATTGACTCTATGAAATGTAAAGGTACCTGGGAGTTCACCCATCAGTCTTTAGGTTTCACTTGCCTTTCAAGATGAATGGGAATTCTTACATTATCCATTTTGGTTATTTTTAAAAGCATCTCAGGAAACAGAATGGAGACACTGAACACTGTAGTCTCCTTAGGTTTTCAAGATATTCCAGATTGTTTCTGAAGGACAGTACCTCTGATTTCTGGAATTAAGTAGATGCTCCCAACCTCTGGTTTCCTTTAGTTTGACATAAGTACTGAAGGGGCTGTTGGGACTAGTCAATGAGTTATTTGTTTCATGGTGTTTCTGGTGCGAACTTCTCTAGGATGGTTCCAGAAACTCACCCTCCATCACTTGCACTATGGAAGCAGAGGGACAGAGACACCCCTTGGCACCTGAACCCATTAGGATTCAAGTGGACCCAAGAATTTACTCCCTAAGGCAAAGGCCTCTGGCACCATTTACTGAACTTACTTTGTCACACACTCTTCACCTCCCTCCAAACTCATTTAACATCAGAAGTAAAGCCATCTTCTACAAAGAACATTAGAGTCTACTTTAGATTCACTTCAGCATTGGCTTCCACATTAAATTCCTCTAAAAATATCTTACTGAATCAGAAAATTAGGAGAATTAAGTGTTTCATGAGAGCTGAGATAAACCAGTGTTGTTGTCCCTTCTGAAACCTGTAAGGGTGGCACACATCGCATAGGGAATTCAGTACTGACTGGGGAGACAACCAAGTGCCTAAACCCCAAGAGAAGCAGCAAAACCAGTCACATATTAAATTCCTGATGATCTGAAAACAACACAGATTTCAAGAGGAATTTAAAGACACTACGGATTCTGAAGATAGGGCAAATACTTATCAAGGCACTGGCAAAGCTGACAATACATCACTTCTGTCATGGTAGGGCCAAACGGCCCCAGCACAAACCCAGGCAGACACTAAGGTGTCTAGACATGGTTCTCTTCTCCCCTCTCCTTCCTGCAGAAAGCCAGGGTAACACAGGAAGAGGAAGAAAGGGGACAGGACCATGCATGTCTGGTAAACAACCCTGTAGCTATGATAAAGGTATGTGTTCTGGCCACAGCCTGGCAGAATCCCTTCCCATTGGGTAACTATGTGCTGGTTTCATGCCCTATTGGTCCAATCAGTCTCGGGCAAGATTTATATACAGGCTGATTTCTAGTTGCCTGTGCCTTGCTTAGCCTTGCTCAAGCCTTGCCTTTGCCTTGCTCAAGCCTTGCATATTTGAACCTGCTTGGACCTTGTCTGGTTTAAAACTGCCTCAAGCTGCATAGCCTCGAGTTGCTCAGTCCAGGGCCTGGGATAAAGCCACCAGCATACACACCGCAAGCCATGAGAGGAGCCATGAGCTTAGGAGTTGGAGCCAAACCTGCTTTCCCTTGTGACCAGGATTTTGCTGTGCCTCAATTCACCCAGGACAAAGCAAGTGCCCATTGCAAGAAGTGTCGTTAACAGCCCACCATCTGCTGAAGCCAGACCAGCCATCGACGACCATGTGGCATTTCTGCCGGCAACCTGCCATGCCTGGCACATGAGAGCACCCCAAAGACTCTAATACACAGCAGCAGCACTCCCCATCTGGGTACAACCAGCTGTGAGTAATTAATTGCCTTTCAGCATAACGGTTCTTGTTGAGTCTCCCCACTGTGTGGTCGAGCGCCATTTCGCTCCTGGCGTAGTCTCTTTCTGTTTATATTCCTCCTGGTTTGCATAAAATAGTTGAACTGTTGTAGTTGCCCAAATACCGTGCATTCTCATTGTAAATATACCTAACTGTACATCAAACTTTTTTATATGTTTGGCACTTTTCACATCAATAAATGTTATTAATGTTTTGATTAATATTACCATATAATTTATAATAAAGGAAAATATTATATCCTTTTTCTACAAGTTCATATTTCATATATCATAGAATAGCTTCAATTGGAAAAGCCCTTTTAGTCCAACCATTGTCTAACTCTAACAAGTCTGGTGCTAAGCAATGTCCCTTAGCACCACATCTCTGCATCTTTAAACACCACCCGGGATGGGGATTCAATCACCTCCCTAGCAAGCCTGTTCCAGTGTTTGATAACCCTTTCAATGAAGAAGTTTCATCTCATATCCAGTCTAAACCTCACCTGGCACAACTTTTGGTCATTTCCTGTCATCCTGTGACTTGTTATTAGGGAGAAAAGACCAACACCCACCCTACTACAACCTCCTTTCAGGGAGTTGTAGAGAGCAAGAAAGTCTCCCTTCAGCCTTCTTTTCTCCTGAATAAACAATCCCAGTTCCCTCAGTCACTCCTCACAAGACCTGTCCTCTGGACCCTTCACCATCTTCATTGCCCTTTTCTGGACTCACTCCAGGACCTCAAAGTCTTTTTTTGTAGCAAGGGCCCCAAAACTGAACACAATACTCAAAGTGTGGTCTTACCAGTGCTGAGTACAGGAAGACAATCTCTTCCCTGGTCCTGCTGGTCACAGTATCCATGATACAAGCCACGGTGCTGCTGGCCACCTTCACCACCTGAGCACACTACTGGCTCATATTCAGCCACCAAATCACCTGAACCCTGACAAAAATCATTGGCACTTGTTTGTTTGTTGGTAGTGGTTTGTTCTTCACTTCTTCCATAAAGGTTATACTATAACATTTTATCCTTCAGGGCTGGAACGTAACAAAGTGAAAAGGAAATGGAGGAAAATAGGTTTGCATGAACACCCTCATGATGTGCCATGGAAGCCATGCTCTCCAGGAGCCCCAGGCTCAGGGGAGCAGATGTGATCACTTCTCCAGCAACTGCATGCAAAGGAGAGAAGATAGAGTTGGTCTGTCAGGGTGAGCCACACATGGCTCCAGCAGGATGTACACTCCAAGGCCTAGGGGTGTTTTGACAGAACGAGCTGTAAGATTTTCCAGTTTGTTGCTTCTCCAAGCTCAGTGCTTAGAACACTGTGTCTAAAGACAGATCTCCCTCTCCTCTTTGCTTGCCCTACAGTAAAGTGAACAAAAATAATAGCAGGATGTTTGATGGCCCCTTAATGAACTGCTGTTCAAGCCAGAAGAGTCTTGCACCTTGAGTTATTTTAAGCAACATTTTGGGATATCTCGAATTATTAAGATACAGCAAGGTCAACTCACCTTAAGCTAGCCAGCAACTCATGTCTCATTAAAAGGAAACTTTCAGAAAGACTATACTATATCTGTGCTGGGACTGAAGCACAGATTCACAGATTGCTTATGGTTGGAAGGGACCCTCATAGGTTATCTTGTCCAACCCCTTTGCAGTGAGCAGGGACATCTCCAACTAGATTAGGCTGCAGAGGGACACATCAACTCTGATCTTGAATGTGCCCACATATGGGGCCTCAACCACATCTGTGGGCAAACCTCTTCAAGTGTTTTACTATTCTCATTGTGAAGAATTTCCTCCTATGTCCAACCTAAATCTACCCTACTCCAGTTAAAGACCATTGCCCCTCATCCTATCACTACAAGCCCTTCTAAACAGTGCTTTCTCAGCCTTCCTGTCAGTCCCCTTCAGATACTGAAATGCCATTATAAGGTTCCCTTCAGGTATTGAAATGTAGTTATAAGGTCTCCATGGAACCTTCTCTTCTCCAGGCTGAACAGCCCTAATTCTTTCAGCCTGTAGGAGAGATGCTCCAGTTCTCTGATCATCTTTGCAGCCCTTTGTGCCACCTCTGTGGCACCATGTCCTTGGCCTTATGGGAACATGAGTGGGTTAAATTTAGCTAGATGTGCAGCTAGGCAGGTCAGCTCAACCCAGGAAGAAGCCTGCTAGTGTTCACACAACTTAAAATAAGAGCTCTGCTTCAATCTTTATAACAAGTTGTGTGGTTTCTTAATTCACAGTGTTATAAGAACCCAGGTGTGTCCTAGGCATCAAGGCCTAGGCCTCACTCTGAGCCAACATTGGTACAGCCTGTCAGGCATCTCCACATCACAATGTATACACCTTCTCTATCTGCTCAGAAGCAGCATGTGTTCTGAGAAGGTCCATTCTTCATGTTGTCATGCTTACAATGAAACTGAGCTAAAGCACAGAAAACAAAAACTGAAATGGCTCAGAGTCAAACAACAGGCGGAGCAAAACACAAGACAGGACTCCTTCATCCTAGGATAATCTCTCAACATTGGCCTTTTTTTCTCTAATGAACAGAACCATCATTCAGTGAAATCTCTGGCAAGGAAGAGTGTTCCTATGCCAGTCCAAGAGGGAACACTTATACTGGTGAGAATATGTTATTTTCATAGAATTAGAATTAGAATTAGAATTAGAATTAGAATTAGAATTAGAATTAATTAGAATTAGAATTAGAATTAGAATTAGAATTAGAATTAGAATTAGAATTAGAATTAGAATTAGAATTAGAATCAACCAGGTTGGAAAAAAACCTTTGAGATGATTGAGTTCAACCTATAATCCAATACTATCTAATCAACTAAACCATGGCACCAAGTGCCCCATCCAGTCTCTTCTTGAACACCTCCAGTGATGGTGACTCCACCACCTCCCTGGGCAGCCCATTCCAATGACCAATCATTCTCTCAGTGAAGAACTTCTTCCTAATATCCAGCCTAAATCTCCCCTGGCACAGCTTGAGACTGTGTCCTCTTGTTCTGGTGCTGATAGCCTGGGAGAAGAGACCAGCCCCCACCTGGCTACAGCCTTCCTTCAGGTAGTTGTAGACAGCAATAAGGTCTCCCTGAGCCTCCTCTTCTTCAGGCAAAGCAACTCCATCTCCCTCAGCCTCTCCTCATAGGGCTTGTGCTCCAAACCCCTCACCAGCTTTATTGCCCTTCTCTGGATATGTTCCAGCAACTCAATACCTTTCCTAAACTGAGGGGCCCAGAACTGGACACAGGACTCAAGGTGTGGCCCAACCAGTGCTGAGTACAGGAGCACAATGACTTCCCTGCTCCTGCTGGCCACACAATTCCTGATACAGGCCAGGATGCCATTGGCCTTCTTGGCCGCCTGGGCACACTGCAGGCTCATGTTCAGCCTACTATCAACCAGTACCCCCAGGTCCCTTTCTGCCTGGCCGCTCTCCAGCCACTCTGACCCCAGCCTGTAGCACTGCATGGGGTTGTTGTGGCCAATGTGTAGGACCCGGCACTTGGATGTGTTAAATCTCATGCCACTGGACTCTGCCCATCTGTCCAGCCTGTCAAGATCGCTCTGCAGAGCTCTCCTATCCTCTAACAGATCAGCACCTGCCCCCCAGCCTGGTGTCATCTGCAAACTTACTGATGAGGGACTCAATACCCTAATCCAGTTCATCAGTAAAGGTATTCAAGAGCATGGGGCCCAGCACTGATCCCTGGGGGACACCACTAGTGACAGACTGCCAGCTGGATGTGGCACCATTCACCACCACTCTCTGGGCTCGGCTCTCCAGCCAGTTCCTAACCCAGCACTGAGTGCTGCTGTCCAAGCCAGTTATTGATATAACTGTAAGGACACCGCTGTTAGGAGAGAAGGACAGGTCACGGAAATGTCCACATCAGAAGGTTTTGAGATAGGTTGGAGAAGAGAGCATGTCCAGCTGGATAACTGAATGAACCTGACCTCTCAGTGTGATACTGTGACCAAAAGCCTACCACGGTACTGGACAAAAACTGTGAGTTATCACATCTCTGCATTTGGGATGACTGAGAGCACTACTGAGTTGCCATGTTCAGTTTTGAAACAAAAAGTTCAAGAAGGCAATTGAAATCTTGGAAGAGACATCAAAGAGAC
Source organism: Picus viridis (assembly GCA_033816785.1). Taxonomy (NCBI): domain Eukaryota; kingdom Metazoa; phylum Chordata; class Aves; order Piciformes; family Picidae; genus Picus; species Picus viridis. The sequence continues at coordinate 18,912,785 of CM066576.1, read as the reverse complement.
AGTAATATGAAGGATGACATTTAATGGAATACTTTGGTCCCAGTCTGATTCCATAGATGGGAGGTGTTCTGGCTAAGCCCTGTTTTCTACCAGCCTGTTAAATCTTTTGCCAAATCACCTGAGATATGTTCTTCTTCATCCCCCTGAAATATATTATTCTGCCTTTTTAAGAGTGGTCAGGCAGTGACAAGAACTTTAAAAGTAAAAAATCTGAAGAAGGAATCTTTCCCTTAAGGTGTGCACTCCGGGGCGATTTTTCGGTATTTTAAGGGTCAGAGCGCCCTCTTCTGTCCCAGCCATGTCCTGATCATTAACTCCTGTGTCGGATCAGCAGATTATCAAGAAACATTGTGACTTGCCTTCTGAAGATCTCGTCATCTTCTAGAGCACAGTTTGAAAAAATCAAGCAGTTAATCACAAACTAGAAAAGAACTTTCATTAATGTGGGGGCTCAGGCAGGCTACACAGTCAGCTGCCACCAATAAAAGGGCCTGGGGTACATCACATGACATGTGGTATACGTAACATGATTGATCTAATTAGTTGATGAGGTCAGGCACATTTTGAAGTGAATCTCTGCTAAGTTTAAACAATGAAACGTTGTTTATAAGTCCACACTCTGCACTTAAACTTCACCTTTCTCCTCCCCGTGCAGACATTATTTGAATGCAGACTACTGCTAATACCTGAGGAAATCTTGCTGAAACAAATGTATTAAAAGTAGCTCAATAATATCAATGGACATCATAATTTGGTGAAAGCACTAGGACTGTAGGTTATCTAAATTATGGATAGAGCTAATAATGGCCCCAAAAACATTATTAGCTGAGCCTTTCTACCATAAAAGTACACAGGGGCATGATTCTGGAGGTCCTATCAACACTTTACACGGCAAAGCCAGGATTAATAAATTCTGATGGATACCTGCAATGTCCCAGGGAGCTACTACAAGTATGCCTACTGCCTCTGATGAGCCCAGTGATACACTGGAATCTCCAGCTTTGCAACTCCAGTGACACAACACCTGCCACTCTCCCCTTCTGTAGAATCATAGAATGTTTTGGTTTGCAAGGGCCCTTTAAGAGCCATCTAGTCCGATTCCCTGCAGTCAGCCGGGATATCTTCAACTAGGTCAGGTTGCTTGGAACCCCATTTAAGTTGATCTAGAATGTTCCCAGGAATGGGGCATTTAACACTTCTCTGGGCAGCCTGTTCCAGTGTCTCAGTATCCTCATTGTAAAAAAGTCTTCCTTACATCTAGTCTAAATCTTCCCTCTTTTAATTTAAAATCGTCACCCCTTGTCCTGTCGCAACAGACTCTGCCAAAAAAGAGATTATCCCCATCTTTCTTACGTGTCACCTTTAAGTACTGCTTTAGGTGCTCCCTGGTCCTCCTTTTGGGTCCTTCTTCCCCGCCTAAATGTCCCTGAGAGAAAAGGGTGAAAGGGGACACTGTGTTTCTTCTCACCCTTGAAGGGACTCTTGGCTCCAGTACCAACTGACCACCCTTGCTGCCACCCAGCACCCTGCAAGGAGGTAGCTGCAGGGACCTTGTGCCTTTTGTCATCTAATTCAGGGCAGAAACCCATCATAGAATCGTTTGGGTTAGAATAGCCCTTTAAGGGCACTGCCAGTTTCACTACTAAACCATTCACTAAGGACCACGACTTTTAAATGGTTTTTTAAATACTAGTCATCAAATGGTCTTTTAAATACCAGTCATCAGGGCTGGTGACTCAGCTACTCAGCATATTGCAGGGAAAGACAACAACGTGTCAAGAACACCTCTCTCCATGAAATGTATCATGAAATGAGCATGTCACTAAAATTCAGAAGGACGCCCACCTTCTCCCTGCCGGCAGAAGAAAACAGCACAGCCAGCCACAACTCCGCTTCGCGCTTGGTACAACTATGGCTCTTTGCGCTCGCCATAGCGGTGCTGAGCGCATGTGCTTGCAGACCGGAAGGGCTGCAGTCGCTATGGCAGCCGCCTGCGGGAGGCTGTTGCCGCGGAGTCTCGCCGCTGCCCGGCCCTCTGTGCCCGCCAGTGAGGACCGTTTGCGCCCCTTATCCCTTGCCTACCCAGTACTCTCCTGTCCGCGGTGGGGAGAGGCTGCCATCGGCCTGTCCCTGCCCCTCAGCGTACCCTAGCGTGTGTGCTCCGGGAGCGGGAACGAGTCGGGCCATTCTCGGTGGAGGGCGCCGCGGGCCTGGCTTGCGGAGTTGGAATCTCGAACTGCGTAATTGCTGGGGGCATTTCAACTTGAAAACACGGGGGTTAAAAAAGTTGGTTGTTTTTTTTTTTTCACAGGGTGCTTTTCTTGCTCAAGCTATCGAATTAGCAGCGATGGAAAGCCCGCAAAATTTCAGCCGCCTCCGAAGCCTGTCATTATTGACAAGCAGAAGCAGAAAGAAGAGAGGAGGTAGAGTGTCCTGGTATTTAGCACAGTGGGCTTGTGTTCAAGTCTGCTGATAATTGTGTGAGCACCTTCTTAAAGCTCCAGGGCATCATTGCACAAAAAGCATTTGCAAAGTTCTAATGCTGAAATATGCTTAAGTACTGTGTTCTAGAATTCTTAAAAGCAGTGAAGCAGTAGAGATTTGTGCTTGATTGTGAGGTTTTCACCTGTTAAAGGCATGCAACTCTTCAGTATGCCAAAAGGTGACAGGAACAGGGGAGTCCTTGAGGTCATCTGTAAGTGCATGTGTTTCTGTTTGTGCAGTGGAGATGCAAAAGGCTTTTGGTTTACACTTTCAAAAGTTTTTGTTTTCTTACAGGTTCTTGAGCCCTGAATTTATACCTCCCAGAGGGAGAACAGATCCTCTTAAATTTTACATAGAAAGAAAGGACATGATACAGAGGCGGAAAGTCTTCAACATCCCAGAGTTCTACGTTGGTCAGTAACAGCACTAGAACTTACATAATTTCATCATCTATTTTTTGTAGGGTGAGATGCATGTTGGAAAATGTCATAGAGCATCATAGTATCATAGAATAGTTTGAGTTGGAAGGGACTTTCAAAGTTAAGTCAGCTAGTCCAAGCCTCCCATGCAGTGAGCAGGGATGTCCTTAACACTTTGGAGAATAAATCTTGTGAGAAGCAACTGAGGGAACTGGGGCTGCCCAGGACAGGCAAAAGGAGACTCAGGGGAGACCCTCTCACTCCATACAACTATCTGAAAGGAGGTTTTAGCAAACTGGATGTTGGTCTCTTCTCCTAAGTAACAAATGAAAAGATGAGAGGAAATGGCCTCAAATTGTGCCAGGAGAGGTTTAGGTTGGGTATTATTCTTCACTGACAGGGTTGTCAAGCCCTGGAACAAGCTGCCCAGGGAAGTGATGGAGTCACCATCTCTGGCAGTATTTAAAAGATATGTAGATGTAGTATGTAGGGTCACTTAGATGTTTCTAATCTACTTGGGTATTTTGGATCCACTGGTATGTGTTTCTGTACATACTACTTCATATTTTAATTTCACATTTACATCTAGTTTCCATTAAAAGGATAATACTGATGGGGGTTTTAGGTGTTTTTTTAGATCCTGGCACTTCAGCATGTGGTTTACCAGTAGACCTCAAGAAAGGAGAATACATTATTCAATTTGCATCATGAAGAGTAGAAGATGAAAGGTGTAAAGGTGAAGAAGCTTTATAGTTAACCTGCAGAATCACTTTAACATATTAGTTCAGGGCACATTAGAAGTTTATTCTGTTTCTGGCAGTTTCCACAGAAAATAAAGCATTTTCCAGATGTGCCTGAACACTGACTCTTCCCACATTTTGATGGGTGTTCACTTGAACTGTCCATTTATTTTACTGATTCTGGTCTGTGGCAGGCAGTATACTCGCCGTCACCACTGCAAACCCCTATGCCAGCGAGAAGGCCAGCCGCTTTGTGGGCATCTGCACGCAGAGAGGAGGAAAGGGACTCGGCGCTACCTTTGTCCTTCGGAATGTTATAGAAGACCAAGGTGGGTTTGTAACTGTGGTAGGATAGAAGTGGTAAGCAAAATACATTGTAATTGTATGTGACAGCTGGTGTAGAAATTGTCTGCAGAGAGGATAACAATGGATTAAAATCAAATCATGAGTCTACCTACTGGAGGATACTGCAGGTTTAGAACTGTGTACACAGTTGCTGATGTGCCATATTTATACCTAGTAATCTTTTGTCTGTATACTTAGTGACTTTTTAGATCTGTATTCTGTGGAAACTGAACGTGATCCACTATGGTTGTGCTTGCATTTGGGCCTGGGCAGTCTGCTAACTCTGTAAACACTGGCCCAGTTTGAACAACGTGTATTCACTTGAACTGGGAATGTATGTATTGCCCCAACCTAGGTGGGTGACCTTGCACTTGGCTTTGTTAAACTTCATGACATATGGCATTGGTCCACCTCTCAAGCCTGTCAAGGTTCCTCTGAGTGGCATCCCATCCCTCCATCGTGTCCACTACACATCTTAGTGTTCCTAAGCCCCATCAAAGACTTTGCTTACAAAAGACATTTGTCTATGCAGACATGGGAAGTTCCATCTGAACATGAGGAAAAACTTCTTTACTTTGGGGGCCTCAGAGCACTGGAACAGGCTGCCCAGAGTTGTGGATTCTCTCTCTGGAGATATTAGAAAGTCATCTGGACTTGATCCTGTGCAGCCTGATCTAGGTGAACCTGCTTTAGCAGTGGGGTTGGACTAGGTGATCCCCAGAGGTCTCTTCCAACCCCTACCATTCTGTGACACAGTGCATGTGTGCAGTCACGTGCACTCAGCACTGTGTCTTGTAGTTCCATGTGGAAATAAGAAACAGTTCTTGAATAATACAAGGATGTATAACACTGAAGAAATGCTAACTGTGTGTTGGTATTTCTAACTAATTTGGTTCATTAGCCCAGACTTTCTCTCTCTAAGGTGTTGAAATATGTTATGAACTGTACAGTCCTCGAATCCAAGCCATCGAGGTTCTGAAGCTGGAAAAGAGGCTGGATGACAACCTGATGTACTTGCGAGATGCCCTTCCTGAGTATAGTACTTTTGACGTGAATATGAAACCTGTGTCTCATTTAGACCATGAAGAGGTTCCTGTAAACAAGGTAGGAGCTGTGTGTTTCAGAGGACTCATGGGTAACTTTTGTATCTCACTGATACCCTGGAAGGCCTTTTAAACAGCCCTCTATTGCATTAGTTACCAGGGTGACAAAAGTATACAAAATAAGGCAAGACTTTATGCCAGTCTGTAGTGAAAGAATGTTGACAATGTGAACATCCACCCCCTCAACAGTCAGAAGATACATGAGAAGATGTGCTTATGGCTTGGACGTTTGGATGCTTCACTGCATAAAGAACTGGCTGGGTGGCTGAGCCCAAAGAGTGGTGATGAATGGAGTTAAATCCTGTTGGCAGCCAGTCAGAAGTGGTGTTTCCAGAGCTCAGTATGGGGGCCAGTTCACTTTAGTATCTTCATCAATGATCTGGACCAAGGGGATTGAGTGCACCCTCAGTAAGTTTGCAGATGACACTAAGCTGGGAAGGAGTGTTTTCCTGCTTGAGGCTACAAAGACTCTACAGAGGGACCTGGACAGGCTGGATGGATGGGCCAATGCCAAGTGTGTATCACATTAAACAAGGCCAAGTGCCAGGTCCTGCATTTAGATCACAACAACTGCATGCAATGTTTGAGGTTTGGGACATAGTGACTGAAAAGCTGCCTAGTAGACAAGGCCCTGGGGGTGTTGATGACTAAATATGAGCCAGCAGTGTGCCCACAGGGCCAGGAAGGTGAACAGTATCCTAGCCCGTGTCAGGAAAAGTGACCAACAGGACCAGGGAAGTGATTGTCCCCCCTGGATTCAGCACTGATGAGGCCATACCTAGAGTATGGGGTTCACTTTTGGGGCCCTCACTACAGGCATGACCACAGTCCTGGAATGAATGCAGAGAATAGTAGTGAAGTGGCTGGAGAACAGACCTTGTGAAAAGTGACTGATGAAAGTAGTGTTGTTTACTCAAGAGAGAGGCTGAGGGGAGACCACTTTACTTTATACAACTCCCTGAGAGGAGGTTGGAGTGAGGTGGGTGTTGGTGTTTTCAGCCTAGTAACAATTGATAGAATGACAGGAAATAGCCTCAAGGTCTACCATGGGAGATTTACATTGAATATGACAAGAAACTTCTTGACTGAAAGGGTTCTCAAACAGTGGAATAGGCTCCCCAGGGAGGTGGTTGATTTCCTATCCCTGAAGGTGTTTAAAAGACATGGAGATGTGGTCTTAAGGGACTTCCTCAACCAAAGCCATTCTAAGAAGTCATGGCCTCCACATAGCTCTGTGTAATACTGTGCAGAGAGGACAGCTTTTCTTACAGAAATGTTTATGTGGTTACTGACTGGGGAGTGGTAGGTGTCAGAGATGAGGCAGCTAAAATCTGCATCTGGAAGAAGACCCAGAAACCAGGACACTCACTCAGTGTCATCTAGTAACTCAGCAACTTAAGAGTGATCACTCCCCCTCTTCCCTATCATGCTACATTCCTTTTTCCTTAATAAGGAAGAGGAGTAACACAACAAGAGAGGAGTTAACTTCATGCACTAAGGGCTGTATAATAAATCAATAATGTTAAGTAATAAATCCATTTTGAAGTTTTACAAGAAACTATAGCAAGTATCATAGTAGTTCATTAACATACTGACAAATTGGTCTGTTTTCTCTTACTTTCCTGTTAGAGCAGTAGGTGTCTCACCTTCTCCTACACGATCAAAAACTCTTGATTACTTAATACCCTTTTTCTAATTGGTTTTTTTGTTTGTTTTTTACATTTTAAATCTTTGTAGCTGAAGGTACGAATGAAACCTAAGCCATGGTCAAAACGGTGGGAAAGGCCAAAATTCAATATAAAAGGAATAAAGTTTGAGCTACCTGAAAGGAAAATGAAGGAAGCACAGAAGTGGAGCCAGCCCTGGTTGGAGTTTGATATGCTGCGAGAATATGATACCTCAAAAATAGAGGAGGAAATCTGGAAAGAAGTGAGTGAAGAGCTTAAAAAGTAATGGGGTTTGCAGTCTAGGAATCACCAAGAAAACTAACACGTACCTTGAATTTGCCATATGGGTTATCAGTTGTCAAGTTTTGTAGATACATAGGAAAAAAATAAAGTTACCCTTTCCAGAGCTATTGTGTGTGTGCAAATGTTTGTGGCAGAACCCTAACTTTCTGTTCCTGAAAACACTGTTTTGGTCTGGGGAGTGCAGTACTATGCTCACCCCTTATCCAGAAATGAGGAGCCCCCTTCTTTCAATGGCAGTTAATGAGAGGGATTTGTATCCTCCAGGCAAGTTGTGTTACTTCCAAACGCTTCTATTTATTTTTCAGACTCAGTAGTGGCTGGTTGTAGAACTGCTTGGCTAGTCCAGAACAAGGCTGTAGCAGGGAAAGCAGAACATGTCTGAGCCAACCACACGCTTTTTGGACTAAATGATGTTTAGTTCTCCCATTAAAGTGTTTGATAGTACTGTGGCTCTGATCTGCCAAGAAAGCAGCATGCACAACTGCTCCGAAATCAGTTTTCAAGAACTGAGTTTAAGCTAACTCATGTGAGTTAGTGTGAGGTTCATGATGAAGTGCTCACAAAGCATCAGAGGTGCCTCTTCAGGCAATGCTGCAGTCATCTCCTCCTCAAAATGTTCCACATGGAGCTCCATGAGAAATTCCACCAGCTGTCACCTGCACAGAGCAAGCCATTCATTGCCAGGCTGCTGGCTGACAAGGGGACAAACAGACTTTCCCACTCCTGGCCCTCACTTCTGTGTAGAAAGCTGCATCAGGGGAGAAGCTCCTTCCCGCAGCTCCCCTACAAGTGCTTGCTGAAGAGAGGAGGGAGCCATGTACCTCTGAACAAGAGAGTTGGGTGGGTCCTAGAAGGTGACTGGTCAACACTGGTTGCCACTGTTTACCTTCCCTGTCACCTCCACCAGGCTGTCGAGGGGGAACACATGCTCAGGGCTTCAGTAGCTTTGGCCCTGATCAAAGGTGGGCCAGCCTTTTTAGCCAAGTTCTTCAGAGCTGACATGCTCTCATCTTGTCCCACGTCAGTTGTGGCAGAGCTGACTTCATACCCTCTTCATCTTTCTCACTGGCCACATGGAAATCTGTAATATTACAATTACCCCTTTTACAGGAACTGGTAATGTTAAGTACTCCTGGTGTCAGAGTTTTTTCAGACTTGCTAAAACCAGCCTTGGCACATGTTAAATAACTCAAAGGTGTCATTAAAGCAAAATATTTTATTTTTGAAGTAAAAGTAATGTTTTGTCTGTAATAATGAGCAAAGCTATTTACAATTAAAATACCTTACAAAAATGTAATTTTAACTTAGAAAAATATAAAATCTCTTGGGCATTAAGTTTGCAAGAGTTAAATTCTAGCTCTAACGTTTTGGAACACAGAAAAGCCTGTGATGCACTACAGTTTCTAGAACAAATCCTCCTCCTTATTCTAGTGTTTTAAAATGCTAGAAATCTAATAAGGGTACAATGAAATAAGGTTCAGGAGATCTTACTGGGGAGCAAAAGGAAAATTTTCCTAGAGGTTCAGTTACTAAAAGTACCTAAGGTTGTTTGTGTGCTGCTCATTATCAAGGTATCTGTTCTGAAAAGCAGAGCTCAGCTAGGTGCACACCAGCACAGCTTGAATCACTTGAGAACAAAACTCCGTCACACACCAAATGTTATTTTCACTACCTCTTCCCCAGAGATTCTCCTGTGCAGCTCTTCCCTAAACATTATCCCAGCCATAAATACTGATTAGTCAAACTCCTGATCTGCACACTGACTTCCCTTGTTTCGATACCTGGGTCAAACCCCCTACAACAATTATGAATTCTTTTTCACCAGGGACAGCTTAATAATCCTACCAAAAGTCACCATGGACTACAAGTTAAAAGAGCTCGAAGACTGCTTTGAGAGATATTTAACAATTAACACTGAAAGTAGCTTGTAAAGCTGTCTACTGGCTAGCAGGGATAAACTTTAGAGGACACTTCCTATCTTTCTAGGAAACTTTCTGAAAAGAATAAACCAATACAACACTGTTACACGTTTCAGAACGCCTGAACCACTGCTTTACTTTGACAACTGTAACTTGTATAAAGATTCCCTTAACTGAAGAGTAGATGGCACTAGAAAACATGAGGAAAAAAACCCTCAACAGTAACACAGTGATTACCGCATCTTTGAGTGCGCAAGAACCACTAATTCAATTCCATTAGAACTGCTTTACTGTGAACAGTGGCTTGTTCCTGTAATGTAAGCATTCCTTCAGAGACTTCTATTTCACAACTATTGATTTAAGATGTGTGAGTTTAGACTCTTCAAGGAAGTCTTCAACAATATGCAGAGCTTTGACTTTCACCAGCAGGAGAAGAACTTCTTTTGTTTCATCACTATTAAAAGAAACCAATCAACAGCAGCACTTAAGTCGTGTACATAATTTTAAAGAGAGTTGGGTACCTCTCCTTGGCCCCTTGTCATCAGGTGACCCTGGCTACACTGATCACCAAGTACGCATCATCTAGCACCTCAAAGTGGCATTAAACTAGACCTGAAGAAGCATTGCATGCAATGCAGACTCCATCTTTTCTTTTATGCATGCAATGAGAACACCCTCAAAAGCATCAAATATGCAAGACTTAAGGAACTTAGATTACTTTACACAAAGTTATTAAAAGATTTCATATTACCTGTGGTTATTCTTGTGTAGTGTACGTGCACATTGCAGCAAGTGCTGGCAGAAGTTGTGTAATTCAGGAAGAGTTGAACCACTTTTAAGATCTTGAAACCATCTTTCTGGGAGGCATGCAACCACCTGTTCTCACAAAAATATTTGTAAAAAGCTTTAAAACTCAAATCATTCAATATAACCAAGTCACATCTCTGTAGGGATTCTCTGGCTCAGATTGTGAACAAATTTCAGCAATGTCTAGTGCATGCAGGCAACTCACAGTGTTGTAAAGGTGACCCAGCCTTGGATTTTCTTGAGGCCCTATCTATGCAGATGACCCATGGGGAGCTGTGTAGATAGCTCAGCCCCAAGGTGTCCATAAGCCATAGACTAACCAGGGCAGCACCATATCATTCAGAGAACTAAAATCTGAACCAAGCCTTAAAATCCCTGATCAAACTGTATGCCCTAAGTCTCAATTCAAACAACTACACAGTTGCCTGAGACAGTAAGATAAAGGAGGAGATTTGGTTTCAGTGTCAGTTTCAGTCTTATGCATCCAGACAAGTAAACCCTACCCATGGATGGAATGCAGAAAAGGGAAACTCCATTACCAAAAAACTAAAAAATAAAAAAGTTCCCAGCCAGAACAATCCACTCAGGCATAGTCTTGTCCACAGTCACATAAGGGGATAAAAGCTATAAGGTTTGGGTCAGGAACCAAGAGTCCCTGCTCCAGTACAACATCTTGACTGTATGGATACCCTTCCACCTTTGCAAGGACACTGGCAAAAACTACTTCCTGGGATTGACCCTGAATATTTAGCATGATGTAAGTTTGTAACCTTGTCTGACTAACACATATGCAATGCTTAGTGTGGTTTTTTAGGTTGTTATGTATTCTTGCTTTTAAGCTCTAACAGGGCATTCTTGCACTGTATCTGAGAAAGCCTTTAGCAGTGGCATATTAGATTTATGATGGAAGTTAATCCTTTGCTTGGGGGCCTTGCAGTTAAACCTGAGTGAAGTTCAAATAAACTAGCTAAACTTTTCAGTCTGGTCTCTTTTCATCACAATCACTTAACTTTTCTTTTAGGCAGGTTCAGTCATTATTAGCAATGTGTTTTTACTTTGAAACCAAGGTTGATTATCCCTACAAGCAGTTGCTCTTAAGAACCTGTGGACTAATATTTGCTCAAAAATGCTTTTATGCACCAAGTTTAAACAAAAAGAGTCAATGTAAAAAATTTTTAAATGTTTAAATTTAATTTTTTTTAAATATTCCATCTTCAGTTTTGATCCCTCTTGATGGCAAAAAGGTAAACAAAACACTTTTAGCAGAAACCCTCTTCCAGTGTACATATCATCTTTTACCTTATTACACTTTTCTATATGATCCAGCCCTGGTGGTGTGTTGAAGAGGTTCAGAAGAAGGTAACGATTCAGCAGCTTGTCGAGTCCCAAACCACGGAGTGTATCTTCTTGTACAATGCCATCCCAAAGAAGAACATTGGAGAGCAGCTGCAGTAATGAAGAAACAGAGAATGTGTGTGCCTGGTGGATGGAATTGTGCTAAACCACAGTATTACAAGTTTTATGTATGGTAAAAATATAATTTTATGTCTGTCCAATTGATGTAGTCGAACCCCAGGATTCACACTCTTGCTGTCAGTTAGCTACTAATAAGCTCTAAGTAGTTAATAACTTTATTAAGTAGGATAGTTAATTTTACATGTGCATATGAACTGCACCCTAATATGACCTCCAAAGGTTAAGAAGAGCATTTTACCTTTCTAGTAAGTTGAAAATTTGCACAGAAGATGACTGTGCTTTACACTTTAAACATAATTCAGTCAAATCTGGAAGTGTGGGGAAAAGGCAAAGAGTATTAAGACATGCTCGCTTCCCACAAGAGAGAAACCAAAACCAAGTGACCCTGACTGAAAAGGCCAAAGTTGGCCCTGCTGAAACCCAACGTTGTAATCCTGCTAGATACTTTCTTCTTACCACAAGGTAGGAAGAAACATCTGATGTAAGAACTATTTCCCCCTTAACTTAGAAAAAGAATAATTTTCAGGTATCTGCTAATCTCAGTATTTTGCCCTCACAGACACAGCCTGCTACCTTTGCAGCTGCCAGTCAAAACGTGCTCACAAAGCCCAACCTTGGCACACTTCTGGACTGCATGATGGGATACTTCTAACAACATGAGTGACAACAACACAAAGAGAAAGGAGTGCTTTCACTGACCAGCATTAATAAGGAAAGTACACAGTGTAGTGATCCAGCAGCATATTTTGAGCCACAGTTATCTACACCAGGCAAGTTAGGCAATACCAGGGTACGAACATCAAATTTCCATCATCTGTACTTTCACATTGTAACAGTTTCCTGGCCCACTTCTTGCCCAAACCAACTAGTATTCCTCAGTACTATTTCTGGGCACACCATAGTGAAAGACAAGGCTTCACAGCATGATTGGGGGGCAGCACAATGGCAGCAGTCTCAATGCCAGAGAGCAGTATCAAGAACAAATGAGTTGTACTACTCTAAGTACAAAGTAGGTCCCAAAACTTTAATATAGACAAGCTGCAGCACTATTTACCCTGGGGTGAATTCATGCCTCCACTCCAGAAAAAAATATGACAACTATTCAACCAAAAATATTTTAAATTGCTGTCCATTATTGCCTCTTCAGATGAGCACTGTGACAATGAAAAATCAAAAGCTATACAGAAAAAACTACTGGCTGCAGAGTAAAGCACCCAGGTCTGGCTTCCAGGAAAACAACAGCCCCAGAACATGGAATCAGAATCCCAACTCTACCTGGATTTTTGCTTGGTGTCCTAACCCTTAAGTATTAAGCTCCCTCTTGCTTTCTCTTCATCTGTCCAACCACGGATTACTGGAGCGCAGCTTACCCCAAAAGCAGAGGTGGAAAGTCCTTTGCCAAACAGACCTCAACACATCCAACTTTCCAGGCTTTTCAGAAGAAAGGAACTTGTACCACAGCCGCTGCCGGACAGCAAGGCCAAATAAGCCCCCGGGGTGGCCAGGCACGCCCTCATTGTTCTCTGCTTCCTCAGAGGATTAAGTGACTCATGTTCCTTTGCATATATTTAGTCTAGATCAGCAACACTGCAAGCCAGATATTAAGATTTGACCTGATCTGCAGAGAGTCCAGGTGATTACAAACCATAAGCTAAGCTGTGCTATAAATTCTCTGCTATGCCTACTTATAAAGCTGTGCTACACTGATTCTGATTATACCAATCTCATGCTACTCTGATCATAACATTCTGTTAAAAAAAAAAAAAAAAAAAAAAAAGAGAAGCACTATGACTTAGTGCCATCATCATTCTGCCCAAAAGCCTAAAAGAACATGTCTGTCTGCATAGTTTTAGATGACAGCAACTAATTATCATGTAAGGTCAACAACCCTGGCTGAGCCACCTGAGGGGAAAAGAAACAAACCAAAAACCAAACCACAAAACCCAAAACAAAACAACAAAAAACCCCAAACATCAGAACAGATGGTCAGATCAAAAATCTCTTGCAGAAGATGTATCAATTGGCTAAACTGAAATACACTGTTGATTCATAGTCTTTTCAGAACATCACATGCAGGTTGCACAGAGAATAAATCCTTCATTGAGAAAAAATGGCTATCCATCCTAATAAAAATGTATACGTCTCCCAGGAATCCATCAGGCAAGATAAATTTCCTGACTGCAAAATATTTTTTTCCCTTAAAATTAATTTCTAAGAAAGAAAAAAGGCAACTCTATTTTCTTTACCTTAACAGCTGACCAGAACCGTCTTTGTTGGAATTTTGAACACAGCGATGACTTGTCTTCCACAGTGCTGGCCATGAAAAGAAGGAAAAAAACCCAAATTAATAAGGATTTAGTTTTCATTTGTTTTTAAAAGAGAAATGTAAATGCTGGAATTCTTTCATCAGTGACAGTCACAGTCACAATCAAGGTCAGTCTAAAGAACGAGCTGTCAGTTTCGACCCATTATAATATAGCTGCCACAAAATACTTTCCAGTAAAATTACCGATTAGAAACACTTGTGTCTACATTTCATGGGTTCAGGTGAAAACAGCATCACTTAGAACCAAACACCCCACACCAGCTTTATCAAAGCCTCTCTCCTAGCTGTATCTTAGGCAGCACCTTGGGTACTGTGTCCAGTTCTGGGCCCCTCAATTTAAGAAGGACATTGAGACACTTGAACGTGTCCAGAGAAGGGCTACGAGGCTGGGGAGAGGCCTTGAGCACAAGCCCTACGAGGAGAGGCTGAGGGGGCTGGGATTGTTTAGCTTGGAGAAGAGGAGGCTGAGTGGAGACCTTATTGCTGCCTAAAACTACCTGAAGGGTGGCTGTAGCCAGGAGGGGGTTAGTCTCTTCTCCCAGGCAATCAGTACCAGAACACGAGTACACAGTCTCAAGCTATGCAAGGGGAAAGTTTAGGCTCAAGGTGAGGAGAAAGTTCTTCACAGAGAGAGTTGTTAGCCGTCAGAATGGGCTGCCCAGGGAGGTGGAGTCATCATCCCTGGAGGTGTTCAAGAGGGGATTGGATGTGGCACAGTTTAGTAGTCATGAAGTCTTGGGTGACAGCTTGGATTTGATGATCTTTGAGGTCTTTTCAAACCTTATTGATTCTGATATCCCAGACTCCTAATTATCACTGTCTTTGAAAGTGTTCAGTAATAAGCATCAACAATAAAGCTCCTGTTCTAGGAACGACAGGCAGAATCAGGAGACACACACACACACAACACCAGGGCACCTAAACTAATACAGGCCTGCAGATATGTACTATGCTAAAACTAAACTGTGGACCTTGTATATTTAAAAGCCTTTAGTTACAGGAGGGAAAAGTGCATTAAGTGAGTGGAGTTACCCTTATTAGAACGGGTTCAGAAACAGGAGTAAGGTTTCATAACCTTTCCTAAAATAAAACAGTAAAAAGGCATGTTTACTCCCTTAGCTGTTAACTGAATTATTGTAGACACATTTTATATCTGTGGGGAAGAAGGGTAGAAGAATTAAAAAGATGAAAAGATCAAAGGAGTTTGAGTTCACCTACCTTTTAGGATACAAAGGAATAAAGACATCTTCCTCTACAGATTTCTTCATTCTTTGGACAACTGCATTTATCAAATCCTATTAAAAATTATAATTAATGTGTCATCACAAGAAACACTTCATCTACCATCTGTAACAATTTTGTTATTTTGCTTATCTAGAAATGTATCGTTAGCTGGAGATCAGCACAGTTGCCACTTGCGCACAATACACACTGCGATTGTCCCCATGTACTCAGCACTGGTGAGGCCACACCTGGAGTACTGTCTTCTGTTTCAGCGCCCTCACTACAAGAAAGACATTAAGGTGCTGGAGCAAGTCCAGAGAAGGGCAACAAAGACGGTGAAACATATGGAGAACAGGCCCTCTGCGAAGTGACTGAGGGAACCAGAGTCTGGAGGAAAGAAGGCTCAAATGACCTTCTCACTCTCCACAACTCAGTGAAAGGAGGTTGCAGCAAGGAGCGTATTTGTTTCTTCTCTCCAGTAATAAGTGACAGGATGATAGGAAGTGGCCTCAAATTGTACCATGGGAGGCTTAGATTGGATATTAGAAGCAAATGTCTTCATTGAAAGGGTTATCAATCCAATCACTGGAATAGCCTCCCCTGGAAGGTAGTTGAATCGTCATCCCTGGATGGGTTTAAAAAGATCCAGAGCATCTTTTAAACATCTAAGGGGCATGGTTTAGCAGCAGACTTCGACTTGATGTTAACAATTCTATGTTTCTATGACCTCTGATCATCTTCAATAAGGAGAGCATCAGATAGACAGAAGTTTAACTCTTAAATCTTCTTAATATGAATTGACCCAACAAACAAGTAGGCAGAACTGAACCTCAGAACATTCTACATGCCCATAGGAGCATGCACAGAAAGCACACATAGTTGACCACAGGGGCTTGTACCTCTTTTGCTTGACAGAGTTCAGTTTTGGAAACACCTTGTTTTCCAAAGACATTATTGCAAAGCTGTACAAGATTCTTTGTTTGTGAAGTAGATAAAGGATCCCACACACTCTTCACAAATGCTGAAAACAAGAAAAATAGGAATTTAATTCATAATATGCAAGTAATTATCCACTCTTATTTCAAGGCATTATAATGTAAAAGCAAACAGAAAAGGCTAAACTTCTCCCAATAATCTTAAGAAAAGACTACCTTAATCTCACTCTGAAACTACATAACCACTACATCTTGGACCACCATTATGTAAGTAACATTTGATAGCTATTGCATTTATTTAAGGTTTGCTTGCCAAGTTGCAGTGAACTTTTCCAAGACAATCATACTGTACCTGTAATTTTTGGAAGAATAGTTTTATTGATCACTCTAGGCAAAACTTCTTGATCATGATCATCATCCCTTTCTGATACATTTTTGGCATCATCCCTTTCAGATACATTCTTGGTATCACTAAATTCTTCTATGGCTCTGAACCAAGGCATCTCTTCCAAATCTGTAAAATTCTGCTGAAAGATCATTCCTGTTAGTTGCCCATCTGGTCACAGTTGAGAGAAGAATCTCCATCCAGTGATACCACAGATTCCCACTTAATTTCAGATCCGCCCTCACCACTGGCCCATTCAGGGCCAAAGCAGCAAATCAGGAAAACTAGATTTAAAGATAGAATTTAAAGGGTGAGGTTGTCAAAGAATCTTTAAAGAACTCAGGAGAAGAATTCTTAGAGGGAGTGTTGCAAAGAGGCTGGAGCTATTGGGAATGAAGAGAGTTGATAAGATTCCAACCACATGCTTCAATTTCTAGGACCAACTCTTTCTATTGATTTCTAATGCACTGCATACAGAAAAACATCTTATTTTTCATGTAATACAGAATACACAAATACAAATGGAAGTAATAAAGTCAGTTAATGCACCTACCTCAAGAGGATTCCAATTTATTAACTGAAATCTAATCAATGGATTTAATAGCTTAGGCAGGCAGAAACTGATATAAGCATCACAGTAAGAGTCAGGAAACTTCTCTTTCCATTCCTGGAATTTCAACAGGATTTTTCTGATGTCACAAAAATCTGCATGTACATCTTCAAAGATTTTTCTACTATCCTCTAAAACGTTATCTATGAATAATATTCATTGGAAATAAAAAATATATCAAAATCACAGAACTTATTGAGGCATAAGCTGAAGAGTTGATGCATCTACAGCACATAATAAATATCTAAATAACAACTGCATTGTCATTTATCTTTGACACACCTAACAAGTTAGTTTTAAAAACTGGCTCCCTGGAAAACCCAGTTTCAGAAAAAGAAGTACTACCAGAAAACAAAAAAGCAAATTTGTTCATGTTCAGATTTAAACAAGCACTGCATTTCAGACTTAATACTACAGTAATTAAACATAGACATGAAAATCCTGCTGCTATCTGGAGAAAATGTATTATGCCTTTCCCTGCTCACCTTCATTCAGTCATTCAGGACAACTGAAAGACTGAGCTCTAATTCACTTTATCTTCAGAAAAAGAACTGATTATACAAAACACATTGTATCATTGCATTGAGTGCTGTCAGATAAGCTTTGGCACAATCTGAAAGATCTTAGCTCTAGCTGAAGCATTTCTCATTCTCCTATCAGAGAGATCTACAACCATACACCTATTCTTCTCAAGTCATTAGGTAGAACAGTCTGAATGCATTGCAGAACAGTCTGAACGCATTGCTTTTCTACAGGGTGTAACAAAAATATGTTACTCAAGTATTTCTTCATCTTCCCTAAAAGAAAAAAAATCATTATGAGATTTATTTTTTTCTAGGACCTCACAATCTTTGCTCTTCTGTCACCAACCTTTGCTCTTCTGAAACTCATCCACCTCTGTTGGACTCAACTCATCGTCACTTGACATGCCTTCGTGGTGATCAGCTTCTTCTGAACACTCTCTCGCTTGCCGCCTGCAGGTCCTGTTATTTTGTAATGAACTCAGGTGAGTTTTCTTCAGGTATGCAGAAGGAAGTTTAACAAAAATACAACTTAAAAAAAATAATAAATGTTGCAAGAGCAACGGCCTAGGGAAATGCAGTCAGGGACCAATAATAAATACGTAACTATATGGACACTGAAAATGTAGGAGGAGGGGACTTGGGAACCAACGTAAAAGAGGTTGGAGTAGTGTCTCTGATCTCCCCTATGAACCATGCAATAACCCTCAGTTTACCTCATTCCTGATGCTAAGGCTAATCATTCATCCTTCCTGGATTAGAGCTCTCAGCCTCTGATGTCTCAGTCCTGCACTACTTGTGCAATAATCCACATAACAATTGTGATAGCACTCAAGTGCCATTTGGGCTCCAAAAATACTGCCATGACACCAATGCTGCAATCAATAGCTCACATCTGTCTCACAAACACAATGTATTATATGGAAATGCTTTTGCATAAGCACTTATATACAGTTATTTGCATCAACTAGCATTTAACTGCTTCAGGTGGAAGTTCTTATTATACCATTTTTCATCCATTAAAATTCCTAACTATTACTGTCTTTGAAAGTGCCCAGTAATAAGCATCAACAATAAAGCTCCTATTCTAGGAACGACAGGCAGAATCAGGGGACACACACATGACATCAGGGCACCTAAACTAATACAGACCTGCAGATATGTACCATGCTAAAACTAAACTGTGGACCTTGTATATTTAAAAGCCTTTAGTTACAGGAGGAAAAAGCACATTAAGTCAGTGGAGTTACCCTTATTAGAACAGGTTCAGAAACAGGAATAAGGTTTCATAACCTTTCCTAACAGTAAAGACATGTTTACTCCCTTAGCTGTTAACTGAATTATTGTAGACATATTTTATATCTGTGGGGAAGCACCACCTCTCAATGTTAATGTTCTGGCTGCTTCAGAGAAGCTATTAATTGAGGCACCAATGCAACTCAAATGCTCTCAATTACACTGGAAGAAGAAATAATAGAATTGTAGATTAGTTCGGTTGGGAAAGGACCTTAAAGGACCTTAGTTCCAACCCGTTGCCATGGGCAGACACACCTCTTAATAGACCAGGTTGCTCAAGGCCCCATCCAGCCTGGGTCTGAACACTTCCAGGGTTGGAGTCCCCAATGAGCAAAATGACAAGGTCTGTTAACACTCACATACAAATCAACACGAAGAGAATGTCAGTAACAAATATGGTTTCCAAGTGCTTTGAATTTCTGAAAGCAAGTATCTATTTTTTTGTATATCGTTTTATAGTCATCCTGCAAGTTTACATTCGTTGCTGCCTAAATGACAACAGCACATTTATCAGACTTAAGTGCATATATACACAGCATCTACCTTCGTTGCTCACATATTTCCAGAAGCTGCATCTTCTCAGCACCTTCTAATCCACCATTAGCTGGTTTGTCCTTGCCACCTATCAGAAGAAACAGCCAAAAATAGAATGTTGTGATTTCAAGTTACAGTTTTCTTGTTAAGGAAACACTGATTCTCTATTATTCTTCATTTGGAAGATAGGCAAAGAAAAAAAGAATCAAAACCCCCTAATCAAAACTCTAACAGACTCCAGAGTAACACACAGTAAATATGGCTTGACAACTGTGGATAGTCTAATGTGGCTGTTCTCTTACAGCACTTGATGAAAAGGTGAGTTTGATGACACTCCTGTCAAGGCAGACAGCCTCCCAATCTTGGAAAAAGAATTTGGCACCTTCTACAGTAGTTTTCTTGCAGCGTGAAAGGCAAGGGTAGAGAGCTACCTTGATCTCCATGTCAAAAATAGAATCACATATATATTACTCATGTTTGAAGTTTAGTTCCCACGTTGTAATGGAAGTTAAATCCCTGATTTACACTAGTCAACATCATTGCATTTAAACATCGTGACTAATTAGCTGCCCGCTGTCTCCTGCATCTGAGTGATCACTGACTCTGTGACCCGTTACCCCTACTTGGATTCTTGAATCCAACAGCAGAAACTGGAAGCATTTTCTAGTTGAACCATTCATTTGAAATCACTACAAGCTGCCTGCTGTGTGCACAACTTGCCAACAAAAAGTGTACTACTACTGAAGCATTATCATACAAGAAAACCAGCTTTTCCACTGTATTAAATACAACTAGAAATAAACAATGAAAAGCACTGTTAAACATGCAAGTACAGTCTCACTGCAGTGAGCTGTAAGTAAAGCCATTTTAATGGCAGCTATTGTAACACTACACTTTTCTCCTCAACACCTTCTGTCAGTCTGCTACATTTCAAAGTGTAACAGGCTGCTGTTTTTCTCTCCTGCTCATCCTGTGTACTGAGAAGACTGACCCCATATGATTAGTAGTTACCAGAAACAGGTGCATCCAGCCTCCATCTGTTCCCAGCAGCTCCAAGCATGTTACCCTTAGCTTTGCCTGAACAATTTTAAAGGCTTTGATTTGGGATGTTGGATTTGTTGGTTGGGTGGGGTTTTAACTAGGAGCAGCTAAAAGATTCACACTGCACATAAACAATACATTGGTGTGGAAAGAAAATATGAGATGTGGAGGGTGCAGTGATTTTTCCTATAGTAACTGAAAAACATCACTTTGTTTTACATAAAACCCTTACAAAAAGTGGGTTTCTTCATCTCTTCCCTTCTTGTAAGTGTCACTTCCTAATGGGAAATCTCCATTGTGAGCACACACATAGCCTTAAGGATACTCTCGTGTAAATAAGCTACTGCCAAGGAAACACCCTGCTTTTTCATATATTCACTGAATTGCACAATAATCAAGCTTTCTTCAACACAAGACCTACTGGAAAACTTTTATTTTCAGTATTAAGGGGAAACTGCTGGGCTGAATAGCTAAAAATTGACAAGCAGGTCATGTTATGTTGACATAGGCATTAGTGAGGTAAGGATTTCGACTGAAGTACAGTAGAATGTTCCTACTGACAATGGGAAGGGGAAAGGAAATCAAAGGCAAAAATGAACAACTTTATCCAGGAAGTAACTGTATATTTCTGCTCCAAAAGTGAATGTTTAAGTAAGAGAATACCTTCTAACTTCATACTAACTTGTCAGATGCTGAATGTAAGTAGATTCATTTTTCAGCTCATCTTGCCTTCGTTTCAGTACTGTCAAGGCCCGTTGCTGAAGAAGTGCATGTACAGCCAATTCCAGCTCATTAATGTATTTCAGCTGAAATATAGTAAACAGTTATCAGGTGTTCAATTAATTAATATCTAAAAGCCAGTTTCCATCCTGGTTCAGTATAGTCATGAAATTAGAACCAAAGTATCAGTATGAAAAATTCCTGCTCACTGGAGCTGTTCAGGCTTTTTTTGCAAAAACGCAAATTAAATGCCAGCTGCTCATGCCTACCTAAGACTTCATAAGGAAGGCTTACACAAGACATTACTGGTGCATCTAATTTGTTGTCAATTTGCTTTTGAGCCACCAGCCGTTAATGTATTCATTAACTTTTTTCCTCTATGAAGTTACATAAAGAAATTCACAACTGCAACTAAATTAAGTGATGTAAATAAGATCTATCTATAGAGGATAACAGCAGTTTACTTTCACTGAGGCCAAACTTTAAGTGGCTCCTCCCCATTTCCCAATCTTCCATCTGTTTCAATAGACAAAGTTTGCAGTTCAGGAAACAGATGCAGCTGATAACAGACAAATTCTCCCACAGCTCTTTTACTCAATTCCAACTCAAACCTAACTTGAACTCCTTACTACCTCTTATGTAACTCTGAAGATCCCAAAAGTGAACTTAAGCACCACCACTCAATTTCAGTGCACCCTGGTTAATAGACCTGCAGAAAACTCCCTCGAACATTTTGTTTTCATATAACAAAATCTAGGTGAGACCACAGCTCAAGTCAATGTTTGTATACAAGCTTAATCATCACTTTGGGTGAAGGCAAATCTACCTTTTTCCCCCCTCATTACATTAAAATACCTCACAGAGCTGATTTTTAACTGGGTGCTGTCCTTCATAATATCTAAGCAAAAACTCATCTTTTATTAACAGAATGCACGTTCATCACCAAAAGTTGGGAAAAAAGTAGCAAATATACTTACTTTTTCATTCAAACAGTTAATAAGGTTTCCTACATATATTTTCATGCCCTTGTAGAATTTGAAATTCAGAACTGCATCTGAAGATTTCTCTAACTCCTGGATAGCTATCTTGGAACTCTCAATGTCCTCCATATATTTTTCATACTCCCTCTGGTGGGCACGGTGCACATCCTGTAACAACGTTATCCTACAAAAAGAGAAACCCAGACAAATGACACAATCACCAAGTTCACAGCTGATACATTCCAAAACATTTTCCCCATTATAATCACATACAAAATCTTTGCCTGTGCTAATAAGCAGACTTGTATGAGCTAAGAAGATTTATCCAAGGCAAGATTCACAGAAGCCTGGGGTGCAGACAAGCATCGTGCCTCAGATTCAAACATGACTTACATGGGGCTGGTTTGGAAAGCACTGCCAATATCTTACCTAGATCCCTTGATATGCCACACAAAAAAAACCCCACAACAACAAACAAGCCAAATTTTGTGATAGCACATTAAACAGATTCTGCCCAACATTATCTGGGGAAAAACTACAGCTCACATCAGCATGTGCATCCTAGTTTAATGTAAGTTGCATGGATAGTAATACCTTTAAGCATTCACCACATTCTCACTGCTAAATAGAGGACCCTTGCTATTAGTGGGCAATAACACCCAGGGACTGATGCCTACAGCTGTCACTAACTGTTAGGTTGGTAGCACAGGAACAGTTACATATATTACAACTGTTTCCTCTTCCCCCTGCCCCCCACTTCCCTTCTTACATATCCCAGCTAATTGCTCAGCTTGAGCAAGCTTGTAACAGAACCAAGAAACAGACAACTTATTTAATTTCCCTGAAGCAGGGAACACTTTTCACAGAAAGTAATTAAATTAAGCTCTTGTTCTCAACTATTGAAAAGAGTTATTTCAGGAATTATCATGTTAACCAAATATATCAAGCTAACATCAAACTGGTTCCCCCTCCCCTTTTCCTAGTATGCTTTCCACTCTTGATAGTCTTACTCTCATTTTTCTTGTTTGATTCTATATATGAAGTCCCACTTTATTTAACTCATTCAGTTCAAGTTGTTATGGCAAAAAAGCACACAATTCCACAAAAATATTTAGTCCAATTTAATTGTAATTCTCTAAACAAGCAGGGCTGTGATGGTCTATACAAAGCAAAGCATGCACAGAGAGCTCAGCACCAGTCCAAAGCACTTATTTATGTTTCAGATACACAACGTTACTTGTCTAAACTTATCTGTACAGCTGTTTCCAGCACTGAGATGACAGGGGATGGCATACCTTAAGAGGTCTGATCACAGGTGTCCCTCTCACACACTCTCCTGGAGGTTCCCACTTCCACCCCAGGACAGTTCAGCTGCCCATACAACAGCTGCTGAATTGCCAAAAGTCACAGTGTGACCATGAGGGGAAAAAAAAACAAAACACAAAAAAACCCCAAGGCAAATTCTAGTTTGCGTAAATGGGCTATAGAGAACTTACGGCTGCTCCAGGAAATACTGAGCTACTTTTGCAGCTAGTGTAAGCGTGTAAGATTGCCAGCTCTATTTGCCCTTGTTATAATTCTGCTTGCTGGGCAAACCTAATACTGAACCAACATTCCTGTCAAAAACTGCAAGCAAGCATAAAAAGTGGCTGCCATTTAAATCAACTTTCTAGTTGATGAAACACCCTACAACAAATCATTGCCAGGTAGAGTTAAATATCTGTCATACTCTGCTGGATGTAATATGCATATTACACTATAATAGTATAGATTTTATATAGATGGTGTATTTGCCTCATGCAATGCTTCCAGGACAAGACGTAACCAGGCAAAGCTGTTTATTGCATTATACAGCAAAGTTATATAGTCTATCAGAAGGCACATGTGTCACATCTCAATTGGTCATTTTCTACTGGCATATATGTAATTAAGGCATACACTAAGTTAGAATAACAAAACAATATTTTAACACATCCAACCAAATTCTGCCTCATTTCTCTCCTTCAGTCACAAGGTGTTTACATTACCTTCAGAGTCATAGACAAAACATAACTTTCTCTAATGTGAGCAAAGGCAAACCTTGGATAGCCTTCTAAAGCCGTCCAAAACCAACCTCTTCCTACAGCACACTTGAAATAAAAAAAAAAAAAAAAATCCTCCAACATTCTAGAAAAAAAAAATTACACTTCCAAGCTGTCATCTCTAATTCTGGGACAAGAACTCAGAGAAGTCAGAATTTAAGTTCTTAAGAGGAAGATTTACCTCTCGGTCAGTCGCTTTTTCAGAATTTCAAAGTCCACAGGCGGCAGAGGAACAGATGGATCAAACTTTGGTTTAGCTGGCTGAGATTTATGCAGATGCTGCAGGTAAGCATCATCGTAAGTTTCCTACAGAATTTCAAGTGTTATATTTTAATACACCACTCCTATTTTCCCTCTGCAAGTCTACAAATAAGACCTATCATTTCAGTACGCAAGACAAAGATACATGTTTCAGCTAATTTAAATGCAGAAAACATTGTACAGAAAAGTAACAAAAAGCATGGAAAAGAGGAAGTATAAAAAAACTATGCATATATTGCATAAAAACATGTATGTAGTACATACCCACATAGAAACAGCATAAACCAATCTGATTTAGAGTACATTTAAGTTGCTGTCTTGGTCTGGTAATATTAATGGCTTTTCATAATGCATCTCTACTGACAGCTGAGATTATGCTAGCATCAAGTTTCTAAGTATAAAATGTAGTAAAAGCACTACAGAGAAGCAGTGATCATGTGTGATTTTACTAATATCTTGCTTTTTAAAAAATATTTTAAAAGTATTTGCTATACTATTTGTCACCTATTAATCATTTAATATTCTATTTCCTCATAGTCAATTTTCTGATTCCCTCCCCCAATACAAATGAATGCTACCTTCTGACAAAGCCAGTGGACAAAAGAGACTTTTCACTCTGACAGCTCAGCTTAACTGGAATTATAACTAGAAAAGGATCCACTGAATTTCTGTTTCTAGACACTCTGCATTCTAAAACGATAGTTGTATATCAAAATCTAGCCAAAACACTATCTGCTGAAACAATCAACTCCACAACTAACGAAGTCTGCTACTAAAAATCATTGCAGTTGCCTGAACAGTAGAAGTAAAGAGTTTTCCAGAAATGAGTATGAGAACCTAGAAGGCCAACCACATAGGATTAGAAATTCAGCAGCAGAATGATGAAACTTTCTGCTAGTCCCCTACTACTCTCAATTCTCTGTTCTGATAAAGGACTGGTTATTCAGATTTTCCCAGTTTGATCCAGAATAGGCGATTCAAGCCTGAAACAGAACTTACAGCTCATCAGCAGAGACACTTTATTTTTGCCAATTATCTATCTGAAAGAGACAGAATTCTGCTTAATTTTGAAAAAAAAAAAAAGCTCTCAGGTTTCCACCTGAGAATTATATAATTAGCATAGCAAAAGAATAATTTCTGTTTGAAACCTTTTTACATTTGTATTATTTATAAACTTTTCCTTTTAAGTTCAGAATTTTACTCTCCACTTTTCACAGTCTTCCATCATATAACGGGTACCTGCCTTTAAGGCAGGCAATACTACTCTGCTTCCAAACAGGCAGATAATATGGATTTTCACTATCACTTTCCCACATTGCTAGTACTTTCCCTGAAGAATCAGAGTATAACTTCCTAAAAACCTCTCTGAGAGAACAGAACAGAGATAAGACAGTACTCCAGACAAGCTTTTTTGCTTATGAACAATAAGCAACTTCCAGAGGTTAGGAAAGCACGTCACCTGAGAGACTTTCACTGCTTTCTTTATTTGCTGTTCTTCCCACTCAATTTGTGCTTCATCTTCACTTGATTCATTGCTCGCAGTCACTGGAAATTAAAACAAGTATTATTATTTAATAATAATATGTTCTCCACGCTCTAAAGCAACAATGCTTCTTCCAGTCATTACTGGTAAGTGATATAACACACAAAAAGAAACCCACAGATGAAAAACCTGCAGATGGAGGACTTCCAAACTGAAAGACAAGGAAAGCTTGGAACTGGCCAGTAAGACTTGTGGCATTCACACCAATACTAACTTCCCCAATATACTGTTTCTCCACTCACTACTACTGCAGTACAAGCAGCACAAGTATCTCATTTTTGTTTCAAAGCAAAGCTGTGTACAATATATAAGTATGTAAGAGCTTAAGTACAGTCTATACAGTAACGCTATACACAGCAAACTCGAGTGTTTCAAAACATACACTTTGCTACACAAACAAAATCTTACCAGCAACCGATCAGCTCATAGTTACACATTCCTTATAACCCACTTATTTAAGTAAGATAAACCAGTGGCCCAAACAAAACTGTAAGTAGCTATAAGAAGGTTAAAAGTAATGGAAAAGCCAGGTAGGCTTCATGTGCTGTGGGTTTGTTTACTTCTGAAAGGATGGGTGGTGGGGTTTCTTTTCCTCTTTCAAGAACAGTCATAATGGCAATGTAGGAAGAGTGCTCAGAAGACCAGACCAGAAGGCAAGATTTACAACAGCTTTACTCACATTAACTGCTGTGCCTCCTACAAGGCAGGTCAGTAAGGCAAAAAAAAAATAAAAAAATTATTAAAGCTTCTCAAAACATCCTGCATTACCACATTAGTCAGACCTAAAACCAGGTTAATGTCTCTTGTAAACCTAAAGTAAAATATCCCTGAGGAGCAGAGCCTTGCACTGCACACAACTCCCTACTGGACAAGTCCCACATTCTTCCAGACATCAGCAAGTAAAACAAACCCACAACCACTGGAAGAAATGGCACAAACTCACCCATGTGTTCAGCCATCCTCTGCCTAAGAGTTCTCATTTTAGGAGCAAAACTGACATTCTTCGTATCAGACTCATCCTCACTCTCTAAGTCACTGCTTTCTCTTCTCTGAGAGACCCGATGACTATTTGAAACATCCAGTGCAAGATAATCAGCCTGTGTCCTGGCTAACTGACGTTTCCTCTTAGCAGCCTCAATGCAAGCTGTGCTGGGGATATTACCTGCATTGCAGAGCAAGAAAACCAAAGTAAAAGACTAAAAGCTACACACACTGTTGCTCAAAATGTCACCACAATTCTGAAGATAGGACATAAGGTACGTTGCTATTAAGATTACCATGTTGAATACCAGGAGATAGAAAAGCACCCTTAAAAAGCATCTCTCAAGTCTAATAAAAAAAAGGAATTTCTTTTCAGTAATTGCTGTTAGCCTGTTCTTGCCTTTTCCACCTCCCTAAAAGATGTGGGTTGCTAAACTTAGCAAGTTCACAAAGGAATCAAAGTTCACAAATTAGCAGAAATAAGGTTGTACTTTAATCTCACAAAGTGAGCTTTGCATCATTACACAAATTTTTTGCTGCCTTGCTTCCCAAACCAACAGTCAATTTCTGATCCATTTCCAAAACTAACAGAAATGCTACAAACATCTGCAACCAAAAACACTGGGAGAACCATCATAATTCTTCTAAAGTAGCCCTGACTCAGCAGACACTAGATGCCTATACCTTACATGATTTAAGCCAAGTGTGATTCCTCTCATCTATCTTGACATGTATGTCAAACAAAGACTATTCCAAAATAATTTCCATTAAAAACAAAATCCAAGAAACTAACCTGGTGATAAATCCTTCCTCCTCTGGAGGGAGCTGGATTCATTTTCAGAGGCTGAGGTGCTGCTGTCCTGACTTTGTGAAGAGTCGCTTTCATCCCCCTCCTCATCTTCTTTACAAGCACCTTTTGTGTTGACTGTTCTAGGCTCTGACTGGCAGATTTCTGGTTTGTGGGGGAAAAAAGTAAGATTCATAATGTCAGTTTCAGCTGCTGGAAGCTGATGTGCCATAACTAGTTACACCTTGCAGCAGACTTATCTATCTCTACTTATCATCAAAACATGTCAAATTTTCCAACGCTCCATGATGGCAATTTACAAAGCAGTTCTTGGTTTTAATCAAGTATCTGTGATAGTCCTCAACTAGTACATCCTTCTCAGACACAGAGCACATTTATATGCACAAAAGCAATGACACAAGACTTGTGATGGCAATTGACTAATATCCTGACAGTAAACGTCATAACTAGATTCATCTCCCATGACTTCATAAATATATTCAGAAAGCTTTTTGGTGGTTTGTTTTTTTTATGCACCAACAATGAGGAAGAACTTATCTAAACTTTAAAGGCTTATGCATCTCTCTTTCTCAAATTATCTTTGAATTCTTTAAAAAACATTGATTTCTCTTCATCTGCCACATTTTCTGTGAATCATCACATTACTGAACAACAAAATATGCCACCTGTTAAAAGAGTAAGACATACACTTTTGTAAGAAATTATGAAGAAAATTTACTATCTCTAGCACAAAAGGAATTACTTCTCAATCTCATTTATTTTTTTCTAACAGTTGCAAAACATCTGTGAGTTGATAGAACTTTTAAGCACACAGAAACACTACACATTCCAACAGGAAACCTACTATAGTCCAACCAGACTAGGAACATTACCAGAGTCATCTAGGCATTCAATTAAAATATTCAAGTGCTATAACAGAACAGCTCACCTTTTCTCTCAATGCAAATACTCAGATCAAACTATGATCTGATGGGAGCAAAACCAGTGGATAGTTGCCACACAGTTTGGAAGACATGATGCTAAAGTATAAATTTATCAAAAGTTTATTTATTCTGATATACTACAGCCCAACATCAACATCAGTTTCCAAGTTCTGACACTGTTTTACCAAAGTCATGCAGAAAATAATATCAGCACAAATAGATTTAAGTTATAAACCTGTAAAGTAACATTTTAAGTATAATCCTGGATTCAATAAACAAGTAAAACATATCCAACATCAGTATTTGAATATCACTCACCAATTTTATAACATTTTACCATATGAGTATTCCATAAAATATCTAATTTAAAAGAGTACTTACTTTTGCTTTCTTCTGCTTCTGTCTGTGAAGGTAGTCGGCTTTCTTTCTTTTGAATTCTAAAGGTCACTTCATTGAAGGATGGTTTTTTAATCTTAAAAAATTCTTCATCACCTATCCAGATAAAACAAAACTATTTTGAGTGACATGAACAAAAAGAACAGTGTATATGCATATATACGTTTTACATATGAAGTACATGTAATCTGTATATGCACAGCATATTTTTCAGGTTCTGACTGCACTAAGCCCATCTAGTTTCACAGCTTTATCATCTCTCACTTTAACACTGTGTAGCTCAGCCTCCTCAAGGCAGCAAGACTGTACTGTTAAAATATTTCTTTGCAGTCTGTGTCCATCACAAAGTGGCTCCTTGAAGGCTGCCCTCACCTGTCTCATGTCATCAGCCACACAAGGACCAGCCCATGAGACTCAAAGATTTACATTTCACTTATCTAGCCTCAGTCACCATTAACTAGGTTAGGCATGGAATCACATACTACCTACCAGCTTTCTTCAAGAAGGTCTTCTCCAAGAAGCTTTCTTCCCAGCCAAAATCACACAAGTGGTTCAAAGGGCCTTCAGATGCGTTTCGGTTATAAACCCTCACAACAGCCTTATCCATAACATACTATTCCTATTTCCGGTCACTAAGACGCATAGAGATGACGCCAGCCCAGGGCTCAGACAGGCAGCACCCCTCCCCATAAACAGAGCGGAAAGCGGCAGCCCGTATCTCCAAGCCTCTAGCCTGGCTGCTCTTCCCTGAGCCTGCGAAGTTCTTCAGGCCTGTGGGGTGTGAAGGCACCGGCTGCCACTCCAGCGCGGGGGAGGTTCCTCTGGACCTCTGGAGATGGAAGTGCCACCGAGCTCTTACCTTCCCGCTCCTCCTCGCTGCCAAAGCTCAGCAGCACCTTTCCACCCAGAGCCGGTCCAGCTCCGACGAGACGCGGCCCGATCCCCGAAATCGCCCTTTCCTCGGGGCTGCCCGCTGGGTCCTCTGGGCACAGAGGCCCCTCTGCTGCTGCGGCTCTGGCGCCCTCGGGGCTCCCGGTGCCGCTGCCGGGGTGCCCCTCATCCTCCTCAGGCTCCGCTTCCCGTTCGGAGTCGGAGCTCAAAGCGAGGGCTGGCGCTGGGACTGCAGCCTGGTCCGGCTCCTCGTCGCTGCTGCTACCGCTAGAGGCCTTACGCCTCCGACCACGGAAATTACGAGGGGGACGTCGGAACATCGCGCCTGGCGACCGAGTGCCCAGACCCCCAGCGCAACGCGCGCGTCCCGCAGTGCGCATGCGCCCCAGGTCTAGCATTCCCCTTCCACCCCGCGCGAGCCCGCCTCTCCTGGCCCCGCCGGAAGTGGGTGCGTGTGGGGAGCAGCTGTCCAATGAGGTTCAGGGAGTGTGTCCTGTGTTTAACCCTGAGGCGGCAGGTGGAGCGTGTGCCGGAGCCAGGGCCTGAGGGAGCCGCGGGTAGCCGGCGCTGACAACGTGAGCTGAGTGGAACATAGGAAGTATCCCCTGGGTAGAAAGCAGACGGCATTTGGCTGGTGATGCGTTAAAATTAAATTACCTTGAAGGGCCGTGGACCTGTTTGTGGCAGAGGCTGCCAAGCTGGGTGCTTCCTCTGCCTGTTGCTAGGCCAAGCAAAGCCTTACCTGTGTTTGATAGTCTATATATAATTTATAATAATTTCCCAATAATTTACGTAAAATCTAAATAATGACAATTAACAATTACTGTATAATTCATAAATAAACTCTTTTAATTATGTGAATAGTTAATCGTGTATATATTCATAATTTGATGCTTCTGAGCTATTAATGATATGAACTAATAATAAATAAAGACACTTTATAACAATATATTATTATATGAAGTTTATTCTGTAACTACTTGTCAAAACCTAGTCACACATTTCTATTCCTTCTCTAGGTTTAGCTCACTGAAGGAGTCAGGCAGGTGCCAGTACTGGTACAAGAGGAGGGGAACATATGGCTGGGAACAGAAGGAAGGTGGGATTGTGACAAGCAGTAACTTAAATTGCTTTGCATGATGAAGTGTTGTGCTACAGCTAATCCCGGTCTTTCATGTCTGCAGTGTTGGCCTGAGCTATGTGTGATGCCTGTGTGGAAAGAAAGTACGTTCAGCTTCAGATAAAACTGACAGCTACACAGAGACAGTCCTTCAAGTAAGGCCATTGTGTCTGAAGAGATATATCTAAAAATAGTGGATGTTTGAAATGTTCTTGCTTAAATTGCCCCAACTTTGTATCTTTCATCTGTAAAATGAATATACTAATATTAACATGCCTCGGGATTCTTGTAAAGAAAGAGCTGATTTTTTGAAGCATCCATTACCATAAGAACAACATAAAAAAACCAAGAGAAAATTGACTAAACATGTTTCTCTTTGGCACTAGTTCTGAATGGTACATATTAAAAAAAGCCCAAGGCTGTACAATGACTAACAATAATTATAAAAACTTTAATGTAACAATTCAGTAAGTACCATTCATATGCCCAGAGAAGCTATGGAGGCTCCAAACTTGGAGGCGTTGAAAGCCAGGGTGGATGGGGTCTTGAGCAATGTGACCCTGGCAGGTGTCCCTTCCCATGGCAGGGCTTTAGAACTAGATAAAGGTCCCTTCTGAACCATTCTATGATTCTGTGATCCTGCAAATATTGTTTATTTTCTGCACTGAAAAAGGTTGGGGATTTGGTGAAAAAGTAACGTAGCTCTTCAAACACCTTCTATGGATTTGTGTCTCTAAATGAGTTATAGCAAGTTCTAATTCAAAGCTGCCTTATCACTGTGGAATTGATATGTGCTTTCCTGTATAACCTCTGAATGAGGCATGGAGTTAAGGATAGTCTAGGGATGTGCAGGTATATCATGTTTGGCCATTGTAATCTGGACTATGCAGAATTTGCTGATGTAGATTGACCTGGAATGATGTTTCTTGTTTACCATTCCAGGACTGATGAAAGCTTTGTGATGCTAAACAAAGATCTTTTAAGTTTTTCCAGGAACTCATTGTTATTCTGACACCCTTATAAGAGTGACAAAGATCCTGTCCTTTGCTGTGACTGTATTAAAGAGTTTCTTCTCTTCCATCTGATTTTAAATCCTCTCAATCTTGTGATTGCTACTTAGGCAGGACTCAGCTGGCTCGTTGTAAGACAAGATTGTTCAGGACTTCCACATGGCAGAAACATAGGACACAACTATTGTACACCTGATATTTCTAGCAAGTTGAAACTGCCACATTTGCAGCTGTCGCTCCAGTTAATAAGCTTGGTAAGTGCCAAGATATTAATCTGTGCAGTGTCATCTAATCAAGATGATCCCAGTGCAGAAGAGGAAAAGTAAATTCAACTGCAGCAATTCAGCATAGTATCTCTTTGGAAGGGCTGCCAATTCCAAGTGCCAATGGATTAATTTTATTAAACAGTAAAACCCCTGTAAACAGTAAAAGTTGCTGACAAAGGACAAAAATATAATTTTGCCTTAAACTGTTTAGAGTTGAAGGTTATTCTAGAATAACTAGAATAATTAGTTAACTGAAGCTGTTTCAGTGACTCTGCAGTCTAACCATTATGACATTCATCAGCTCAATGAATTTTAAGAAAGTCTCTGAGATCAGTGAAGTAGATGAACAAATTATAGATTTCCCTTACCAAAGCAAGAAGCAGAGTGAAAGCAAGACAAACCTTGCGTGAAGCTTCAGGTGAAGCATTAATGGCTGATAGTATGGTCTCTTCTCTCAAGTGATTTCAGCTCTGGCTTGAATTCTTAAATTTGAACATCAATGTAAGTTACAAAATCGCTTGTCCTGAAAGACTTGATGCTCTTGAAAACCCACTTTCAAGTGCAGAAAAATGCTAAATCACAGAATTGCCCAGAATCTAAAAGGTCAGCTCAGTTTTGGCAAAGGATTGCAAAACTAGATCCAACCTCCTCAATGCAACAGCTTCAAGCCAGTAATTTTTATTAGAGCACAATGGTGTTATAGCAGCTGGGGAAGAGATTGTCTTTGCTTGTCACCTCTCATGGAGAAGTCCAGCAGTATGACAGGCAGAGGAGGGCAGTAGTGCCTCAAACCGTTAGTACTACATACGGCAAGCAGGAGTCACAGTCTGGGAAACGTCTGTGTTTCATCAACACAGACTTCCATAAACTGGCTTAAAAACAGTGATCTGTCTTGTCAAATGAATCCCTGATTTTATTAATTATGCTATTAATCACATGTTTACTCGCTTACACTGGTTGTTGTGTGGGGTTTTTTGGGGGGGGTGAGGTTTCCCCTGTCTTTATCATAGCACTTATTTCCTCTATAGCATGCCTGCATCTTTCCAGAATCTTTGAATCTGGAAAACTTTACTTTTCACAGCAACTCACAAAATATTCTGAAAGATCTGAGATGATATATTTTGAAGTCTATTCTTATGACACTCAACCCTTAAAAGCAACATGTAATTCCAGAGAAGCTCACAACATTCAGGAAGAGGTACATCATAAGGTACACTACTTAAAAGTATTACTGGTCCCTGGATTCCAGTCTATCCATTTGCTGGTGCCTGAACATACAATCCCCTAATGCTCGTCTATTTCCCACACGTTTTTCTCCAAATTACCTAAGTCACTCCCTTTCCCCACATTTGGTTCCTCCTTTAAACATTCCATAATAAGACTTGTGCAATGACTCAGCAATGTTCTCTTGTGACCCGGAAGGCAAATTGCATTTTGGGGTGCATTAGGAAGAGTGTGACAAGCAGGTCAAGGGAGATTCTCCTTTACTTTGCCCCGGTGAGACTACATCTATGGTAGTGTCAAGTTCTGAGAGAGTCCAGCAGAGGGCTACAAAGTTGATGAAGGGACTGGAGCATCTGTCTTTCGGGGAAAGGCTGAGAAACCTGGAGCTGTTTAGGTTGCAGAAGACCAAGAGGAGATCTTATCAATGTTTATCAATATCTAAAGGGCAGGTGTCAAGAGGATGGAGCCAGGATGTTTTCAGTAATGCCTGGCTACAGGAAAACGGGCACAGGGCACAAATTGGAACACAGGAAGGTCCATCTGAACGTGAGGGAAAACTTGTGGTTTTTGAGGGTGACAGAGCACTGGGGCAGGTTGCCCAGACAAGTTCGGATTCAGTTTCTCTGCAGATACTCAAAACCTGCCTGGACATGGTCCTGTGCAACCTGTTCAAAGTGACCTGTGCAACCTGTTCAGGTAGCAGCAAGGTTGGATTAGATGATCCCCAGAGGTGCCTTCTAACCCCTACCATTCTGGGACTCTGTGTAATGCTAAAGTGCCTTTCCCGTGCCACCCATAAGATGCAGCACACTCCAAAGGCAGTAACCCACATATTCCTGGAGACCTGCTCCCAAGACTTACCTTGATGAATTTCACACATGGATGTTGGGGCTGATGGCTCCACTGGGATAGCCCTGGGAAAGGCCCAGACAAGGTGTTCATACCTTGGGTTGTCACTTGTCATTGTGCCCTCATGCTTCTCTGGCCACATGGAGATGCATCTTTGATGGGCTGATGGCCCCTGTCTTGAGTAGCTTGAATGAGTAGTATTTGGTCTTTCCTGCCATTGTTTCTCTGTGGGCATGCACATGAACTTTTACCACATAACCTAAGCATTTGGATCCCATTGTATGTTTCTATCAAGCAAAACTGAAAACTCTGGAAGAAAAACAAAAGTAATTTATAGCAAATGTAATTTATAGCAAAACCTATTGGGATCGGACTGCCTTCTTGGCATGCATTAAAACATGAGTATGAAGAAACCAATGCATCTGAAATGAACTTGTAACTCTGGCTTACCAAGGTATTATTTACTAATTACAGCATAAGGATTGTAAATTGCACCAGGTGACCCTGTTTAACCCCACTGTGTTATTGTCAGCACTTGAAACTTGTGAAATTCTTGTGTAATCAAATGTTTCTGAGTGCCTGCACTGCAGATAGGTTTTGCAAGTAAAACTCTTGTGTCTGCTCAGCAGTTGGCAAAATGTTATTTGCCATAATTCAGTCTGCATGAGTCAGCTCTGCCTTCCTTCACAATACATTCTGGCCTGTCTGAAATGTACCTTCTCTCTGGCTACACAGATGTTCTATAAATCTCCAAACCATTTCAGTGAATTTGGCCAAAGAAGCTGTTGCCATTTTTTGAACAAATGCAGTCCAGCTCTGCATGCCCTACAAAAGAATATCTGTGCTTGGCAGGGAAGAAGTCTGGGCCATGAATATTTTGTTTTATACAGCTATTAAGTAGCAGAAACTCCTGGAAATGAATACAGAAGCATAAAGCATTTGTTGTTCTACAAACTGCATGGGTTTCTGGTTCAGAAACCAAAGCAGCCTCTCTAGAAGCTCTGTTTATGATGGCAGCATGTGCCTTGTGCCTTCTGTAAAATTATTACTCAGGATCATCATCAGAAATGCATCACCCCTGTTATGTTAAATGTGGAAAGTAAACACTAACTCATGCGTTTGTTTATTCCATTGTATTTTGTACCTGCAGTTTAAATAAAGACCTATGCTAAAGACAGTATCTAGCATTTGCACAAAAGGAAGAAAACATTTGAATACTGGATGTAAAAATGGAACCTGGCAGCGGCATTAAGTGAGGGTTCAGTGCTTCTGTATTAGCTGAAAGGAAGAAGAGGAGGCACAAAAGAAACTTTAGCATGAAGAATAGAGTTGAGTCTAGTAGAGGGTTCAGAGCTGCCACTCATCAGGTAGGTGTGGCTGTTTCTAAGTAGTTCTTTATAGTTGGGACAACAAGCTGCACTCCGCAGATGAGGAAATGCTTCTCATTAACACGCAAAATTAAACAGGACACCACACAAGGAACCTGTGCGGATCACTCTGCTGCAATTACTGCCATTCAGAAATAGTTGTTGGTTTGTTTTACATTCCTTGATCCCTGGTGAGTGACTGTACAAAAAGTGTGGCTTACTCTTGGTAGTAACTGATTTCTGGTTTTCATTTATGTTCTGCCTTAACTTTTTATGTTTGAAACATACACTTGCAGAAACATGTTTGTCAACAAGCTCAGGCACTGCTTGGTTAGAGGGCTTGGACAGGGAGAATAAATCACTTCTGGTGTGTTTTCCTACAGCACAGCAGAGAAAATAAGCAGTATTAGGGAGTAAACTGAGACCAGGAAGAAGTTGTATTACTTACTGCTACCCAGTTCAGGCTATGAAACTTTATGCATTATCTCTTTTGCTATCAGCAGAGAACTTTCCTTATTACTCTAAAGAAAGCAAAATTGCCTCTAACAGGAAATCGAGGACAGACTACAGGTAATGATTACAAACTAAAGCCTTAATGTGAAAATTGAGTTGCTTTTAATATTTCTAATTTCTCCATCTTCATTGTATCTTGTTAGCTTTTGCTGGTTTATCTTGTTTTTTGGCTCAGATATAGCAAGAACATGCACGATAGTAAACAATAACAGAAATACTAAAGGATGAGACATTGCTTATAGTAAATCCTGTTTCTTTTCTGCATTTCACCTTAAATGGTTTCTTCTGGGTAACTGGTTTATTCTGGGTAGTTGCTGTGCTGTAACCCAGTATCTATGTCTGGAACAAGTCTATGCTATCATACTACTGGTTTCTTCTCTTTTCAGCTGTCTTTTCTGTTACTCATCTGTTATTATTAAGTGATTTTCATTACCTTCATGGCTTTTTGAGACATACTCATTCCTGCAGCTTTAAATTGTTTTGCCACTGTCTACTATTTGCCTAGAAGGGTATTAACCACTCTCAGAAGGGACTTTTATTTCACCTAGTACTTGACATCAGCCCCCAAAACTGCATGTTGAAGCTTGCAAAAAGCAGTCTTCCCTAAACTTTGAGATGCCCAAAGGCAGTATCTGCAAGAGTTCCTTTAGAAACTCCACTTTCATAAAAGTAAAGTGGTTTTCTTTTGAACTTTCTTTAAGCAGTTGTAAAACTAATTGGAAACAATTTTCATTCAAGCAAACCAGAAGACTAAATTCTTAATTTTAAAATCATGGTAATTCAGTTACAAATTAAAGGAAAGTAAAATTTAGACAAAGTAAATGTAATGCTAGTTTGTGCCTCAGACATCACTGGAAAAACATCTTCTTAGGTTGTATAAGAGTTAGTTCAGCTCCACTTTACAGACATATTTTTTATAGCTCACACTAAACTTTGGATGTCTACATGAGGAGTTGCTGCATCCAACTGTCTTCACAGTAGCCTGTGAGTCCTTCTCTTCCTGTCCTAATACATCTGATTAGCTCTGGTTGTTTGTGGTAAAGGAGGTGAAACAGCATTCAGTTTGTCTATAACAAGAATACATAAAGCTTTGATATACTGATTTTTTTACACAAGTTTTACTCTCTAGGGAGTCTGCTGAATTTTGCATTTTCTCTTCCCAGGCAACAAAACTCACAGTGTTGCAGCTTTTCCAGGCTCAGTTTTGTATCACAGAGGTACTAGGCAACATCCGTAGTTATCTCAAAATGAGTTAAATTGCTGCTTTCCTATGAAAATCTGGGATTTTTTGTCATATTCCCAGTAGTGAAGAAGGCAAATGTATCTTCTTTTTTATATGCAGTCTGACAAATCTGCATATTTAAAAACAAAACAAAACAACAACAACAAATCAAAACAAACAAACCCCCCACACACACACAAAAACACAACACCAAAACCACTATGGTCTTTATTTAGCATATGAATTATCTAATGTGGAGCTAGAGGAGTGTTTAAAAGCAACAACACAAAATACCAAAATATGTCATTAATAGCTGTAGACATTATTAAGGTACAAAACTGTGCATGTAGTATTGTAACTGCCATTCAAAACTGTCACAGCTTCCAGTTATCACCGTTGTTTCTGCTGCAGTTTGCAACAGAGGCAATGGAGGCCACAAAGCAGGTAATGAGAGTTACCAAAGGTCGTATTACAGCCCAGCCATAGGCTTAAGTAGTTGCAGAACTGTATATAAAATCAACTAGATATACATTAAAACTCACTCTCCATATGATTCATCTTTGCTTTGATCATGTGCACAAAACAGCCTACTACACACCTGGCCCCCTGCACAGCTTCCCAGCTCTCCTCTACATGGCCTTTTGTCCAGTAGGATGAATTCACACAGTACATGGCCCAAGTGTGTTTGCTTGGCAGGACTTGGCAGTAATATTAATTATAGAAGAAAAGAGCTGTGAAGTTTCTTGAGAAGACACTTAGTTTAATGTTCAAGGCAGGTATTTACCACACTCCTCACAGGTATGTCTAACCTATTAAGAGACTTTTGTTGACAGATTTTTTCACCATCCTTCCCAATACTTAACTACTGTAATCAGTAACCTCATCTTTTTCTTCCTATGAGAGGAAACATGTTTATCTGGTTTACTATTACTTTGATCCTTTCTACAATAGCCTTTGTGAACCCATAGACTGTTATGTCCAATGCAAGTACTAATCTTCAAAAAAGATGGTAGGTCACATTTAGAACTATGCTCTATCGCTATAGAGGATCAAAGGCTGCATTTTAAGAATAGGTAGAAAGTAAGTCAAATAAAAAATTGTCAGATGAGAGACTTTTTAACTGAGCTCCAAATGAGTCTGTTCTTGATTCACGGCTGCTCTGTTATCTCTGCTGCCAGCTGAGTCAAAACTACAACAGAATTAAATGAAGCACTGCTCATGAAATCTCCAGGTCACTTCCAAAACAGCAAAGGCTGAAGGCCACCTGGGCTGATGGCCACTGAGTAATTTAAATCACTAAATCGGCAAGTGCCCCTTGAACAACATGTGTTTTAATCCACCTACATGGCAAATATATACATCAAAGATGAGGCTCCTGGATACACAGAGGAACAAAAATAGAAAGTATGCTTTGGGGTCAGGAGTAAGGGAAGAAAATACTATGTCTTCAAAAGCATTGAATCAGATGGAGGCTGAGGAGATCTCGAGGGATAAATACATGAATGCGAACTGGCAGCGTAACGTAGTGACTGTAACAACAAATGCAAACGTCAAGGGCCTAAGCAGAAGTACTGAAGAGTAGTATGTGCTGGTATGTGACTAGGACCATTACACGGCATAATAACTATTCTGGAATTACAATGAATGATAAAAGGTGTAACAAACTGAAAAGGCTCATTAAGAACCCAGGAGAATGAGTCAGTGGAAAAAATTTGCTCTGTACAAAGGTGATATGTAATTATCTACACAACAAAAACATAGCAGAAAGGTGCTGTGATCTTCTGTTCAAAGCAAGATCCACTCACTAAAAAAAGGAAAATGTTTAATGTTTAAAAGTCATTGTTTAAAAGTCATGTTTCCATTCTATGGGAGTCTTTAATTCTTGAAAAGTTAAATCCCTGAAACCCTACCTATTTCAGCATGCTGAGTAGTGCCTGGCATGAGTCACATTTAGTTGCTTGTGACAGCCTCCTCTTCCTCCCTGGTTTTGGTGCTCCAGTGGGACATGCTTCCCATTGAGGAACACCATCAGGCATTCCCAAGGGTACCATCTTCCTTCTCCCAGGGGTACATAGTGTGGATAACTTAGTTTAATTTGGGAGTCAAATCAGATCAAACCAGAGGCATTAGCTTTCCAGCTTCTACAAGAAACAGCCATGATAGGATTGAGATTCTTTTACTGTTCATTACCTTTTTCCCCCTAAATATAGAAATACAGCTAGAAAAATGAAGAAAAATTAATTTATAGAGCGAATAGGGAGGCAGCAGTTGAAATCAATACTGAGAAAAATTTCAGTAAGGCTGTGGTATATTTTCTGTCAGTTAAGTAACAAGCTACAGCTTATTATCATCCTACAGTGCAAATTATGCTGGCCAGTGCCTGCACCACAGCTTCCTGCATGGGATCCTTACTGCTGTGCCACAAAGGTCAGGCTGGGCAATGGTAACAGGTCTGTCTTTCCCACCTCCAGATCCCAGCTTATCTGGGACCAGACCTAGGAGGTGACACCCCAGAATAAGGCAATCTCAAAGAATAATGGGGGCAATCTTTTTAGCAGGGCCTGTTGTGACAGGACAAGGGGTGATAGCTTTAAATTAAAAGAAGGTAGATTTTTACTAGATTTACGGAAGAAGTTTTTTTACAATGAGGGTGGTGAAACACTAGCACAGGTTGCCCAGAGTGGTAGTACATGTCCCATCCCTGAACATATTCCGGGGTGGGTTGGACAAGACTCTCTTCTAGCTGAAGATGTTGAAGTTGACCTTGAACGCTGCAGGGGAGTTGGACTTGATGACATTTAAGGGTCCCTTCTAACCCAAATGATTCCATGACTCTCTGCCCCTTGATTCTGCCCCAAGTACAGATGCCCTCTTGCCCGGCGCTGCTTGTCAGCCTCTCGGGACTTGGTCGAGCCCCGCCAAAGGAACGCCGACAACTCCACGCCCTCACCCACGGCTGCCGGGCACGAAGCCCGCACCCAGCGGCGCCCTCGGTCCGTGCCCGCCGGCCCCGGCTCCCTCCCCCTCTTCCTTCCCGGGCGGCCCCCGCCTCCGCCGCCATGTTGTGGGGCTGACGCCGCCGCTGCGGGAGGCGGTGGAGGAGGAGGCAGCAGCCCGTGCAGAGCAGGCGGTTACGGGCAGCGCAACAGGTACAAGCGACAGGGCGGCCTCTGGCTCCTCTGCGCTCCGAGGAGCGGGGCCACGTCCTGACCCGATCCGCGGAGCGGCCTCGTCCCCGGGGAAGGTGGCCGGAGGAAGGGAGGTGCGCGGACGGACGGTGGGAACGAACTCCGGCGGCGCGGAGCTGTCAGCCCCGATCGTCCCGTGGGCCCTCGTTGCGGGCCCTCGTTGCGGGTCCGGGTCGGCGGGGCACGGACGGCCCGGGCGCTGTTCTTGCCGCCTTGTAAGCTGAGCAGCCGCCCGCGCAGGGGGTGGGCGTGGGGAGTCGAGGTTTCTATTACGCCAAGTCACTCTATTTGGTTTCCCGTTTTTAAGGGTGGTGGGGCTTGTTCTTTGTTTTTATTTAATTATTTTTTTTTCCCTCTTAAAAATAACTTTTTGGTGCGTTTCTCCCTGCCGGAAAGCAGCTGACTTGCTCGACTCCTCAACGAGGCCGTAAGTCCCCGCTGTCGGCGGGGCCGCCTGCTGTCAGGGAGCTGGGCTGGGCAGCAGCTCCCCCATGCTCCCGCCGCAGCCCCGTCGCCGGCGGGAGCCGCTCCAGCGTTTCTATGGGAACTGCTTTTCCCGGGAGCCGGCTCCATCGCCGGACGATAAAGTTTGGCCGGTGAGCTCCGCTGCTTGTCTCTGGGGCAGGCGGCAATCCGGGCGACGCTGCCGATAGCAGCGGCAGCGCCTTAAGCCAGCGCTGCTGCTCGCCTTTGCTTCGTTGCTGCTTTGCAGGGGGAAGAATACCGGGCTCAGTGCGCGAACAGTTCACTGTCCACCCCAGGGAAACTCCCTGGCGAGGTGAGGTAACACGGGCGTATTAAGAGACCCCGGGTTGTTGTGATAATGGTGATTTTGTTTCTTGTAGTTGCTGTGAAAACCTAGAGTCTGGAGAAATTGAACTGATTTCTGCAGCTAAACTTTGCAAGCTGTTTTGTCTGTAGAGCACTGGCTTGCCTTGATCTTGATTTCACAGTGTGGCATGTAGTAATTCAGAAAATAAAATTAATCTGAAATATGTGATTCAGTTCTCTAACCACTAAGATACTATTTGGAATACATTAAATGGTTTTCCTAGTAGGTGACACTTTGACACCTGTCACATTGCAGAACTTGAAAGTAAATAGTGCTTTAGATAGTACCCGTTATCTTTAACCTATGCTCATATTGGTTCTCAGTTGGAAATTCTTCATCGAAAACCCTGGAAGGAGAAGCTATAAGCTGCTTTCCCTTGCATTCAGGCAGCCCTATTACTTACATCGCTTTGGGATCCTGGTGTTTTTTAAACTTGGTTTTTTGTGTGCTTGCCTGTGGTGGCAGCAGCTCCCACGCTGGTATGTAGGCAGGAAAACATGAAGCATGTGAAGCAGTACAGCTTTGCCACAGTGTGGATAACATCAGTGATACATAAAATGAGTCTTGATTTCAAGTATTTTGCATTGTTCAGATGAAATTTCCTTAAAATTAAATGACTGTAGCTGTAATAAACATGTATGTCTACTGATAGGATAGTGATGTTTAGAAATAATGAGCAGTAGAATCTAACTGAATAATAGCTAGCTAGGCTTCATTCTTCTACTGAACTTGTCTGTCAGAAGAAGACCTTGTGATTAGTTTCTGAAGAGCAGTGTAGTCCAGATCACTAGTTCATGTTGCAAATTGAGACAGAGGTTTCTGGTCTGGGAGCTAATCTCTTAATTAGCAGTTTACACATAAAGTCTCTGCTCTTACCTCGAAAGATTTAGTTTTATCAGCCTGTAAAATTTGTGAAAACAGCATTTCATAAGGATCAGGCTGCCCAGGGTGTTTGTGGAGTCTCCTCTGTAGATATTCAGAACCTATCTGGATGCATTCCTGTGTGACCTACCCTAGGTGATCCTGCTCTGGCAGAGGGGTTGGACTAGCTGATCTTTTGAGGTCCTTTCCAACCCCTAACATTCTGTGATTCTGTGAAGGTTTAACGTTTAGAGCTGCTTTCTTTGCCTTTTTAATTGAGCGTCTTTACTTTTAATGTTTATTTCTAGCCTAATTTGACTTGAAATATCTCCCATGTCTCAGTTTTAAAAACATTTTTCAACTGCTTCCATTTGCTTTTATTTACTTAAAATGTAGTCACAGAATAATTAACATTTTGGAGGGACTTCTGGAGATCATCTGGTCTAGCCCTCACTAAAGGGCCAGCTTAGATCAGGTTGCTCAGAGCCATGTTTGGTTGTGTTTGAT
This sequence comes from Picus viridis, assembly GCA_033816785.1. Taxonomy (NCBI): domain Eukaryota; kingdom Metazoa; phylum Chordata; class Aves; order Piciformes; family Picidae; genus Picus; species Picus viridis. Next base: position 18,870,107 of record CM066576.1, on the reverse strand, counting down.
CTACCTCCAAGGGTGGAAATCCCCCAAACTTGCTGGGCAGCCCTCTCAAGTTTGATATCCACACTTGCTCAGAGTGTATCCCACCCTGTTGCCCAGATTGTCAGTGTAGGCATTAAACAGTACTAGCCATGATATCCACCCCTGGAGAACATACTTGGTTCCAAACAGATCGATTTTGGTCTACTAATTACTGCTCTTTGAATCTAGTAGTCAAGATAAGGTTAACTGTAGTTAACCTATTCAAACTATAATTCACCATTTTGACTCTAAAGATAATGTGGGAAACCTTGTTGAATGCCTTTCTAAAGTCAAAACAAGCTGCTGTGCCCTCATCCACAGAGCCAGTCATTTCAACATAGCAAGCTATGTGATGTCTGATGTGTTTCATCTCGAATAGATGAAATTTCCCATCTTCAAGCATCTGTAGGTCGCTCCCAGGAGGATATGGTCCACAATCTTTGCAGAGACTGAAGTTAGACTTACCAGACTTTTTTATTATTTGAACTGTCCATCTTGCCCTTCCAGAAGATGGGTGTAATATTTGCCTTTTTCCAGTCATTGGGATTTGTGACCAGTCACCCAGACATTCCAAAAATCATAGTGCTTGGTCTTGCAATGATGTCAGACAGTGTTCCTGGCAGTGGTGGTGCTGTGATTTATTCCATGTATGTGTATGCAACTCCTGTACTTCCTTGTTTTCAAGTTATTTTATTTTCACTTCTGAAAGCTGCTTTCATTTCAGTGGAATGCCACACCTCCTGGCAAAGTATATTAGATGATGGATTCTCTCATGTTTTTAAGTTTTAGGGGGAGGCTTGACATAAACGTAGTCCTTTTATGAAAAATGTAAGAGCAGTAGGCTGTTGACTTTGTGAATTTGTGGTGCTGCTTCTAGATTGGAGGGCTCATTTTGTGTGGCTGAATGATGCAGGAAAGTCGGTGACCTTTCATACCTTTATTGACTTAGGTGATGATTTGCAATTATAAAGGTAAAGACAATGAAGAGCTAAATAGGTAATTCTCCTTTTTTATGTCTGACTCTGATCTATTTCAAGCACTGTCACTTGTCAGTAAAACACTCAGCAGTGTGCTTTGAGGTTCAAAAGTTGACCCTAGGCATTGTTTGAAGCAGAGTAGTTACTATATTTCTTTTAGCTTTAAAACATGTCATCAGCCTGTAACTACATCTTTAAAATTTCCATTTTCCTTTTGTACGCTGACTGTTGATAGATGATGGAAAGCTATTTTGTGGGGGAAGCAGTCTTAGAGCATCTCCTCAGATATTTGGAAGTGCTAAGCAGCTGGTTTAAGTGATCCTGAAATTTTCAAATGCTTAGTTGGAAATGCTACACGTGCCTGAATTACCTCTGGAAATCTTCTGAATCCTGATCAGTTTAGAATTGGGAAGGTTATCTCTACGTGTAAGTTCACGTTCCTTCCAGCGATGAACCATCATAAGCTTTAATTTGTCAGCTATAAGCAGTGCCAATGGTGAAGCCTTGTTTTCTGCAGTGTTGGCTGAACTTAATCAGGTGTAACTTTTGTTGAATTTTTTTCTTGTGGTCAGTATGTGTAGAACATCTTTCACCCATGTGGATTCTCTGGTGTCTAATATTGGTAGTCATACGTAGAGTAGTCTTCCTTATTAATGGGGGCACCAAATTTGATATTGTCTTCTCTGTCTGGTTGCCTGTTTTATGAATCTTGTAGGCAGTTAAGATATTTTCAAAGTCTACTTTTCTATTAAATCTGATTCATTTGGAATGATAGGATTCATCTCATAACCTTAGGCAGCCAAGCTAAGAATTTAAGCATGTTAGTTACTTGGTTACTAGCATGTTACTCCTTTCGTTGATGAACTTGTCTGTCAGGTTTTATTTCTTTATTTTATTACCAGATTTCTCTAAAAAACAAGATTTTGTTTCATAAGGCATCTTTGATTCCTCTTACATCCATTCATCCTATTGCAAGACTATAGAGAGACTGTAGTAACTTTTATTTTCTGGTAGTGTTGTGCCATTAGCAGCAAATGTTTGAAAGGTGAAGATTAAGTCATGTCAAAATCATAAAAGTGGAACTGATGAAACTTAAGTTTTCTTCAAATTCAGAATGGTTAGTAATTTGTCAGTATAGGAACACAGCATGGCCAGGTTGGTCACTTGGATCCTAAAGTTAAAGTAAGGGATTGAACATTAATATGTAGATGAGCACAGCGTTGTGTAACTTATTTTCAGAACACCACATGAAATTCAAATGATGTAATGTGATGGCAGTAGCAGCACAACACACTGAAATTACCTAATAGAGGACAATTACCTCAGATCTCTTTTTAAACATCTTTCAAGTTGCAGACGGTTGAAAAAAACTGTGGTTGATCCAGATAAGTCACAGCTTCTTTGCAACAATGATTCTGAGAGCAGCTAGTTCGACTTGAGACACTTTGATATGGGATGTTGTTGCTTTGGCAGTAGCAGATAATAATTCTGAGATGGTTCCTCTAGTGAAAATTGTCAGGTCTGATGCAAGAGTAACTTGTGAAATGCTGTGGTATCAGTTGAGAGTGGTACCTGCAATCAGTGATTCAACAGTGTATACATGAAGTAAGGGAAGAAGGAAATGGGAGTTAAATGTCTTTGTTTCTAAAAATACTACAGTTGGAATACAAAAATAACACCCAACCACCAACCAAACACAAACAAAAAAAACCAACTTATTGTGGCTGTACCAATCAATGTATGAAAAATGAGAGCTAATTTGAATAATATGTTTAGTTTTGTCTTTCAAAGGTCAAGAATTTCATTGATCAAAATCCAAAACTCTTCTATTTTTTTGACTGTGTTCATAGTGTAACAGTGTGAATTTCTTCAGGTAGAACAAGGGTCTAAGTGAGACATACTTTTGCTCATAGGGCCTTTACAGGATGACAAGATCTGAATGTAACCCAAGAGATAATTTATTCCTTAAGTTCATTAAATTAATTAGAAATGGTCAAAACATAGTGTGCTGCAGAGCTCAGTGTTAAAGGTGAAGAGACCAAATTTGAAGTGGAAGCTTTGAAGAAGTATTCTTGTTTAATATAGCATATATGGGAGTTGTTGCTAAGAGCAGCATAAGAAGCAGAAGGCTTGAGCTGCATCAGGTGAGAGGCACTGTGGCTACACTGCCTGAATCTTGGTATGAGCTGAGAACCAGCCTCCTGGGACAACTGTACTGGGTGGGATCTCTTGTACCTCCATTACAGTCATGCTCTTCTATCTTGCTGTGGGGGATGCACCCAAAGTAGTGCAGCCTAGCTGATTTTTCTTGTTTTGACTGCCTTATGCTCATCTTTGGTTTTTCTCCTGTGAGATTTCCCTGTTTGTTTGGTTGGGGTTTTTTATTGAACATAAACTCTACTGCTTTGCTTTCAAGGCCTCTTGTGGCCTGTCTCCTTTGCTTGTCACCTCATTCAGTTTTGAAAAGTTAAGCCTACATCAGTTTCATGCACCTAACAACTTGAAAGCAGAGGGGTAAAATGTAAATTCAAGTCTTGCTGAATGTTTTACCCTAGAATTTTTACAAATAGGGAAAGATTGTTCTGCTGAGCATAGAAGACTACCTGAATATTCTGTATCTTTTATGTTTATCTGTAACAGTCCATTAGATGTCCTGTGTGTTTTACACTGTTCTTTGTGCCTGAAAGCCAATCAACAAGTGAAGTAGCAACTCTTGAATCATAAGGAGAAAATAATGTAAAAATTCTCTCAGCCTTTTGGGTTTTTTGCTCTCTTAGGAGGCAGACTTCTCTTGTGCTTCTGATGGAAGGACAGGAGTGGGCTCAAAAATTTCCTCTAAGATGGCAATATTTTAAGTACTCTTAAGTCCTATGTTTTGAGTGTTTGCAGCCATGGTTGAAGTAAGAAAATTACAAAAATACACGAGAACTCATTACAGACACGTTTTGCCTAAGTCCACATTGTAAATTAGGAGTTGCAGTGTGGAAATGGAGAAGTGCAGGTTTCAAGGCAAGTGAAATTCACTAAACGGTGCTTGTACTATGTTGACAGATAGATGTGAGAATTTTTATGTCTCAAAGCAGAATCTATTAAAAACAGCATATGGAGTGGGGAGTCATGTAAATCAGTAAGTAGGAAGGAAAGAGGAGTCTATTTTCAGTTACCGCCTGGAGTTCCTTCTTGAAAGTAGAAGCTCATAGTCTTAAAAAAAAATCTTCTAGATAATGTACCCTCTCCTTTTTCTTTTTTTTTAGTTTTTACTTTTCTTTTTCTTTTCCTTTTTAAGCAGAGCAAGCAGAGGTGGTGCTGTCTGTCTGTGTCTGGGATCAGGTTAGTGAATGTATCTCCCAGGGTGTGACAGAGCTGGGTTCATTTCCCATCTTTTCCTGAGGAAGTTTATGTATGTGTCTCCTGGGAGAAGGTCCAGGGATTTAAATAGTGAACTTCCTGAAGTGGAATACTCATTCCCTCCCTTAGAATTTCTTGTCCTTTTCAAAGAAGAATCAAAGCTATAGGGGCATAGACAGAGAGGGATGTGCTACTCTATGGCTTAAAGGTAGAGAATTTGGTGGGGGAAGTTGAAGTTCCAAGTTGATGTTACTGTTCCAAACACTGCCCAATGGGTTTTAACAAACAACTGTCCAATAAAATGCAGGAAAACCTTCTTCTAGGTGGCAGGAAAGATCAGTTCCGGTCTCCAGAGATGTAGTTGAACTGGATCTTGACATTTTGAATGGATGCTTTCACAGCTGAACAGCTGTGTAAGAAGTGGAGTAAACCCATCAATACTGACCACACAATTAGGTGTTTTTTAAACAGAGTTTCTTGTATTTCATGTGGCTTTCATTTTTCATGGTGAGTTTAATCAAAACCCCTCACAGGCACGGTGGGCAGAAGAATGTTTGTGAGAAAAAAATACTTTTTGTGTTCTGTCTTAATTACTGTTTGGAAGCAATTTGCTCTGTAACAGTGAGCATGAAAGGGACTTTGTACCATAAAGTTAAGAAGTAGAGTATTTAACCCTTTTTTCTGTTCTTGAAATGTCAAAATATTAACTAAGGGTTTCATTACTCTTATCCACAATAACAGAGGACAGCAGGAAGATCTGCTAGCTACCCAGGATCAACGATTTCATTTTGTTACTAATGTAATTCATTTGTTATCAGAGTGGGTGGACTTTGAAGCTGGTTGCAGTGCATTGTAAAAAGACCATGTCACTGTGTATGACTGCCATGTATAAAGGAGATAAATTCTTGACTTGCCAAAATGTGTGTACTTCGGGGGGTTTTTTTGTGTGTGTTTTTTGTTTGTTTGTTTTTAAATTGGTAAACTTTTCTACCGATACGTCTTGAACAAAGACATTCTAAACTGTTGTGGTTTTTAATGCCTTACTTACACTTGTTAGTCTCTGATTTTCAAGAGAATAATCCAGAAAAAATACCCACAGAGCAACAACATGGGCCATTACACTGTCATTGTTTGCTCTGCTAATGTGTAGTCTTTGTGTGGTCCAGATCTACAGGTGCTGCTACAAAGGGTAAACTGGTATACAACTATTGCCAATTGGTTCTTACAGCAGAAATTTGCAATGTTTCTTCTTTATGTTCTTGGGAAAAGCAAGAAAGTAGTGTGTATCCACACATGCTGCTTCTACAGTATTTGCTTTCTCCCAGTGAAAACTGATGGAACAGAGCCTGATGCACCAGACCTTCATTCCTACTAAAACTATGTGGCTGTGGTTTTTCTGAGAAACATTTTGGGGAAAAAACGTCATTCAAGTATAAATATTAACAAAGGTTGTGGTGAGGCTGTTCTTCATGAAATGGATATGCCTGTGATGGAAAAGAAACATTTTCCCCTTCTCCTGCAGTCTGCCCAGCTCTAATGTTTTCAGATGCTTTCCGTGTGCTTGTAAGGTAACCCTTGCGTCTTGCAATCTCATTTCTTTTCTCAACTTGTAACAACTATAAGGAACACACTGGAGAGAGGCAGCTGAAGTTGCAGTTCAGCAGATCGGGTTGTGAAAACAATTAGTGCTTTAAACATCAAGACTAGTCAGATGGTTTGTTTACAAGAACTTGCTGTTCTGCTATGTAATGTAACATCCATGTTTTCCTGTTTTCACCCTAAACGGCATCAGGGCTTAATGTTGTCTACAGTGATCACAGGGATGTTTGATTCCATTTTGTTACAATGTGGATTTTGTGCTGTGTGCGCCACAGTTTCTTATGATCGATAGTACAGAGTTCACTAAGCATCGCTCCCAGAACATTTTGCAGAAGGAAGTAATTTTCTGTGGGATATTCTGGTTCTGATGGCCTTATTTTGATCTGTATCATCTGCTGGAGATACTGGTTATAGTGTTTTCTTCAAATTTTTTTTTTTTTTTTTTGTCCCCAGCATTGGCAAATGTTTTTGTATGGCATCGTGTTTCTCTGTAGTATTGTTTAATAAGAGTCTTTGGAAATGTATAACTTTCACCTCAAGTAATGATTAAAAGTTATCAGTGATGTTCCTAAAAAAGTAAGTTTGGCCTAAAGTGAGAATATTTTGCCAAGTTTTCTCTCAGTAAATGTATACTTGTGTCCTAAAGATGCAAGGTATTTTTACAGATAGAGACTGAAGTGACTTTATTTGTTATTTGTGAAAATAAAGTGCTTTTAACTTTGATACATGCATAATATCCATGCCTTTGGCCCATGCTGTGGAAACACAGAAAACAGAGTATTATTTGAGGGCAAGCTCCATTCTTTGGGAAGGATTGTTTTCACAGTCCTTTGAAAAATGTGCCTAGACTTTGAGTTTACTGGGCTGTTTCCTCCTTCCCTAAAACATTGAATAAGGGGAAATTATGCTGCAATGATACTTGTATTTTCCCTTTCTTTATGTCTTGGTACAACTTCAGAATCTGTCACCATAAAAGCGTGTGTGCTTGGTTCAAATGAAACTTGCGTAAAAGGGTAGAATGGGGTCTCTGTGCTGGTGCAACCTGAAATCCTGGAAAAATCCCATTTATGAGTCCTGGTTGCTTCTGTAAAGTCACATTTTTCAGTATTATTTGTGGAGGTTAGTGTAGGAGGTTTGGGTTGCTCTTTGAGTCTATTTTTTTAAAATATGACAAGATCTGCCTATAAGCATAGCAATGCGATAAGAAAGCGAAATCATTAAGTGCATCACATTCGTTTAACATACACTTAGTACAGACCTGCTGGGCAGTTAATTCTTGTTCTTAGAGCCAAACAAAGCTTGGTGCAGACTAACTAGGCTGGGTCAGCCCAGACTTGGGAAACTTGGGTAGTTTACAGGTATAATGAAAAAATGCTGTGTCAATCATCTGGGCTTGGCCGACTGTTACTTTTGAGAGTGCTGCACCGGAACATAATACCAAACAGTGTGGTATTAGAAACATCTGATCTTGGACTCTGTTTTTGAGAGGACAGATAGTGGTATGGATGATAACTTGGGTGTGCTCTATTCACTTTCTGACTATGGTTTCTAAGTCTGCTTGAAGTGAGCTATGAAAAGTGAGCTAGGATAACTTCTGTTATCCTCGAATCATGGAATGGTTTGGGTTGGAAGGTACTTTTAAAGATCATCCAGTCCAACCCTCCTGCCATGGGCAGGTATATCTCTCACTCCATTAGGTTCTCAAAGTCCTATCAAACCTGATCTTGAATGCTTTCAGTGATGGGGCACCCACACCTTCTCTAGGCAACCTGTTCCATTGTTTCATTGCCCTATTAGTAAAGAATTTTTTCCCTTTATCCAATTTAGATCAACCCTGTCTTAGATTAAAGCTGTTATCCCTTGTTCTCTCACTATAGAAGCAGGGAAAAAGTCTCTATCCATCTTCTAAGTCCACTTAAAGTACTGCAACAAGGTCTTCCTGAAGCCTTTTCTTGTCTAATATAAGCAACCCTAACTCTCTGAGACTTTCCTCACAAGAGAAATGTTCTAGCCCCCAACAGTGTGTGGGGCCTATCTCTGGACCAACTCTAACAGATCCGTGTGGTTTTTGTGCTGTGGGTTCCAGAGTTGGACACAGAACTCCAGGTGGGGTCTCATGAGAATGGAGTACTGAGGCAGAATCACCTCCCTTGACCTGACAGTCTAGGACAGAGTTGACTTGTCTTAGTGAAAGGTGGTTGCCTGTATATGTAGCTGTCAGTAACAGTGGGCTGGAGTTACCCTGGCTGATGAAAATTAATCTGGAAGAACACATGTGCTCCATAGATGCAGAGGTTTCACAAATAGGAAGCCCCTCACCAAGCTAACATAAGGACTTTGACCTGAATTTTTTGTAGTTGACTCTAGGGAGAGGAGGATTATGCATTTTATGTGCATGAAGCTGACTGGTTCACGTCTCCCTCACACACAGTCAGCAGCTGGGACTTTAGGAAGCTCAGTCTACATGAGTCACTTTAGCAAAACAAAAAAAGGCAAAGTCTGATTTTTCTCTATAGCTGTTATATAAAGTACTTTAAAAATATGTTTTAAGATTTGGGGTTCTAAGAGATTTGGAGGTCTAAGAGAATCAGCTCATTACTAGACTTGTGTATATGTCCAAAGGAGGGCTACAAAGATGGTTGAAAGGACTAGAGGGGAAGACTTAGGAAGAGCAGCTGAGGTTACTAGGTTTGTTCAACATAGGGAAGAAACTTACAGCTCTCTACTTATGAAGGGGAGTGACAGGTTGGTGCTGGTCTCTTTTCTCTGGTGATAGGATGCAAGGTAGGGCTGCATCAGGGAAAGTTAAGATTGGGTATTAGGGAAAAGTTCACTGAGGGGGTGGTGATACACTGGAAGAGGCTCTCCAGGGAAGTGGCTGGGGCACTAAGCAAGTTGGTGTTCTTGAAGTGTTTGAATGATGCTCTTAGATATATGGTTTAACTTTTCAGTTGTCCTGTGTGGAGTCTGAAAAGTTGGACGCTATGCTCCTCATGGGTCCCTTCCAACTTGGGATATTCTGTGGTTCTATTGTAATTACTCATTTGGAAAAACAAACTAACTAACTAACTAACTAAACTAAAAGTGATGTGAAAATAAGAACATATGTTGGAGGAAAGCCCAAATGTGTAGCTTTTATTCAGTAAGACTGTAAATCTGGGGTAAATCATGTCCACATGGAAAGCTGTCAACACAGAGCTCTACTGAGCTTTGCTCTGTTGATTCTGGGGATGTTCTGCAGCATCCTGCTTCTGCCATGGTTTCAGGTTCTCTTTTACCACAACTTGACAAACAGCTTGTACAGAGAAGTATGCTGTAGAAATGTCTAAAAACATTGGAAGCATTTTTCAGGAAGGCTATATATAGATTTCAAGTGTCTCTGGCAGGTTACTGGTAAGGCTTAGGGAGGGATGCTGGAAGCAACCTAAAAATAGTCTGATTTGGTTTAGAATTAATGACTTGGAATAGATCCATGCCTCCTTTTTTCATCTTTCTGCAGCTGATACCTAATGTCACCCTGAGAGATCATGTGGGCTCTCCAGTCATTCAATCTACTTTTTTACTTTTATAAATATGTATATCTGTGTGTATACAGCAGCCTATCTATTTTTCCATATATAAAACTCCCTGGAAGGTCAAGTGTCTCGATGATGCTAATCTATAATGTGTCCCATTTAATAAAAAATAAAATAAATTTGTTCATTCCTCCCTGGATGATTATATCAGTGACACAGAGCAAAGATACCCTCAGATACAATACTGGTTCTCATTCATTTGAGGGGACACCAGGTACTCATATGGCTATGAGGATTACAAAAGATTCGGGGAGAATGAATGATTTGTGGCCTATTACAATAGCTCAATGTTATAAATATAAGATCTATAAATAAGAATACCAATCATTTATACCTACAAATCAATCTAATAATAATGACAATGTAAAACATAGAGAGAGTTGTTAACAACCCATCTCAGATATTTCTGGTTTTATTGCGGAAATGTGCAGTAGATACAAAAAATGTTCTGCTGGCCACATGTGAAACCAGAATGCTTGCAGTTTGTGTGATTTTTTTTGGTGATGAGACATGCAGGAGTTTCATAGGAGAGGGAGGGATTGTGGGCGATGTGATATTTCTGCACTTAATATTAAAGTCTGTGGTTGTACTGAGGGGTGCACTTTTTGGGGGGGGGGGGGGGGTGGGAGAAGTTTGGGATCTGAAGAGGGAGTGACAGAGGGATCTGAGATGTGATGTTCAAAATACTTTTTCTGAAATTCAGATTCCATTTTTGTAAATTCATCCTGAACAGTAATTTCTCCATGCAGAGCGCAGGGTAATGATGCACAAATTTTGGTATTTAACGAAGATTATCATCCAAAGCAAAAGCTCACTGCATTGTCTTAGTTCTGTGTTTGTAAAGCAGTGCTTATGCTTGTTCCTCAGATAGGTATTGACAAGCATTTTGCAATTTTAAAGTATTAATAACATTAATACAGGTACTCTTGAAAGGGTGCATGCTAGAAAAAATAAATCATTGCACTCCAGTATTTGTTATGAAAGTAAATTGTATTGAGACCCCTTAAATACTGCTTTTGAGTCTTTATGTGATAGCTCAAAAGAAGGAGTGACTTCACTGTGTTGGTTAGAGAACTGGCTGACTACACATTTTTCTTAGGACAAGTCTTTTTTCTGGTATACATCATGTAAGAATGTTTTCTTTGTAAGTAGTGTGTGAACTAGTGGATGAATTTGAATAATAATTGTTCTGCCGCTTTTCTCAGCAGAAACATTCAGTTACACAGCTATGCATTAAACTTTTTATTTTTATATGCATAAATATTTACCAGAGAGAGCTGGAAAAGATCTGCTAGGACCCCGAGTCTGTTTTCCTGCCAGGAGATTGCTGTTCTCCACACCATATGTTCTGACATGTTGTCAACTGTTTGTGTACATTATGCAGCAGTTGCTAAACAGTTGGTACTGTTTTCCTTTAAGAATGTGCCACTAGGTTCAGGACTGCACTGCATACCCTATAAAAAATAGAAAAGAAAAAAGATTCCCCCACCCCCTCCCAAATGTAAATTCAGCTTGTTCAGCAGCAGCCTGAAGCCCGACATTGTTTGCTATCGGAAGTGTGAGCTAAAGGGGACAGACATTCCCCCTGCTCAGCGGGAGCGCAGAGCTGCATTTTGCCCTTGTTGCATTATTAATGGCACAATGTTTTTATGTTGCAGATGGCTAAGAGCTAGCAAGGCATATTCAAGACCATGATGGCTCAGTTTCCCACAGCAATGAATGGTGAGTAGCTTGGGTTGGTTTGTTTAGGTAGGGCTGGGAGCATTTGTCTTTTGTTTGTTTTGGTGTTTGTTTTTTTGAATGCTGATTTTAGTACCTGCAGCAGCATTGTGTGGTCAGTTTGCTGCAGATTGCTTCCTGTAGCCTAACTTGTACTGTAAGACTCAGAAATTCAGTAGAAGCATTACTGCAGTGTAATTTGGAGTACAGATATGCCTGGAGCATCTAGTACTCTCAGATCATTTAAAGGATTGAGGAATGTGTGACTCCTAGTGTGAATACTGCCTGACTTCAAGTGAGGAGTATGCTAAGTAATAGTTGATTAAACTTGCATGCTTCTTCAGTTACATCATTCATCACAAGGTGTGTTTCATTATAATATATTGTGCTATTTATTTTAAACCAAAATATTTGTATGTGTTAAGCAGTTTGATACACTGACAAAAATAATCAGTCTTTCTCAAAAAACCCAAAAAAACTTCATTAATTTCTCATTGATTCTGTGCCCCATCTACTGTAGAAAGTTTTGGATTTGTTTCTTTGTGTTTTAAAGACAGATGAGAGTTGAAACCTTAAAATTGGTTGTGCTGTGTGCATGTGTTGGAGCTCTTTATTTCTAGAGCAGTCTTATTTGTGAAGACAGTTGGCAAATATCTGCTGAGAAATTTGATGTTTACATGGTATTGTGTACACAGCTGGCCAAAATTAAAAGACAGGTATAGGAACAATCCTTTGCACATCAGATTTTCCATGCAGAGAATATTTCTCCTGGTAAAACTAGGTAAATAGAATAAAAAATATTTCTTATTTCATTTATCTGTGAAGGTTATTGCAGTACTGGGAGGTCTTATCTCAGCAGTGATGATTTTCTAAATAAATTGGATGACTAAAGAGAAGTGGTTTTTTGCAGCACAGCATTACTCATATCCAAATTTAACCTCTTCTACACATCTGTTACATAATGTACATAAACTGTTTTGTGAAAAAATGGTCAGTGTGATCAACACCTTTTGTTTTGCAGTCAGCTGCAGTTTGTTCCAGACTTTGTTTCACAGAGTTAACAACAAAAGAGAAGCAAAAGGAATCAATATGTTGTATATAATAGGGAAAATCCTAAATAGCAGATAATTTTCCCCCACTTTGTTGGACATAATTAAAATACTAATTTTTTTAATTGTCACATGCTTTTTTGCTCCTTAATTTAAAATAGACAGAAGCTGTCTTCGGGAGGATACAGATTTCTGTTCTTGGCTGTCTCCATGGTTGATTTATGCATAAACTATTTAGTGTCTTTCTGGTTTGGTTTTTCACTCCTTGATTCTGTTGGAGGATTGCAAGTGTATTGACAGTGCTGAGCATGTATGTGACTTTGGCTCAGAAGTCAGAACTTGGGAGGGTAATCCCTTCCTTGATCTGAAGTTCCTTGGGCAGTACTGTCCTCCATGCTCAGAAGCAGCAGTGCCTCACAGAATTTTATTCTTGGAAAACACATTGAGAGAATGAAAGTAACACAGATAACCAGGCAATAGTTAAACTATTGCCTCTCAGAGTATTTGAATGACTGTGTGTAGTTTTGTAGTTGTATTTCTTACCAGAATTGATTACATTTCAAATAAGTCAGGTGGAAAAAAAAATAGTAGTTGTAATGTGATTTCTGGATAAATACTGAGCAACCTTTGCTGTCAAAATGATTCTTCTCTAATCTGCTTCTTCTTTCCTGCTACTTACTACCACTGGTTTTTGCATTCAAAGTAGATCACCTGCATTTACCACTCATTGCTCAGTGGAAACCTCTAATTACATTGTTAGACCTTGGTAGTGACTTCAAGCATGAGATGAAGAATGAGGTTATGTGTGAGGCAACTAAACTAATAGGTATTGCTTCAGCCTAATTGCCAATGGCTGCCTGCCACCTCTTAGCAGAGTATCAGCCCTTTCCTTCTGTTTCCTACTAGGGGAAAATGATGGTTTTCTTCTAGGGATAACAATTCTTATCATCGCTTTTGATTCACTAGTAATGCAAAGCACAAAATAGTTCCAGTTTCAGGATTGTGCCATTGAGCATTATGGGAAAATGAGTGGATAGCCTGAAGTGAATGTGTGTACAACTGTGTGATTATATGACACGAGGTAACAATGAGTTTCAAAAGGGCTGGGTTTAAATGACAAAGTATGATAGTCTCAAACAAGTAGAAAATGGTACAACGGTTTGTTTACCAACCTAAACAGAGATTTAGTTTTTCCTTTAGTCTGAAAATGACCTCAAGAGTTGTGTCCTGGAGTTCCAGTTGAGAGGCAGCTTCATTGAGGGCACTCAGAATGTAGTTTCACCAGACCAGGCTTCCAAGATTGTCCAGCCTCAGTATGTTGTTCATGGCCAAACTGCATGTGATCCTGAGAAATGGCATATTCTTTCTTGATAACGTGTCCACATGTAACCTTCATCTTATTGAGGTGTTGTGTGCCCTAGGAGCAAATGCTGTTGCTAGGCCACTTACCTTTGTTCTTTTAAAGTCACAAAAGGATGCAATGAACAGAAAGAAGTGCCCTTGAACTCTCTATTTCTCTCCAAGGTGACTTTTGTGGTTGCCTTACTAACAGTCTGGAAATTTGGGTAGGAAAAGCAGGGCTTAAAGAGTGCATGCTGTTTTTTCTGGAACTCAGCGCTGACCTACCAGTTTTTACAAATTTATCTCCTGTGCAAAATATAAAGGTGGTAATGAGATTTTATATGAACAGGCAAGGCTGTGTGACATGCTGCTTCTTACATAGAAAGGCTGCCAATTACAAAATGCATATACAGCACCAGCAGACATTTACCTCTGTGGAGTCTGGTTTTATCAAAGATCCACTCCAGACATACCCACCTACTCAACCTGCAAGCGAGATCAGGCATTACTTACTGAGGATTTAGTTTTGTCCTGTAATTGTCTAAATACCAATCATTTTTTCAATGAAAATGATAAAACCCAGTTTTTGGTAGTTTATTCTTACATACGGTTCTCCGTCTGGACAAAGCTTTCTGAGAAATTCATCCTAAGTCTTGCTTTTGGAAGTGGCATTTAGTTACAATAAATAACAAATGCCTTCAACGGTTGTATTGCTAAAGAAGGAGTTAATATACTAGCCAAAACCAAAACCAAAACAAACCAAACCAAACAAACAAACAAAAAAACCAGCTACAAGGATAAAAGGCTTTAATAGGTTAAAATGTCCTTCCACTTAATTTGGCTCTTTGCTGTCTTTGTTACAGAGCAGGAAGAAGTAGCCCTCATTGCCGTGAGATGCATTTTTTACAGCTGGAGAGCAGTTGCAATATGTTGCTCTTATGTGGGGTGGATTTTTTCAGAGTTTAATATCCATGCTGATGCTGGACCTTGGTTTGAGGAGATGTAATCTCAACGTTCCAGCTGGAACAAGGAAAGCAGTATTTGCTGATCAGTATCTTTCACATTGTTTCCTTAAGTACCATTGGAATTTTTGAGTTGTGCTTTTTTGGTTTTTATATATGCTTTTATTTGTCCTTCCTCTTCCCTTCTACCTCCTGTTTCCTTTTGATATAATTTTTGTGTGGTCCAGTAGGAAAATATCTCTGATATAGTGAGGTGTGAAAAGTAATCTGCATACCTCTTCTCACATGCTTCTCAATGTCAAACTGGATTTTATGCTACTGTGAATAGAGCTGAATTTTGTGTCCCTGCACTTAGGTGTGTTGGAGATTAAAGTAGGCATGAAAGACTCAAGGGAGGTACTGGTTCCACTGACACTCGCTGGCATGAAGTTCTGCTACATCTTCTCTATTAAAAATGTCTGCTTCAAGAGGTGTGCTCTGAATTTTTCTGAATTAGGAGGAACCTTGGTCATCACTGTTCAATTAAAAGCTACTTGAATGCAACCTGACTCTTAACCTTGTGTGCACTGTAGATAGGGAGGCTGCAGACTTGGATATCAGCAACTGTAGATAAAGATACTAAACTGAATTAGACCTTGAAAAGGAAATATCAGAGCCTGTTCTCCCATTTGAAAGAAAGGAAAATGAGAGAAATTCTAAGACAAAGACAAATATTTTCACTGTCCTTACTTGTAAATTCAGCAAAATTCAAAACATTCAAGTCAGAGGAGTATGTATCTTCCATTGCCACACCCTGCAAAAAAAATTAGGTTTCCCGTTCTGTGTGCTGTATTACATGTTTCCTTTAATCCCGGCAACTCAGCAATAGTGCTGTAGGATTGCAGAATACAAAGTGTCTTACTCACATTTAATGATGAGGATAATAGGATTCACGGAAGATGTGAGAAGGAAGTCTTGTAAGGAAGAAATAATTAGACATGGAGGTAAATGTCAAATGGAGTAAACGGCACTAGGTTTTAACAAATGCTGTACCTTATGCCTTCTTCAGTAACTGAATTTTGTAGACGTAGTGTAACACACCACTTGCTTGGACTTTATTAGTGATGTAACTGGCTAAAAGGGAGAGAAAATGCAAGTTTTAAACTAAGATGTTGTAATAGTGATATTCTTAATGAATTTTTATCTTGACACCAGTCTTAGCTGTTGTTACTTACTGCAGTAAAAAACAAATGTATCCTGGTTAAATTGGTTGATGACAAATTTAGGAGTCATTTTCCAGCCAGAATGATCCAGTATGAACTGCATATCAGTAGTTAAATTTCATCACATTTCTGTTGTGCTGTCTTCACATGTCTTTTTAGTCATACCATTATGGGCTAGAAGAATTCTAGCTGTGTGCTGGGAACTCAGCAGCTGGATGTGACTAAGGAGGAAGACAACCAGATGTATTAGATGATCATGTAATAACTACATGATTTGAGGGAAAAATGTGGTGGGTGAAATAAGGAGTACTGTGTGCTGTTGCTTAAGGCACTGATGAGACATCTTGTAGGATGCAGGGTAGAATTTGGGTTATCTGCTTAGAAGAGGGGAAAAAAAATAAAACTCCAGGAAATGTAATAGATGCAGAATTAAGTTTCAGTGTTACCTGAAGAAATTAAGTGTTGAGGAAGGCTGAAGAAATTGACTTTGTTAACCCATAAAAATAGAAGTTTAGCATCTTTTTTATTTGTCTTTAAAAAATTTATTTCATTGTACTTACAGTAAATAAATTTGCACTATATTTTTTTCTCAGTATGCAGATAAACATTAGGGAAGGAAAATAAATATGTTATCACAAGATTCAATAGAGATGAATCAGCTGTTGCTGCATTTGGTCTGGAAATGGGAATGGTTCTGTCAGCAATGACGGTCTGGACTGTGGTCAAGGAAAATGTCTGATTGCCTTAAGGCAGAGCTTGCATTTTAGGAAGGAATTAATGTATTTTTCCTGGAGTTTCTTGGAGTAGCAGCAGTCAGGACATGGTGACCTTTTCCAATCTGATGCTCCTAAGATGTGAAAAACAAGCCAAATTTAAAAATCAGATAATAACTTTGTGTTAGATCTTCATCTATTAACTTTGAACCTGTAACTGCTTTGTCTTGCTAATATTTTTTGTTAGTGTCATGTGTTGGCTTGTGTAAGGTGAGATTACACTGAGTGGAGAACTTTATCTGGAATAATACTACTATAATGAAAGCTCCTTTATTCATTTTGGGTGTCGTTGAGAATTCCTGATGGTTTCTTTCAGCGTGTAAAAAAATCTCAACAAAACCCACAAGTATTTCCCCAAAATTGAGCCAGAGGACTGAAGGCTTCACTACAGGGACTGAGAAACATAAATCTGTCACGTGGCTGAGCTTCAAAGGGCTTTGACTGTTAAAATTTTCATCTCCTTGAGGGTTTACCTCCAGAAGGTTAGGAATTATATGACTTTAGTCACTGATTTTGTGTGATTGTTTAAGCTTAGGGTTGATGTGCATTGTGTGAAGTGGTACCATCTGAATATCTTCTAAAGTCCACGTTGTCTGTGATCATCGTGGCCACCTTGAAAAGGTCATAGATGATACTAATTGATATTGACAGAATGAGTTCAGGTTTATCCCACTAATTATAATGGTAAGAATAAACATGTTTTTAGACACTGTAGTATGTCAAATGTATTTATATAAGGCTGTGTTACTTTAATTAGGACTCTTGTATGTTTAGGCTTTTCAGTATGCTGCATCTGTTCTTTAGGACATCTGTTGATCCTGCAGTGGAATAGTAACCTTGATAAATAACTGAGGTAGCTAGAAGGCCTGAAGCCTCGGAAAGCTGAAAGAATATCAGTGTTCAGGGAAATAGTATTCTTCCTAGGTACCTTCAGAGAAGATATTTTAGTAACTTAAAAACATTTGTGGTTTAGTTGGATGTGAAGTTATTTGTGTGCAAGTCTCAAGAACAGGTAAGAGTAACTGAACAGCAAAAGTTGTCTTA
Source organism: Picus viridis (assembly GCA_033816785.1). NCBI lineage: Eukaryota > Metazoa > Chordata > Aves > Piciformes > Picidae > Picus > Picus viridis. The sequence goes on along the minus strand of CM066576.1, from coordinate 18,852,500 downwards.
GTGCTGTTTATTAAGTAATTACTTTTAAAGTTTATTTTAATAATAATTGGTACATTTTAAAGCATGTACCAACATTTCCCCCCTGCATTTCTTCTCATAACCATAATTTTGTGTTTAATTGTGATCTTTGCAGTACAGTTTTTATTCCTTTAAGAAACATATAGTTCCTGAAAGTCACGGTTTCACTATTATCAAAGATCTCTGCACTTGTTGTTGTGTATGTTGGTACTTGTGTAATAGTATGGAAAGAGAGTACACTTACATTTTGATAAGATCTACAAATAAAATATATTGTGCCACAAATGATGCTGCTTTTTAACACTATTTCACAAGAAATCTTCAAACTTAGAAGAAGAAAAATAGATGCAAATTAATGTATAAACTGCTTCTAATATAAATGATGTAGGTTGGAAGGCCAGCAGAATTATTTATCTTAATTTCCACATTACCTACTTTCAAACTGGATTGAAAAAAATGTGGGCAGTACTTTTTATCTAACCTGAAGATAACATCCACTAGGCTCACCTTTCTGGAAATTATCTGCTCTGCTATTGCTAGGATCTGTTACACTCAAGGCTCTGGAAAAAAACCCTAGAATTAGAATCCTTAGGAGTAAAGATACCTGTGGAAAAGATGGTCAAAGGGAGAATATGGCCTCTGTCTTAAGGAGACCATATGGATCAGAGCTGTTCAGTTTAGAGACAGCTGAGTTAAGAATATGATATGAATATGCAAAGCAGTAATAGTATAAAAAAGGCTAACAAGAGAAGCAGTATTCACTGTTTTTTCATAACTGAAAAGGATGAAAATACTTGGTGAAATTACTGAGCTTAAGGCAGGCAGAAGGCAATTGGTTAGCTGGTTGGTTTCCCATAATGAAATACTCAATTTTAGGAGTGACTGTCTAAAGATGCTTTTGGAAACGACTTCCAAGTACATGGAATCAAAACCTGGGAGATAAAATCTATGCTATGGCTATGAAATACTGAATTTTGGTTGGTGTCTTTTTAGCTCAACAATTCTGCCAAATCACTGATTTCTGTTAGTCAAGAAACTGTAATACCTGGGGAAGAACTCTGTTCTTAATTATATTCTCTAAGTGACTGTGAGCCTCTATGGAGGCAGGATTAGAGACTATGATATAAACAGATACCAAAGGCCTTATGAACATGAATTAGACTATTTTCAATTTATTGTATCTTAAAGCAAGCTCCCTAGTATTCTGTGAAAATAGTACTGGATAGAGCTGGCAGGTTTTGCTAATTAGTAATTTAACATTTTCAGGAGTACTGTTTAAGCAAACTCTTCTATCATTGCTTTTGTCACTTTTGTGCTTTCTTTCAATTTTTCCTACATGTTTTCTTTCTGTCAGGACTAGAAATTACTAAGAGGAGAGTAGCAAGAATGATCAAAGGTATGGAACAGCTTCCATATGTTGAGGAATAATTACATTGACTAGGACATTTCAGCTTGGAAAACAAATGGTGAGGGTGGTGAATACAGTAGATGTCATCTTCTCAAGGTCGTTTTTCATTTCATGGACAAGGGAATAGTAATTATTCTCTGATAACAGAAGAATTAACCAGTATCGAATGAAAACACCATTGGCAGACACGAAACAGAGCACTTTGCAAAGTGTCAAATGAGCGGTGAAAGCCATAGGAAGCTGTAGAGGCCAAAATGTTACTTGTGTTCCTTAAGTGATTAGAAATAGGTGGATTTTCTTCTTGTTAATGAGGTGCCGCCTCTGGTTGAGGAGCTACACTAGGTGCTGAGAAGACATCCTGAGGAACTACCACCACATGCTTGCCTCAGACTGTCATGCTGAGAGCATAGCTAGGTGAATATTTGGTGTGTATCCCAGTTCTCCATTGTTAATGAAGCCCATCAACCCCTCCAGGTCCCAGACTTCCTCCACAAAGTCTGAGAACCTGGAAGTGTGGGTTTTCCTCTGATGGCCAGATAATGACGAATACTACAAAAATTACTAGAAGGGATTTAATATTCCTTGAACAGAGTTCTGCTCTGATTTTATGTCAGTGTATGTTTTTGTAGGAGAGTGATTTCCTTTTCTCCACCTAATTTCAAGGTTCATTTTGCATCCTATTTCCTGGTATTTTTACTGCCTGCATTTCTTCTGGTGCGGAAAGATTTACTAGCTGCCACAGATGGAAACTCACCTGAATCTTATTAGTTTTGCTGCGTTCCACAGAGATTTTCTAGACAATAATTAAACAAATTATCCTTTTGTAATTGTTAATTAGTTGTAGGGGTTCTTGGGGGTAGTGCAGATACGCAGCAGCCGGGTAAAAAAAAAGAAATTTTCCAAATTGGAGTGGGCTTTTTCCTCAAAGATGATGACTCAAAATTTTCCTTTGCTTCACTGAAGACTTTGATACTATGCACGTTGACAGTTTACTCAAAAAAGCTTCTGACTTGTCATAAGCTGAGGGGTAAGCATGGTTTTCATCTTCTGTGTCACTCTGGGAAGGGAGGCTATGGAGTCTGTCAGCTGGAAGTGTGCTTACCTTAAGAACAGAGGGAGGTAGGGTTGGTAGGGAGAAAATTTGTCAGAGTAAGCTTATTTTATGCCTTGATACTGTTGCTTGCTTCGAACTTTTCATGTCTTCCATTGGAACGATTCTTGTTGATGTGACTTTTTTCTTCTCTACTTTCCTTCTCTAAAATCCATCCAAAAGTGATAGGATGAGAGGAAGCAGCCTCAAATTGCACCAGGGAAGGTTTAGATTGAATAATAGGAAAAATTTCTTCACTGTAAGAGTGGTCAGTCACTGGAACAGGCTGCCCAGGGAATTAGTTGAGTCACCATCCGTGGTGATACTTAATATAAATGGGCATCAGGGACATGGTTTGGTTGTAAACTTGGCTCTACTAGCTTTACAGGTGTTATCCAACCTAAATGATTGTGATTCTGGGCAAAGACATGACTAGAATGGAAGAGTAGGCTTGTTTTATGTGCTGCATAAGTGTTAGTGACTCAACAACTGCAGGTGATTTCAATGGTGGTGCTTTTCCTGAGTTAGGCAGAAAATGCTTTTATATTTATGGCTAGTATTGAATTTAGATATTGAGAAGGCTTAATTAAAGCCAAATCTGTCTACCAACACTTTCCTGTAAAAAAAGGAGAAGTTAACTTTCAAGAGTAAAGTATGAGTTTACCCACCATTATAGGTTATAGTAGTTGTGGGTTTTGGTGGGAAATAGAAAAGTTGTTACATTATAACTTCAAATCCACTGCAGTAGTAGTTCATAACACGCTTGAACACCTAAATAAGAATAATTTCTTATTATCCATCAGCTTTTGCTCCTATGTTTGGTACAAAGAATTAACAACAAAGGAGGGAAGCAAATACTGAAAAATAGTGGTAAGACTGGTAAGGAACCTAGAAATTCAGACTAATGGTAAAGTGTTCTGCATATTTACAGATAGCTTGCATGTTTACTGTCCACTGAGAAAAAATCAGAAATGTGATTCAGTGTCTCAGTTGGGAGCATTAAATCTGATTTGTATTAGAATAGAATAGAATTAACCAGCTTGGAAAAGATCTTTGAGATCATCAAGTCCAACCTATCATCCTAACACTATCTAATCTACTAAACCATGGTATTAAACAATTCTGTGGTAAACTTACCTACAAACACAGGCAGACTGGAATGATTAGATTTATCCCTGTGTGTCTTACACCATAGAAGTCTCTTGAGGTTTCTTAATGGGAGACAGTAGTGTGGTTGCTGTGTGCATTAAGGAAAACCCCTTGTGCATGCTGCTGCATGTTTGTGTTGAAATTTCCCTGTCTTCAAATATGGAGATAAATATTTATTTAGGGTCATTATGAAGCTTAATGCTAGGGTTTTTTTAGATAGTTAAAAAGGTGGTGTTATAATCGCTCATCCTCGTGACTGATGCGTACAAGGAATGCTCTTTCAATTTAGGTTTGTTATCTCTGTGGAGTTAATTAACTTTGTAGGTCGTAGGAGCGTATTTTATATTAGAGAAAAACAAGCAGCGTGTATCAGTGAAAAACAAACATCATTCCTTGGAGAATGTGAAAAATGTCTTAGGATTTTCCACAGGTGAAAAGTTGCCTTTATCCTTTTCACAGTACTACTGTTCTTGGTATAACTACCTTTTGCGTGTGGGTAGTACTAACTAGTGGCAGAGGTCACAGAGCATTTTTATGTCTATTTACTTTCAGGATTGCACTTTCTTTCCTCCCCTCTTTTGAATGGCAGCTTACTGGTTTAAGGAAAGAATAGTGTTTGTTTCTGTTTCTGATGTGGACAGCTCATCAAAGCAAGTCCTTTATTTTCTTTAGAAGATTGTTTCATGTACTGTTGTAAAGACATTTTCAGAGCTGTCCTATAAAATGCTGGGATCCTGCCATCAACAGACCCTTGTACTCTCTTGTAGAAATGTGTCTTATATAGAAGGAGCATTACAGGACAGAAAACATTGTGTAATCTGCAGCATAATTGCTTATTTCCAACACTATAAAATTTTAAGTGCTACTACATTGAATTGCATATTAATACCTGTTGCATGAAGTCATTACATATTTTGTTATCTTTAGAGAAGTGTTCTGCATTAAAATGATGTAGCACCAGCTTGTTTGTGTAGGTCTTTGTTGTTCTAAATGGACTTTCTATGTGGTTAGGATAGGATAGGATAGGATAGGATAGGATAGGATAGGATAGGATAGGATAGGATAGGATAGGATAGGATAGAATAGAATAGACCAGGTTAGAACAGACCTTCAAGATTATCTCACTCAACCCATCATCCAACACCACCTAATCAACTAAACCATGCAGCCAAGCACCCTATCAAGTCTCCTCCTGAACACCTCCAATGATGGTGACTCCACCACCTCCCTGGGCAGCACATTCCCATGGGCAATCACTCTCTCTGTGTAGAATTTCTTCCTAACATGCAGTCTGAACCTCCCCTGGCACAGCCTGAGACTGTGTCCTCTTCTTCTGGTACTGGCTGTCTGGGAGAAGAGACCAGCCGTCACCTGTATACAACCTCCCTTTAGGTAGTTGTAGACAGCAATAAGGTCTCCCCTGAGCTTCCTCTTTTCCAGGCTAAGCAACCCCAGCTCCCTCAGCCTCTCTTCATAAGGCTTGTGTTCCAAACTCCTCACCAACTTTGTTGCCTTTCTCTGGACACGTTCCAGCAAGTCAACATCTTTCCTAAACTGAGGGGCCCAGAACTGGGCACAGGACTCAAGGTGTGGCCTGACCAGTGCAGTGTACAGGGGCAGAATGACCTCTCTGTTCCTGCTGGCCACACTGTTCCTGAGGCACGCCAGGATGCCATTGGCCCTCTCGGCTGCCTGGGCACACTGCAGGCTCATGTTCAGCCTACTATCGACCAGTACCCCCAGGTCCCTTTCTGCCTGGCCACTCTTCAGCCACTCCGACCCCAGCCTGTAGCACTGCATGGGGTTGTTGTGGCCAATGTGCAGAATCTGGCACTTGGATGTGTTAAATCTCATGCCGTTGGATTCTGCCCATCTGTCCAGCCTGTTGAGTGTGATTCTGATCTCTTGAACATGTTATAGAGCAGTGGAGTGGGCAAGTGAAGGAGCTTGCTTTGTTGATTTGCTGATCAGATACAGGGAATCTGCTGAGACATTCTAGACCTTGAGTCCAGGTTTCCCATGTTGAATCTCGAAGAACACTTACTGGTCCTGACATTTATGCAGAGTCTTCTCTGAAAGCACCAGCCTTCTCTAGAAAAGAAAGATGGCTTTGCAGCTGCCTTCCTAAAGTGTTACTAACACAGAATGTTGTTTTTTCATAAGCAGAACGAGCAAGTTAATGCAGTGGTTGATCTGGTCTAGGAAAAAAATCTTAATCTTTGTGGGGAAAATCTTGAGAGTTTGGTGCCTAAAAATGAAGTGTAGTCAAATGCAGTGTTAGTGTTGTCCAAGCTTCATCTTGCTTCATGTGTGAAGTTGTGAGATTGCAAAGCAGCTTCTTCTGAATAATGATTTTATGAGATACCTTCCTGTCAGACTGTATTTCTTCCCCCCACACCTCGAATACTGCACCATCTACAGTAGGGAAAAAGTACTTATCCCTTGAAAATATCCAGGAAATTCAAGTGAAGTCAAAAAAGTAGTAGTATGCTGTTCATTGGCTGCAGCAAAGCCTGTCATGAGAGCACGTAGTGGCAACTGCATTTTGATTTCTGATGCTGAACTGATTTGTAGTATCATAGTCCTGCCAGCTGCGAATCCTTGGAGAGCCAAAGTTCACTACTGCTCCATCAAGTTGATGCAAGCCTCCTACCCTATCCTAAGTGTCTGCAAAGAGGGGATGCCTGCAGTTTGTTTTTTAGATTGGTGCATGGTTTGCCATGAGTAAGGACAGGGGCTGTGAGGCAGTAAGAAGAACAGTGATTTCTCTGGGCAAAGTTTTTGATTGTCATTGCACAGGAGAAGTGAGTTTCAACCTAGTTTTGACTGTGGTAAGTCTTTATTGCAATGGCCTTACCTGTACTATAAGTAAACAAGTAAACATAGTAATTACTTCAAGGAATGGTTTTGTGATCTGGTCTGTGGAATTGCCAGGATGTTGTGATCTCCATTGTTCAAAATTATAGTTTCAGATAGACCAGTGTGGGGTTTTTGCTCAGTATTTTGAGCAATCTTAATTTAAATGACACTTTCTGAATGTAGATTTTTCTTTCCTTTCTTGTATCACCAGGTGGTAACATCAAAAGAGTCCTCAGCACCTGATAAAGCTGAAAATAAGTGCTTACAGTGCTTTACCTTCCTTTTTGTGCAGTGCTTTGTTTTGTTTGCTTGTTTCTGTTGCATATTGTGCTAGGAGTTGGGAAAAGCAGTGATTCCTTTAAATAAGAATGTGTTGGGTGGGGCTTGGATGCCCCACATCCCTGCCATAAGTATTGGGTGGGTTTTTTAATGTTTTTGCTTTTAAACAAGTATTTTAATTTTTCAGTGGCTATTAACCTATATTCTTAAGACCATGATCTGTTCTAGTTGAGGCCGAAAGTGACAAATGCTCTCTCTTCAATGATACTAGTTTAAAATTTACTTTCCTGGGACTTTGTTCAGTTATAGACAAGCACAAAAATCTTACTCTCAGACTGGGAAATCTGTGCTGTCTTGATGGTATGTTGTTCTCTAGGTCGAGGCAGTCCCAGGCACAAATACAGGCCGGGCAGTGACTGGCTGGAGAGCAGCCCTGAGGAGAGAGACTTGGGGGTGCTGGTGGACGAGAAGCTCAACATGAGCACTCAGTGTGCACTTGCAGCCCGGAAAGCAAATCAGATCCTGGGCTGCATCAGGAGAAGTGTGGCCAGCAGGTCAAGGGAGGTGCTTCTCCCCCTCTACTCAGCCCTGGTGAGACCCCACCTGGAGTACTGCCTCCAGTTCTGGAGCCCCTATTACAAGAGGGATATGGAGGTACTGGAACATGTCCAGAGGATGATCAGAGGGCTGGAGCACCTCTCCTATGAGGACAGACTGAAAGAGTTGGGGCTGTACAGTCTGGAGAAGAGAAAGCTCCGAGGTGACCTAATTGTGGCCTTCCAGTATCTGAAGGGGGCCTACAGGAAGGCTGGAGAGGGACTTCTCAGGCTATCAGGTAGTGATAGGACTAGGGGGAACGGAATGAAGCTGGAGGTAGGGAGATTCAGGCTGGATGTGAGGAGGAGGTTCTTCAGCATGAGAGTGGTGAAGCCCTGGAATGGGTTGTCCAGGGAGGTGGTTGGGGCCCCGTCCCTGGAGGTGTTTAAGCCCAGGCTGGATGAGGCTTTGGCCAGCTTGGTCTAGTGCAGGATGTCCCTGCCCATGGCAGGGGTTGGAACTAGGTGATCCTTGTGGTCCCTTCCAACTCTGACTGATACTATGATACTATGATACTAATTCCTGTTAAAAACTCCACATTATTTTCTAGACTTATCTTGTAAGGAATCACAGCTTTGGAATGACTTTCTTTGGATACTGCCTTACTTCCCTTGCCCTTATCCCCCTATCATTTCTGGTTGGAACTTAGTATATATTTTCTTTAAACCTTCTAAATTAGAAGATGCTTAGACGCACCTCTTAAGCATGTTAAATTTCAAGGTATTGTTGAATGTTGAAAGGTTTTAAGAGAGATGTGGCTCAAATTGTCTGAATGTAATGTGTTTTCTTTGAACTTATATTTACAAATGTAAATGTATGTGTATTGTTAATGAAACTTTTACATAAACCCTTAAAATGATGCAGTAGGGGTTCTGCTGTAGATTTTAAGGTGGTCTTTTCTTCCATGGCTATTATAAAAATAAAAAGGCAGCAGAGGGCATATTTCTATGGAATTAGTCACCAGGAAAAAAAATAATTCAGTCTCTGCCTTCAGTGAAATTCTTAGCCTTCAGAAATCAAATTTTGCAGGTTGGTGTGTTGCTGTTCCTAAGAGCAAAGCTACTGAGGAACAGCAACACAACCATCCAAACAAGGGGTGGCATGTTGCAGTTTGAGCTGGGTGCCCTCTGCTACATGAAGCGCTTCCTGTGTCCAGAGGTCCAGCCCGGTGGGTGGACACAGGAAACTAGGTATTTCTACCGTAATTCTCTGCACCACTATAAGATCCAGTGCGAGGTCTAGCACCTCCTCTTTCTTCCTCGCCATCGCCCGGTAACTGGGGGAGATGTTGTCCCCCGGCCATGGGCCTGGCTAGGCCCAAGACCACGGGGGATGGGCAGTCTCAGATCTGGCCAGCTGAGACTAGCCTAGCAGTGGGGAGGGGGCTGCCTCAACCCACTACATTATGTTTTCAGGATGTATGTGCATACAGCTGAAACATTCACACAATGTAGTTTTAATGTGTTCATAGCTATTGTTTTGCTGTAGCAGTAGCTGCTTATACTGACTCACTAGGGCTGTTCTAGACGCATTTGTTGCTATAATAATGTGGATCGTAGTCAAAGATACAATTCTTAAGTGAAATTCATACTTTAAAGAAACTTGCCATAGAATTATAGCTGCAGGGGCTTTTAGACAAGTTGAGTTGCCTCAGAAACAAAAATGCCTGCAAGGACAATGGTCAGTACTTCTTAAATTCTGCGCTAATACACAGCCTATCATTACTTTTAGGATAATATGTAAGTCTGCTATCAGATCTTAGAATTGTAGAATAGAATAATTTTGATTGGAAAAGACCTTTAAGATCATCAAGTCCAACCATTATTTAAAAAGTCTGGTGCTAAACTGTCTCCCTTAGCACCATGTCTCTGCATCTTTTAAACACCTCCAGGGGTGAGGATTCCACCACTTGCCTGAGAAGTCTATTCCACTGTTTGATAACCCTTTCAGTGAAGAAGTTCCTTCTAATACCCAATCTAAAGCTCCCCTGCTACAACTTGAGGCCATTTCTTCCTGTCCTATCACTTGTTAGGAAGGAGGGATCAACACCCACCCCACTACAACCTCCTTTCAGGGAGTCATAATGAGGAAGATATCCCCTCAGCCACCTTTTCTTCAGACTGAACCTCAGTTGCCTCCGCTACTCCTCACAAGACCTGTTCTTCAGATCTTTCACCAGCTCCATTGCTCTTCTTTGGATCCACTTATGGAGATGGTTAAGCACTGCTTTTGCATGCTTAATCTGGGAGTAAATAAACGAACAGTGTAATTTTAGCACTAGAGTATGTATCTAAAGACTTCTTGTTATGACTGCATTCATGGTGCATGCATTTTACAGCAACTTTCTTTCAAAGTACTGTGGTTTTTAAAGCAACTTGTTAGTATCTTATTGCAATAATTATTTATTCCCCTGAATATCTTTTAATGAACAACCCAAATACTTGAATAATAGACTAGTAGTGTTTTGGTAGTGGTAATGCTCAATAGAATGTATTTTTAAACATGGTTTTTAAGTAGTAAACTTTCAGTGAAGTTCTGGAAGTTTTAATTCAAAATTTTGGGTAATTCTTGCATTCATTGACTTGAAAATTAGATACTTGTCAAGAGCTTCCTGTCTAGAACTTCTTCCTTCTTATAAACCAGACCAAATTATGTCTGGCAAACTGCTTTTCCTGCAAAGGACACAACCCTGACCTTTATACAGCAGGTTGAAGTGTTTCTAAAAGTCACTCTGGTTCTGCCTGGTATGTCAGCATAGCTCTGTAAACATGATTATTCGCTGTAATTTCTCTCTGTTATTTTGATGTTGTTTTAAGCATGAAAAAAATGTTAAGTTGAAATTGTATGCTGTTTAAAACAAAACCCCACAACCCTGAATGTTGCTCCTTTGTCAGACAAAGCCAGCTTACTTTTGTTAGCAGTCCCACTTTTGTTTTTAGAGTATTGACAGGGTGAATCATGAGTCTTTCTGGCAGCTGTATCAGAACCTTTAAGTGACATTGAATGACATTTGTTTGTCAGTGAACCAGAGGAGTATTTGGTTCACACAGGGTATGGTGAGCAACGTGCATCCTGCCTGGGCCGCAAACAATTGTCAGCAACAGGAAACTGCTTTGCACCAGCTTTGAAGAATAGCAGATCTTGTTTGAAAGCTGAGTGTAAAGTAGCCTAGCTGAGGAGTTGTCTCAGTTAGGATTTGCACATCTGGGAAGCAGGTTGGTGTTTCCTAACATCCTTGCCAAACTGGTAGGAGCTGGGTGTGTCTAGACCTAACTTTGTCTCTTGAGAAACCAGGCTTTTATTTGCAAGTGACTTGCTTTATTTTAAAAAGTCTTCCATATTTGGTTGTTCAGTGAGTTTTTTGTTTGTTTGTTGTAGGAGGCCCAAACATATGGGCCATCACTTCTGAAGAACGGGCCAAGCATGACAAGCAGTTTGATAGCCTTAAACCCACAGGAGGCTACATTACAGGTTGGTCTGAGATTCTATATTACACATTAACTTTTGTGTACACATAAGTATCTTTGTAAAACAGTTTAAAAACTGCATCCTAGCCCTTTGTTGTATGACTAATAACCATAGTCTTTGGCCAAACACCCACAGGCTACTGCTGAGCTTCTACAAGCTTTGGGCCGAAGTTTGGCACAGGAACACTCTTTAATTAACCCTGTCACTTCTGCAGCTAGTGGTTATGTACTGTCATCCTGTCTAGTTTCACAACCCAAAGAATATCAGACGAAATCTATGCTTAGATGGGAGGCTGCCAGGGAGCACTTAGAGTAGCTATTGTGTCAAGTGACGCCACAGCCACCAGAAGTGGCTCTCCTCTGTCTGAACAGTGTTAGAGAATACTGTGCTGTTATCTTTGTCTAGAGGGAGGAGGCAGGGAGAGAGCTGCTGACAGCTTGTCTTTGTTAATGACCGCTTGAAATTTATTAACCCTTGGGCCTTCAGTGAGTTCTGGATCAGCTAATGGAATTTTGCAGTGCCCTGCTGTCAGTTCCAGTTATATTCAGCAGCTTCTCCTCTGAAACAATTGGGTCATCTTGCTGTGCACCTTGAATTTGCAGTTTTTAAATTGAAGAATCTGCTTGCAACATCAAGAAAAGGCTCCATTTCAGTGGCACAAATGACTTTATTTAAGAATGCCCTGTTCTTTGTGTGCAGGTAGGCACTAAAGGGCAGCCCTGATCACTCCTACCCTCCTATCTGTCTGACAGTGCCTTCTCTGGTGACTCCACTGCCCCTGCTTATCCTCATCCCAAAAAGACTGAGAAAAGCATGGGTAGTTGTCTGTTTGGAACACGCAAATCATTTGCCTTGGCCAAAGATCAATAGGAGATTGGTGTTTACTTCACCACTAGCTGGAAAGCATGCAGTCCAAGGGAGTACCTTTAGGCCACGTTTGGGCACTTACCTGCATGTACATCTGAAGGTTTCATTATTTGGCAAGTGCCTGAAATGAAAGGTTGTATAAAAAATACAAGGGAAGAAAGAGGTGAAGGAATAGCCTGAATTCATGTTTAAGAATCTGTAATTCACTCATAGGTGAGAATAAACACTGCTCTCCATGTTTTACCATGTTTGTTAACAGCATGATCGGTACCAATTAATGTGGAATTTGGTATGGAATTGCATAATAGGTCCCTTATGTTCCCTTCCTAAAATGCAGAAATATTGTATATTCTCTGATGGAACAGGGTATGATTTAGGGCATGATATTTTTCTAGTTTTTCTAGAGAGGCAGTGCTGGCTAAAGTTAGACTGGATGTGGGAGAAGGAAAGAAATAGCATGCACATCCTGTCTTGTTAAAGTAATTGGGTCAGAACTAAATTTTAATTCATTTTTACTTCTTCTTAAAATCTTATATCAAACTGTTGGCAGCTATTGACTTGTGTCCTGTTAAAGCTTTCTATAGTTACTGGAAATCACATCTGAGAGTAAAGTTTCAGGATTACAGAATACCTGGTTATCTGACAATTGCTGAAGGAGTGAGGTAGCATGAAACTGGAAAGCTCAGCATCCAGCATGCTGGTTCCTTTCAAAAATCTGTTGCAGAATGGAGTGTTGAGATCTTCTGAAAATCTGTGTCTGTAGTGTAAAAGTTTGTCTTTCTTGTTTGTCATAGGTGATCAAGCACGTACCTTTTTTTTGCAATCAGGTCTGCCACCTTCAATCCTTGCTCAAATATGGTAAATAATTCTTTACTGTTTTGTTGTGGTTGGTTGTTTTTGTCCAAGATGGGAAATGAGAGACTGGGGGTTGTTTAGCCCAGAGAAGAGAAGGCTCCAAGGAGACCTTATGTCTTCCAGCATTCGAAGGGGCCTACAGGATCCCTGGAGAGGGACATTTCTTCCTTGTGGGCTGTTCTAATTTTATTTTATTTTGTTTTTAAGGACACTATCAGATCTGAACAAGGATGGAAAAATGGATCAGCAGGAGTTCTCTATAGCCATGAAACTCATCAAGCTGAAATTGCAAGGACAGCATTTGCCTGCAGTTCTCCCTCCTGTCATGAAACAAACTCCAGTATTTTCACCACTAATGTCAGCTCGCTTTGGTACTTATGAATATATAATTACTTATTTTGCAGAAGTGGAAAAAAACCAGAGTTAATTGCAGCCAAATACAAGCACCGATATGACCATGATTATTGAGTGAAGCAGTGAAAAAACCCCAAGGATATTCTGGTGTAGAAAATTCACAAAGTCACTTTCTTGACATTTTTTTTTTATTTAATTCTTTGTAGACATTTAATGAGTATTGACATGAGGTACAAGGAGGCCATTCATCTCTACCATCTGATTGGCTGGCCATCATCTTGTACTCATGGTCTTTTTTTGTCTCCCTCCTACTCATTCACCTATTTGTACTCAGGGTTTTTAAACTTAGTAAAGGTCAAAGTTTTGGTAAAACACTTATTTGAAATGCTCCTTTCAAAATTAGTCAGATTTTGTATTTTGGTTATATGATCAGCTGTATAGAATTATTTAAAACTGTTTTTCCCCTTTCTGATGGTGTTTTGGGACTCACTGCATGCCTGTTGTTACTTTGTTTTGTACAACAAAGCATACATGAAGACTTAAGCTGGAATACTAAATGAGTGCATACTTTTATGCTGAAATTAAATGTATGCATATATTAATTACATACATGATTTAAAATGTCTGCCCATTGCTAAATCTTGTGTTTGCATGCAAGTGCATGCATTTATAGATAGCTATGGTTGGCATACAATTACTTCCTAGCATCCTTCTATCATCTTATCTACATATTGTTGTTTTTCACAGGATTAAGACAGTAATTCAAGTGCCCTTACTTGCTTTAGGCAACTGCCTTAAAGAAACCATTTGCTAGGCATGGGGCCCTAAGTATAGTCTTTTTACTCATATGGATTCTCCCAAGGCTGACACTTGGAAGAAGCTTAGTTCAGAAACGGTGTCAGCTTCTTCCTGGAGAGGTTTGTCACAATTTTTGAGTCACAACCTAATTCTCTCTCAGGAGCCAGCCATGGAAAGGCTTGTTGAAAAGTTAGTTCTAGCTGCAATCATAGAAAACTAGATCTCATTCTTTTATGAAATGCTAAGTAAATCTATCTACCTTGAGACTTAGTTGCTTGGAGAGATTTATTATGGCTTTTTAATTCATGCCCTTCGGTATATTTTCCTTGTGAGCTGTCTTGTCTAAGCTTTAGAGAAAAAGTAAATATTATACACGACCTTCTATTTTAACTCATTGTATCTCTGGATGCAGGTTTCTTTATGTAGTTTCTGCCTAGCATAATGAACCCAGTTTCTTGATGAAACTTCTGGAATATTAAATCATGAATTGTTGGATTTTGCTCTAGGAATGGGTAGTATGCCAAATCTGTCCATGCCAACATCTATGTCTGCGATCACACCATTAGCTCCCATGTCTCTGACCTCCATGACTTCCATTCCTCCTTTGGTTATCTCTGCTCCCCTGGTGCCTTCTGTCAGTACCTCCTCGTTGCCAAATGGAACATCCAGCCTTCTACAGCCTTTGTCCGTACCTTTCTCTTCAAGTAAGTATAGTGCTGTACAGTGCTTGCTTTCAAAATAGTGAATCTTACATTCTCTGTGGTTAATTTCAGGCAGGAATGATAATACTTGCAAGCAAGTTTTATACAAAAAGGGGGAAAAAAAGTATTTTTTCCAAAGTTCACATTTGTCAAATCAATTCTAAGTAGGTAGTCTTAACAACAAGGTACTGATTAGCTTTTCTTGCTTCTATCAAAGTCTTGAGTTTTTGGTTTTGTTTGTTTGTTTCAGCGCTGCCTCATACTGGTTCTTTAGGTCCCGTGGCAGGAGGGTTTGGTGTTTCTAGTATACAGAAGGCACAGTCACTAATCGATTTAGGATCTAGCAGGTATGAAAGTTAAGTTTAAAATGGTTATTTCTTAAACTTGAGCAGTATGCCTTTCAAAATTAAGGGAGCATTTCTGTTTTCAAAGTATATGCATTAAAAGTTAGTCTATCTAATCTGAAAGCAGTTTTTTTAATACTTTTTTTTTCATACAATAATATTTTCAGTGCATCTGACAAAACTGCCTGAAGTAGATAAGGAGTTCAAATGGATGAAAGCAGTGCCAAAAAGAAGGAAATGCACCTTATTAGTAAATAGAGGAACTTGCCAAGTGGTTATAAAAGGAAAGTTCATGGATTGATGTGCTCATTCATTATAAATAGAATAGAATAGAATAGAATAGAATAGAATAGAATAGAATAGAATAGAATAGAATAGAATAGAATTAACCAGGTTGGAAAAGACCTTTGAGATCATCAAGTCCAACCTATCATCCAACACCACCAAGCACCCCATCCAGTCTCTTCCTAAACACGTCCAGTGATGGTGACACCACCACCACCCTGGGCAGCCCATTCCAATGGCCAATCACTCTTTCTGTGAAGAACTTCTTCCTAACCTCCAGCCTAAAGCTCCCCTAATGCAGTTTGAGACTGTGTCCTCTTGATGTAAGAATAATATGTTATAAATATTTATGGGTGAATTTGTTTTATGAATAATAGAAGATTATGAAACTTTGTAATCAGCTTCCCTGTTTCACTGATTTTAGAGCTTTGCCATAGACCCAAATGAGGGAGTACACTTATCTGTCCCATTGGGCATCCAGGGAACAGTTTCTCCCAGCCCAGTTCTGGAAGATGACTCAGAGGTGTTTGCACCTCTTTGCTGCTGATACAAAGCATCTTGGAAGACGCTAAATTGAGATTAGACATCAGGAAGATATTTTCACATCAAGGGTGAATGGGTTGCCCAGAGAAGTTGCGGAGGCTCCAACTGTGGAAGTGTTCAGAGCTGGGTTGGATGGGCACTTGAGCAACCTCATCTAGTAGGACATATCCCTGCCCATGGCAGGGGATTGAAATTCGATGATCTTCAAGGTCCTTTTCAACGCAAACCATTCAATGATTCTGTGATCTGGTGTGAACACGTCTAACTTTGGACTCCTCGTACAGGCAGACACGCAACCGATTATAGCAGATGCTCAGTGAGATGCTTGTAGGTGTGGTGTGTGCCTGTAATTGTATTTTCTTTTGTATTTGCGAAGCTTTCTTTTGATGGTGTTCCAGTGTTGCAAAGTAGGTGCGCTTCAGTGTGTCTGTTGACAGCCTTCTCCCCATTATGTTACCTAATTCCATGCAAAGAACATCTCTCCAGCATTGTGCCCAAAAGCCTTTGTTTATATCAGCATTCTTTACTTTATTAGCTTGGATAACACTGCAGTCATGTTCTTGATATAGTAGGAGATTACCTTAAACAAAGGAGGCTGGATGCACCTGATTTTGTCTTATCTTTAAAGATGAAACACTATGAAAATGCTAGGAGTTGCAGGTAGAAGGTTAGTTGCAGGTAGAAGGTTAGTTGCAGCTAAAGTCTCCATCAAGTGCTATTCTGTGGAAACTGAATGGGTTAGAATAACTCCATTCAACCTCTCGTTGACACTCATAAAAGGGATAGGCAGATGTGGAGTATAATGACTTCACCAGCTTAAGAAGTTTCTTTTGATTGTGAGTTTATCAGATACATTTTTATGCTCATGGTTATTCATTTGCATACCTCCAAAAGTTATTGAGATATTCACTTTCTTGTGCAAGTTGAGATGTTCTCCTGTGGTTTCCTCTGGTGTTACTTTGCAGTGATGGACATGAATTAGTTGGCATAAGTGCCTGTGAATCAAAAAGTTTCGTTTTAGATATGTGTCCCACTTTCACAGTAAAATTCCATATTAGTGATGAAATTTACAGCATGTTAGCAGAGGTAAAACTTTGTAGAAGTTGTCTCCTGTTACCAGAAGATGTTACATATCTGTCCAGTGCCTATTTATTAAGCCAGTCTTTTTTTTTTTTTTTTTTTTTTTTTAATAATTGTATTACAGTTCAAATTCTTCCTCTAGTGCTTCACTAGCTGGGAATTCACCAAAGATTGCATCTTCAGACTGGGCAGTTCCTCAGGCCTCCAGATTAAAATACAGACAGAAGTTTAACAGTCTTGATAAAAGTATGAGTGGGTATTTATCAGGTGAGTACAGCATTTGATGATACAGAGCAGTGTTTCCTGTGTCTGGAAAGTCACAGTCTGAGGCATGGAATCTCGCCTTGGAATTTGACTTCCATGTGAAATAGAAGCTGAAATTGTTGACATTCAGACCTATGCAGGAGAGAGTGGATTACTCACTGTAATGCAGTGAGTAAAGCGCTGCCCAAGCAGTTAGTCAATGCAAAGTCAGTATGTGTGTCTGTCTGTAGTTGACTACATTTCCCATTTTGCATGAGCATTTATCAAGGCTCTGCCACAGTCTTCTATCCTGCAAAGAGGAGGACAGTTCTTTCTTTCAAGGAAGGGACTCGGTACTCTTTATCCCGTTCAGCTGATTTTGGACTGAAGGTTTCATCAACATGCCTGCAAGGACATATGGTTCTTTGCTATCAGGGGAAACAGCTTTCCAGTGTGGTAGCTCAAGCTTTTGGTAGACAGCCAGCTGTGCTTTTGTAACAGCTGTGGGGATTACCATAAATACCCATTTTTCATGTCAGCTTTTCTATTAGATGCTCCAAATGAAAAAACAGTATGCAAGAATACTTACATCTTTATTGTGTTCAGGTTGTAGTGCCTGGAAGTAAAGCCAACTGTCAGCCACTGATGAAAATGGATTAGATTAATATTAAAAATAAACATGCCCTAGTTCATGACCCATTTTTTTGCTACCTGAGAGTCTTTTTTCAAAGTATTTATTAAAATCTTTTACACTTTCACTAAGGATTTCAGGCAAGGAATGCCCTTCTGCAATCAAACCTTTCACAGACTCAGCTGGCTACTATTTGGTAAGTTTAGTTAGTGATTATGAATTCAGAGTGTTTATAGTATTAAGAGAAGACATGTACTTTATTTAATAAAAGATTATAAAGAGACGCCATTGATGTAAAATCATAAACTGAAGCTAAGGTACTTCTTAAACTACCTACCTTGTTTATTATTCACATTTTCAAGACATCTGGACAGAATTTTTTCACTCTCTGTGTGTGTTTGTTAAATTCCATGAAACAGTACAGGCACTAATATCAATTTGTAGTTCAGCAATGCACTAGTTCAGTGGAGATGGGTTTATTCCTTTTATGAGTAGAGTTCTAAAACCAAGCTTGCTAGTTTTAAAATACAGTGATCAAAATGAAGTAACCCTTCAGCTTTTTAGAGTTGTACAGCAGTTCCCATAATGATATCTGCATATTACATGTTTGTTAACACTTCCATTTACTGTGGTGATCCAAAATGCTTACAGCTGTCTGAAGGCGTGAGTAAGCTCCCCTACTGGATAGTAGGATTACACCTCGAGACATAACTCAGATGTGATACATAAAACATATTGGCCTAGCAGAATTCACTATAGGTTGGTGCTTTACATCTCTGAGTTCCCATTCTTTGTTGTCTTTATCCCAGGGCAATCATTTGTTTGTTTCTAGCAGCAGTAAGTTGTAATGTTCCTTATATTCGTTCAGCATGTTTAGTTGCATGCTGTGAAGGTAAAAATGGAGTGTCAAGTTGTGTTCCTCCACTCTGGAGTATGGGGAAATAAAGCAGGTATGTAGTAACTGTTTTTCTCCTGAGTGCTCAGGCCAGAGATAACAGTAGCCCATGTGAGGAGGTCTCTTTACCTGTGTAAAGAGGATTAACAGCCCAACTTTCAGTTTTGTGCAAAGTAAGGAATTGCCAATATTTCTACTGTTGTGCTGTAGTCATGGTAATTACTGCAATAATGGTATGTGTGAATAGTGCTAGTCTGTGAATGCAATAAGAATTTCTTATCATCATCTCCTGCTTTTGTTTCTCACTGAGGTTTATGCGTGTGATTTATTTGTGTGTGTGTATGTGTCTAGGGATGCATTGCTGTTATTGTGTATATGTGAATAGCTCTTTGAGAAGGGTTCCTGCTTTCTCGACTGCGTTTCTCTCACCATTTCACTGGTTTCACACACATGCTTTTCGAGAACACTTCACATGGATTCTCTATTTTTAAAATTGTTTGTATAGTAAATTTTTTCAGCTCCCGTTTGTGATGTTTGCTTTAATTATTATTGCTGTTAAAACTGTGCAGGTCACTAGCTGATATTGATGGAGATGGACAACTGAAAGCTGATGAGTTTGTGTTAGCCATGCACCTAACTGATATGGCCAAAGCTGGACAACCTCTGCCACTTACTTTACCTCCTGAACTGGTACCACCTTCTTTCAGGTATATCACAGCATCATAGAATGGTTTTGGTTGAAAGCGACCTGAAACAACATCTAGTTCCAACCCCCTGCCATCAGCAGGGACACCTCCTACTAGACCAGCTTGCTCAAGGCCCCATCCAACCTGTCTCTGAACACTTTCACAGTTGGAGCATCCACAACTTCTCTGGGCAACCTGTTCCAGTGTCTCACCACCCTTGTGGTGAAGAATTTCTTCCTAATATCTAATCTAAATTTGGCTTCTTTCAGTCTGAAGTCATTACTACTCATCCTATCACTACATGTCTGTTAAAAAGTCCCTCTCCAGCTCTCCTGTATGCCCCTTCAAATACTGGAAGGCTGCTGTAAAGACCCCTTGAAGCTTTCTGATCTCCAGGCTGAACAACCCACAATGCCATCAGCCTACATTCATAGAGGACTCTTCCAGGCCTCTGACCATCACTGATGGCAGTGAAACACACTATATTTGCAATTGAAGTGTTTTATACTAAGAAAATAACTGTGTTATTTCTTTGACAATGGTGGGTTTTTTTCCCTTCCAGGAGTGGAAAATATACTGAAAATATAAATGGAACTCTGCCATCTTACCAGCCTGTGCAAGAAGAGGAACCACAGAAGAAACAGCCAGGTAAAATGAGGTTCACATTCTTAATGTATAGGGCCATTGAAATCTTTAGAAAATGGAAGACATAATCAAATCTCAAGGGAGCTTCATTTCAGGAGATAGATCCCTTTTAACTTAGATGGCAGGAAGGTTGTTAAGTGGATGTAGTTAGCCTGTTACATATAATGGAATTGAGCAGGCAGAGATAGGAGGCTGGGTTTAGCTTTAGGAAATGAAGAGTGTGCTGATTAATAAAGCATTCTGAAATAAATTCTTCATGGCCAAATACTACCGTGCCACTGCAATTGTTTTTTTCAGTTGAAAGTTCTTGGCATTACTTCGTTTTGAATATTCTGAATGCAACAGTTTCCTGTGCCATTTAATTCTCTGAAAACTAGATGATTTGCACATGAGGTGGATTCTATGATTGACTCCTTGATGCTACCAGCAAAGGTCTCTTACATAAACCCTGTGAGGCACAAATCGCCCCTCTGTTGGGAAGAGTAGTTTCTGGGATCCTAAACCATTCCTTTAGATCTCTGTTTATCCTTTACTGTGATAATTGAGCTTGGTCCTGTTTTGTTGGACTGCTGGTTTTAACTCAGGACCTCTTGCAGGGAACACCCTTAAAAACTAAGCTCTTCCTCTGTGTGTGAATGCTTCTTGCAGAGAAGGAACTAGAAAAACAAAAAAAAAAAGGAAAACTTTTTAAACAGAATTTATTCTTCTCACATCTTACAAAAGCTTTTTTAATGTTTTCTCTAAAATTCAAGTAATTTTCATGGTTGGTTTCAAAGTACCATTTTATTCTTTTTTCAATTGGAATAGACTTAGGAAAATCTAAATGTATTTTTTAAAAGAAAAAGTAGTATTTTGACAAATGCAAGATGCTTTTATCATCCATGACCCAACTACCTGAGCTTACCAAAAATAAAGTATCTATGTTTAGTGGCATAACCAAGGTACTTGTGTGAGAGCAGTGTTTTGCACAGGACAAAAATAACTACCTTTCCCTGTTTTAGTGACATTTGAGGACAAAAGGAAAGCCAACTATGAGAGGGGAACATGGAGCTGGAAAAACGCCGTCAAGTCCTGTTGGAGCAGCAGCAGAGAGAGGCTGAGCGTAAGGCTCAGAAAGAAAGAGAAGAACAGGAGCGAAGAGAGAGGGAGCGGCAGGAACAGGAACGGAAAAAACAACTCGAAATGGAAAGGCAGCTGGAGAGGCAGCGAGAGCTGGAAAGACAAAGAGAAGAAGAAAGGAGGAAAGAAGTAGAAAGGCGGGAGGTTGTTTTCTTGACAATGTTTTTTAAAGCTTTTAGCAGTATCCACTTAACAGAGTATTCAGGATTTGAATGCTAGCTTCAATTCTGTCTCCTCATATGGCTGTTGCCAGGTTGTCTTGGAAAGAGAATGTTTCTGTCTGAAAACACTGTGTCTGTTATAAATGAACCCAGTGTTGTTGGAGATTTTCAGATCCTTCATGGGACAGATGAGATTTTCTTAGATTTATGATAAAATCTGTGTACCAAAGAAGTTTATACTGGTTGCATAATCCATAGTATTTTGACAGTTGAACTTCAGACAACTTTGTTTCTTCTTGTTTCAGTGCATGAATAAGACCTGCATATTTTATGTGGCTCTGAGAACTACTTAGAGGAGGTTATGATCGATAGCTGTCAGTGTGCCCATTTATGGGCAGTATTCCAAGCTAAACAGTCTTTCTGTCTCAATTACATAGCTTTTATTTGTCCAGAGTTAGCATCATGGCTTGAAGAATCTTACAGAATCATTGTCTCCATTCTTTGATGTGGAAGTATGTAAGAGCACTTTACAAAAGACAATATGTTGTGCCGCTGTTATGCTGTTTAGAAACAGCACATTAAATCATGATCTCAGAGTTCTGCGTCTCCATTGTAATCTAAGGTAATGTAACTTCTCTGCAGGCAGCGAAGCAAGAACTTGAGCGTCAGCGGCGACTGGAATGGGAGAGAATTCGTCGCCAAGAACTTCTTAATCAACGTAACAGAGAACAAGAAGAAATTGTCAAGCTGACCTCTAAAAAGAAGAGCCTTAATCTTGAATTAGAAGCTTTGGTAAGACAGAAATTTCACTGCACATCTTGCAATACATTATTTTAAGTTATTCAAATCTTGGACTACGTTAATGGCCCACTAGGAGTTTCGCTCTGGTTTAGATGAAGAATCTCAAGCAGGCATTTCAAGCAGTTTTGAAGAACCAGTCATTAATGAATCTGCCAACACATTTAGTGCAGATGTTGATATATGTGGTATCATTTGCCTTTTGTTTCTTTCTAGACAGACAAACATCAGCAGATCTCAGGCAGGTTGCAGGATATTCGAAGCAAAAAGCAAATTCGAAAAACGGAACTGGAGGCTTTAGATAAGAAATGTGACCAAGGAATCATGGAAGTCAAGCAACTACAACAAGAGCTTCAGGTGTGTAACTTTCTGTATAGCTTGTAGTTTTCCTCTCTATTCTGCTATCAACAGCATTATATGCAATTATATATTTAAAAAGTATATAAATATATATATATAAAACAGTGAGTCAGTTTGATTACACTGGAGAGAGGAAATAGCAAGGCCATCAACATTGCAGAGTATCTTATTTGTGGTTTTTATTATATATACAAGAAGATGATGATTGAATGAGAAAAGTTGTCAAAAAGTCAGCTGTTATTTTGTGGAACTGCTAATAGTAACTTCCCTTTAATTAGGAGTTATTCTGTAACTCCAGACTCAGTTTTTTGTGAGGAATATTTTCATGTATGAAGAACAAGTTGGTCCTTGGGTTGAATTACCTATTTTTTTTTTCTCTCTCTTTGAATTGCAGGATATGAATCATTTCATATCAGTTGGCTACTGTAAATCATCTTCTACTGTATTTTTGTGTAAAGGTCCTGCGCATTAGGAAAATTTCATGTCTCATGAAAAGTTACTGGTTTATGTTAGGCTTGAGACAGTCAACTGAAAGGGTCTCATGATAATATTTTTACATTTAGCATTTGTGGGTTTGGCTTCGTTTGGTTTTTTTTCCAGCTATGTTCTTGTTTTGGGAGTTAAAATACTCAATACTGTTTGTACTGAGAGTATAGAAGTAATTTTTGCCTCTACCCCACAGTGACAGCCTGCATCCATGACTCAAAATTGTGTTTAAGAAATCACCCAATTTTACTGACTGATTTATAAACAAGATTAATTTCTTTTATGTTCTCTTCAATATCTACAGGAGTACCAAAATAAACTCAGCTGTTTAGTTCCTGAAAAGCAGTTGTTAAGTGAAAGAATTAAAAGCACTCAACTTGAAACAACTCCGAGTAAGTGCCTGCAAGTGAATTCTCTTTGCACTGCTGGCTTTTTATCACTTGTCAAAAAAAGGCTGAAGAATACAGAGGTGTTATCACACCTTCACTTTGACATCTTTTCAATTAGTGCAATCACAGCATTTTTTCACCTGCATGTCATTATTTCCTTCATGTTCTAAACAAGGGGCAAACACACACCTTTTTTGTGAGAAAGTACACATTTTGCTTGAAACTGTATATAGACCATACAGCCCACAGGTACTGTTACACCTTGTCTTTTTTTGATGGTGTAAACTCAAGGGAGTTCATTTACATAAAATACACACTAGTCTCTATTTCAAATCATACTCTATTTCAAATCAAGTCCCTGTCTAGATAAGCCTGCTATGAATTGGTCTGATACTAAAAAAACCCCTCACTTTACAAATTACTCCCTGTATTTTGTATGCAATGCCTGCATGTCTCAGGTGTGGGGACCATTTCTTCTTCGTGCTGTATATGAATAGAAGGGTAAATCAAAGAATGTTTATGAGGAAAAGGTTGAGAATGTGTCTATAGAAGGAAAACTATTAGTGAAAACAGAAATCCATGTAAAATTGCTTGTGTTTACTAATGCAGGTACAGGAATCGGTTCGGTGCAAAAGAAATCTGTAGAAAAGGAAGAATTATGTCAGAGGCTTAAGGAACAATTAGATGCCCTTGAGAAAGAGACTGCTTCTAAACTTGCTGAAATGGATGCATTTAACAGTCAGCTTAAGGTACATATATTATCTAAATAATTATTCTTACACCAGTAAGCAGCATCATTACTTCTTCATCCAATCATAAAGATTGGTTACACTTCTACTAGGCTTCCAAAAAGCTTTCTCCAATTTCCAGTGTCAAATAAGAATTACCAAAGGTCTTAGAGTAAGTAATGCAATAAAACTGCACTTAAAGCTACTGCTAATGTACTAAATCATGAATCTTTTGCTAGGCATTGCTTTGCATGAATCAACTGTTGCTCACTCAACTTTTGCCTTCTGGAATTCATTTTGATTTAGAATTGCAGTTTTTCAGGAACTTGCAAAATCTATTCTTAGAGTGCTGAGATTATATTAGCTACTATTTCTGGAATGAACATTTCACTTTTATTGAAAGAAGTACACAGGATATTGTACAAGAAAGTGAACCCAAGTGGTGTTCCCCAGGGTCCAGTATTGGGCCCAGTTCTCTTCAGCATCTTCATCAGTGATCTAGACAAGGGGATTGAGTGTGTATGTCAGTGACACTTAGCTGGGAGGAAGCGTTGATCTGCTTGTCGGTAGGAAGTATCTACAGAGGGACCTAAACAGGCTGGATTGATATGCTGAGGCCTACTGTATGAGATTGAACAAGGCTAAGTCCCAGGTCCTGCACTTGGATCACAACACCTCATGCAAAGATACAGGCTTGGGGAAGAGTGGCTGTAAAGCTGCCCAGTAGAGAAAGACCTGAGGCTACTGATGAACAGCCAGCTGAACATGAGCCAGCAGAGTGCCCAGGTGGCCAAGGAGGCCGACAGCATCCTGGCCTGTACCACCTGGTGTGACCAGCAGGACCAGGGAAGTGATTGTCCACCTATATTCAGCACTGTTAAGGCCACACCTGGAGTACTGTGTTCTTTTTTGGGGCTCTCACTACAGGAAAAGACACTGGGGAGTTGGTCCAGGTCCAGAGAAGCGCAATGAAACAGGGGTCTGGAGAACAGATCATCTGAAGAGTGTCTGAGGGAACTTGGGTTGTTTAGTCTGCAGACAATAAGGCTGTTCTGTGACTCTAAGATCTGATAGCAGACTTAAGTATTACCCTAAAAGTAAGGGTAGTTTACTTATAAGTGTAGAATTTAGAAGTATTTACCACTGGCCTTGCAGGCACTTTTGTGTGAGGCAGCCCTTGATTTACCTAAAAACACATGCAGCTTCTCAGGCAGGGCAGCATGCATCCACTTAACTTTATTTACCAGCTTACTCCTAGTGGCACTGATGTGACCTTTCTTCTTACCTAATGGATTTATGCTGGGCCAGCCTTGAGGATCTGCACTCTCCAGTAAAAAGAACACAAAATAAAATTTGTGAACATTTAACAAGTTTCATTTCTTTACCAAGAATGGCTACATGTAAAGTGCAGTTTTAGTTGTTTATTGCATGGCTTGCTGTGTTCAGTGGCTGCATCCACAATTCAGTCTTCCCTAAAATATGTTTTTCGAAGTCCAGTGCAAAGATTAATTGGCTTTTTATCTACCTTATCTTACAGTGTGAGAATATGGATGATTCTGTTCTTCAGTGCCTTTTGTCTCTGCTAAGCTGTCTCAACAACCTCTTCCTCTTACTTAAGGTTATTTTCTAATCTTTGGCTCTTTTGGTTTTTGATTATTTCGCAATTTTTCTCTGCTTATCCTTTCTGTTGGGATGTACAACTTCTATAAAACGAATTTTCCTTAAAGAAAATTGATAGGCTCTTTTTCTTTCTGCTGGCTTTCATATCCTCTTAAAGACTTAACATTTTCTTACCTGCTTAGAAATCCAAACTGCAAACTACTGTTAGCCATTTTATTTCTTAATGGTCCTTGTTCACTAAGTTGTTTTACCCAGATACTTCTCTTTTTAGTTAAGGTAATGTCATTCGAACATATACTGCCTTAGATGGAAACAGTGTCTTCTCCCACTTTTCCATCTGTTGTTCTTGAACTGTATCCATACATCCTAAGCTATGAGTCAGGTATATGAATTCTTGTCCAAGTTTCAAGTCTAGAAATAGCATCAATATCCAGAATATGACATGTGAGGTATGACATAGCAAGCAGAATGCTATTACGCTTCCAGATTAACCTGGTACTAAAACCTGTGTGCTATTTTTCCTCAACGTTGCTTTTGTCTGCTGGGGTCAGAATTCTGACTTTGAGAATAATTTCTGAGCAAAAAAATCAGACTTTTCCATTTTGCATAAGGGTTTTTCTGACCTTAAATCAGAGATATGAGAGTTTTTATAGTGCACATTTGTTTCCACAGTGATCCTCAATTTCTATGCAAAATAAGAAGAAAAAATATTCTCAGCTGAATGTATTTGGAGAAAAAGATAGTCTGTTGCTTGATTTAGTTTGTTGCTACAGAGACTTTCGATGACTCAAATGTTATCTTACCCTCTTCAAGTGAATTGCACAGTATCTCTTAGGCAACAAAATTATTGGTTGAGGTACACATTGCAGTGGAAATACATCACTCTTAATTGCTTTATTTACACTTATGATGTAAGAAGTCAGGATATACCTGTTGCACCAGAGTACAGTATAGGGCAGAGAGTTAGCTAATGCATGGACTTGGTGATCTTAAAGGTCTTTTCCAGCTGCAGTGCTTCTATGACTCTTTGATTGCTCAGTGTGTATCAATAGGATTCATAAGAAAGTATCTTGCCCATATTTTGTAATATGGTAAAGTACAATCTAAAGTAATTTTATTACTGCAGACTTTTTTTTATACTGTAAATTTAGTTATCCCAAAGATTCACACTGATTTTTCTGCTGTGAAAAAAATTGCCATCAGAGGGAGATGGAATAGGAATTGAAGCATGTGTTTGAAAGAAAAAGAGAAGAATTGCGAAGTTTTCAAATACAGGAAAACTGTAAGATAGTGAGAAAGTCTGAGATAGTGTCTTTAAGCTAAGGCCTCCAGCAGGGCTGCTGGACATTTTTATAAAGTGTTTCTTTTTAATAAATTTTACTCAAATATGAGACTGATCACTCAGAAAGCATCACAAAGGTGAGCACCCTACTGAAGTGATGCATTCTCAGGTTTATGGTATCGTGTTGGCTTTCATTTGAAGTCTGCCTCCTTTTATTTATAAAATAGGCTTCATGGCTTTCTATGTCCTTAGATAATGTTGTGTTTGAACAGTCAGTTATGTATCTTCCCTATTTCTTTGTCATATTTGCCATTTCCAGTAGGTGTATGACTGGAAGGGCTCTTAGAAAACCTAACTTAAGAGACTTTGCAAACCTGCCATTTACTTTCATATGTCTTGTTTGTTTGACTTTCTTTACAGTGACCTCCAAGGACTATTAATAACTTAAATTACTTTGTCCATTTGCAATAAAACTTGGTTCACTAAGCATTAAAATGCCTGGATGCTTTCAAAAGATTGGCTTTGTTCCTTTTGATGTACTTCATTGTGTTTCTTCCTTAGGACCTGAGAGAAAGTTACAGCACACAGCAATTAGCCTTGGAGCAGCTCCACAAGATCAAACATGACAAAATAAAAGAGGTAGAAAAAAGAAAAGCTGAACTTGTGCTGAAAAAGCGACTGGAAGATGAGGCTGCAAGGTACCACGTCTGAATGTATTGCCATTCTCCTTTTGCCTTAAAAACTGGATCTTACCAGTGAAAATTCATGCCTCTGAGTGATCTTAGTGAAAACATTTTATTAGGATGATTTGAATTCCCTCTTTCCAGTCTGCTTTTACCTTCTTTTAAAAACCCTACACCTTATAATTAGGGTAAACCAAATAATCACTTCTGCTAATAAGATTTTTAGCTCCTTTAATAGATAATGCTCACACATTTAAAATTCCTTCTATTTTCTGCTTTGCTGGTCTTCAAAGGATCTGACCCTTTTCCTTAGAAGTACTTCTGACAGAGTAGATACCATTTTTTTGGCGTGTATTTCCAGTTACAAGCTTCATACTTGAGACAACAGACAGTGCATTTACTGCTTGATTCCTGTGTTAATCTTGAAAACTGGATGAGTGAGCAAGCTGTGGGTTTTAAATTTGGCTCCTTTTTTAGGAGGTCAATGAGAAAATTCAAATACATGTCTGAGAGGACCATCCCTTTACATATATGGTCCTGGTTTTGCAAGCCTAGCCTCGCCTCAAGCAGTCTTCTAAGCTCTTGATTTCTCATGGTCTTGTTCCCAAGTAGTTTTGCTTTCTTTTGTTTTGCTGATTAAGAAAACATAGTTTCTAGGGTTTGATTCTTGCTGTATAAAGTGCCACTCTCCAGACAGTCTGCTGTCAGCTGCCTATTTTGTGTTTAGCAGTCCTCATTTGAAATGGTGCCAGAGAGAAGGTGGAGCAGTGCTCTCAGTGGGCAGTCCTCAGCTCCGAAGTTGCTTTGAAGTACTAGTTTTGACTTTTCAATTAAGGGGGAGCATTTTTATGCAATAGGGTGATGGAGTTTTGTAACATTTGTGGCAGTCTTTAAGAGAAGCACATGTATAATGAGTTCCTGTTAATTGTGCTGTTGAACAGAGCTGTCTGATAGAGTAAGAATATTGCTGCACAGCTTCTACTAGAACCTGTCACATGCTTGAAAATACAATAAAATTACCATCACGTGAGTGGAATTCTTACAGTGATTTGATGAAGCAGTCTCCTCTAGGTGTGAACCCTCCTCAACCACCTCTTTGGAAGGTGGCCCAAAGAATTTGATTTCTTCTTTTCAGAAAGAAAGCTAAAATACAATGATTTTTAAGGTTGTAACATTGGATAATAATAACTTCTTTGGAAGGGTGAGAACCAGGGTAAAGTCTGAATAATTTCCATAAATAGAGTCAGATTTCTATATTCTTTCTGTGAAGACTGTGGCAGTGTCAGGGATAAGCATATTGAATAGATGACAACAATAGATAAAGGCAAAAACTTCAAACAGTGAAGATTAGTATTCAAAGGCTATTTTTAATCTGTTTGGAAATCTTCATTTCCAGTCATGAGATTTGGATACTGCCTTGATGGACAGTTTAAAACCTGTTTCTTGCTCAGAAGGATGTAGGTGAGCAGAACTGCTCATGGAGACACTACACAAGTAACCATGTGGCAGGGCTTGTGTAGCAAGAATAATAATCCATTTGTTAACTTGTATGTGAAGTATGCTTATGTTAAGGCAAAGCATGGTCTCCTGTCGAAAAGCTTATTGCCCAGTGAGATAAATAAACTCAGTTTTACTTAAAGCGCAGTCAGTTACTCTGAACATGATCTCATTCTTTTTTATCCAAATGTTTTCCCACTCATCTCTTTCTTTTCTTCCAGAAAAGCAAAACGGGAGAAGGAGAATCGATGGCAGGAAAATATCCGACGGGAAGAGGAAGAGAAAAAGAAGCGATTGGAGGAGGAACGAATGCAGGAAAAAGTTCAGGAAAAGCTGAAAGCTGAAGAAGCAGTTGCTTTGATGAGAGAAAGGGAAAATAAGCAGCTTTCTGCAGAGGAGGAGAGAAATAGGCAAGCCACCATCTTGAGGGAAACAGAGCAGCAGAGGCAACTGGAAGAAGGTAAAAGAAAGCAGGAACAGATAGCAAAAGAAGCTGAGGAAAGACGTAAGCAGAATGAAGAAATAAAGAAGATAAAGGAAATGACCAAGTCTCAAGAAGCAGAGAAATCCACTTCCAAATTAAACATACATGAAAAGTTTGCAGAACTGTTGAAACCAATGGAGGGTAAGTCTTAAGCCACCCTGGAAAGATGAAGGTAATCTTAGTCTGTTGTAGTTTTGCTTCAATGATTCTTACTTTCCTATGTGCTATTTTATCTTTAAATGCATTATTGTTGTTGTGACACTATGGCAGGCTTGTTGGCTAAAACATTAGTAAAAATAAAACAATCCAGCAGTGTTTCATGTTTCAGTTCATTATAAATCATCCTATTAACTCAGGTGTGGTCAATCAGTTTTCAGCATCTGTGGCTGATGACAAATCTTGCATTGATCTTGACCAACAAATCATAGATGCTGGAAACAGTAATATTGTAGCTTTTGCCTAAGGCCTGCACCTTCTGATGTTAAAGTGTCATGTCAATAGAGAGTTTTGCTCAGTGATGTGATTTATCAACAATGAAATCTAGTTTATTTCTGCATTACTTAATGCCTCTTACTAAAAAAGGAAGAACTGAAGTCAACCTGACTCTAGTGGGACTTTGAAAAATAATGAGTTTAACAATATTTTAGCTAAAGGCACTTTGGGTTACTTCTATCCTTAGTTCCTGTCAGTTTTTATTAGCCATTTTTATCACCGAGTTCAGGAAGACCTGAATTAGAACAGTGCTGAAGGGTATTTGCACGCCTCAGCTATAGCTTGTAAAACATTCACTGTTGGGATCAGTCACAGACTTGGAGAACACAGATGTAGAGAAACTAGAAAGTGTAGTATTTTAGGTTTCAAAGTAAAATCATCACAACTGGGCACTTAGTGTTGTAGCAGTGGTATCTTTTTCAACTTGGGAAATTAGAATTGTGTTAAATGAGACTGTGGTAAAACACTGACTTAGCCAGAGCAGTTTGATAAGGGAAGATGAGAATGTAAAGATGTCTGTGTTTTGCTTCAGAGGACAACAAATTTCATTGACTGTGTTAAGTTTACTCTGATTAGCATGTTAAACTCTTGCATTGTATGCATCCTGTCAGCCTGCCAGAACTAGTGGTCTCCTCTCATATTTTCATAATGCCTGGGTCAAGAGCTGTTCTCTTTTTGTAATACAAATACCTGTTGCTTAGAATGATGGGGCTCAAACCAAGTGCTTATCTGTCAGATGTATTAAAATGTTAACTATTTTTGTTCTCCTTTCAGGCAGTGCAGTTAGGGCCTCAGAGTCTAGGAATTCAGTTGCCTTTGTAAATTACAGAGCTTTATATCCATTTGAAGCAAGGAATCACGATGAAATGAGCTTTAATACTGGCGATATAATTCAGGTAAGATTTGCCATAACTTGAAAAAAGATCAACCCAGTTTCCCCCAGCTCGGAGATTCACAAGGTTTTAAGTGTCAAACGTGTTATGTTGATACATTTTAAGGCTTACTCAAAATTTAAACTAAATTTCAGCTAAAAATCTTTTCTTTGGATCTTATGCATCCTAGAGATGATGAGAATCTGCTTAGAATAACAACAGCGGATGCTTAAACTTTCTAAAATTAGTAGAACAGCAATGATACAGAGTCATAGAACCATTTAAGTTGGAAAAGGCCTTTAAGGTTATCAAGTCCAACTGTTAACCTTTCATTGCCAAGTCCACCTCTAAACCATGACCCTCTAGTTGCTGCAGTTTGTTCTGTGTGTACAATTATCCTCTGAGTGTCTGCCTGAAATATAAGTGTAGTAAATAGAGGCATGAATCACTAATTAGTGGCATTTGAATTAAAATAAAACTAACATGTTATTTAATAAGTAGATGTGAAAGGTTCTTCTGAATCTTAATACCATCTTCTAATGTACTGCTAGCATAGACTTCTGCCTCTTGCTGGCTGGTCCTTTATAAATGCTCTCTCAGGCAGATACCTGTGTCAGTTTATTCTGTGTCCATTCTTTGTTAGCAGTTCTCTGGTTTCAGATAGATGTGCTATCTGTAATGTTACAGCAGGACCATAAGGTTTGGAAATGTCTCCTATCTTCTCAGTTGAAATCTGTGTTAATTTCTGTAATTCTATCACTTGTGCATGTTATTGAAAGCATGTGCATTCAGGTGGACTTGGGAAAATTGATGCATAACTGTAGTAATATAATTAATGTCTATGTAAATAATATATGTGTGTATGGTTCCTTCTCATTCAGACTATAAGCAGTATAGGTAGATTATAAAAATCTACAAAGCAGTGTGGTATAAAATATAAAAACACTTAAGTATTACCCTTCAGTTTTAGTATTAAATGATTTAATTTTCATACCAGTGAAGCATGGAAGAGGGAACAAACAGGTTTAGTTTTGGCTTCCTTCTCAGATGTAATTAACTGTGTCAGTTAACTACTGATAACTTATTTCAGAAATAGGCTGACAGATGCCACTGCCTCTCCTTCCTCTTGTACTGCAAACCTCAGCTAAGCTAACAAGCTGATGCTATTTGATAGGCTGCTAATTATTAGTTAATTTGGGTGATTTTTCCAATTTGCAGCAATATTTGTTTAGCAGTATTGCTATGAATGTTCAAGGATGTCCTGTGCTTACTGTGTTATTTATTATTCATTTTTGGGGGCATGATCAGATGACACAGTTATTTATATCTGTATGCAGAACTGCAACAGTTGTTTCCTGCACTGCTGGACTCATCAGACACTGCCTCTTGGCTGCCCGTCTGGTAAAGTACAACACAGTGCCCTGTAATTTTTGGCAAGCCAAAGTGAATCCAGATACTGATCCTCAATGTGCATGTTCAGAGCCCGTTTGCCTTTGAGGCCTGTCTCTACCTGTGTCTGAAAATAGTGTAATTGCATCATCACCCTATTTCTTAAACAGGGCAAAACCAGCTTAGTTTTGAGAGGGAAGAGAATGAAAATGCTGATCCTTCTATGAGTGCTGCTCACATTGTTCAATTCAGAGGGCCAGCAGATGCTGATGCACTAGATACTCCTACTCCTCTTTGTTTCATGCTGCTGATTGTGTTTTCTTTGTATTTATCCTCCTGTCCATAGGTTGATGAAAAAACTGTGGGAGAGCCTGGCTGGCTTTATGGGAGTTTTCAAGGACACTTTGGTTGGTTTCCATGCAACTATGTTGAAAAATTACCAGAAGAAGAAAAATCTTTATCTCCTAAGAAGGCCTTACTTCCTCCTACAGTATCTTTATCTACTACCTCAGCAGAGTGAGTTTTTGTTATGTTTATGTTTAAAATGGCTTCTTCTAAATTTAGCCAACACATAATGTGCTGTAGTTTCACTTGTTGTTTGTTTTAAAAATATAAATGCAGAAGACTTACTGAAGAACCTGCCTGAAAGTCTTAGCTTGGAAATTTTAAGTATTTGATAGTTTCCTTCACATTGTGTAGAATCTCTGTTATTCTGCTTGAGGTACTTCTTAAAAGAAAATTGTAATGTGCTAAGTATGCCTGTATTCACTTTTGCAGACCACTTTCTCCAAGTAAATCTGCAGAAGAATCTGATTACCAAAACATACCTTTTTCTGGCCTGAATGTTAATACAGCATGGCAACAGAAATCGGCTTTTACTCGCACTGTGTCCCCTGGATCTGTTTCACCCGTTCATGGACAGGTATATTGTGTGAGACAGAAAAACTTAGTGTATTTTAGATTCATATTAATGAAACTGATTTAAATAGCAAAACAAAACAGATTTTTTTTATATTGGGTGCACTGAACAGGCTAGAGGATAAAGAAGATAGCCTGAATGCTCTATTAGTGTGAAGTGACGTAATTCTGTACGTTTCCACGTAGGGCACCCAAAAAAAAATGGGGGGGTTTGTTTGAAATTACCCCCAACTAATTTGGAGAAACTACCCCCCAAAATATATTGCCAGACTAGCTCAGTTTGGGATGGAAGCAAATAAAGCTATATTTACAAGCAAACTAAAATCTAATGAAATGCAGTGAATATGTACAAAATATACAATATATGTTTTTTATATATACACACACACACACCATTTGTAAAAAACACTCAGACCCCCTCAGAAACTCCTCAGACCTCCCTGGATGGATCCAGGGGGACCATTAACTCCTCCCCCACTCCCTCCCTCCTTCCCTGCCTCACACAGTAGTCAAAACAGATACTCTGGCAAGACCATGGAAGAGAGAGAGAGAAGTTGCAAGCAGAAGCGACAGAAGAAAAGAGAGAGAACTGTTTATGTCCCTACTCTACATCCCCATTAGCAAGCCAGGGAATTATATAGACCTTAACATTATTTTCATTTTGTATACAATGGTGATTTTTTTTTTGTTTGTTTGTTTGTTTTTTACTTTCAGTCTTTGCAGTCAGGGACTAGGCTAAAGTTCCCCCTTCAAACAGTAACAACACTGAACAATAAGACTGTTGCAGTGTGCTTGGTAGTTCTAGAATGATTTTCACTTGCAATTAATCACAGAATATGTTTCTAAAAATACAAACCAGAGTTGAAAGATTGTTTCTCTGTCATTTAAAAAAAAAAATCCAATTATCTCTTAGGAATGAAGTTGCTTGGACTTCAATGAAAGATACATCAATGTTTGTTTGTTTATAACACTTGCACCAGTCTGGGGTGGTGTGGTCAGTCAACATCCTCCGCTTGTGTTCTAACAGGGACAGCCTGTCGAGAACTTAAAAGCACAAGCACTTTGCTCCTGGACTGCAAAAAAAGATAACCACTTGAATTTTTCAAAAAATGATATCATTACTGTCCTGGAGCAGCAGGAAAATTGGTGGTTTGGAGAGGTACATGGAGGAAGGGGCTGGTTTCCAAAATCATATGTCAAGCTCTTACCTGGGAGTGAAACGAAGAAAGAGGAGTAAGTGTGACATTTATTTTTCTCTCATTCAGCAGTTTACAAAAAGAGATGATCTAGGGTACTTGCAGTGTTTTAGAGTGCAGAATATAAATATCATTTACAATTTATACCAAGCCATATTAGGCTTGTATTATTTAATTCTGACAAGCCAAGTAATGTTGGGCTCACTGTTGTGTAAATAGGGACTTTTGAGGCTGAGTGCTGTGCAAAATCAGTGGTGTTTGATTATTCATCTGGTGCCAGGCTTAGTTTTGGCTCATTACCAAGTTGGCTTTGTTGCAGTATAGTTGTGTTCTGCCTCAGGTTGCCAATTTCAAAGTGACCTACAAATAAGCATGAGCTTCTAAGGCTCATCTTGCAGAAACAACATGTTTTTCTTTACTCAGAGAGATCATTATTTCTATTCTAATGCTGCACAATAGCTGTTCAGGTAATGATTCAAAGCTTGGCTACTGCTGGGATGGCTGCACTACTGTGTGTAAATTGTTCTTTTCCGGTGTTATGTATGTTCTCTAGAATGAGATTTACACAAAAGCTCTTAATTTGTACTTCTTTTGGATAGCATAATTTGTGAACACACCTTCTCATCTTTTATCACATTACTTTGTTTTAAGTGGTGTGTTCTCGGATGCCATTCATGTCTTAAATAATATCTGTCAGGAAAGTCTTTGCAATTAATTCACAGGCAATAATTCACAGGCAATACCAATCTTGAGATAACCAAATATTGAGCTTCATCTCATCCTGATAAAGAGATTTGTTCTTGATCAGCCTTTTAGTTACTCAGAGGTTTTTTTCTTCTTTTTTTATCCCTTTCTACAGACCAGAAGCTATTTATGCAGCTGTAAACAAAAAACCTAATACACAGTCTTATGCAGCCGGAGAGGGTAAGACAGTATGACATGTCCTACTTAATCATGCAGTCTGTTTCTGCTTCATGGCATGTGAATAAGCTTAAATGTATGAAGAGTTCATGAGTAAGCCTTGTAATGTTTGCCCAACAGATACAGTGCAAATGTTGAACTGCTGTTTTGAGAGTTCTAAAACAGGAACTTAAATAAAACTTATAACTAATTTGGGTTGAGCATAGGCCTGGTTTTGTTTTTCTTTTTACCACTTTTGTTCAAGCATTAATTTATTTCTGAAAGCTTAAATATGCCTCATATGCATAAGCTGAGTTCTCCTCCTGCTGTTTTCTATTGTGCCATACTGTAGAGACATAGAACGGATTTTAAGTCTCCTGAGTGTGGATCATTCCCTTTGAATCAGTAGGGAGTAAAGAAAACAAATATTACTGGAGAAAAAAAACTGTGGGAAGCACTTTCAAAGCACTTCCACCTAGTGCAGTTCCATGCTTCCCCAATTGTATTCTAATTCCACTTGTTTTTTGGGTTTGCTGTATTAGTGAGATAAAAATGGTTTTGATCAGGTTTAGGTGTGGAATTTCCATGCTTTGTGTAAAACATGGAGGTAAAGTGGAATACTTAATGCAAGGAATGAGTTTTCAAGCTGTGGTCTACAGACCTCTGCTGATCTGTAGGATGATCATAGGAAAGTAGCTCTCCCTGTGCCAAATTAATCTGTCTGTACAAAGTTGTGTGCCTGTAATTCAGAGTCGTAAGCATGAGGTGAGATGTGATTACAATCAAGCAAGTAAACGTGTGAAGACACGATCCATGTTATGAACACTGATATCAAAGATACCTGTACTTGCATCTGATGTACTTTAATCCTCCTATCTGAAACTCTTGTCTCTTTTGTCTGCTCTTTGCACAGAATATGTTGCCCTATATTCGTATTCAAGCTCTGAGCCTGGTGACTTGACTTTCATAGAAGGTGAAGAAATCCTAGTGACCCAGAAGGAAGGAGAATGGTGGACCGGGAGCATTAATGGCAGAACTGGAATCTTCCCCTCCAATTATGTCAGACCAAAGGATCAAGAAGTGAGTTTGTATACTGAGAATTAAGGCATGATGCTTTCTCTCAAATCTATTTTATTACTAGTATTGATAGCTTTTAGAGAGCGATTTTAAGCAGAGGTTGAAGTGCTTGGCAGAAAAGCCCAGGTAGCTTGAGTGCTACATAAGTGTTCTAGCCACAGTATCACACTGTCTCTCTCTCTGTACAGGATGGTATTTTGTTAAATATGGGCTCAGACTTAAAATCTTCATGTGTTTTCATGTTCATGTGCTTAAAGTTGGCATAAACTCTCTCTCTCTGTTTTTTTTTAATTATATTGCATATTAAAAGATGATTGTTGTGTCTTTGTAGGCTTCTAGTAATGCTGGCAAAACTGGAACAATAAATAAGAAACCAGGTAAGTGTGTGATAACTTTTTAACATTCAGGGCTGTTTCTTAAGTGACTATAGTAAAGTTTTAATGGTGGCTAATGTACTTAGCTGCAGGATGCATACCAGGATGTTTCTGTGGATCTAGCTCTTACTGTAATGAAAAAATGACAAATTCAATTAATATCTTTTCAGAAATTGCTCAGGTTACTACTGCCTATGTTGCATCAGGAACTGAACAGCTTAGTCTTGCTCCAGGACAGCTAATATTGATTCTGAAGAAAAACACTAGTGGATGGTGGCAAGGAGAGTTGCAGGTAATAATTGACAGAGAAAATAATTGTGACTTCATGAATTGGAAGGAGGTGATACTGGATTCAGTTTAAGAAAACCAACCTAACTATGGTGTTCTGGAAGCTGGCTAGAAAGTTATTTTCATCTAGTTATAAACTGTATTTGGGGGAGGGGGGAGATAACTAAAACTTGGGTTGCTTCAGTTTTTTGGTTTGTTTATTTAGGTGATTTTTGTTTGGTTTGGGGTTTTGGTTGGTTGGTTTTGGGTGGGGTTGGGGTTTTGTTTGTTTTGATTTATTTTTATTTTTTAGCACAGAAAATAGTAATCAATGAACTTGTGCATGGGAGAGGTACATTGAGAGCTAATACCTTTGTTAGGATTTAATTGGTAAAGCATTGAATTGTAAATTATTCTAATGAAAGCATGGGAATTTTTGGAAGTTGTAGTTGGAAGCTAATTTCTTGTGAAGATTGCTGTTAACACTTTTCTCCTTTCCCCACCTAATGACTTTTTAGTCCCAGGGGTTGAGGGTACTGTTACATGAGATGCTTCTTAAATTGTAGTTGGTATATTGACTTTTGGAACCCTATTCCCAGAGTAGACTTCATCCCGGAAACCAATGCAAAAAGTTAAATCTTTTTTCACAGATTGCTTTGGGTCTTTGTTACCCTTTAACTGAATTTTAGCTGAATTTGCATTGTTAGCCTGAATTTAAACATGTTACTCCCAATACTTGATGATATTTCCAATACTGGCACTGAACAGCAGAATAGAAAGTTCTTTCTTCTTAATAGCACCTAAAAGGCCTTTCACAGTGTGTTCTACAGCTGCACACACTCTGTTTACAGTGAGTACTTGTGTTAACACCTTTTCTTCCCTCTCCAACAGTTAAAAAATAGCTGATATAACTATTCAGCATCTGTTTTTCACAAGAGCCAGCTTTACAGATGCAGGAGAGGTCGCTGTGAGCAAGTTGGGAAACTGCTGAAATTTCTGTGAATTAACAGCAGTGGAAAATCCACTCACATTATGTGCAAAAAATAGAGGAAACATTGAACAGTTTGTATTTTATGAAAAGTAGGACTGGTGTTGCTTCAAGAATAATTAAAAAAAAAGAGAAATGAGAGACACTAAGACATGTAACTGTCAATTCTTCTAGTTTTAATTGCTTTTGCTGTTATAGTAGAGCTCAGTCTGCAGTTACTGCATTCTGAAGTCTGTGCTCACTTTCAATTTTCTGTGCATTTCAAAGCATATTTGTTTCTTCAGTATTTGCAGAGATAGTCTTTTCCTGTGGAACTAAAAAAAAGCAAAGATGTAAAATTGAGGTAATTCTTTTCAAACTGTCATGCTGTACTGGGTAGGAAGTGGTTATCAAATACTTAGGTCACTATTTTCAAACATAGCTTATGGTGATTGTTAACTCTGTTCTGGGTATCTCATTACAGACTCATGATGCGTAAGTGGAATATTTGTAGAACATTCAGCACTGCAATTAAATTGTGCAATGAAATAATTAGCTGCTCTAGAAAACCTTGGTTTAATACATTTGCCAGAAGATACTGGGGTGCAGCTTTATTTGAACTGGGCTTTTTCTCTTTATGCTTTAGGTTATTTCCTTTTTGAGATCTGTTTAATATTTAGTTGGTGTTTAGAAGCCTGACTTTTTGTCTTCTGTTGGCAAAATTATGTGACATATTTGTTGCATTTTTTCCAATCTGTAGACTGTTTGGTTTCTTAGTTGTGTAATGACTACTTTCGACATTTACAGGCAAGAGGGAAAAAGAGACAGAAAGGATGGTTCCCTGCCAGCCATGTGAAATTACTGGGTCCAAGCAGTGAAAGAACCACATCTGCTGCTCCCTCAGGTGAAGAAAAATTACTTCATACTTCATTTAGAGTATTTTATGTAACTGACTCAGTTGTTCAGATATTCTTCTGAATTACATAACTAGCATAATAATTATCTGATTGTGGTGTTCCTGTGGGAGGTAAAGTCCTTGCCAGAATCTGGGTCTTCTGACAGACTGTCCCAAGAAAGGTAAAATTTCACCACTTCTTACTCAAAACAGTTCTTTATAGGGGTCCCTGCCTGCACAACAGAAAGTCTCAGTCACATAAAGATGTTTAAATCCACAAATCTGTGAAGATCAGCAGTCCATCTTCTATGGCAGGAGCTTTTG
The DNA here is from genome assembly GCA_033816785.1 of Picus viridis. NCBI lineage: Eukaryota > Metazoa > Chordata > Aves > Piciformes > Picidae > Picus > Picus viridis. The sequence goes on along the minus strand of CM066576.1, from coordinate 18,813,427 downwards.
AGTTTTGCCCAATGTACCAATCAGCCACACAATTCTCATTTGGAACCCCTTTGTTTCCAAATGCTACCCAAAAAATGCAGGGAAAACTTAGTAGTCTCTGGAATTTCATGCACTACTCCTTAAAAGGAGGAAGACTAAGCAGCAAATTTCCACTAGATTTGTCCATTAAAATGGCCAGGTACAAATTAGATTATTTCAAAGAAAAGGAGCCTTTTTTTGGTTCCTTATGCTGAAATTGAACTATTTTCCATACCTAGGATTTGTTTATACAACAGCTTCTGTGATATTACTGAGCAAAATGTAGCACCTCACAGTTAGCTAAGGCACATTTCCTCTGTCTTTGCCCTGTTTTTCTCACAAGTATCATTTATAAAATGATCAAACTCGAATTTCTTTTCAGTAGAAGACATAGAGGGATACTTCATTATATTATATTCTCAAGCACTGGAATAGGATCCCCAGGGAGGTGGTTGAATCCCCATTCCTCAAGGTGTTTAAAAGACAGATGTGGTGCCGAGGGACACGGTTTAGCACCAAACTTGGTAGAGTTACATAATGGTTGGACTTGATGATCTTAATGGTATTTTCCAACTGAAATGATTCTGTGATTCTATGCTTCCGTAAAATGTAAATAAAGCTTACTGCCTGCCCCAGTTAAAAACAAACAAGCAAACAAAACCAGCAGGACAGTTCCACATCAAGATAAAATCATGTGACATTTTGCATATGTAGGAGTGTATGTGAAGTTATTGTCTTTTTCCTGTGGTTACATAGAACAGTCCAACTCAGTCTCAATGCTTATGTAACAGTGTTCTGCTCTGCTTTTCCTTTATAGTGTGTCAGGTGATAGCCATGTACGATTACATGGCAAACAATGAAGACGAGCTCAGTTTTGCCAAAGGACAGCTTATTAATGTACTGAACAAGGATGATGCTGACTGGTGGCAAGGAGAAATCAGTGGTGTGACAGGTCTCTTCCCCTCAAACTATGTGAAGATGACCACAGATTCTGATCCAAGTCAACAGTGTAAGCAACTTTTTTTCTTTTTCAATTAATTTTATTAATTTCCAAGGTGCATTGATATTCTTCTGCTTTGTGTTAGAGTTTGGTGTTCCAGGAATCAGCTGAATTTATTGGTACATTAAATACCCTTTCTTTAACTATAGTGCTAAGTACTTTAAATACTTTTCTAGTTAATCTACAAACAGTGAGCATGTTATCAGCCAGCCAGTGTGTAATAATAATTGGAGTGCTAGGGTGAGTTAAAATACTAGATTTGGTAGTTGTTCCCCTTCCACTACAGATGCTAATGTTTGATAACTGCAGCTGCCTGAGACTCAGCACAGGCATATGGTGCTCAGTTATAGAAGTTTGTCAGGTTTAATAAAATAAGAAGTGTCTGCTCTAATCCTCTTTAAAAGAAGCTTAAATCATTTACCAGTTAAGTTAAAATAACCATAGAAAGGATAGGAAAAAGATTCTAGAATTAGCAAGTGAAACTGTCCTGTGGTAAATTGGCATGTCCTGGTTCCAAGCAGTCCAGGCCTCATCCGGTTCTGAGAAACAAGACACATACCAAAACACATGCTGAAAAGTATCAGGAGCAGGTGGAGAACTAAATGCTGGAATATATGCCTATCTGACAGTGGAACAGTGCATTTTTTTTGCACATAAACACAGCAAAGGTGCCTGGTGTCTCCCCTGACACACATACCTTGTTGGATTAGGGCCTTCCCCTCAGAGAAAACTTCTACCATTTTTACTCCCTCAACTTCTCATCCTGGGGCGCTGCGATTAAACCAACTTTTATAATTAACCCATGGCATCAGTGGATCTGGGAATGTACCTTAATGTCAGAGTTCTTTCTTTCACATTAACAAGCCTTGGCCCTTTACTTGCTCTTTTTTACCCTAGGAATCATTTGTAGTTTTCTCAGGATAAAGGCACATATCCAGAGGTCTGGTTGAGCTTCGCTGTTAATAGCCTATAGCCAGTGTGTAGGACCAGTTTGCACTGAGTTATTTGATCAGCATAGTTGTGTTCTTACAGAAGGCTTCACAAACCCAGTAATGAATGTACAGCTTGGATTGGAAAGGTTTTTTATGGCACCTGGGCAAAATGCACTATTCTCCAAGTTTGCTTTTTAGCCAGATTTCCATCTGTGCTCACATTTTTGGTAACACATGGGTGTTACCACATTGAATTGTATGAATTTTTTCAAATGTCTCTGGCCTGCATGGCTGTGATGTCAGCAACTTCAGAATTTAGAGGGAACTTAACATTCTTTTGGTTATACATAGCTGCATTATTGCAGTTACCCTTGGAAAGTTTTTTTGTTTTGTTTACAAACTCAGTTTTGAAGAAATACTGTAGGCTAAGTCCAGGCAGGCTATGGAAGTAAGAATCTGGCTGATTATTAAAACTGTCTGAATTTTCACAAATGATAGAGATAATGAGCTTATCACACCAGGTGTGTTGCCATTTAGAGTGACATGGATGAATCTGGTAAGAGCAAGGTGACCACACATACTGCTACTTTTCAACAAAAGCAGCTCTAAGGCCAAGTTGTAATTGGAGACTTCCAATGTGATGAGGAAGTTTTCATCCTGCCTTGGTGGTAGATCGGTGGGCTTTTTCTCAGATTTTGGTGGAGTAAGAATATCTCCATCTACATCAAACTGTGGCTGCATGAACAGAATTCTCCTTTGAAAGTAAGTTGGCAAAGGTCAGTCAGGTGAGCAGATATGCACCAGGTCATCCATACTTGTTTAACTTTTGTCTTAGAAGCAATCTGTTTGCTCTGAAGCAGATCTGCTGGCACTTGTTTAATAAAATCCACCCTTTGGTGAATGAAGAGGAGGTTGAATTGTTGTTAAAAAAAATTTCTCTGAGTATTTCAAATAAGCTAACTGGTATGTCAGTTTTGTGCTGGGATTTGCCACTCTTGTGATATTAAAACATTCACGTTTGGAAACCTCAGGAAAAATCCTTCTTAAAGTCCAGAGCCTGCTCAAAACCAGCACGGCCTTTTTGCTCAAGCACAGCACTGTGCAGATCCCATTACACAGTTGTAAGGTGTGAAGTCTGGGTCAGGAAGTTGTCAGCAGTAAGCTAGTTCTGTACTATCCGTCTGTATCCAGAGAAAGATTTAAATATGGACTGACTGAACTTTCAAACTTTCTTGGATTTCCTTAAAATATTCTTTGCCCTTATTTAGAATAGAATAGAATAGAATAGAATAGAATAGAATAGAATAGAATAGAATAGAATAGAATAGAATAGAATAGAATAGACCAGGTTGGAAGAGACCTTGAGGATCGTGTCTAACCTATCATCCAACACCACCTAATCAGCTAAACCATGCAACCAAGCACCCTATCAAGTCTCCTCCTGAACACCTTCAGTGATGGTGACTCCACCACCTCCTCAGGCAGCCCATTCCAATGGGCAGTCACCCTCTTAGATGCAGTAATCTTGAAGAAATCACTAAGGAATTGTCCCATTATAGAGATGTTGATGTGGCCCTCTAGGAACCAGCTTAGAGATATGACAGAATATAATTGAAGAAATTTGGTTTTATTTCAAAGAGTTGTTAATGTGCTATAATGTTGCTGTTGGAGAATAGCAGTTTCTTCCCTTGTCTTTTCTAGATGGTCAAATGAAAGGGAGCGAGTACACTTGGTTTACTCAAATAGGTTTATGGCTTAGGAAAATTATGCTTTTCCCTCAAATTTCAACTCTTGCTATGTGGACCACCTTTGTATCTGGAGTCACCTCTGGGAATTACTAGTTACTGGTCAACTTCCCCAGCGAGATGTTTCTTTACCCAGGCTGCCAAAATAACTTTCTGACCAGAATAAGCTGTGCTGCAATAGGGTCTCTGCAAGGGGGGAAAAAAAAGGTAAATCAATGAAAGCTGCTTGCCCAACAGGTCTTGGAAATACTATTGGGTCCTGGTGATTGTAGAACACATTATTGGAGAGTTGTGCTCTTAGTGGCATTGATGAGGCTTAGACTTAACTTAGATTTTAATGACATTTTAATAGCTGATATTCTAATGTTTGCATGAAAATAAAGAATAAATGAGATACCCAGGGGGTTTGAAAATATAAATATCTATAAAGTCAAGGAATATACATCATCTCATATTCTTCTGTTCTTTACTGAGTCCTTGCTCAACCATTCAGGGTCAGATCTTTTGTGTATTGCCACCTGTCTAGGACATACCTACCAAGTTTTTGTTCCCATTCTTCCCAAGGAGTTTATAAGGCAGGGTAGCCATGGTGCACTTAGGACATTAAAGCTCTTCCCACCAGCCTGCTCTTGGAGATAATGTTGTTACTTTGGTCAGTCTTCATCTATCTTAAACAGCTGCTCTCAGGTGTTCTCTGTGTATTTTTCAGCTTTGCAGCAAGATAGCTTTTTTCTGTTTGTCTGAGCCTTGTCCTTAAATTTTCTTTAGTTGCACATTTCTGCCCTTAGGTACCTCAGGTGGAAGCAAGACAGATGCAGATACTTCTGCATACTTGGTTGCTGGCCTGATAAGCATCTCCTTCCCCCATTTAAACCTGCCTGCTCTGCCTTCTGCCAGTGCAGTGGCAAAAGGTTGTTAGACTTCTCTCCACAGACTGTTCTTGACACCTGTGTGATGACAGTGTGAATTTCCTTAGGTACAGACTTGGAAGTTTATTGTAATACCACGAGATCTACCTATTTTTTTCCCTCCTTAAACCTCCTTTGTAGATGTGAAACATTAGAGACATGAGACAAGTATCTGTATTTTCAGAATGCCCATGCCCAGAAGGTCGTAATTCCTGTCCACTACTGTCTATTAAGTAAAGCTGACAGATTTTCAAGGGTGTTTGTGGTGAAAACAACTTCTGAAGTGGCACGCTCGTGGCAAGTGCATTTCTGAGTCTATACATGGATAACACAGTTTGAAGTTCTCTAGTAACTGCCAAGTAAATTCTCTCTGTGGTTATAGGGTAAGAGTTTGTGCTATCAGTGGCTTTGTGTTGTATGTTGCAGGTCCACATGTTTATTTATTTTTAATCCATGGATATTAATAATGCATTCCAAAATTTTATGTTACAGCCTCAGAATTTTCCCCCTTTTACCAAGGATCAAGTACTAAATCAACCCATTTGTTCATAGTGACAGAGTAATTTTGTATCTCTGAAACTATTTGGTGAATGTCAGTCAGGCATGACAAAGCATCTGTGATGAAATCCTAGTGTCTGGAGTGCTCTGAATTATTCCCAAGATGTGTGCTGCAGCCTGTGTGATACATTTGCCTTTAACCTAACTGCAGTGCCTCTTCTAGACTGTGTAGACCTTGTTTACCGATCGGTGTGCTGAGTGAGTGGTACATCCTACTTCATAGACATATTACTAGAGAAAAGGTTTTCATTTCTTTCAGGCTTTGGACAGGGTTGAACAGCTTAATATTTCTGTGTCGGTATGAGTAAGTTTCAGTGAGGTTTTCTTGACAAGTTCAGTTTTATTCAATTTTCTGATGTCTCATTACAAGTTCTTAGGGGAAATCCTGGCTTAGTTGAAATCTCAGGGAATTTTGCCATTGTCTTCAAAAAAACCTCCTAGGGATTGACTTTGTGTTGTTGAGTACATAACAGAAGTCTTCTTTGGGAAGAAACTTTCTCTTCAAGTGAATCAGCTGTAAGTGTTTTTCAGAGTCAATGATGGCTGCTCACAAGTATTTTCAGTTGTGTGTGTTTATAAATACAAACCTGCAAGAATGGAAGCTCATGGTGTCTGTTTTCAGAAAGTTGAATGTTCATCATTCCTTTCTGACCTTTTTGTTGCTGTTCTGTCTTTGTCCATAGAACTCATATGTTTGGCTCTTCAAATTTATGTTCATTTTATCCTTCTTTTTTTGTTGTTGTTTTGTTTTTTTTTAGGACCCAATGTTGTCTTCCAGTGTGAAAGCACAGCAGAGACCCACTATCCGAGTTTGACTGTAGCGTGGAGCAGGGTGGCCAGCCCTGCTGACATATCTCTGACACAGTCCTTTTGCTTCGCTTGAATGTTAGATCCAGTCAAGAAATTAGGTTTTTGGGGGTTTTCTTGTAATCTGAAGTTGCAGTTGAATTGTAAAAGCAGAACGGATAGTGGGTCTTTGTGTGGCTCTCACTGCTGTTCATTCTTGTTTCCCTCAGCATTTTTCTTTGGTATTGATAATCGCAGATCATTAGCATGCATATCAAGTTATTGTTTGCATGGTGGGATAGCAGACACACAAAGACCCACTATTTGCACAGTTTATTAGAGCTGTTTTGAATGGGCAGTTGTGTTCTTTTACTGTTGTAATGTACATACTTTGCAGAATTAAAATGTTCACTAATGACTGTTCAAATGGACTTGATTTAATCTGTTACCTCTTGGGCTTTTAAAATGACAGCCTACAAGGCTCATCTAGAAAACAGACCCTGCCTGTCTCTGCTGATGATAGTCACTGTGATTACAAACATGCTACAAGATCTAAGATTTAGATCTGGTGCAGTCCATCCAGCCTTTTTAATACCCTTTTTAACTAGGGAAAAAAAATCCTAAGCATTGAGTGGAGGATACTTTACTTTTATTTTCCTTCACAGTAGTATTACAGCAGGAATTCAGCTCAGTATGTCCCATCCCTGAACTCCTTCCTTTAAATACTTTATTCTGTAATTCATACTTGCTTTCAGTTTTAGCAAATGGCAAATGTGCAGTAAGTACTTACACAGCTTCTGTGCTACTAGACCCTTTCCCTGTCCCTTCATTAAATAGTTAATGGTACTGCATAGTGTTTTTATCTGGTTATGGTCTGCAGTGACTTAAAGTACTATCTGAAAGCTGCTGTTAAATTAGCAGCCTAATACGTAGGTAACGTCAATGAAGAGATGTTGCCACAAAGGAAACACTAACAGATACCTGGAGCTGAAGGCAGAGCATTTGGGTTTAGACATGGAAGTCTATTCCTCAGCTCGAAACTGATCCCTAAAGGTACAGTTGTGGCATGCCAGCAGTATGGTATAGTAAAGGTGCCCATGTTTTATTAGTTCAGGAGGAGGAAGGGACCAGGACTTCAGGACTATAACCCTGATACCTCTTTACATAGAATGATTCATTTAATAGCAGACTACTTGTCTGATTAAATGTCCCTGTAACAACAGGAGAGATCTAGTAGACACAGTATTTAATTTAGCTGGTTTCCTGAACTTGGTTATGAAACAGCAAAGGTCAGTTATGCAATCAGAACTGTTTACAAAATGCTGCTTTTTTACTATGTAGAGATAGATAGACATAGATACAGATATATCTATACATACGAATGTTGTGAAGGTACTATCAGGAAAAGGTTAGTCTAATTGCAAAGATTTGAAAGCCTTTCTCCAAAATTTCTGTTATGTATTTCATATACTTGATGAAATGTTGTGTGTGTGCCCTTTAGCTCAGAGATGTATCATCTGTGCAATACTGATTACAGCAATGTGCCTACATAAAACCACCAATGGATTTTTATTCTGGATGTGTTTTGTCTAAGCCCGTATTTTGTTACAGAATGAAATCAGGTTATTGTAGGCAAATACTGTACTAGACAATTCCTCAAGTACTCTGACTTGATTTTCTCACAAAACTAGTTTTAAGATATTTCTGCTGAAATATGCTAATCACCCTGAATGGCCTTCTCTAGATTTCTGGCTCTGAAAGCCTGTTTAATACAGGCTGAAATGTGTTGTGCGACACCAGTGGCATCATGCAGTCACTTACTGTAGGTGAATAGGTAAATAGCTGAATCTTACAAATCATCCCATTTCTAAAAAGACACTGCTAATATGTAGGATTTAAGCCAAACTGATATCCCAGTGTTCAGTAACAGTTTTCCTTGGATGAGAAATGGCTATTTGTTGTCTTTGAAAAACTAAACCCCACTTCACGTCCCGGCTGGGATGTTGTAGGAGATAGTTCCAAAACCAGCTGGCATTCTACCCGTTTTTAAACTGAAACAATTGGAGATTAGGGTAGTTTAGGTGAAGTTCCATTCAAGTAGCCCTGTTGTTGGCTATATAGTTATGAACATTGGTAGTTACAGAAATGGCTGCCTCCCAGTTTGAACTGATGAGCATTGAAATTAAGTAGTTTGGGCTTTCATGATTAACTTTTTCATGCTTCAGTGTTACCCAAGTGTGCTCTAAATTCTCTGCTGGAACAAAGATAATGATAGTAATACACCTTAATACTGCTGATTAAAAGAGATATAGTCCCTGCCTGCAGTATTTATCCCTACTGCAGAAGTCTAACACAGCTCAAGCAGTCACCTGAGAGCTCGCTATGCTTTGCACACTGATGCAGCAACAATTGAACGCATATATCAGATCGTTGCTGACAAAGACTGTGCTGCAGGTGGATTTAAGGCAAGGTTAGCTGGAAAAAATTAATGCAGAGCTGTAGCTAATAGAACCTGGGTCTGTATCAGACTCTTTCTTTCAAAACATGTTTTGTTTTGTTCTAGTTCTGTCTGTGTGCTAGAGAAACAGTCTCTTAGTGATAACAGCCCAGAGAGCTGAGGTCAGCTGTCCCCCAGACAGCCAAGTAAAACTAGTATTGAAGCATTCATCCCTTACTTGGGTGAGAAAGATTAACTTTGGAAGCAAGGACAAGGTGGAAAATAGAGATTTATGTTGAGCTGATGGTGCTCAGTCAAAAGCTGAGAGTCTAAATATTGCTCATAGTCACACAAGGTTAACAGTCAAAACTGAAGCTGACCAGGAAAGTAAAAATACGACGTTGCCTGCAGTGTAAAACTTGGCTCTAACCATTTCCTGTGGGCCAAAATGTAAACAGTGCTGTAAATGCACAAGAACAGGTACTGAAATGCTTCCTAATTTTGTAACTGGCCTAGCAACCTACAAAACCATCATTTTACAAAAGCTGAGTGTATCAGGGCTGAGTTCTTGATCCAGCAGTTGGATCCATGCAGGGAAGTCTTGCGCCGCCACCGAGACTCGGTTGTAGGGCTGGGTGTGGGAGCAGCGAGTGATGGTGAAGGGCTGTGAAAGCACAGCGAGCCCCACTGTCATGTCACTGTTAGGAGTGTTACAGTCAGGAGTGGAGAAAGCATAAAGCTCCATCGGAAAAGTCACACACCTGTAACTGAAACTTCTCCTACCAGGCGCTGGATATTTATGCCATCTCGATGTGATCTTTTTGAGTCGGGTTGAAAACATCTGTACATAAGCCTGCTCATAGGAATGCTGGCAAACCTTGGCCTGTGGTAGTGTGGGGAGCTGCTGCAGGGTCATGCTGCCTTCATGTAATGAACTAATAAAACTGGTACGTAATGGTGTGTGCTGCCTTAAAATCTCTTTTGTTGTTCTTTTCAAGCTAGAATGTTAATGTTTGGGGATGATTGTTAAGACTTGCAAATGCAGGCTCCGCTTAGCATGAGGCAATTGTTTATCTTTGGTTTTAAACAAAGTTGTAAGATAACTATGCAAATGTATTTTATTAAATGGACACATAAAAGAAAGGATCTAGTTTGTCTGTCGTGTTTGGGGTTTTTCCTTTGTCCCTGTGGGGAGGATGTTTTCTCATCTGGATGGCTTGGTTATTGTTATTATGTTACTATGATGTTATCTTATTATTATCATTGTTACCTGGCTCAGTGCTGGGGGCAACTTGATTTTGCATTTCACCTCTTGAAAACTGAATCATTCATTTCTTCTGTGGAAGCAGAGAGTGTACTGCATTTACTAACTAGGGGAGAATGGATAAAAGATTGTATTATTTTCCCTAGGGCCTGATGGAAATCGGCTTTTGCACAGTGGCAAATATTGAGTTAGTTCCTTGCAAGGGTTTTTAGTAGGCACAGAGGCTACAGACAGCCACAGGCCGTGACAGGAGTACTTTGCAAGTGAGTTAGCCTTACGTGTACCAGCAGAGATTGTAAAGTGCGTATGGGTGATGTCCCCTGATACTATTAGTCTGTTCTCTAGGTGTACTAGAGAGACTATTTTAATGCCAGCCCATGTTACTCAAGGTGATATGTAGTCTTTCTGTGGTAGCCTGGGAGTATAGAGCCAAACAACCCCCACTCTTGTCTGGTTTTTCCAGCCATATCAATTGCCTTGAGCTAAAGAAGCAAAAAAACTCAACAGTTAAAACAACAACAACAAACAACAGACACCTGCACCCCTCCTAGCCCCCTCAACAGTTTATAATAGGCCACCTCCACCCCTAAATAGTCTTCACTGGTGACCCAAAGCAGTAGTGCCTCTGGTGTAGATAGATCCTTCAGGGCAAGTGTCTGAGCTCATGTTTGAGGCTTAAGATGTCTTTGCAGAGCTTCTATATTTAATGTATTTTTTTCACTGTTTGTTGGGATAGGGGACAAACACTTGGTGTCCAAATAGATCTGGGCATCTTTGGAAGCCCTTTAGCCATCTGATTTTTACCTCAATTGACTGGAACTGGCTTTTAAGTGAAGAATTTTTAATCACTTCTCCTTTTTTATAAACACATACACACACACCCCCAAAAAAATAATGTTAAGTCTTGATCATCTTTCTTTCATTGGAGGATTTCTTTTTCTTCAGAAAGTGTCATTCTTCCCCTTGAACATACTCAAATCAAAACTGTGTCAGTAATTGGGAAGGTTTTCTCCTCAAGTCCCCACTCCTGTAGAGTAGATCATCTTGTAACTGTGAAACTCAGGAGGTTTTCATGCAGGGTTGGTTATGTTAGTAGTAAGAAAAGTAGGAAGAAAGTACTTCTTGTTCAGGTATATTTGGAGAGGGAGGGATAATTTTAAACACAAATTTAGAGTGTGGGATTTCCTATTAATAAACTCTCCTGCTTGATTTAGCCTGGCCCTGTCAGACAGCTGCTTCCTTGTCTTTGAGAACAGGATCTGTCACAAAAGGAATCACAGTTCCAGCAAGCATCGCTCTCTTGCTATGCCCTAAGTGTCAAAGATACCACTGCTTGGCTCCATTACCTGCTGTTCCTGGGAGGCAGCTAGGCAGGTCATGCCCCAGATTGACTTAACAGCCTGCCAGTACCCTGGAAGAGGCTGGCTGGCCCTCCGAACGTCATGTATACCTCTTACTTAATCAGTAGAGGGAGGTAGGGCCCCAGCATGGACAGCTGAGATTCCCACCTGCAGGTGCTCCCAAATATCTCACTGCTTTTCATTAGCTGTATGGGGAGCTTGGGATGAAACTTCACAAGACGGAGCCAAACCAAGAGCTTTCTGCTGCCAAAACACAGTTTTACAGCTTCTCTGCACGTTCCTGGCCGCTAAACTAGCAGAAAACTACTGTTTTCTTTATTCCCCTTGGGATTTGTTTGCTGCCAGGGTGTGAGCTGGGAGTCAGATAAGTGCCAGAATTGATGCTAGGGGTGTGGGAGGATAATGGGTAGAGACAGAGGTCCACCCTTTCTGTACCAGTGAGTCCACAGGTTGCCGTTACAACTTTGGGAAGACATTGGCAGACGCACTACTAGGTAGATTGTTTTATTCTGTTTCATTTGCCCTTCTTCTCTTCAGATCCATGTGCCTGACTTCACCTACTAAAATCAAATGTGGGGATTGTGTGCTGTTATTTTAGGCCAGTATCATCAGACCCATCGAATGTTGGGGTATTTTCACAAGTGCTTGTTTAAATACAAATGGGCACTTGGCCTTTCACCCCAAAAGCTGACAGTCCAGTTATGAGCTTAGTGCCGGATCCAGTGAGTTTAACTGCATTTTTGCATTTGATAAGGAGCCAAGTTTTATTTTAGATGCATAAAAAGACCTATTTTCCTTCCAGTGTTTGCTTCAAGTAAACAGCATGAGACAGACACAAATCCAAGTGTGTGGTATTTTCTAACAGCTGTGATATAAGACAAGCAAACAGCAACAGGAGCTTCAGTCCACCCCTGCTCTTGTGACTGCAAGTAGAAAAGAGAACCACATGGTCAAAGTTGAGATTTCCAAATCGGAATAAACAAAGTGTGGTTTCTGAGCAAGCCCAGCTGTCCTAAAGTTTCATTTCCTAGGAAGCAAGTGGGCTTAAACTCAGTCCTGTACAGTCTAAACAATGATGCCAGAATTCAGAAGTAGCACACTTTGTCCACAGTTGATGGAGAGAGACCACACTTCACAGAGATCACTTTTATCTGCAACTACTCCTCTTTCTCATCTAATTTTGGCCTGATTGTGACTTTGGGAATAACTAAGGCCAGAAACAGCATCCTGCATAATCAAAGGAGCTGCAATCCCAGATCTGGTGATGTTCCCCAGGGCTTAGTATTGGGGCCAGTTCTCTTTAATGCCTTCATTAATGATCTAGATGAGGGAATTGTGTGCAACCTCAGTAAGTGTGCAGATGACATTAAACTGTGACAGAGTGTTGATCTGCTTGAGGGTAGGAAGGATCTACAAAGGGACGTGGACAGGCTGGATGGATCAATGGGCCAAAGCCAATTATATAAGATTTGACAAGGCCAAATGCTTCATCCTGCACTTGGGTCACCACAGCCCCATGCAATGCTTCAGGCTCAGGAAAGTGTGGCTGGGAAGCTGTCTGGTAGAGAAAGACCCAGGGGGTGTTGAGCAGCAGCCAGCTGAATATGAGCCAGCAGTCTGCTCAGGTGGCCAAGAAGGCCAGCAACATCCTGGCCTGTATCAGCAATAATGTGATCAGCAGGACCAGGAAGTGATTTTTCCCCCTGTGCTCAGCACTGGTGAGGCCACACCTTCAGTATTGTGTTCAGTTTTGGTGCCCTCACTACAAGAAGGGTTTTGAGATGCTGGAGCAGGTCCAGGGGATGGCAGAAAAGCTGGTGTGAGGGGTCTGGGGTCTGTGAACTCAGGTTGGTCTGGAGAAAAGGAGGCTGAGGGTAGGTTTTCTGTATCTCCCTACGACACCCTGAGAAGAGGGTGGAGCTAGGTAGGTGTTGGTCTCTTTTTCCCTAGTAACAAGTGACAAGATGAGAAGAAATGGCCTCTAGTTACAGCAGGGGAGGTTTAGATTGGATATAAAGAGAAACATCTTCACTGAAAGGGTTATCATAGAATCACAGAATGCTGAGAGTCAGAAGGGACTTCCAGAGGTCATGGAGTCCAACCACCCTGCCAAAGCAGGATCACCTCGGGCAGGTCACAGAGGAATCCATCCACACTGGTCTTGAAAATCTCTGGAGAAAGAGACATCACAACCTCTCTGGGCATCTTGTTCCACTGCTATGTCACCCTTACAATAAAGGAGTTTTTCCTCACGTAATCAAACACTGCAGTAGACTCCCCAGGCAGGTGGCTGAATCCCCATCCCTGGAGGTTTTTAGCAGAGATGAGGTGCTAAGGGACATGGTTTAGCACTGGAAAATGGTAGAACTTGGTGATCTTAAAGACCTTTTCCAACCAAACCAATTCTGTGATTCTATGATCTCTTCATAAAAAGTGGTATTTTTTCAAATCTCACCAGAAAGCTCAGGATCTGTGATTCTGCTTAGGGGTACAAAGCAGAACTGAAGAGTCCCAGTTTTACATCTACCTGCTGCCTTTACTGTTTTACTTCTCTGTGTTGTTCCGGGGTTTTCCCTGTTAAAAAACTTAATTTGATGAATGTTTCTCTTTTGCTCCTTCAGACCAGCTTGATGCCTGTCCATCAGGAAGCACACAAACCCATGAAGTTCCTATTAGACCACTGTCACATCAAGTTTCTTGGGGTTCCCCCCTCAATTTTATTACTAACTCCCTTGCATTTCATTACTTCGAGCAGCCTTCCCATGAACAGATTCATACCTTAGCAGTGAATAGAATGAAGTCACATTCAAGTGCCCTGGATGCATTAGGGTAGCAGGGGCGAGGCAGCCCTTCGTGCTGTAGGTCATGACACCTGTAGACATCAAAAAGTAGCATGCCTCTAGAAGTGCTGGAGCTGAACGAGTCCCTTTCTGTCTTCCTGCAAAATGCACAGTTCCTGTTGTGTCAAAATCTGACACCATCACATCAAGAGATGAATAGATGTATGTCCTCAAACATGCTGTCATTGGTTCTGGTTTATATTCCACTCCCTCTCCTACTTTGCAGTGCTTTGCTAGCACGTGATGGCTAACAGAGGGTTCGGAGTTTGACGTTCTGTGCTCTCCCCTTCACCATTTTGTTAGTACCAGTTTGTGATTCAGTGTTGTTGTGGTGCTCACTAACGTGTACAGTAGAGGAGAAGCAGTGTGGAGCTGTAGGGTCTGCATGTCATTATGGGACACCTGGAGTTTGTGTCTGCATGGTCCCGTGCATGATTTTGGTTATTTGTATTTGATGCATAAAAATATTTCAGCATTTCAGGCTTGCTTTGCTTCTAAACCAGAAAAGAAGTTGTGCAACTGTGAAGTTGCACAGCTGTAACATTATGCTTTGTGACTTCATGAATTTGTGCTGGCAGTTTGTATCGTAAATTATTAGGGCAGAGTGCTTTAGAAGTGGGGTGGAGATTAAAGGTGCAGTGCCCTAAATCAGAACATTCTAGATGACTTCGTCTCAAAAAAGACACTGTACAAGGTAAGAGAAAAAAAATCAGTTTTGAAACAGTGTGGCAGAAAAGGAGATAAAAGTCATGAGACAAATGGACTGGCAGGAGATTAGGAATACTTATTCTGCATCAGAGTACAAGAACAGGGAGTGTTCAAAGAAATCAAAAGATGAGAGATTAAGAAATTACGTGAAGGGGGAGGGGGTTGAGCACTACATCATTTCATTTTGAAATGCTGTGGACATAGTAAAATTTACCACAGTGTGTGCAGTCTGAAGCTTAGGCTGGTGCATGCTGATGCAGGTTTGGTGCTTCACAGGATCTGATGGACTGGATGGGATCTAAACTGCTGGCTTACCTCTTGTAGGGTGTGCTGATCTCCAAAGCCTTGACACTATGCAGCCGATGGAAAGGAAAAGGCAGGGGTACATTCACGAGCTCATTCAGACAGAAGAAAGGTACATGGATGATCTTCAGCTTGTCATAGAGGTGAGATGTCTTGGATGTGAAAATGCCTTTAGAAAAAGACCAGCTCTGTCCAACTGAACAGTAACAGTGTAGGGATTCTTATGAATTTTGAAGTGCTACAGGGAGAAGGTGTGTGAGCACCTCCTCTTCTAGCAGATGTGATGTGGTTGTCCACCAGGCAAAAACACCTCCTTACCAAAGACCTCATCTTACAAGGACCTTCCTGTTTTCCAAATATTGTTCTTCAGTGTTTGATCTCAGTGTGAAAATGATGGGCTGGGATGTCTAGCAAAGCTGCACAGGCTTGTGACAGAAGCTGTATGAATATCATAAAAGTTTATTGCCTGCCTTGGCCTCCTGTTTTATTTCTGGAAGCAAGAGCACCTCCCTTGCATGGCAGGCACTGACCAGCATTAGGTCATTTTAGGTGCCTGACTTGACCTCTCTGTTAACAACTGTGTGGTGTAGTGTAAAGGCATTAAACAGCCTGAGCTCCAGAGGTACGCTGTGTGGTACAGAGGCAGTGGGTCAAGGGCCCCTGAGAGAGGCTGTAGATCACAGGCAGGCTGGCTGCACATGCTCAGGGTATGGGAGTGATGCACAAATGTCATTTACGTAGCAATTGACTCCCCAGTGATGGGATTGCTTCTGCTGAGCATCAGCCTGCAGGTCCCAGTGCTTGGCTCTGCTTTGCAAGCAATGATGCCAACGTTAGAAGGAGGCACCACGCTTTGGAAAAAGCAGCACCAGCTGTTGCAAGTGCTAGTAAGGCTGAGCAATTGGACATGGAGCATTCAAATAAAGCAACACCACTGCTAGGCCAAACAAGAGGCTGAGCTCCTTTTGTCTCTGAAGAGCTGCTCACCTTTCTCGCTTTTCAACTCAGGTGTTCCAAAAACCGATGGCTGATTCGGGCTGTCTCACTGAAGGAGAAATGGGGCTGATCTTTGTTAACTGGAAAGAACTCATCATGTCAAATACAAAGTTACTGAAGTGAGTCCTTATCTGCATTTTTATGCTTGCTTGCTTTTTCATCTTTATTCCCTTGCTCCTTTCCCCAGGAAGTTTGTGGGTTTACAGTAAATATTTCTGACCTTGCTGATTATATCCCTTGCATGTGTGCATTCAGAACAGCTAAATGAATTCAGACTCCCTTGCAAAGAAGGGGTTGTTCCAAGAGGGGAGGTGGGAATAAACAGCAACAACTGTTGCACATTTGCTGGAGTACCTTAGAAACGGAGCCTATGTGAAAGCATGTGTACTGGAGCCATCCTTCCTGCAAAGCCACCATCTAGTCTCTGAAAATAAACTTTGGAGAGACAAAGTGGCTAATAGTTCATTGAAATGGGATGATGGTTGAATGTAGAGATTGATACCAATTGTTCCAGAAACCTCAAAGGAGAGTCCCAGTCCCACAGACCCCATCAGGCAACTTGTTCTGCTCACTGAGTTGTGCCAGGGACTTCTGGGTTTCCAGGCTGGACTCTGCACCACCTGTGCTGCCTAAGGGAATTCACCTCGCAGGCTTATGTCCTTGCAGAGATGAGTGTTGTAAAGATTGTGATTTAGGTCTCACAAACTTGGCAGCAAAGTCGGATGGTGATGTGTTTCCTCTTCAGAGCCTTGCGAGTGCGTAAGAAGACAGGAGGAGAGAAGATGCCGGTGCAGATGATTGGGGACATTCTAGCAGCAGAGCTTGCTCACATGCAGGCCTACATTCGGTTCTGCAGCTGCCAGCTTAATGGCGCTTCACTGCTGCAGCAGAAAACTGATGAAGATGCTGATTTCAAAGACTACTTAAAGGTATCTTATTCAGTAGCTTTTGTGCCTTCTCCTTTCCTTAGTGACAGGAACCCATCTAACTAGCACCAACCAGATCAAAATAACCCAGAGGAGTAAAATCCTGCCAAAATAGCTAAGAACCTGCCAAGGTGTGTTTGTACAATGACCGTGGTTAACACTGTTTGTGCTTTTTGCTTATATACCTGTGTCTCGCTCTAGCTAACCTAGTACTCCATTTCCCACTTCAGTGTAATGCTAACCCCACAAGGCTATGGTGCTGCTGTTAGTACCTTGCCAAAAATTCACACTGAAAGGGTAAGAGTCTGTGATGCTGAAATCAAAAAGCTGTAGTTCTGAATGCATTTGCACAGTGGGGTGTGAAGTGTCTTTGAACAGTGGGGTTGCAGCTGGGGGCAGGGATGTGCTGTGAGCATCAGAGGCGGGCACAGGGCAGAAAGAAGTAAGCAGCTGCTGCCATGCTGCAGCTGAAGTGGTGGCTTTAAGAGCATGAAAGGAGAAATGCCAGAGCTGTTGACATCAGGTGTTTGTTCCTTTCATTGCTTTTTTCAACCTGCTGGAGCCTGTAACATTGACACAAAAGCTGGGACAGTTTTGAGTGTAAGGATTCTGCATGAGCAATGATGCTACAGCTTATGCTGGCACAGTGTCTGGTTACAGTGGCAGCACTGGCTCTCCTGTCTATTCTAGACACAAGTTTTGTTGGCTTACCAAAAAGTCTAATATTTTGTAGGGTGCCTAGAAGAATGAACCTGGTCAGACAGCTTCCAGTTTTCAGTGCAGCGAGGCAACTGTTTGTTGTTCAGTAATGCAGTGTCTGTTAAATCTCTGGGTTGCACTACAGAAACTGGCCTTGGACCCTCGCTGCAAAGGAATGCCCCTCTCCAGCTTTCTCCTGAAACCTATGCAAAGAATAACCCGCTACCCTCTGCTGGTAAAGAGTGTGAGTACCCAACGGAGCTTCTGTAGGTGAACGCTTTCAACTTTGATCTTGATAGCGAAAGCAAAAATAAGCCTTGCTCTTTTATGGGGATTTCTCTGAGAGCGTGGAGAAACACTCCCTGTGCTTACCTGTAGTTTTAGCTTGTTTTCTCCTTTTTAACCTGTACCAGATTCTAGAGAACACTGCAGAAAATCACCCCGACCACAGTAGCCTCAGGCTTGCCTTGGAGCGTGCGGAGGAGCTGTGCTCTCAAGTTAACGAAGGGGTGCGTGAGAAAGAGAACTCGGACAGGCTGGAATGGATACAGGCCCACGTCCAGTGTGAAGGTCTTGCTGAGGTAGCCACGTTGATATGCTGTAGGGTGGGGACTTTGCCAAGTCATTTCAGGAAGGATGGGGGAGGAAATAGGGGACCTCACTCATATCCATTACTGGAACACGACAGCTCACCACTAGCTGCATAAGGAACCAGGGCTTGACAAGCCCAGAAGTTCTGTCCTAGTTCTATCACCTGATCATGCACCCATAAGAGGGAACCTGACTGCAGGCTCTTCTTAAGCACAGCTTCTGGATGACAGAAAAGAGTCCATGATGCCTTCATCTAGTCAGATCCCTGCATATAGCATTGGTAAAGCTAAAATGGACTTGCAGCTGGTAGTAGAGCTGATAGCATGGCAGGTTATAAAACTGTTTCTCTTCTCTTCATTTGTGACTCATTAAACGAAACAGAAGAGCACTTGGAACAGCTTCAGCAGTTTCCACTGTGAAAGAGGAGCAGGAACTGATGTCTGCATTAACTTGCTGCTGCTAATGGATTTTGTCTCTCCTAGCAACCTGTCTTCAACTCCCTGACAAACTGCTTGGGGCCACGGAAACTCCTGCACAGTGGCAAGTTGTACAAGGCCAAGAGCAGTAAGGAGCTGTACGGCTTCCTTTTCAATGACTTTCTGCTGCTGACCTACATGGTTAAACAGTTTGTGTCTTCCGGCTCCGATAAACTCTTCAGCCCCAAATCCAATTCCCAGTTCAAAATGTACAAAATGGTGAGTGAGGGAATCAAGGTGTCCCCTGCTTGTGTTGGTAAAGTGAGGCCTGGCTTCTGGTGAGGAATGCTGTTCTCCCTGCTGGGATAGCTGTCTGGCTGTGTCTGATCTCTGCTGTCACATGGGCATGTACTGGCAGGCAGCATGCATGAATGCTGTTGGCTTAGTCCCCAGAAAAGGACAGGCCTCTGTGTCATGCCTTAATAAATGCTTCTGTCCACTCTGGAGTGAAAGGGCAGAAATAGCATCGTGCCTGAGCAGCTGAGTGGGATGTTTAGAACCAGGAGCCTTGACTCAGGTTTGTACAAGTTCCTGTAGCCACAAGAACATGCCTGTCCTTCTTTAGAAAAACGTAAAAGGTGCAAAACTTGGGTCTCTGTGTCCAGACTCTGTGTTCTCAAGATTCTGGAGTTTGGGAGAGAAGTTTTAAGTATCAGGGCTGCTTTTCATCAGGGAACCTGAGAGATTCCCAGGATTTCCAACCTTCATTTTCCCTAGAGTAAAATTACATATTTCAACATTGTCACAGTTCCCTTATTGTCAGGGCGATGCTGCTACTGTGATGTTTGCTTTTCTTTCAGCCTGTTTTCCTGAATGAAGTCCTAGTGAAATTGCCCACAGACCCCTCAAGCGACGAGCCAGTTTTCCACATATCACACATCGACAGAGTTTACACGCTTAAAACTGACAACATTAATGAGCGGTGAGTAGTGAAAGGGCAGATCTGAGCTCAACTTAGTGACCATGGCTGTAGGCTGTGTTTCCAGTGGGCAGGCATGGGGGTCTCTGCGTTCAAGAACAGGGTTTCATCTCTTGGTCAGAAATAGACTCATTTTACTCTAATTTGAATTACAAATTCTCTCTGATTGTGTTCTCCTTTGCAGCAGCTCTTGCAGTGGAGTACAGTCACATCCACTGCTCCTCGATGTTACAGGTGTATAGAATAGTTTAGAGCTGCAAAGTCCAGCAACTCATAGGATTCTTTCCCCGTTCTGGTCAGTCTTTAGTGAAACAGGAGTTTCACTTTCATTTATTTAGGCTGACATGGAAGTATGGCATAAGATTGAATCAAAAAAATCCCATCATTCTAGTGCCCGGAGCTGACTTGATTTGTGATGCCTTTGAAATCCAGTGGTGGGGGGGGGGGGAATTTTGGCAAAAGAGACTGGGGCAGAGTTGCCAGTACTGAAGAATTTCCTGCCTGTGGTGTGACCCTGACCATAGGGATTGCTCTTTGCAGTACTGCCTGGGTCCAGAAGATCAAAGCAGCATCAGAGCAGTACATTGAAACTGAGAAGAAGAAACGTGAGAAGGCCTATCAAGGTACCTGCCGAGTTATTTCCCACTCATCCACGTGGACACACGGGCAAGACCTTTTCTGGCAGCTGCCACAGTGTCTGTGGAGGATTTGCCTCTTCAGATATAGTGCCAGATTTTACAGTTGCAACCAGTCTATTTCTTTCTGATTTCTGTGTTTCCAGCTCGCTCACAGAAAACTTCAGGAATAGGACGCTTGATGGTGCATGTGATTGAAGCCACAGAACTAAAGGCCTGCAAGCCTAATGGTAGGTGAAGGGAATAATGTCAAATCACTTCTGTTCCTACAGTGTTTGGAAAGGCTTCCTGAGAGGAGCTGGGTGATGTGGGAAGCACTGTGGTGTCAGCTACAGCTTCTGAACAAATTAGCCATTTTTTAATTAACTTCAGAGGACTGAGTGAAGAACCAGCTCTATGCTGCTCTGGGCTGTAGAGGTTGCCTGACCCACATCTTCTGAAGAGCAGCACTGACAAGTGTCCAGGCAGCCTGCAGATGGGGGGGGGAGGTTTCTGCACTGCAGAGGTGTTTCACTGCTTTTCTGTGTTCAGGGAAGAGCAACCCGTATTGTGAAATCAGCATGGGCTCTCAGAGCTACACTACAAGGACCCTGCAGGATACTTTGAACCCCAAGTGGAACTTCAACTGCCAGTTCTTCATTAAGGATCTGTATCAGGATGTCCTGTGTATCACCATGTTTGACAGGGATCAGTTCTCACCTGATGGTAAGTGTGCTTGTTTGTTTTAGGGAAAAAATGCTTCCTTGGTGACTTGGGGTGCACTGTTCCAAGAGCCTGCAAGGTACGACTGCTTCCTGTGTAAACACAGTGCCTCCTTTTGAATGCAAAAGCGTCAACAGCCTTCCAGAGCCAACAGCTGTGGGCAGTGAGGTTTGATCCCACTCTGACTTTTGTATCAGACACAGAATTGTGTGGGGTTTTTTTGTCAAACTGGGAAGACAAAGAATTTGAAAGCAGAGGTTTTTCTGTCTCACTATAGGTGCCCACAAATAAGATGCTAGGTTATTTGCCCAGCAACACCTTGATAAGCTTCCTTTGCTTGGCAGCTGAATGCAGTTGTGGCCGTGAGTCACTTCTAGTACCCTTTCAAAGGTTAAGTGTTTTTGCAGGGCTCTGACACAGTTGATTGCTGCAGATTTGTAAGGTAAGGCCTTGACCTGAGTTGCCCTGTGTGTAACTATATAGCTCAGCCTTTTCTCCTGCAGGTAATGTGACTGCTGGGCTGCTTCTCCCAGCTGAGTCTGTTGTTTATTCAGTTCATGGTAAACCTTTTTATGACCACACTCAAAAGATGTTAACACATCAAATGGCCACGAACAGGACTGGAAGCCTCCTAGTGACAGTAATTGTTCGAGGTCATTGTTCTTGTGAAGAGAATGATACAGAAGCCTAATTAAAGTTGGCTCAGCCAAAGTAGTTGCTTTTTGGGGTTTTCTTTTTTTTTTTTTTTTTTTTACTGTCTGCATAGCACAGCTGCTGACTTGTAATCATGGTACAGCATTTAACTCTGCTCTGAGACAGGAAAACATCTGAACTTGTGTTTCTGAAAGGGAACTGGTATTTTTAAAGCCCTTAGATCAAACTGTAACATAAAGACATTTTCCATCCTAATTCCACAGCAGTTTTGTCTTCTACAAAAACATTTTTTGTCACTGCTGGCTGATTTACACAGGACTGAGGCCTACTCAAACAGAAAGCTTAGGAGCAGTGCTGTGGAACTGAATATCTACTGTTCAGCAGTGCTGCTCAAGCTGACACTGTCTGATTTCTTAAGCTTAAGGTCGTTGCTTAATGACAATTCTTAATTACTTTCTCAACAGATTTTTTGGGTCGCACTGAAGTTCCAGTAGCAAAAATCAGGACAGAGCAAGAAAGTAAAGGCCCCACAACTAAACACTTACTGCTTCATGAAGTTCCAACGGGCGAAGTCTGGGTCCGTTTTGACCTCCAGCTCTTTGATCAGAAAACACTCACCTAAGAACACTTTTCTTAGTTTATGAAGGACAGGAAGCTGACAGCCTGGACTTTTGTGTGTGTGTGTGTGAAAGAGTCTTTGCCCCATGCTGGTTATTAAGCAAGAATTCCTGCAGCTTCCGTATTTCCCCTTAGTTACTGAGTGCATTCAGTTCCTTGCCGTGTTGGAAGTTGTTGATCTATGCAAACACAGATATCACTGTATGTACAGTACAACAGCTCAGTGCCTTTTGGTTCTGTTGGAATCCCTTGTGTTTGGATGCCAATGTTTGCATTTTCAGGGCCATGAAAAGTATTAAACAGAAATGTGGCATCAAGATGTACGTACATTTTACCACTTAGTCTGCCATAGACTGAGGAATGGTTTAAGCTCAGCACTGGAATCGTTCCATTTGAATTCTGACAAGTGATATCCACTGGAATCTTCCCATCTCAGGATGATAGTTTTAAAGATTAAATGCTGAAGAAGCCTTAGCACTGGAAAAGTCTCTGAGAGATTGTATATGCTTTAAGTGTAGTTCTTCACTTGACATAGTTCTGCACTGAAATCAGTAACTGCTACTTGATTTTTCTTTCTGCTTCAGTTTGATTCATCGTTCTCTGCTGAGACAATGTGGTTGTGAAGAATAACTAGGGAAAAAAATATATTTCAAATACTGTGACCCACAATAATGTGGAAAAATACTCTTCAGCCTTTCTTTTTATTCCTATGTCTAAGTTATTTGTGTACTTTTCCTTGGTCTTGCAGACCTCCATGTGAATCTTGAAGCTTTGACGTTGCCAACGTGTATATAGAGAGTAAAGTATAAATTTATTAATGTAATTTGTCTACAGATGTTTATTGATGCATAGTGATTTTTTAAGAGTATATTTTATTGTACAGGGGAATGTGAAATAAGGAAAAAAATACTTACAGGATTAAATTCAATAGAAGTTTTATTACGTGTTTAAAAGGTTTGCTCTGGGGGAACTGTCACCTCACCACCAAACTGCTTGAAAGCAAAAACTTGCCCTTGGCACCGAAATCAGGGACTGTTTAAAAAAAACTAAAAAAAAAAAAAAAAAAAAAAAAAAAAAAGAAAAAGAAAAGGAAAAAAAAGTTTGTTTATAAAGGGTTTGATACACTGTAACCAATTTACTGCCTCCTTCAACTGCTTTGAAAAAGCACAGCATGCAATTCTGAGCAGCCTGTGCCCTTGCTTCCCAGGGATGCAGCAATGCCTCCTGCTGTCTGACAGTTTCACGCCCAGTTGCCATCTGTGTACCCACCTGTTACAGGGCTGAGGCAACCTCTGTTACTTTTAACAGTTTTCTGTGGTTCAGTATTTCTAATCCTAAATAAAGTTAAATCTTGGCAACTCTTGAGAGATTGTGTCTCTACAGTGGGAGTTTGGAGCTTCTTGAACATGAGATTCTTTTTGCAGCCTTTGAGACCAGGGCTGCTGCAGTCACACTAGCAGGGAGACTGGGCCACACTGGAACAAGAGAAACTGTGGAACACCAACAGCAGAGATTCTTTGAAGAGTGCTAAGACGTTTTATACAAGAACATTTACTGTGTCTCCCCTACCTATTTCCTGCCCTCTCAGAGCAATCAATATGGATTAAGTTAAATTATGTATTATGTTAAAGTTTGTTACTGCTTGTGCACTGCCTTGAGGAGAAAGTCCTTTGAAACCCTGGTAGTACCCTAAGATTTTTCTGTAAATAGCATTTTGCAAGATACTCACTGTGGGAGTTCCAATAAAAGATTGGAACTAACAAAACCAAATCTTTTCCTTATCAGTGCTTTCCAGTACACAGTTGGTAACCACAGGCATAGCCAGGAGCTCCTCCTTCTCATTCAGTGAGGGGGTTTGTTCTCAAATCTCACGGTGACCTCTTTCAGAGTCATGCATAACTGAACAGCTGTAGCTAAAATTTTGCAAGCTTTGTCCATTCCCTCTGCCCACTGCTACCTTGTAATGCAAAATACAGTGGCTAGGAGCTGAGCTGTTGCCAGGACTGGGGATATCATCTGGATCCTGCACTGCTCTGAACACGGGTCTCCCAGTCTTCTTTAACTTTTCTCACCATATTCATCTCCTTTAGTACAAAGCCTACCTGTAAAACAGAGACCATCAACACTATCTTTGTAGGGCAGAACCCAGGTTAAACCTTCTGAAATAGCAGGTTTGGGTGAAAAGCATGGGCTGGAGCTGGGAAAAAAACAGGAGCAGCAGCTCAAATATTTCTTTGGCTGCTGAGTAAAAGTACTTCAGAGCCACATGTTTAAGACAATGAGTTTATTGCAGTTTGCTAGAAGCCCTGGCCTGTTGTCACTTGCTTTGGCAGAAGATGTAGCATACTCTGCAGCTGGTACCTTCTGATGGCTGTGCTTGCCACTTCAGTCAGCCAGAGGACAGGTTACATCATCAGCTCTCACTGTCTTTGTGGTGGCTTATGACTTTCTGCCCTTAAAGAGAAGTTAAAAGGATTGCCAATCTATGCATCGTGAAGGCTCCTGTAATCCAGTGCAGCTTCCTGCACAAGCTGTGCCCTACATGGAGTCACTCCAGGAAATATCCATATTTGTGACCAGTTTTCCTTCCAGAACATGCCATTATCCCATAACTGATGTGCTGGAGTTAAGCCTTGGGCTAGTAAGAGGCATAGAACTGCAGGAAGGGCAGGGCCTGCTTCAGGAGGACATTGAGCTCCCAGCTCAGCTTTGATGCTTTTGTCAGTGGGAGCAGGAGTTCCCTAAAGTGTCATGCACTGCAATGGCAGAACCAGAGAGCTTTCAAAAGCTCTTTTTCAAAGGGTGAATCAGAGCACTGGCACTTAAAAAATGTAAACCCCCCACTCTTCAGTCACCAAACACTTCTGTCTCAGGGCAGGCCACCTGAGGCTCTCTTAAACTTAGGCATCTGCATCACAGCTCCAGTTCACCATTACTGACCTCTACCGCATTTTCAGTCCAGCCAGCCTGTACACAGGAAAAAAGGCAAAACTCTGACCTGTTCTTTTTGTAGACATCACTAGCAATGTAGGTGTATGGTATCTTCAGCCACTCCACTGCATCCATACGTTGTCGGCTTAGCGGAAGCAGAGGCAGTTCTGCTCTACTGAGTTTGTTCAGCTCTCTGGTAGAGTATGGTTTTCCTGGCAGGAAAGTAACAAGTACTTCCTGTGAGCATCTACTGTCACAAACGAGGATGTCCCCCAGTATGAAACACTTCCACAGGACACAAATTGTTTCAAATACCTGTCTCACACTGCTTGATAATGCCTGTCTCAATAAACCTTCTTTGAATGCCTTCTAACAGAGGATCCTGTACAGCTGGAACGGAAACCTGTGACAGAGACAGTTCTTTCATGCTCATGCACCAACACAAGCACTTTGTCAGTCTCAAGAGACCACAGACCAAGGTGAATGTCAAGGTACCACTGGTTAGCAGGGAAGCAGCATCAACCTCACTTTTTATTAATACAGCCAAGACATGAGGGGCCTGAGAGACACTGAGCATCTCTGCTCCTCAGAGGCCATAACTATTCAAAAACTCTGCCACAAAGTTACACCATAGATAGGAGATCTCATCTCCTGGAAGCAGCATGGCACATTGCAATGAAGTATCAGCTCACTCCCCACAGCTGCTAAGGGCTTACAGCATGCAGAAGGGATATAAAAGAGCTGCACTTCATAGATCGGTACCAGAGTCCTAACTCTTCTATGGTATTACCGAAGTCTGGTGCACTTGAGTGAGCTTCTGTAAGCACCACCCGACCTGTTAGATTGTTTCCTCTACGGAGCACACGCCCAGCTTGCCTGGGAACTCACCAACCCTCCTTAGATAGGACACTTTCCACACTACCACAGTGAATTTGAGATGAGGAAAACGAACCTCACCCCCTCCCATTGCCTACTGCCTCCAAAACTGGGCGTAGTATGGTTCCAAACCATGTTCCCTGTGAAAATAATCTTCAAACAACCTTGGTCTCAATTGCAGTAAGAATTGGGACCATATTTGTTCAATTAATAAAACTAGAATGCATTGCTCTATGCCCCACAGCAGCACATCAGTAACATGCTCTGTCCCCTCTAACCATTAACTTCCCACTGGTCAAAGAGTGCCTCTAAACCTCACAGTGTAAGTAACCATCGCACCTTCCAGCAGTCCGTGCACATCTTCAGGAAGAGTGGATCATACTCTGATGGGTCATAAGTTTCCAAACTCACATAGCCCTATAGGAGAAACAGGTAGTGGGTCAGGTCTCAGAAGCTATTATTGATAAACCAGTGAAAGAGCAGCCAGCTTAAGTGTTACACAGCCAGCCATGGTATGAACACAGCACCAGAAGTAGCAGAAAAAAGAACTCCCAAATTTTCACACCCTTGCACCTCAGAAGGAAGGTGTCCTAAGCATAATAGGAACATTCCCTCACCTATTTTAAGTTATCATTGGCATAAATACATAAGAAATGCTTCCAAGAAGCATCCAGAAATAGTTACAAACTAAAATGCCAATCATAACTAGGGCAGTCAAGAGAAATGGAAATTTTGTTCAAAGAAAGTATGTATTAAAAGAGAAAAGGAAAGCAGTGATAGAGCACCCACCATCCACAGCCCTAGGCAGGTCACTGGTCTGCAAGATGTAAGCTCCAAGTCCTGGTCATGAGCTTCCTTTTCTGTGTATATATAAGAGTAAAGACCTGAACCATACCTAATGGTCCAGACCACAGTTCCAACTCATCATGAAGAAACTTCATGTTCTGCAATTCAAGTTCCCTATGACTAGAGTTAGCTGGGGAAAAGCAAGTACCACCATTTGGCATTCACTACAGATGCCAAGACCAAACACCACCAGACCAAACAGACTACCAAGAAGCTGAACAGAGACTGATGCTGACATGGTGATCAAACCTGATTCTGAGAAAGGTGAATGACCATTTGTCTTCAAGTTATAATACCCTATTTACAACCAGTAAGACAGGACTTCCCTGAATCACATCAAATAAGAGCCGTGCAGAGGAGAACACAAACCATAGAATTTAAATAAATAAATAAATAAACAAGAAGCCAAAAGTGACAACAAGAACAGGGCAGGCATATCAAATACTCCTCTTGGTCATTACTCCAAAACCTTGGAAATCAAGTTTTTCAGCTTCTTTGTGCAGGTGATTATCCAGGGATCCCAGAAAATAAGGAAATAAAAAGAGCATTCGGCCCATGGCCTTCTAGGTGTCAGCCCATAACAGTTCATTTTATCCATCTTTGGATGTGATTTCAAGTTGAAAGTTGGAAAAATCATACTTTAACCTGAACAGTTCAAGAACACTGCCAGACAAGTCCAAACCTAAAAGAGTGAGATCTGCAGTAAGTTTCAGAAGTCACTGTGTTGAAGGTCTGGCAAGTGTGTCAGGCCCCAAAGGGCCTGTGCTGTTCCCAGACAGGTACCTGGGTACCTGGGCAGCTCTGTGGGGCTTCAGGTACTGCTAAACATGGACACTGCTGCCTCTGCAGGGGCCTCTGCTCCCCAGGATCTGGCAGTTCTTCAGACAGCAAGCAACAGCCCCACTCACTATCTCCTGTTTCTGTCCCTGGAAAGCTTCAAGCCCCAACGTGCCTCAATTTGCAGACTTTTAGTGCCACCTCTTGGCTTTTTATTACATGTCACATCACTACAATATGTGCTGAGACCTCAGTCGATTGTGCCAGGTGCTGTGCGTTACCCCTGTGTTTGATGCCTTTGTGCAACTGCTGTATTATCACTCACACACCCCTTGGCAGAAAGCAGAGCAACAGCCTGCTCTTATAAAGAAATCAGAAGGGTCTCAGCCTGCAGCAATTCAGCAGACAATGTCTAAAATGTCCTAGACTACCAGAAGCTGAGCTGTGGGTAACACAGCAGCAACTTGGGTCAGGGAAACTTCCCCCTCCTTGCAGGCTGCAGTTTGGCACTTGTGCCAGTGCTAGGAGAAAAGGAGCACTGCTGCCATCTTCACATTAGACTGATCATCTCATCATGCATCTGCAGTCCATGGGGGTAAGGAAGAGGTGAGCATGGGGGTGAACAGCAGGTAGATTTAAGGCAAAAATCCCACAAAGAAGCAGCTCACTAGAACACATTGATCTCAGACCTTTGAAAGAGAGATCATTTGCTCTCATCAAAACAACACAGCTCTGATGACATTTTCATTTCTGGAAGGGGAGATTATTTATGGTCTCATAACTCAACTGTGCAGTGGTTTCCACTGCCAACAAAAGCCTGCTCTACATAAAATAT
Organism: Picus viridis; assembly: GCA_033816785.1. Lineage (NCBI taxonomy): Eukaryota > Metazoa > Chordata > Aves > Piciformes > Picidae > Picus > Picus viridis. The sequence goes on along the minus strand of CM066576.1, from coordinate 18,785,086 downwards.
TATCCCATATGTGGCAGATGATGTAACTGCTCTTATTACTCTATAAAATCTGCTCCTGAGATGTAGAAAGTTGAGTCATGGGGTCTGATACTTAAACAGCAGTGTGAAATTCAGAGCAAAAGCAACAAAGCCAGCATTTCCTGCAGTGACTGCAATTTCTATGAGTACATAGAAATACATAACTAGAGAATCCATGAGTCTGGTCTATTCACCTTCATGAAAACTTAAGAAAACTGTGCCTCCGGGCTCCCAGCTTTTTTTTCTTTTATAAGGCTTGATCAGTAGCATCCAAGGCCACAAAACTGTTTCACTCGTGCTCTGCCAACATACTGCAGTACTTCTGCTCTAGCTGAACTCCTGAGATATGAACACAGTCCCCTCCCTGGTCACAGGCTCAGCACTGGTTTCAGCTGACAGAGCTCAGGGTTTTTTGCCTTAAATGGTCCAGCTCAGAGAAGGAAATTTGTTATACAATATGGTGTCTCACCATATTCAGACCCCAGCATGTGCTCACTGCACCAAAAATGCTATTGTTGGTATCTGATGATGAAATTAAACAGCTGTAACAACACATCACCATCATAGAAGCCCTTGAAAAGAGTAAGTTACAGAGGCTGCATGAAAGCTCCAGGCTACTCAACTGAGCAGCAAGTAACCACTAAAACCCCCATCTTGCCCACAACCCTTTGCATCCTACCCTTATCCATGACAGAAATTCACTTCTTGTTGATACCTTCTTTTTACAGTGGTTTAAGTAGAGAGACAGTTGTTCTTCCCTCCTTTTACGTATTTCTTCGCTTGACTGGCTGTCCATTTTGTCCTCAATTTTCTGCAGCAATGGCTCTGAAACATCCTCAAGCCATTTCTTGTACAGCATCTCCTTCTTTCTCAGATTTAAGAAATCATTGTGCCTCAAATACCTGTCCACCTCCTAAACAGTAAGAAATGGAAAATAAAAACCATACAACCTATTGACCAACCGCATTAAAGTGTCCACAGGTGAAGCTACACAGCTTGGCTGACCTGACCTGACTGGTCAGTGCTGCAAGGGCCCTGCTTTCCAGCCTTTCTTTCTGTTTCTCCCTCTCCACTTCCCACAACTTGTTTCCAAGATCTCTCTTGCATGAGCTATGGCTTTCCAACTAATTTTTAAAGCTGTAGTACAAGATTAGAAGAAATTAATTCACTTTCTCTTATCAGAGCAAGAGGCTGTGCAAGACAGGCTGCAGCAGGACCTTTTCCCTACAGCAGCAGCATCCTGCTAGATCAGATGAGCTCTCCTGCCTTTTACTCACAGGCCCCCTGTCACCATCCAATCACACTCACAGAACACAAGTTAGGTGCAAACAGACAGGTAAGTCACCAAAGACAGATGATTCCTAAGCTCATGTTAGGGTTACCATTTCAGTCCTTTCCCAAGAAGACTGAAGAAGCAAGAAATGCATACTTCTAAACTTAGTTTTTCAAGAATAGAGTTGACATTTTCTCATGAATCACTGACCAGGACAAAAAACATTGACATGCAGGAAAGCACACAGCAAACCAGAGAAGAGACACCACTTCTTACCCTCACAAAAGAATTTTCTCTGTCCAAGATGCACTGAATAGAAGCAATGATGTCTTGACTTTCATCAGGTGCTGCCTAACAAAACAGCAAAAGAACACATTTAGTAAAAGCAAGACTTAGAATTACCCTTGAAATCAAAAGAATTACTTCTGTTGTGATGAAAAGCATGGCAGAACAGCACAGGCACACAAATCCCAGCAAGACTTGCCCTCAACAGTTAAGCTAAATGTAGCAATAGAAGAATGCTTAGAGAACTGGAATGCACATGTTCAGCAGGACTAGACTACACAACTCCTTGGTGACCCCTCACTGTGACTGCATTACCACTTGCTCCTTGCCACTGTTGCTCACATGTGTCCAATGAAGGCAGAAAGAAGCTAACTCTTTGCAAGGAGACACATGGAAAAGGGATAACAATTTGATTGCTATTTGTATAGCATGGATTGACCTGTACTGAGAGTAAAGGTGTAGAGAGATGCTTTAGAGATTCCTCAGCAGTTCTGAGAAATACTTCAGGACAGGAGATGGAAAATGTGAGCAGATGGAAGAGAAACAATGGAGATTGGGACATTCCAGTTTAGAGCTATGATTGTGATGGTTTGAGCATGCTTATTTGAAGAGACTGAGAAATTGAGAGAGAAAGAAAAGAAACAAAAGGAAGAGATGTTCAACTCTAACCGCTCACAGTTTCACAGTTTCAGCACCTCTTCTGCCATCAGACTGATGCTTACTGAGTCAGCAGCCCACTCATGCAGACGTAAGACAGACTGCAGTATCATTTCTGGATGCATAACTGCTGACCTGCATGAACTTTCGGCTTTGTATAAAAGAGTCACCTACTACTTGGGTGCTAGACAGCCTCAATCTACAGCAAGCTGACAGAAGGACAGAGCACACACATCTTCCTGCAATGCACACTTCTGAGCACATCTAGAAGAGGGCCAAAAGCACAGACACATTCCTGCGAAGCAGGAGTCACTAACGAATTCAAGCATACTTTGGGGACAGCAGTCCTGGGAAGCAGATAGACAGACCAGATCACTGTCTAGAACTTCAGCAGGTATTATTAGGTGGCCAGTTCCAAGTGAGGAATTCAACTACACCCAAATATCCTGGGATCCCAGTTATAGATACTGCTTTCATGTGTCCTGAATTTCGGCTCTTGACAGTAGAATGTGGAGAGGCACTCACCTGCCAAAGCATTTGCTGATCATGTTCTCTCACAGGTCTTGAACAATTAAGGTTTGGGAGCCAGGCAGTATCTGAGCTATTTACAACATGCATTGTTGGACTGTTCTGGGAGAAGCATTAAAAGGTTCAAAAACATATACAATTATTGTATGAACACCAAAACCCTTATTTTTTTCTACAATTCCAGCCAAACAACACAACACATCTCTAAAGGAATTCTATCTGATCACATTCGGCAGCACTTTCGTATCACGGCAAGATGAAGTACCAAGTTTACAGCCAGGCACTTGTAATATACCCTCTGATAGCAACTATCTGTCCTCATCTCCACAAGAAACAGATGTGACATTTTGTTTTAAAGAACAAAGTGATTCACAAATTATTTCAAAGCTGACAAGAATTTTGGAAACATTCAAAGTTATCAAATTCTACCTTCTTTCTTTCTCTTCTTTCCTTTGAGCCTTTTCCAATTACATTGGAGTCACTTTCAAATAACTGCTACATTCCATCACAGGGATGGCTGCATTTTAGTGGGTTTTAAAGTTAGTTCTACCAGACAGAGCTTATGCTGAAGCACTAACTCTGAGCTCCAGCCAGGAAATTCCCTCTCCTCTACTGTACAAGCACCAGTATATTTGGATTGATTTATGAGAGATAGCAGAACCAGAGAGGCAAAATCATAGAATCATAGCATCAGTCAGGGTTGGAAGGGACCACAAGGATCATCTAGTTCCAACCCCCTGCCATGGGCAGGGACATCCTGCACTAGACCAAGCTGGCCAAAGCCTCATCCAGCCTGGTCTTAAACACCTCCAGGGACGGGGCCTCAGCCACCTCCCTGGACAACCCATTCCAGGGCTTCACCACCCTCAAGGTGAAGAACTTCCTCCCCACATCCAGCCTGAATCTCCCCACCTCCAGCTTCATTCCATTCCCCCTAGTCCTATCATTGCCTGACATCCTGAGAAGTCCCTCCCCAGCCTTCTTGTAGGCCCCCTTCAGATACTGGAAGGCCACAATTAGGTCACCTCGGAGCCTTCTCTCCTCCAGACTGAACAGCCCCAACTCCTTCAGTCTGTCCTCATAGGAGAGGTGCTCCAGCCCTCTGATCATCCTCGTGGCCCTTCTCAGGACACATTCCAGCACGTCCACATCCCTCTTGTAATAGGGGCTCCAGAACTGGATGCAAAATGCCATTTACAGGAACCTCCTTTTAAACTTCTATTTCAGATTCACTGGAGATGCTTCCCGAGAAACAATGTGCTCATGAAATTACTTAGATAAAGAGGGACCCAAGAGAAAAGCTTAACTTCTGCAGAGATACCAACCTCCACACTCTTCTGCCAGATCTTTCACCAATGAAAAAAAAAATTAAGTTCTTCAATCACTTGTGGAAACATCTAGCTAAAAAAATCCACAAAGATTCTCCAAATGAGATATTTGCACAAGATACAAGTTGTCCTGTGAAAAAAAGTTCAGAGTTTACTTCCAGCAGCCCAGTACTTCAGTGATACTATCTGACTCCCAAGTGACCTCTCTAGACAACAGATACAAATCTCATACCATTAGTTCAAGGTGAAGTCTTTTATCTATATATTTATTTGGTTTATTTCATACTCCCTGCTCTTACTCACTGACAGACACATGTGCCTGGCTATTCCTGCTTCCTCACAGAAATACTTTCCTATCTTTTTGACTGAAAGGATCAGAAACCACAGGAAAGCCTATGTTGGAAAGGACCTCTGGAGGTCATCTGATCCCACTGCCTGTCTGGAGAGCAGCTGGCCTCATAGACAAGATTGCTCAGGGCCTTGCCCAGCCACATTTTGAAATTTCCTTCCTCATATTTGCAAGCTCATGTCCTTCACTCCAACTGCTGCTAGAAAAAGAAAAACCCTCACTTCTGCCATGCAATGAAAGAAAGTTAAAAAACTGAAGTAACGCACATGATATCAGGGACTTTCCTTCTCTCCTGCATCAGACATAAGGCAAACTAAAGGTTTCACATTGGAATATGTCACAACATCCAATCCTCTACTAATTATTTTTCAGTCCCTGTAAGGCAGCTTCCAAACCCCAAAATCCACACTAGCCTTGGCATTGTGGATTTGGCTAATGAGCACCTCCTGTAGCACAATTTCCTGCCTCCTTTGTACAGAGGAGACAAAAGACACAATGAAAAACGGGCTTATAATTAGGCATTACTACATGGTTTGGAAAGCAAGCACCCTGTCTCTCTTCATCTGGAAATGTAGACTCACATTAAAAAAAAATATTAAAAACTTCATGTGCCCTGTGGCTTCTGCAGAGCATGTGCCTGACATGGAGGCTGGTATTCCTTGTGAGAGGTCCCCTGCTCTGAAAACAAACTCCTCTTTTTCCAGACAGCCCAAGTATAATAAGCTCCAGGGAATGCTGTAAAGCATATCCAACCTTGTGGTCTCTGAGGAGCAGGGGAATGACTCTCACAGTTTATTCTTCATCCTGTGATGACCTGTGGAGGAGGCTGTGCACTGTATTACCTAGCACACCCTGATCAGCACCAAATTTCCCATATAAAATAACCAGGGAAACAGTCAGGACTGAAGAACTGGAGGTGCTACAAACTGGGTTGTTAGACAAGACAGCATACTTTCCTATGAGCAATATATCCAGCCTATCTGCAGAGGTGCCAGAGGCTCCTGTTTCAGGCTGTCTTTTGCAGATTTCCTTCCACTCAAGAAGTTTTGTTCTTCTGAGAGACAAATGCTACAAATCCCTGGACAAGCATAAGATACGGAAAATACCATTTTTAGAGTTTCTAAGTTTACAAAATAAACAAAACCCCTACTTGGTTCATTTTCATCTGTTTTCAGTAACTAGTATCAAGACTATCTTCATATTACAAAGCAAGACTGCACCTTGCTGTGAGCCAAAAGCAAGGAGATGTTTGCTCTCATCACTAAAGAGTGGGACCCCAGAAGAAAGAATCAGAGCAAACTTGGAAAGAATGCCTGCTGTGGCAATCTGCCTTAAAGAAATCACATGGTAAAATCTCTACGATTTTTCCCCCTCCATTTTATAACTAAAGCTGCTACTGAATCTTAATATTTTCTTTTGGATTCTTTCGTCAAGATGCCAGCTCTCCATGGTTGGCAAAGACAGGACCCACTTACAGTGAGACACCAGCTGCCTAAAATACCTTCCTAGATATACCTGCATCCTACCTTACTGTCAGGAGTACAGTTTTGTATCAGTAATTTTTTTAAAGACAGATTTCTCTTGCCTCCTGAGTCCTGTTCAGCAAAGCAGAACATTCACCCCCAAACACCCATCTACTAAAATTCACACTCAGCCTCTGCCCAAATGCAAGTCCTGGCATCAGCTTTAAGAAGACACATTTTAATAATTCCGATGACAAAACCAAACAAACAACAACAAACAACTACCCTCACACATGCCTCAGCCCCCTTAAAAGCCCCTTTCTGACAAAAACGCGGGCCATGCCTGCAGGCCATGCCTCACCATCGCCTCAGCATGCCGGCATGTCACTCCTTGCAAGCACAGCTCGCTGACTGTACGGGTCCCTTCCGATTCTCTCAGGTACTAGAACATCGTAGTTTGTAAACGCGAAACCAACAGATAACGAGTACACGTCCTGGCCCCTCCACCACGGAGGCAGAGATAGGAGCAACACAGGAGAGAGGGACAGGCTGGGACCCCGCAGGGCCGCAGGTGCGCAGCCTGCCCCGCACCCTGCCCAGCGCTGAGGTGAGTTCCACAGTCCCGAGGGGAGCCGAGGGCAGGCAGCAGATACCCATACCCACCTCTCGGTACACCTCCGTGCTGGGGTCCCCTCACCGGCTCCGGCGAGGTTCCGAGAGGCGCCAGGGCAGGCAGAAAGCAGCTGTGATGAAAACGGCCGCGCTGCAGGGCACAGCCCAACCGCGGGCAGGATGACACCGCGGACAAGATGACACCGCGCCCAAGATGACACCGCGCCTCGAACGCAAGGCTCTCACTCAGGCTCTCACTCAGTCTCTCTGTGTCTTTCCGCCGGAGAAAATAGTTCTGATCCCTCATCACCCCAGCCTCTCGGGAAGAGGCGGGCCAGCCCGTTAAGACAACAATCCGATTGCCCGGCTGCAGGACCACCACCCTTCAGTAGTCATTCTGGGCAGAGGCTGGGCGAGGCAGGACGAAAGCAGGACTAGATCCCTCCGCGCTCGGCCTTCCAGCGTCCCTCGCTGCCTTGGCAACTCGAAGGCGAGCGCCCTCCTCCGGACTCTGGTGGTCGTGGGTAGACGTTCCCAACACTCGGAAAGGAAGCGCCCGGGTGAGCGAACCAATCAGAAGCGAGGATAACTGGCCTCCACGGCAGGTGAGAGGCGACAGCACCTCTCAAAAGGAAAGACCGAAGCGGGCTGAGCTGAATCAAGTCAAGACGAGTGTACTCTTGAGGTAGAAACCTCTGAAATCCAGAAACTGAGGACACAGCAGCAGGCAGCTATGCCCAGGATGGCAGAATTTTGTTACTACTACTGAGCTGCACATTCTGAAGTAAATACATCCAACTGGTTGTTACTAGGGTCTTCTTAATTCTTTCTCTCCTCAGTAAATCCATCCTGAAATGAAATAAACAGCTTGCACAACAGTCTGAGCAGCTCTTAAAATTTGGACCACATTTCAGAAAAATTGAGTATTTTTTCCATTCCTTGTTGCAAATGAGTAAGGCAGAGATTGGGAGGCAAGGTTCATAAAACACTGGACACACTTTCATGTAAATACTAGTTATTTTATTTGCAACTGTCCATGTTTTTGTATATGAGTGTGAGCATAACACCCCTTCAAAATGCTGTGCAATAATACATTAGGAGTAAATTCTTCTCCATGAGGGTGGTGAGGCACTGGAACAGGTTGCCCAGAGAAGCTGTGGAGGATTAGTATTTTTCATTTTCAGATGGAAATGCAGCTGTCTGGCTTTGAGTACAGCGTAGTCTGAGGTGGATTTGAGCCTGGTCACCACTACAACAATTCTGCACGCGGGTTTTATCATTGCTGATTTATTTATTTGCTCGTTTATTTTCTTCTGGTATTACAGGGGAGAGAAGGGCAGCTGACTCAGCAGAAAACTTGAACTTCAGCAACCTCAGGAGGACTGCTCATGAGGAACTATAGTACAGATGTTTGAAGCATTATCCAGTTTAAACAAGAAACTGCTTTACAACATTTGAACTGCTGAGTTTTCTTCTAGTTCCCTCCCCCAAGAACACTTGAGGGCTTGGTCTCCGTAAGAGGACTACCCTGTGTGTCTATATTCTAAGTTTCTTAACTGAATTCAAAGTAACATCTCCAAGACTTGATTTAAGATGCTCTGCTTAATCTTTCTAACATTGCCTTTTAGCCCATTTCCAGATAAGTAATAATCTCCCAGAGCAAGAAACATCTCTCAGTATGAAAGCTATGTGTAGCACCACAGACCCGAGGGACAAAGGAAACTGTTACATTAACAGATTTTCAGCTTCACCAGGACATCTTCCAGTATTACAAATAAAACATATTTTCAGTGTGTCCATTTGCCTTGTCACTGACTGCTATAGAAAGTTATTTTGAATTGTAGTGGATTGCAAATTTCTGGAAGGACTGGGGAGGGAGGACAATGTCAGTACCAAGCTTGAATCACTGTGTACTGTAACACATGAAAGAATCCAGATTTGAGCAAACCTATTACTGTACAGGGGACAGATGAGGCTCTGACTACAATACCAGGTGAAGAGCAGTCTCCAAAAGAATAGGCTCCATGACATTTTCATCTGCAGAAACAAATCAATTACTAGCTTTTGGAGTCAATGAGAACAAAATTAATTTTAGCTATATTTGATTCCAAATCAGTTTAGTTTCAAATAAGGGTTTAAAAGCCTGAACTCAAATATCTCAAAATCCATAGGAAAAAAATTCACAGAAGAATGCCACACATGGGCACAGGTATGATTGATCATTTTTAAGTACCCTGAAGTGTCAGTCTTATTCCATGACAACGCCCAAACACTGAAGGGCCAGTGACTAGAACTCAGAGAAGGGCATGATCTGACCCTCGTCCCTCTGGGGAAAACGTCAAAGCTCAGTGCAAAGATGTGGTCAGGTGGCTGAAACAGGTAGAAATGCACTGGGCTGGTGGACAAGAACCAGTAAACTTTGAGCACTGATGTCTTAACAGGAACGAGGGCACAATAAAGCCTCCTCAGGTGAACAAAAAACATAATGAATGTCACACCTCATGTGCCCTTAGTGCAACTTCAGTAAATCTCGAGTCCAAAAACGAAGGCAGGAGTTCAGCGCTCTGCCTGAGAACACACAACTACGCATGTGCTCAATGGCTCAGCAGAGGCATCAGACCAAACAACCGTGTGTGCAGGGGGAGTGGCAGACCTCTGCTTCAGTGCCAAAGCAGAGAGTAAGGTTTTGCCTCAGTTCACGGAGTGAACCAGGTCTATGGTCAGAAATCATGATGAGATGTACTAATGTTTCTGCCTCTGTTCATGTCTGTCCCTCCACAGGAAAACGCAACCTCACCCTCTTCCACCCCTTGGCTTTCATGGGAATGGCTGATAGCAAGCGCAAGGGTGGGAGACGATGAACTGGGATCAGAGTCTGTGCCGAAGGGCAGACTTTGTTCCTAGTGCACAGAACACCCTCTCTTCATTACAGGAAAAAGGTGAGATAAATTGTGCTAAGGAACCACATAACTTCTTTAAATTGTTATTTTGGCTACTGCTGGCAGATCTGACAGTTTGAAGTTGTTGTGATCGGTTGGAAAATTGTTTCTCAGTTCCTGTGGTTTTCTGCACATCTGAAAGCAATGCAGATATTCGAACCCTCACTGTATTTCTTTAACATATTTTTGTGGGTCTGCTTCTAGCAACAAAGACCTAAGAATGCAGGTTAGTAAACTGTTGGAAGAGAGACAAAAGCTTCTTTTGCATCTTATTTTTAGTTGACTATATTTGGACACGAGAGCAGAAGCATCTCTTATGGGGTGGTATCTGGTGGGCTTTGCATTACATTTTTGTGCTAATACAAATTTTCTGTGCCCAGATTGAACAGTTCAACTGAAAACAACAAATAAAGAGCCAATCTCTGGAAGAAACCCCTCTAAGTTACATTTTATATGAATAACTGCAAGTGTTTATTCACTGTAAAACAGCCACAGAGTACCACCCCATAGGGATTTGCATTCCTGGGGTTTCAAAGCGTTTATCATTCTGCATTTGCAGTCTTACCACAAATAGTTAAGTATGCACTTAGCTTCTCCTGTGCAGATATCATAATGCAAGTGATTTTTACAGTGGTGGTCTGTCACATGATGATGGGTACTGGGGGAATCTCTAGCTTGCAGCCCACCCTGCACACAGCAGCGCTCTGCTGTATTCAGTATAGTACCAGCCCTCATGAAGGGACGAAGTCGCTCCTGCTGTGATTGTTTCTTCGCATCTCCTTCCAACCAGCACCCAGGGGGCAAAGGGAAGACTGTTCCAGATCTGATTTTGCCAAGCAGGAGGAGGGTTGACATCTCAGCCCATAGCAACAACTGCTAGTCCTAAAACAGGAACCCAGGAGCTGTGCCTGAGGAGTTAACTTGAAAGATTCCTGCAGTAGTGACATCCTCTACCAGAGCACAACAGGCACATAGGAATCACCTGCTGAGGCAGGAGAAATAAATAGGGATTTTTAAAATCATCTATTACCTTTCATTTGCACTGGATCACCATTGTGCCTCTGAGTATCTTCAAGTTGTTGTCCACTGGCTGAATCATAAAGCAGCACTTAGAGGATTTTAGAAGTGTCAAATAAAGGCTCTTTGTTGTAAGGGTTTTAAAATTCCATTCATGTCAACCATTTTAAGGGTCTGTATCCTTTAGTCAGTTGAGCACACGTGTGTGTGTCACACTGTACAGTTAAGGTGTGTGGGTGGTCAGCATTGCTGAATCCATACATGGTCTGTGCAGAGTTAAAGCCTTTGACTTGATGCAGGGTGATCTTCATGGCTTGTCAAATGGCTTTCACAATGACATTATGTGTCCCAATGTTACATATTTCATTGCATTGTAACTCCTTGGCTTTCTCTAACAGCCCTCCCCTCTTACAGCTTCAGATTGTCACAGTTTGCATTGTCCATGTGCAGAGTACAGTCTGTGGTATGTTTACTGAGGTTTTTCCAGCTGCACATAAGTGTGCCTGCTTTTCTTTTTTTTTTTTTTAAACAGAGAAAATGCTGGCAGCCTATTTTGATTGCCCAGGAGGCCCAGAAAATCTCTATGTGAAAGAAGTGATGAAACCACATCCAGGAGAAGGAGAAGTGCTTTTGAAGGTCTCTGCCAGTGCTCTGAATAGGGCTGATTTGCTCCAGGTGCGTGTATGTTCAGCAGATTTATGCACCTGAAAATGTCACCAATTTTTCAAGCCCCTATCTAGAGTATTGACAAATCTTGAGAGTTAAAAGAGATTTGGCATGGTGAGCACTTGGATGGAAGAGTTCATAGGGCTGAAAGAAGGTATGTCTGTTGATTCAGAAGATAAATGTTTTTATCTGTGTCACTGCAATGCAGGGGTGGCATGGGAAAGGAGCTTCAAGAAAAGATGCAAACCTCATGCTCCAGTCTTTCCAGGTGCTCAGACCATTCACTGGGCATTTGAGATAAACATGAAATGTTACACTGGCTCAATTTCAGCAGGAGAAAATTACATTCAAATTGTTAAGTCTCAGCTGCTTTAATTTGACCTGAAAGCCATAGTCTGCAAAGTGGAGACCATAATGCTGGCTAGACTGGCCTGGACAAAATGTTCTCACAACAAATTGAATTTGCACACAGAGTTTTAAGACTAAAACATACTTTGGAAGCAAAAAGTGTTACCAGAGGATAGAAGATCCTAAAATTACTGCAACATTTGCACAGTGTAAAATCATGATTAAGTAGGAATTTAGATGATAGGCACATGAGTAAAATATTGCAAGTCATGCACTCATTGATGTGTGGCTTTTCCTTCCTTGCCCTCTCCTTTCTTTTGTTTTAGAGGAGAGGGAAGTACCCTCCCCCCAAAGGAGCAAGTGATATTTTAGGCTTAGAAGCAGCTGGGAGAGTGGCTGAGTTGGGACCTGGCTGCAAGGGTCGGTGGAAGATTGGCAATGCAGTGATGGCTCTGCTCTCCGGAGGTGGCCAGGCAGAATATGTTACAGTACCCGAAAGCCACCTGATGCCAGTTCCCAGTGATATGACCTTTATCCAGGCTGCAGCCATTCCTGAAGCTTGGTTAACAGCCTTTCAGCTGTTGCATTTTGTAGGTGAGCAGTGTACTTTCAAATCTATCCTACCAAAACAGCTTATCTTCCTTTCTGTTATGAAATCCTGTTTTTTGCCTCCATCTGAATGCTGTTTGCCTTTGAAGAACCTTTTCTCTGTCACTCCGTTCACATGAGTCAGAATCCAGTACGCCAGACTCAGATGCTGAAATGTTGACTACATCTCTCCAGTCACAACTTAAGTCTGCTGATGGCATATTTACAAAAAAAGAATGTGGAAAGATGGTCAGGTTTGGTGTGTGTGTCTGTCTGTCTGTCTGTATTTCTCAGCTTCAAGCACAATTACCAGTAAGTCTAAACTCTGAAATAGCTTACATGTTCTCCAAACAATTGAAAACACATCCTACTTCTAAGGATTTGACTTCTCTGCAAGCATGACCACATCATGAACTTTCTCACTGATTGCCTGTGGATTCATAGCAGACAACATCTTGTACCTGGTTTCGCAGAGACATTAGTTGTAGGCAAAATATCCTCTGAGCTGATTTAAAACAGACAAGCTCACACTCTGTGTTTTGAAAGTGTGGTACAGAAGCACTAACTGTAGCACTTGCCAGGGTTTTCCTTAGCTGACAAATACCCTTCTTCTTCTTTCTTCAGCAGTAGCACCTGAAAGCTTCACTAAAGAACAGGAGTTACAAACCAGTAACTTTCCTCACTACCCAAAATGCAGACTTGCTTTGAGCACTGTTCCTCGTGGGGGTCTTCAGTCCATAAGGAGCATGTCTCCAACACTACGTGGTGCTTCATTTCCAGTTACAGTGGAACACAAACAAATGTGTACAGGCAAATGGTAGATGGTAAAATAAAAGTAGAAGTTGTCCTTAACGTTACCCAGCACTTCTGGTATTTCTCCATTGCCAAGTGCCTCCTTTCTCACTATTAACATCCTTTGAGTGTGTTTCCTGTTGGTGGCAGTGGATAGTCCTGATACAAAAAGTCTGACTGCGCTCATGTAAGCAGCTTGGTCATGGATGCTCAAAACTGGACAGGGCTAAAGTCAGTTCACTGAAGTCAGTAAAATTGAGTCCTGTCAGTGCACTGCAAGCTGTGTTAGCTCTGGGATTGTTTCTATTATGAAGGATACGAAGATGTAAACAAAGCCCACTTGAGTGCATCTCTGAGCTTCCTCTTCACTATTTTCCACCCTGATAATATTTTAAACCAAAGGTCATGCCAAAAGGGTAAGCACTTAATTTGCATCCTCCCTCAGGTAAAGTTCAGAAGGGTGAGAGAGTGCTGATCCATGCTGGAGCCAGTGGAGTTGGTATGGCAGCCATTCAACTTTCAAAACTGGCAAAAGCTATTCCCATTGTGACAGCAGGAACTCAAGAGAAACTGAAAGCAACAGCAAATGCCGGAGCAGCTGCAGGGTTTAACTACAAGAATGAAGATTTTAGTGAAAAGGTCCTGGAGTTCACTCAGGGTAAGAACAGATTTGAGGAGGAGTGTGTATCTCCTGACATGTATGCACATATGCTGCTTCAGCTGTCACCTTAATTGGTGAAGGAGCAGAGAGTAATAACTGTTAGCACATCCCAACAGCCTGTTCAGCCCAAGATTCTCTCTTTCCTTAGTTTGTCTGAGCTCTGTTTTCTGCACAAGCTCTGTTTGGCCTAGTGCTCATTTGGGGAATAAATCTTGTGCCTGTGTTACTATTGCCTCCACAAAGAATCATGGGACCAAATCCTTGCAGTTGTCTTCATGTTTGAATACAGGCAGAAAACTTAGTTCTCTTCCTGTTACAAAAAGCTGGCTTTTTTGATCACTTCAAATGGTTTATAACAGAGTCTGCATCTGGAGACATATAATGATTCTTCTTTTCTGCCTGATTCTAGAATTTCTTACAAACCATTGTGGTAATTCCTAATTTCAGTAGCCAGATTTAAATAATCATTGCAGGACTGATTCTTCACCTATAAAGGTTTTATTGTTGTCTGAAATTCTCCTGCCTTTAATGCATCTTGACTACACTGCTAGAATCTTTTCTGTCTCTAATTGAGGTTCCGGAGTAGATATTATTTTAGATTGTGTTGGTGGCTCATACTGGGAGAAGAATCTGAAATGTCTGAGTACTGATGGCCGGTGGATTATCTATGGACTACTGAGTGGAGGTGAAGTACATGGAGATTTGCTTGCAAGGCTGCTTTACAAAAGAGCAAGCATCCATACAAGTCTGTTACGATCACGAGACAAGGAGGCAAGTAACAACTATCACCAGTGTATACAGTTTGATCTTAAAAGTAGTGATACTTTTGAAAGCTTTCTTCTGATACCACTGCTAAAGCAGAATCTAATGCATTATTACCAAAAAAGCACCACCTTGAACTGTTACTACATACATTGGAAAACATTGTAAAATTAAGTTACATGAGTGTTATAATCTAAAGATTATAACTTCATGAGTGTTATAATCTAAAGATTTGGCCTAAGAAAAGCAAAACTCAAGTCATCAGGCAACTCAATCAAGTTGGGGTGGAGTAGAGGCTATTTGAATGTCCAGAAATTATCAAGGAAAAATTACTTTATGTGGAAAACTCTCAGGCATTATGGTAAAAAGCCCTGAGATACATTCTGACCATGGTCTAATACATACCATTCTCAAGAATTTTATCATGGTTTGAGTTTAAATGGTTCTGCAATGAGCTTATAACACTTGCTGAGAGAATTCAATGAAAATATAATTTATCTAAAAGTTTTCTTCTTGTTTGTAATTTACAGCTGTCAGCTATGTACATCTGTCTCACTATGCAAATATCAGAAAGTCTCTCAGAGAACTGTGCATATATTGTATGCTGTGCTTAGAGATACCTCTGCAAATGAAATTATTCAAAATAATATTAAAAATGCTTTTCTTTTTAATTCAGTATAAGGAAAGGCTAGTGAAAGCCTTCACAGAAGACGTGCTGCCGTATTTCTCTGGAGGAACCTCCCCTCATCTGCAACCAACTGTTGACAGCATTTACCCTCTACATGAGATTGCAGAGGCTCACAGGAGCATGGAAGAAAACAAGAATATTGGCAAAATTGTCATTGAAATGCCTGCTTCCTCTTAAAGAAAGGCTGACAGCCATAATTGGTTCAGGGACACAATCATTATGGGTGTTTGACAAGTGCAGAATCTGCCATTTCTGCTTCCAAATATGGAATGATTGATTGTGGGAGGATGCCAAATGGGAAGGGTAAAGCAAAGCCTTACAGGATGTGCTTAATAAAAAGGTTCACTTTGCAGCAATGGCATCATGTTTTGAGTCACAACTCCATGCAACACTACAAGCCAGGGGAAGTCTGGAGTGGCTGAAACACTGCCCAATGGTAAAGGGAATGTTGGTCAACAGCTGGCTGAATATGAGCCACCACGTGCCCAGGTGGCCAAGAAGGCCAACAGCATCTTGGCCTGTATCAGGAATAGTGTGGCCAGCAGGACCAGGGATGTGATTGTGCCCCTGCACTCGGCACTGGTGAGGCCACACCTGGAGTACTGTGTTCACTTTTGGGGTCCTCACTGCAAGAAAGACATTAAGGTGCTGGCATGCATCTAGAAAAGGGCAGCAAAGCTGGTGAAGGGTCTGGAGAACATCTCTTGTGAGATGTGGCTCTGAGGGAACTGGGGTTGTTCAGCCTGGAGAAAAGGAGCATGAGGGGAGACCTTCTTGCTCTCTATGGCTATCTTAAAGGAGGTTGTTGTGATGTGGGTGCTGTCTCTTCTCCCTAGAAACAAGTGATAGGATCAGAGGAAATGACCTTAACTTGCACCAGTGGAGGTTTAGATTGGACACTGGGAAAAATTTCTTCATCGAAAGGGTTGTTGAGCATTTTAACAGGCTGCCCTGGGAAGTGGTGGTATTTAAAAGGCACACTTGGGAGGTCTTTTATATGTCTATGTAGTGTTTAGGGGCACGGTTTAATGGTGGACTTGGCAGTGCTGTGTTAATGGTTGGACACAATGATATTAATTTCCAGGATAAATTACTCCATGATTTGATTGAAAATACCTCTGAGCGCTCCTCAGGGCAGAGAGGACTGCCTGGCAACAGCTGCTAACTCTCAGCTCTGAGGTCCTTTACTGTCATGTGTTCCACACCAACCCGAGGGCAGGCCAAACCTTAGTATCTCACCAGAGACTACACACGGCGCTCGGCGGCGTTGGCTTTCCTGCTGGTGCGCATGTTGCCTAAGCGGCGGTAGAGAGTGGCGGCCGCCGGGAAGCTCCGCTCTGGAGCCGGGAGCGCAGTTCCCAGCCCTGCCTGAGGCGGGAGCGGGAGAGGGCTGGCGGCGAGGCGATGGGCGGGACAGCCGCGCAGGCCACGTGCTCGTCCCGGCGCTCTGTGCCGCCCACGGAGCCTGGCGAACGGGGCGGGGGGCCGCTTCCGGCGCGGTGCAGACTGGGATAGCAGCCGGACCTCCAGCGGGCCTGAGCGCCGTGCGGCAGTAAACTCTCCATCCCTGCTGGTGTTTCTCTCCTAGGCGGCAGCCCCCTCCTTCCCACCGGCGCCATGGCGATGCAAGCGGCCAAGCGTGCCAACGTGAGTGCTCTCTTATGCCCTCTCCCCGGCTCGCCCCATCCATCCGGGCGCTGAGGAGGAGTGCACCTCGGCCCGGGGCTGAGAGGAGGCCTTCCGCTCCTTCGGCGTCTCCCTCCTCCACGCAGGCCTTATGTTTGACAAAAACGTGTCAGGTTTGTAGCTCTAGAGGGTTTTAAAAGGGCCAGTGAAGCACATGCGCGCGTTCAGTGATTTAGCACGTCCGCTGCTGATTTTAAGTTCTGAAGTGTTTGGTCTAGGTCTAACACAATGTATGTTGTTTCTGCATCAGATCCGGCTGCCTCCAGAAGTCAACCGGATCCTGTATATTAGGAACTTGCCATATAAAATCACAGCGGAGGAAATGTATGATATTTTTGGGAAATACGGGCCTATTCGACAAATCAGAGTGTAAGTATTTTCATTTTCTTTGAAAAGTTGAGGGGGGTTGTGCTTTAGTGTGCTTTAGTATCACGATCTTTATTGCAGTAGGTAGCAACAGGATTTCACAGCTGAAAAAGTTAAATTCACTTCAGCAGTGTTCCTCTGTGCCACAGGTGGATGTGATGATGTTTCTCCTATGTGTGTGAATTTGTTAGAAAGTAGTATTGGTGGTAGGTAGGGTTGAAGAAGCTTGAGTTTGATGTGAACTTAGGTGAGTAAGCAAAAATATAAGAGACTTACTCTCAAGTAAATCTTAAATGCAGCTAAGATTTTACCTTATGGCAAAAAATAAGAAAGGCAAAAGTTGCATACAACAGAATTAATGGGAAAATCAAGATGTTTATGTTGCTGCGGGAAGGCTGTGCAGAGAGACCTGGATGGATGGATCAATGAGCTGAGGCCAGTTACATGTGTTCCAACAAGACCAAATGTGGGTCCTGCATTCAGGTCACAATAACCACATGCAGTGCTCTAGGCTTGGAGCACTGGAGTGGCTGGAAAGCGGTCTGGTAGAGAAAGTTCTGGGGCTGTTGATGAACAGCCAGCCGAATATTAGCTATCAGTGTGGCCAGGAGGGCCAACAGCATCCTGCTCTGTATCAGCAGTAGTGTGACAAGCAGGACCAGGGATGTGGTTTTCCCCCTCTACTGGTGAGGCCATACCTTGAGTACTGTGTTTGCTTCTGGGGCCTTCACTACAAGAAAGACATTGAGGTGCTGGAGTGGGTCTAGAGAAGAGCAGGAAAGCTGGTGAAGGGCCTGGAGAACAGCTCTTGTGCAAAGTGTCTGTGAGGGACCTGGGGTTGTTTAGCCTGGAGAAAAGGAGGCTCAAGGGGAGACCTTCTCACTATACAGCTCCCTGAAAGGTTATAGCAATGTGAGTGTTGGTCTCTTGTCCTAGGTAATAAGTGATAGATGAGAGGAAAAGGCCTCAATTTGCAGCAGGGGAAGTTTAAGTTGGATATTAGAAGAAACTTCTTGACTGAAAGGGTTATCAAACACTGGAATAGGCTTCCCAGGGAGGTGGGTTGAATCCCCATTCCTTCAAGTGTTTAAAAGATGAGTGGATGTGGTACTGAGGGACATGGTTTGGCACCAGACTTGATAGTTAGGTAATGGTTGAACTTGATGATCTTTAAGGTGATCCTTTAAATTCCAAAACAATTCTGTGATAAACAGAAGTGTTCACTCCAGATCTATAGTGATTGCAAAGGATTGTCCAGTGCATAGAATCAACTGAGTTTTACACACAGAACCACTTTCAGTAAACCAACACTGCTGACACTGTGTTGGAACATGCAGCTAGTGAGATCCTTCCTGTACAGGGACAGGTTACAGAAGTGAGTGGGGAAGTGGGAAAGGGAGTAAGAGACTGCCTAAAATTACAGCTTGGCTAAATAGGTGGAGTTCTTCGCTAATAAGCATAAATGAGAATTAATATTTAAGGTTTATGAAAGTGTTTGAACATAAAGTGGGACATACAGAATTAAAATGTATCACACCCTTTCCATCAAAGTGATGTGCTGGCCTGCATGTCCAACAGGGACCTATAGGCAGCTTCCCAGTGATTGTTCAGAGCCACAGATTCCTGTTGTTCTCCACAGAAATCCCTCTGTAATGATTTTTATCCCATTCTCTTCTTCTTTTTTGTATGCAGTCCAGTGTGACTGTGTGATGTCAGTTGTCCTTGGGAGTTCTCTTAGAAGCCAACATCTTAGAGTTCTTTTGATTACTAAGTTGACTTAAGCATCCTTTAGCTGAGACCCTTTTTGATTTGTAGGCTCTGCAATCTCTCTGGGCTAGTTAGTGTGATGTGCCCAGACATGTCTTCTGTCCCTCAGGCAAAGGAAATTGAATCAGTGGTCTGATAGATGATGGCAGTGCTTCTGAAGTGGTCTTGTGGTCCTGCACTGTTTCGACTCTAGAATTGTTTTTCTGATGTGTCAAGAGACATACTCCATTGAGACATCTGATCCAGACATCCATTAACTGACAGCCTGGTCTGATAATATTAAATAAAACCAGCTAATCTTGGTTATAAAAGCTCAAAGTACTTCCAGAGATATGACAACCCCTGACAGCAACATCTTCTGATAGTTGTTGTGGAGAGGTAAGTTCCCTTTGGAGCATGTGCCTGTGTCAGATTTCCTGTTATCTCCAGTTCTGAACTGTAAGTGGAGATAGGTGTGGAAAGCAAAGTAGTATTATAATAGCTAGAAAAATGTATCAGTAATTTGGGGTTTAGTGAAGTTACTTTGTTAACCTAATCTTGGCCAAAGAAAATAGAACTATTTCCTATTCATTAACATAAAAAATGATCTTGCTCTGCAGTGGAAACACTCCTGAAACTAGAGGTACAGCCTACGTGGTTTATGAAGACATCTTTGATGCCAAAAATGCTTGTGACCACCTGTCAGGATTCAACGTGTGCAACAGATACCTTGTTGTTTTGTACTATAATGCAAACAGGGTAGGTGCACTTGGACTGGTTCGGGGTTTTTTAAGCTACCTAGCACAAACCAAAACTCTGTTTGAACAGACAGTTGCCTGAATATTTTTAAGAAATCCAAACTGGTGAAGGGAATGGATTGGATAAATTGTTAGGATTTCATCTTTACTCGGTGCTCTGTGTGCAAAAAAGGCACCTTTGGGCCAAGAGTGCCAAACGCATGTTTCTGGTGAGTGTACTACGAAAAGAGGAAGCAAGGGCCTTGGAACTGCACAGTTACAGCAGGATGTGAGATCATAGTATTTAAATGGTTTGGGTTGGAAGGGACTTTAAACATCACCTGGTTCTAACCCCCTACCATGGGCAGGGACACCTTTACTACACTACATTGCTCAAGGCCCCATCCAACCAGGCTCTGAATGCTTCCATGGTTGGAGCATCCACGACTTCTCTAGGCAAGGTGTTCCAGTGCCTCACCACCCCCATGGTGAAGACTTTCTTCCTAATGTCTAATCTCAATCCAGCTTCTTCAGTTAGAAGCCATTACTTGTTTTATGTTACAAGGCCTTGTTTACAGGTAGAACATCTCTAGGTCTCAAATGTTCTGCCTCTTACTGATGGTACTCAGGGTGCTGTGGTGTTCTCAGAAGTTGAGAATTAAGCAGTGCTATTTGTGTGTGATGTTGATGTAGTTCATAGTGATGTTATTTGTGGTTACAAAGAAAAAGCGTATCATGAGTTGTTCTTTTTTTTTTTTTATTTTTCTTCTTCTTACATCTTCTGTTTTCCTCATTACAGGCATTCCAAAAGATGGACACAAAGAAGAAAGAGGAACAGCTTAAGCTTCTCAAGGAAAAATACGGAATTAATACAGACCCACCAAAATAAACTGATCTTTTTGGAAAAATTCTAAGCTCTGCTGCTGAGTTCAACTGTTCTTGAGCTCTGCTGTTGAGTTCTTGAACTAAACATAGGAATCCTCAATGAAGTCTTACAAAATCTGTTTTAAAGTTTAAATTTTAATCTGTAGATCTTCACATTAGAATTAAATAAATATAAAACATCAGAAGATCTGCTTTAAGATTAAATCCCAGTAAATGGACATGGTGGTTGTAAGGGTGACCAAATAACTGCTGCATAACCACAGCCCTGCTTCTAGCAGGACCTTTCAAGACAGAAGCGAGCTGGCTGAGTGTTTCATGCTGCCAGTTAATCCAAGAGTTCAGGGGGCTCTGAACTGCCTACATACACAGAGGTAAATTTCACTTCCCACTCTCTGAAAATGGGAGTATTGCAAGTAGTCTCCTTGCCACAGGGATTTGTGTGCTTTTTATTAGAGTATGGTTTGATAATTCTTCATTCCTGTGTATTGTACACAGGTTACTGCACATTTCTCCCTTCTGCAATGCTTGAAGGAGCCTAACTCCTGCTTCTAGAAACAAAGCAAGCCCAAATCCATGTTTGTAAGAGTTTCTTTTACAAACTGTAGAAAATGAATAGCCTTTAAAGTGATCCAGCTGCTTAGGTGACTTCAAAGTGTCTCGTCACCAATGACCGAGGCAAAACTGGTAAAATGCAGTAAAATAATCTTGTTCTAATAGTGCATTTCTGCAGGGCTGACTTAATAAAACAAAGGTGCTCACTATGTGTCCCAGGTTTGTTCTGAGGCTAGTGTGGGAGTGACAGAAAACACTTTGCACCTTTTAGTGTGAAGTAAGGAAAACCTAACCAAAATGAGACAGATCATGGCGGCAATTTTGGATACCTGTTGTGTCCTATTTTCCACTTGGTGTGTTTGAACTGCAATAGATTTCATCTACCTAAAGGTTTAGATGTAGAATCTGGTAAAGATAAAACACATACAAATTTGCTTTTTAGCATTTGTGCTGTGAATAAGAACCAGTGTGATACAGAGTATGTAGAACCAGCGTATTTTGGACGTGGAAAAGAATGACCTCTGCCTCTGTTCTGAACCAGCTGGAAGTCACGTGGATATTGGCAGTGTCCTTCCTTGGGAGAATTTACTTGCTTTGATGTTTTGTTTGACTCCCAGACCAGGCAACTTCCAGCCTGTGTAGTGTGGGGACAGAAGCAAAGATACTTTGACAATTTCTAATTTAAGTGGCATTTTTAGTGCATTATGCTGTCATAAAGGAATGTTCCCATTTTCTTATCCTTAGATTTTCATTGAAACTCATTCAATTAAAGAACAATGCTGTTTGTCTGTTCAGTTAAAAAATAAATGTCTACAGTTTTGCTTTTTTCATCAAGACTTGCTTTATGCTGTGCCACTTCTGCATGTAACCTTCCTGTTAGAATTCATCACCTGAATGTTTCTGATGAAGTTTAGAGTTTGCAGAGCATCTGTCCTTGTATGTACATGACTGTTCAGCATGAGTGGTGGGAAGGATGCACAGCTGTGGGTACTAGTGTCCAGCTCTCAGAGGAGGTCTCTTGCAGTTGCCATGTGTAGGAGGTGTTGTTTCTCAGCTGGTAGGAGCATGAATGGAGGCAGTGACATTTTCAGCTGTCTGTTTCACCCCAGAGGAGCAGGGAGGAGGCAGGTGACATGGCTCAGGTGTGATTTCACCTTTGGGTGGGGGCTTGAAATCCCATCCTATGCCTGACTGGAATGTGTCCCCTAGGATGAGTCTCCCTTCTCATTTAGGATGAGCATGAGCTGTGTTTAGTGCATGCAGTAAAAAGCCTTGTCCTTGTGCTACGGCTGTTCCATACCTGTGTCCCTCCCTTAAAACTAAAGCTGCTTTTTGCAGCAGGAAGCCTTGCAGGCCACAGCGTCCCTGAGGATGGGAACAGGTGACAAGAGACTTTAGCAGCTGAGGTTGCATCTGAACTGCAGAAACGTAAAGCTCTCTTGCTGTGTCACTGCATGTTTCCCACTTGTGCAGCCCTGCATTGCTGTCAGGTGCAGCTGTGATCTGCTGCTTCTCCTGTGGGGTGAGCAAGTTACTCTTGCAGTGCCAGCTTGCTTTTCAGGTCTCACCCATCAGATAATACAAACTGAAGTTTCTCAGGCCAAAAGCAACTTGCTTTTAAAACATTTGTGAGTAATGAGTAAAATCCTATTGGAGGGCTTCTGTGTGACTGTCCATGGCTTTCTAAACCACCACAGATACATGTACATACACACATGTGCATGCACTGAACACTAGGATAACTGGAGCCATTTACAGCAGTCACTGGCCATTTGGAAAGCCTCTTGCTACACCAGGAACAGGAGGTGCTTGTTACCATGCTGGATTTGTGCTTCTAATAAATAAATACATACATACATACAAATAAAATGCCAAAGCACTCCTAACAGTGCTGCATACTGCCAGCCTTGTTTAGAATCCTGTGCAAGGACCACACTACTTCTGTCAATAGTGGAGGGCACAATGCTTCCACTGCAGTGTCTGTTTTGATGAGGATTCGGTGCTGTTTGAAAAAACATACATAAAAAGCAATTCTTTAGGGTAATAAGATTAATAAAAATTCCTTCAATGAATCCTCAAGATCAGCAGCTTTTGATTTCTCTGAGAGCTCAGCTGCTGCCTTTCATTAAATATTCCATTTCATACTTTTTCTTCCGGTGCCTGTTCAGGGCTTTCAATGTCTCTGTACATGTAAAATGAAATAATAATTTGTACCTGCAAGACTGAGGGAATGGAAATTGAATGCCCAGAGGATTGTTTTGATGAAGTCTGCTCAAGATTTTGTTTGAAATGTAGTATCAAAGGACAGGGAAATCAGTTCTATGAATGGTAGAGAGGGCAGCAACTAAGGCAGATGTTACCCGCTTTGTACTCTGCATCTGTGCTGGATTTTATGTGTGCTCACTTCCCATTTATTTTTTCAGGAAGTAGGGCATGCAATTAAGCCTGGAAGGTCATATTTTCCTATGGATGCTGTTTAGAAATCAGTAACAAGGGTGTATCAGATTACACAGGCAATGAGAGTCAATTTTTTCCAAACTATTACATAGTGGCAATAATTATATGTACTGTGTTGAGCAATGATACAATTAAATAAATTAACACATTTGCAGTCAAAGAAAGAGCTGAAGATCACATTTCCTTGAAAGCTTCATTTCCCCAAGTATCACAAAGTACAATTAGTTTTCATTTCAGATTTTTTTAAATATGAATTGGCATGGAAAATGTAATAGTCTCTGCTTCCCACAAAGGTCTCTGAAGAGAAAGAGTGATGAGGGACAGAACTTCATCAACCTGCTGTAATAAGGATTTTACAGACTCGGTAATGGCTGGGTTGTACTGCTGAGGGCAAAAAGAAAGTGCACAGCAGCTCTGCAGATAGAGACAGTAAGACTAAGTAGGATCAGCTCCTATAGCCTGGCAGGAACATGTTTTTCACCTTCAAGAACCCCGGCAGAAGAGCGGAGCAAGGTCCTGTCTTTAGACACAGTAGAAGCTTGCCAACAGCAGGACCAAGAGATAACGTGACCTTTCCAGGTATGCTGAACCAATCCTTAGCATCACTTTTGAGGCATTCAAGAAAGGTCCCAAACCAAGTCCCTTATGCTCTTTGGGGTTTGTTTGTAATGAGTGACAAACTTGACCTGGGTCACTGGAAGGAGCAGCTTTAGACTGCTGTGCTGCATTGTCCTGTGTTTGATGGGTGCCACAGAGCTATCCTATGTTTAACCAAGACATCTACAGGAGTTCAAACCTGCACCTGCTGCTACAACCTGCAATCTGTAAGCCAGTGCTGCCAGTGACAGGCTAGGGCAATGGCAGAGGGGACTGGGAGCTTTAAAAAGAGTTTCTGAGAACTAGTGGCTGTCACACTGGCAGGTCTAATTCCCTATTTATTAACAGGAAATTAGCCTATCCTAAATAAAAGAACTGTTAGTGACAGGCAGATGTGCCAGCTTGCTGCTGCAGTGATCCTAGATTTACACCAGATGCAGACTGGGCATCTTCCCATCTCCAGGGGAGGAAGCAGCATTTTGTGAATTCATATAACCATCAAATGAGACACATTCATCACATCAAATGTGAAAAGTTTTATTGGCCAAAAAGGGCAACAGCATTCTGCCCTGTATGAGAAACAATGTGACCAGCAAGACCAGGGCTGTGATTGTCCCCCCATACTCAGCACTGCTCACTTTTGGGGCCCTCAGCACAAGACAGACATTGAAAGTGCTGGAGTGGGTCCAGAGAAGGGCAAGGAAGCCTGTAAAAGGTCTGGAGAACAGCTCTTGTGAGGAGCAGCTAAGGGAACTGGGGTTGTTTAGTCCAGAGAAGGGAAGCTGATAGAAGACATTTTTGCACTCTACAACTCCCTGAAAGGAGGCTGTAGTGAGGTGGGTGTTGGTCTTTTCTCCCAAGTGATAGGATGAGAGGAAATGGCCTCAAGATGCAGCAGGGGAGGTTTAGATTGGAGATTATAAGAAACTTCTTGACTGAAAGGGTTCTCAAACACTGGAATAGGATCCCCAAGGAGGTAGTTGAATCCCTGGAGGTGTTTTAAAGATGCAGAGATGTGCTAAGGGACATGGTTTAATACCATACTTGGTAGAGTTAGATAATAGTTGGACTCAATCTTAAAGGTTGTTCCCAACCAAAATGGCTCTATGATTCTATGAAACATTGCTAATGTTAAGTGCCAGAAGCCCAGTACACAAAGCAAGCTTGCAGGCTATATAAACAGCATCAGAAAATGCAGCCTAAAAATACCCCTTGTGTTCAGTGGCCACATCATCCCACAGCTCACGTTTGTTTTTTAGGGTGGATGCACAGTTCTGCTCTTCTCTAGCATTTCTCAGATCTAGTGGAAAATTTTACACTAGTTTTACAATTGCAGAAGCATAGAATTGGACCAGCATTGCAAGTGTTTGAGAAGCATCACTTTCGTCAGCAGCCAAACTGGGCAGAGTTGGGGGCCACCAGTAGGGCAGGAAACCTCTCTGTTCCAGCAGTCCTTACATGCACATTCCTGGTCCCACTGTGCCATCTCTACCAGGAGCAGTGCATGGAATGATGTGTATTTCACACAAGAAGAGAGAGTAACAAAAAACGTGTTGACGATGTTGATGATAGTTTTTAGAACTTCTTATACGCCACAAAGAATTCCAGTGGCCAGAGAAGCAGAAACTGTAAAGAACCAAGTTTTTATTTTTGTTTTGTTTTTCTTTTTATTTTTATATATATATATATATATATATAGGCTTTTAATTTTTAACTGAGACAGCTTTTTTTTTAAAAACAGCAGCAAGCAGAACATACACGTTGAGAAAAGTGGCAGCGCAGGTAACTTGTTTGGCTAATGCCCATCCATGTACAAGGCCTACATTGGATTATTTATTATTTGTTTGTGTGAGCACCTTTTGTGTTTCCTTTTTCTTGGTTTAAGTGTACAGTAAGGCAGTGGTTTTCCAAAAAGGAATATATATATCTATCCATATTTATATTTATATATCTTTTCAGTCATCACTGTAAATTCTTCTTACATGCAAATGAAATAAAATGTACAACTTGAAGAATGTTACAATGCCGGACAGAGCTTCTTTGTCCCAGGACAAGGCTTCTAATAAAAGGCAAATACAGACACCACAAAGTTAAAAAGAGGAAGAAGGCATAAGGAACCCAACTGCAGGTGCTATTGACAGAACAGCTTGAGCAGGGAAGATTGGTATTCCAGTGAAGATTTCTCCTGCTGCTGGCAAGGTGAGAAAGAATGGATGGTTATTAACAGATGTCTCCAGACAACTCCCTTGAGATGATTCACTCTAACCTGAGAAGCTCCACATCAAAGATGAGAGTAGCATTGGGAGGAATAACCCCAGGGTGGCCTGTGGCTCCATAGGCCATCTCAGGTGTGCAGGTCAACTTTGCTCTTTGTCCTAAGCTCATCTGTTTTTTTTTTGGGGGGGGAAGATAAAAGGAGAAAAAAAAGAGAGAGAGAAGACAAAAAAAGCAGTATTAGGAGGAAAACAAGGAACAAATCACTACATGGCAGATTTACAAAACTGAGGAGAGTTGGCACCACTAGATTAATCTTTCAGCTTCAAGCTGAAGTTGTCACAAACAGGTCAGATGAAGGTCTCCTGACTCCTCTGGCTTATCACAGCAGTTACCAGAGCTAGTCTGGGAGTCACATAAAGGCTTTTTAATGCATTCGTTGGACTATTCTGCCTTCACTGGAGCCAGCTATAGAAGTGAGCTCCTTTTGCAGAGCACAGCGTACACATAATACCTGAGTCAGCCTGAGTCAGGGAAAGTCTCTCAGCAACAGCCAAGACCAGAGCTTTATATTCATGAGAGATCAGTGCCCTAAACTTAGCTCAAACCTGTGGATAGATGTCTCACCTCAGGTGCTGCTTATTCACACAGTGAACCCTTGCCCCTGGGATGGACAAAAATGCTGATTTATTTCACTGCAGCCTAGCACTGGAGGTAAGAGTGCTCATTGAGATTTGAGGTATTAAGATTCAAGTCCCTGATCTCCTAACAGAGTATTCCGGGGTGGAATCATAGAATCATAGAATCAGTCAGGGTTGGAAGGGACCACAAGAATCATCTGGTTCCAACCCCTGCCATGGGCAGGGACACCCTACACTAGATCAGGCTGGCCAGAGCCTCGTCCAGCCTGGTCTTAAACACCTCCAGGGACGGGGCCTCAACCACCTCCCTGGATAACCCATTCCACGGCTTCACCACTCTCATGGTGAAGAACTTCCTTCTCACATCTAGCCTGAATCTCCCCACCTCCAGCTTCATTCCATTCCCCCTAGTCCTATCACTACCTGAGATCCTGAGAAGTCCCTCCCCAGCCTTCCTGTAGCCCCCCTTCAGATGCTCCCAAGCTGCTATTCATTCACCATGACCTGGTGACTGAATGTTCATTGGCCAAGAAACAATCCCTGATTTGAACTACCAGTTTTAACTTTGACCTCTCTCCCAAGATGAAGCAATCACTGGACTATAGTTTATGTGATATCTACTGTTGAATTTTTTTCCAGGTTCTATAAAATATGCTGAAGCTAGAGCTTTTACCAGTTTAGGTAGAAGAAAAATGCAAGTATGAGCTTTCCCAGATTCAGGGAGTATTCATGCCATGGGGCTAAGGGTGTAAGAGCAGATGACCTCCCTGGTCCCCGCAGGGCTCTTCCTATGGCAAGCTGTCTGCTGCTCTGATACTTCCCTGGCAAGCCAGACAGCTGGTAAGTCATCAACAGGTTTTAAACATGGGGCAAACTTGAACTGTCAGAAATTGAGCAAAGAAATACAGATATTGCTGGTATCTGACAGTCATTAAACCAAAGTTTGAGAAAAGCTCCATGTCAGATATAGTGAAGTGCCTTTTTTTTCCAAGTGCCTTGTGTCATTCACACTCCACAAGCCCCTCCAGACCCTGGGGTGAAGGGAGACAGTCCCAAACTGGATTTCAGACAGTGATCCACCAGGAGGAGCAGGAGGGCAGCATATTGGACACTGATTCCTGGAATAGATTTTGGCCATTTACTATATAAGGGACATGAGTCATGGAGCTAGTGGTCAAGGAAGGGACAGATTGATTCACCCAGCACTTGTTGCCACTGCTTTACCTGCACTGGCTTCTGTTTTCTACAGCACACTGCGGTCCTGAGCATCTCTCGGGCCTTAAAAAGTTCAAATCCTTGAGAAGAATGTGGTTTTTTTCTAGGATTCCTCAAATGGATCTCTTTCACTGGCTGGAGAGAAGGGGATGGTGGCCTTGCTTTCTCCATAGGATTGGACATCATTTTCCCTTTCATCCCTCTCTGGAAAATCATGGTTGTGTCACTCCTCAGTGGATTGTTTCTCATTTTGCATTCTTCCCTTGTCTCTACTTAAGCACAAGAACTTGTTCCTGTCATAGCTGTTCCTATAATAATATTTGAGCAGTTAATTTCTAGGACCCCAAAATCGGGTTCATACACTCTTGCACTTGAGCAGCCTGATCACACTCCTCGTGTAAAGGGCCCTCACAGCACTGCAGACAAAACCCAAGAGTTGACAATGAATTGTATCATGTGGCTCCTCTAGAGTTTTACTGTTTTGGCACTCAAACTGTAATTAATGGAGGGTAATTTCCCTTTTCTCAATGTAGGGCTGGTCAGTCAACATAGCTGGGAGTCTGAAATCATAAAAATTTTAACAGTGCAGTTTGATACCTTACTCAGTAGGGGTCAAAGTCAGTAGCTCAGTCATGGAGGTCACCAAAAAGGGCAGCTTGGACTTCTGTTGAATAGCTGAAGACAGCCACCCTATGAATTGCTGCAACCTGGAACTACTTAGAGGCCACTACTGTCTATTTGTGGAGGTGCCCACGGAAAAGTGACGAGACTTATGTGGAACACCGGCACCTGGAGAGGGGACTTCACGTGTCATTTTCCAGGCAATACCACATGGAAAGCCTCATGAGTAGAGGATGCCCCTGGATGGAGGCAGAAGAACTACAGAAAACGCTGTGCTCAAACGGACCGTGCTTTCAGAAAACTACATCATGTCCTGCACTGTGATTTTCACTTGGTCTTGCCACCATTGCACCAGACATTGCTGTGCTCACACACCTTCAGCTAGTTTGAAGTTAAGGCAGAATAATTTCTTCATACCTGTGTAACACCTTCTTCAAATCCTTTAATGACTTCTTGCCTGCCAATCTTGAACCTAAAAGGCTTGTTTCTGTCTCTGGAGGAATCAAACTTCTTTCCATTCTGTAGCATTCCTATCAAAACAAGAGACAGTTTCAGTTTGAGCTACATCTGAATTTAAGTGATGAGAGGGAGGGAAGGAGGGAAAAAATAATGCTACTAATTTCCATTTCACTTTGAAGCCTCATCCAAAACAAATATGGCAGGAGAGTCAAAGGCAGTGGTGATGCATTTTTACATTTGCCTTCCAGTACTTTAGGCTCTAACATAGAAATTTGTTATTCTTCATGTAATAGGTTATAAATCATATCACACCAAACATTGCACAGACATGCAGAACAGCTGTTGCTTACACAACAGAACCTCCTGGCTAAGCAGATAAAAGCAGGCAAGGAACAATCAGGAAGCAGCAGAAGACAGAAACCCAGTACAGGGACCTGATCCAGGCCCACTCCTAAACACACAAAAGTTCCCTAAAACAAGCCTACAGACAAAGAATCCAAATGTAACACAAATGTGACTAGGTTTACTTCTCGTTAAATACCTGACATTTATTTCAAGGTTTTCTTTGAAGAGGGTAACTAACCAATGGGAGTAGTCCTTGTGGAGCACATGCTGGATAACCAGGGGCCTATTGTTATGTCTCACCACAGCCAACAGGAGCTTTCCACCACTTCAGAGGGTGAGGATGTAGATTCAGGTTTGGGAACTCAAGCTAAATTTTCTGCCAGTCTGCAAGTACAGAACAGCTCCTTTGACTTGTTCCTGCAAATTTATACCCGAACACCTAGAAGCAATATTTGGTACCCTGGACCATTTGCCTTCTCTACTGGCTTTACTCCTGAGTACTAGAATAATGTGCATTACACAGATGTGGCCACTCCACGCCACGCACGGTGAAGCTTCTACCCAACATAACAACAGCTTGTGTCTCCTCACACAGAAAGAACAGGAAAAAAAATCAAAAATATGAAATTCAAAGATATGAAAATATCTTTGACAGTTGTATGAATACTCTACTATCCTTATTATTCTAATTCATCCACAACAGACAGTTGGAGGAACATCTCACTCATTCCTTTTTGATGAGCACAACACTGTTTCAGCTGATATCCAAGTTCCGTGTTCTGCACATTGGCCACAGCAACCCCATGCAGTGCTACAGGCTGGGGTCAGAGTGGATGGAGAGCAGCCAGGCAGAGAGGGACCTGGAGGTACTGGTCGATGGTAGGCTGAATATGAGCCTGCAGTATGCCCAGGAGGCCAAGAAGGTCAATGGTATCCTGGCCTGCCTCAGGAACAGTGTGGCCAGCAGGAGCAGGGAGGTCATTCTGCCCCTGTACTCTGCACTGGTTAGGCCACACCTTG
This sequence comes from Picus viridis, assembly GCA_033816785.1. Classification (NCBI taxonomy): domain Eukaryota; kingdom Metazoa; phylum Chordata; class Aves; order Piciformes; family Picidae; genus Picus; species Picus viridis. The sequence goes on along the minus strand of CM066576.1, from coordinate 18,754,571 downwards.
AGTCCTGTGTCCAGTTCTGGACCCCTCAGTTTAGAAAAGATGTTGACTTGCTGGAACATGTCCACCAACAAAGTTGGTGAGGGGTTTGGAACACAAGCCCTTTGAGGAGAGGCTGAGGGAGCTGGGGTTGCTTAGCCTGGAGAAGAGGAGGCTCAGGGGAGACCTTATTGCTGTCTACAACTACCTGAAGGGAGGTTGTGGACAGGCAGAGGTTGGTCTCTTCTCCCAGGTAACCAGCAGCAGAACAAGAGGACACAGTCTCAAGCTGTGCCAGGGGAGGTTTAGACTGGAGGTTGGGAAGAAATTCTACACAGAGAGAGTGATTGTCCATTGGAATGTGCTGCCCGTGGAGGTGGTGGAGTCACCATCCTTGGAAGTGTTCAGGAGGAGACTTGATAGGGTGCTTGGCTGCACGGTTTAATTGATTAGGTGGGTTGGATAATAGGTTGGACACGATGATCTTGAAGGTCTCTTCCAACCTGGTTTATTCTATTCTATCTTATGAACATATGCCCAGATTCTACAGCAAATGGATAAATCTTCACACAGTGCTACGCAATTAGGTATTCTCATTTGCTTTTTGACCAGTGGATAATTATGGTAGCTTTCAACCTAGAAGTACTTGGTAATTGCACTTTCAAAATGCTATACTCTGGATATTACAAGGCTGGGCTGATATTTTTATGTTATAATAAAATATATTTATATCAGAATAAATCCTTTCTTTGCCATGTTGTAGCGCTCGTGTGCTGGGCACATACCATGACACTTCTATGCAAGGTGCTTTATAACAAAAAGTTCATTAATATGCAAATATCTGAGAAAGCTTTTGCTGAAAACAACATTATCAAGTGCAGCTGTGACAGAAAATGATGAGAAATATAACCTTTATGATCCAGTATGAAAAATATTACCATACTAGTTTCTTTTCACTAAAACAGTTATCTTAATAGACCAGCTTGATGCACAAGTTTTACTTTTCAGTGAAAATCATCAGTTATTGCCCAAAGAACAACAAAATAAGCATTATTTTGCTTGCTTAAAAGTCCATGTTATGAATCAAAGGTAAATATACAGAGATGTGCCAGAACGGTAAAGCAAAAGGGTGGATTCATCTTTTTACTTCCAAGAGGCAGGAACTGTTAAGCTTCTAAAATGCAGTCACCTCTTTTTGAGCTAATTATTCTGTTCCCCTCTATAATGAAGTAAGTCAGAGAAAAAAGCACTTTCAGGGCTGCTTTATGTAACCCAGTCTAGGGATCTACATTAAGATGTAATGAATTGCATCCTAGCAGTGCCTATTTCTTTGCAATTAATGTAAAGGAGGTCCAAACAACTAGCTCAGACATAGATGCCTCCATATTCCTTAGTAGTTAAATCAGGGGTGATGGCATTTTGGATTCACAGTAATGAGTACACAGTATTTGATTATTCTAGTGGGGTTCCTATGTTTAGATATTTCACATCAATATCAAAACTAAATGCCATATTAAAGCATTTAGCTGGCCAAGTCCAGCATCTGTCAAACTGGGTGCTTCAGAAACATGCATACACATGTGTAAGGCCTTAGGAGGAAAGCTGCCGAATAACTTGCCCATAAGTTATCTTTCATAACTGTCACCATTAGTGCTTGTCACATTCCTTAAGTTTTTCACACTATAATAGTGAAATATTCTATGTAATGCAAGTCCCTACACATATTCTGCAATATATTGCCTCAGTGAAATCCTTAAACCTGCTCCATGCAGGCTGGGAGGTCATACCAGCTCCTTGCACATGGCTTTCTAGTCACAGACAAATCTAGGTTGCATATGACAATCAAAACCAGCCTGTATATGGAGGAGGGCAGGCAGGGAGAAGCAGCTGAGGAGGAACTCTCAGATAGCTCATATAATGTTTCTTGAAGTATTGGATTGTCCTCACAGCAATTTTATTTTTAAACACATCGTAAAACCTTATGATTCCATGAAATAGGAGACTGTTACTGAATCCAAATATTTAATAGTTTTAATATTAAAACTTCATCCTGTCATTACAGTCTGCATGTTCAGAGTGGTATGAAAATATTAGTTATTCTTGACAGCAGTTCTGGGAGGTAGGGGAAGATATTTATTATGAAATAGCCTCAGTCTAGAAGTTCAGCTTCAGATGCACAGTATCACAACACTTCAGTATGCCTTCGTGTCGTTGGTAACTAGATCTTATTAAAATACTTAAATGTCTGATGGTTTACTAAATACCACACATCAAACAGGGAGCACAACTAGAACTGACTCTTCAGAAACCCTGACAACAGCTACAGGACAAGGTTCCCAATTTAAAATAATGTTTCTATCATCTGCCCATGAGCTTGCTAGTCAGATAATATCAGATAAAAACTGACTCCTATCTCATCATCAAAAGCTCACAGAAGATGTATTAAGCTTTGTAGAAAAGCACAAGCTGCTTCTCCTGTGTTTACAGCAATGCCCTATTTTCAGGAATGGCTGAAAACTCACCAGGTGATGATTTCAGAAATGTAACATCCTTTGTCACCACCCCACCTTATTGCTTTTGGAGGAGAAACTGGGATTCAACAAGACAAATGTGTCCTTTATTTGCTGAAGCTCTGGCAGCGGGGTCAGTTTTCCTACGACTGACTGCCCTTTAAGTGCACATCTAGTTTAGAAGTGAGTAAGAGTTCCCATGTGTCCTGGAGAAGTTCCGACCTGGATTTAGATTTGAACTTTAGGTCTTTTTTATCTCTCTGTTTCTGAAAGTTAGAGTTGACTGTTCAGGCTCCTGGGAGCCAAAACAGCATAATGTTTTATTTTCTCTCTTGCTAATGCATCAATTGATTTTCAGGAAAAAATTGATTTGGTTAATATTCTTCAACAAGGACAGATGCTTATCCTCGGCCTGATAATACCTTTATCTAGATAACAACAAGGAGAAAAAAAGGCCCTAAAATCTGGACCTGAACAAAGACATTGTTTTGCAAACTCATAATGATCAGTAAGAGTTTTGACTGAGCAAGGACATCCAGATGCCTATATGCTCACTTACTAAAATCTCACATTTGATTCTGAAAGGTAACAATAATTGCATTAAATGAATTAGGCAAATTCATTTAGCAGAATATTGTGCAGATTTGAAAACATTCTGATCTACCAGGTGTCCTAATTAATTAAACAGATTCCTAAAATTCAGTGGCTGTAGAAAAGGAGGTGTTTCAGATCATGGATCCTGCTGAATCTCTGAAGTTAAGTTCATCAAAGCTGAAATCAAAGAGCATACCAATCATTTTGTTAAGATACACAACTAGGGATCCATCTAAACTGCCAAAACCACAGTGCCTTTTGAGCTAAAGCAGAGAAAACAAAGCTCCAGTCTAGGCTATACACAAGCTATTATTTCTTATTAAAACATAGGTGTGTCTGCACTACTCTCTTAACATGAATTTTAATTAACTGAGGTCCATCAACCTCAGCTGAGATCACATCTTTTAAGTCTGTTTCCTAAGGGGAGAGGGCTAATGACACTGTCTGTACTTGCCTAATAACTTTTGAATCTTTCAGCCAATTTCAACTAAATTTGACAGAGGAGCAGGTTTCATACCAAAATTAAGATGTGTGGAATGTAAAGAGAATTGCATAGGCAAAAGGTACTGTAAGTGTTTCTACCAAGAGAAATGTTTGTTATCAGAGAATATATTACTGAGATACAGTCAGGGATAGAAAGACATAAATCTTGTGTTTGGACCACATCCTTCCCAGATTCAGCTGGGAATTCAACCAGCTACATAACAGAAATCCACAGAAGCAGCCTAGCCAGCTAATATAACTATGGTCCCCACAAAATGATGCCCCAAACCACGTCCAAAGCACTATCTCTACAAAAGAGGGGTAAAGAGAGAGCACCAAAGGCCCTCCATATATAGCCTGTGAAGCTTACATGCCTGAGTATGTAAAATTCATGTGTAAAATGCCACTGCTACCATTAGCCATCTCCAAGACAGAAATTGTGTTTCAACTTGTCATCTAGGTTACTGCTGCAGTTAATAAAGAAAAAGAGGTATTTCCAAGAATGATTCATCCCACCTAGATTGTGATGTTAGGACTGCAATAACCTCATGGAATTGTTTATCATTCTCAGTCAACTAACTTACAAAAGTTAATAACATTAATTTTAAATGCTAGACTGTCAACCTTTATTAGGGCCCTCCGGACAGGTATTAACTCATCCATCCATACCTACATGAGGCAGACCAAACTGCATCCCAGGCTTCAATGGCTTCAGTGTTCAGTGATTCATTTCTCTTTGCAATGCCGACACTCTGGGAACCAGAAAATGAAGATTCTAATCCACAACAAATCCCTTAATTTCACTAGCTGCTCTCCTTTTGTCTTGTACAGTGGGATTCACTTACCTTGCAAGTATTAAGGGGATAAATCAAATAAGTGGCTTTCAAAAGACAACAACATTCATCTGCAAAGTATTCCATTTTGTTTCAAACTGTAATTACCTACAGAACACCAAGGCAGCTAGAGGACAGCTACTTTCTGAACGTATGTTGGCAGCAGCAGGAGGGGCAGACAGTCAAAAGTTTCTCGATACCATCCTGTTTCATTTTCTGTAGATCAGAGGTTCTTCAGGACAGGGATTATATTATGATGCTCTCCATGCAATTACCTTTCCAATTATGCCTCAAAATAAATCAGTGCTGTTATAAACTTGTTATTTGATTTGTCCCTAGGACTCCTGGAGACAACATTTGCTACAATTAGCGTTGCTGTCAGTTACAAACTTTTGATCTCAAGTGTTTCTTTTTCCCTTAAGACGTATCGTTTCTATGTCAAAATATGTCAATATTGTGTTGGGAGAATGTTACAAAGGCTGAAAATTCAGATTTTCCTCTAGTTTACAAACTGTAATTATTACTAATGTACACCTTTAGTCTGGAAAATGTGTTATTGGTAAGTTTCTAGAAACTGTACAAAAGCCTTTGTGCCAACACTGACACCTTCACAGTGTATAGAGGAAGACACAGTTCTGCAAAGCATAATCACTTAGGAGCAGTGGGAGAAACTCATCTCTAAGATCACAAATCATATCCCAGGCTGGTTTACACCCGCAGAACTCTGCTGATTTTACTGGTGTTATTCACATTTTACACTAAAATAGATCATTTCTCTTTAGGACTCAGTTCTGACAAACTGCATTAAATCAGAGCAACTCCTCAGCCTTCAGTGGTCTTCCCCTCTCAGCTTGTGTCTCAGTCTTACACTAACACGGTCTAGAAGGTTCCTAGAGTGTGGGGAGGATAGCTTCTTATCCCAGCTGTTACGTGAGCCTACCAGGCGTGCAGCCCTGCTCAAGCTGCTGTTCACAAATAGAGAAGGGCTGGTGGGAGATGGGGTGGTCAGAGGCTGTCTGGGGTCCAGTGACCGTGGAATAATAGAGTTTTCAATATGTGGTGAAACCAGGAGGGGCATCAACAAAACCTCCACACTGGACTTGCAAAGGGCAGACTTCAGCTTATTTAAGGAACAACAGCTCCCAGCAATATGTAGTTACTCTTGGACATGAGCCTCCTTCCAACTAGCCAGGCAGTTAAGTAGTGTATACTTCTGTTTTCCTTATTTTGACTTTCAAAGCAAACTCTTTTCTGGACAAATGTGGCATCTCATCCATTTTGCTGTTGAAAATTGTTTTCATCCAAAAATTATGATTGTTGTAATGGAACTAAAGAGTACTGCATGTGAGCTGGAGGATGATTTAATTTCCTATGCTGTATTTGAATAGTGAGCCACCTTACTGTGTCCTGTATGGGAACTTTGGCAACTGAACTGAGAAGGGAAATGTGGGACTTTCCAGGGAAAGGTTCAGCAACAGAGGTTTAGTACCACTGTAAACACAAACTCAGTTTTTCCCTGCTAGAGCTTCTTCTCCCTCATATAAACAAAGCCTGATGAGGGGGGAAAAAAAAAAAAAAAAAAAAAAAAAAAGGAATTGCTGGGCTAGACTATTTCTTGACAGTCTACAAGCACTTAAGAAAAAAAAAAAAAAATTAATCTTTTTAAGGGACATTTGAGTCTAGAGGGATAATGGTTGAGGACGCTGGAGGATGCATATCAGCTCTTTACCAGATTTTTTGTTGTTGTTGTTTAGAAAGCCATCAGCACCGATTTGAATGTGCCATTTGTTGCCATGACAACCACTGACTCAAAGTATAGAAATGGGAAATGGATAGCAGTGGTGGCCACTTCTTAGTTCCTGTTACTGCAGAGCACTTCAGTAATGGTTGAACTTTTTAACAGAGCCAGGCTTGCTGCTTGCTTTTCTTCATGTATTATATGCTCATATATCTTTAATGTGGATTAAGAGCAACAATCAATTATTTATTATGCAGCTGACAGCATGCAATGAAGACACAACAGACAACTACTCAATAATGCATTATCATGCACTATATATCAGTGCTGTGTACAACTACAAGACAATATGAAAGAGCCTTGCACTTAGGTTGACTTCACAGGCAAGAAAATTACACACAGTTGTCTAGTTCACTCTGCTAAAAGTTATTATTCTGTCCTAATGGCTTTATAGATTTGCATACTTTTAAAAGAGAAGAAAAAGTAGATATACAATCAAGACAGGTATGAGGCTCAACAAGCATATTCCACCTGAATTGTAAGGAGACCAAAACAATTTCTCAGGTATCCTGTTGTCTGTTACTATAAAAGTTCAGCTGTAAAATATACATGCTCTGCAGCATAAGGCAAATTTCATTTGAGTAAGCATGGCAGAATCAGGTCAATATGGGCATGCCAATGGAGTAGGACAATAGACGTCTAAAGCAAAATTTTAGAGACACTATATTACTACAGAAGTGCTTTGTACCTCTTACATATCTACTCCTAAATATCATATCCTGTAACACAAATTCTGGAGGGAAAGGGAACATTAGTGAGTGGGCTAGGTCTACCCTCTGCTACCAGCCAAAAAGCACAGAAAGCAGTTCGAGGCCTCAGCTGTAATACAAAGACAACATTTTGCAAGATTTCCCACCCAAAAACATGTATCAGAGCTTTGCCACAGAATACTGACCATCTGGTGCACCAGATGACAGGACAATACAATTAATCTCTTTATTTTCATATTGGTTTTGTTCTCCATCTATCCCCCTGCCACATCACAAACATGTAATTTCCTTCCTCCCATTTTTGCTTGATGACTGCCTGTCCAACAGTGGTATGGATTTGACATTTTAGCCTGTAGCACATACATGAATGTGCTTCAGTAGGGGGTTAAACCTCATTGCAATATGTGAGAATAGTAGCCATCTATGGCACAAGAAAGCCCTAGGCTAGGTCAGCAAAGCTTCTGAATACAGATGTAGAGTATGGAAAAACACCACAGAAAGTAGAAAGGGATCTCCAGACACGTCCTGGGAAAGCTCTGAGCGTAAGCCCCTGTTTACCCTGCTTTTTGTTATATCCTAGCTTTCTTTATGCACAGCCACACCTTGTTCACTGGAGTGTTTTACTGAAACTCATCTTGACAAACACAGCAGTTGTCTAACATCCTGCAAAGGACTTAGCAACTGTTCTGTTCTCAAATAGGAAGGAGAAAAACATTCTTGGAAAAAAGAGACAGGAGATGCAACCAGAGGCAAATAAGAGTTTATTAAAAATGGGTGTTGACTGAGCCATGTGACACAGCATAGTCAGGATGCCAAAATTACAGATAGTTTAAATAAGCTAGAAACAGACACTGCTGTTCCATTGTGATCTCATATGTACATGACACACACAATGCAGAATTCAAACTCTTTATATCCAGGGTACCCAACTTTTTGACTCAGAATGGTCAGACATTCCTATAATGTGTCTTATTTTAAAGATGTGGTATAGGCTTCCTGGTTGGCATTATGCAATGTTGCCTTCCTTCACAAGTGTTCAGAGAATTCCTGGGGAAACCAGCTCCCCCCATCTGCAATTCCTTATGGGAAAAAGAGACATGACTTAATTGGCATAAATTTGGGGCCACCATGGGGCCTCACATCAGTGTAACAGTTTCCAGGGTAATTAGGTGAAATACTACTATTCCTTAAGAGTGGAGAAAGGCAGGTACATAGATGCTGCGCTTTCTCCATTGATGTGGACAGGACCATAGACTTCTGAGAATGGTTTATTAACAAGTTCTGTACTGGGTAATCCTCATAATGGTAGGCGAAATTTCCAACAACGTGAAGATTATGTAAACCCAGCATTTTGCCAAGCAATCTTTATCATTTGCTGCAACATTCCAGAGGAAGAATGTTTTACTCAGATACCACTGTTTATCTAGGCTGCCTTTTTAAAGATATACAAGATACACTCATTAAAGGAATAATTCTTTCCATAGATGTACAGTTTCTTCTTCCCACCTACTTCCTCACACACACACCTGCTTCCACAAAAAAAGGGTCTTTCTGCAGTATTCAATATAAATAGTGTTTTATGTTCTCCAAGGCAGAGCACAGCAGTACCATAAATACTGCTCTGCCTGTAAACTCTGAATGCTCAGAAATAATACTAGCTGCAAAGTTCTTCTTTTGCCACATTTGTTTCTGATTTTTGTTCATTGTTCCCAGTGTTGCAGACTCTCTGATATTAACAGTTCCCTTGATATCCATGAAAGTATAAAAATATATGCATCAGTTTAAGACCTAGATCACAGTAATTTAAAACTAAGCTGAATGATGCACTTGGGAGCTATCACCAGAGCAGAATCCTGCAAGGATTCAGAATAGCATACAGTTGTGACCAGACCAAAAAGCAAGATGTCAAAAATAATAGGTTCTGTCACTAGACAGATGTGCAAGTATAACTTGCTTTTGTTTTATTCTCTATAGAATGACTGTGGAATTCCCAATGTCAGTCACTAGCATATTCAGCAATATTATGAATTCATATACTTTGCCTTAGGTATCTTGACAGGCTTCATTCAGTAAGCCTTTAAAGTATTTTCAGAGCCACAGTGGAAAGCAGCTATCAACAGCACAGTTCATTATTATAAATAGGTATTTTCTATCTCTAAGTTTTTATCTTGGTGGTCTTATAAATCAACTATGGAAAAAGTGGCAGCTGTTATCTTGACAGACGGGTCTTAGGCATTGCTCTGCTGGACATTAGACAGTCATCTCTCTGGAGAGCAATAGGAATTTCCAAGTGCCTGTAATTATTTTCATCCACTTAAGCCACTTGTGTCTTGAACTAGTAAAGGGAAGAAGCAAGGAGAATGCAAAATAAATGTTTTAGGAGAAACGCCTCAGAGAAAGGGGTGAGAATCAGATGAGTATCACCTATTACCGAGTCGCTCCTTGAGTTTCACCGAAGTGTCAGACAGAAAAAGAATCAGAAGTTTCTTATACAGGCCACGGAGGCAAACAGGCACTTCCAGAAGGTGAGATACAGAAAGCCTGTGCACTGAGTGAAGTGGAGCATATAGTCTGCTAGCAGGACATAAGTGCAAGGCTGTACCACAATTTTCAGCTCTTCCTAGAATTTAACATTTGAATATAGAGCTTTGAATCCAATTTTCAGAACAGACACAAGCCTGAGAATATTCATCCTTTTTAAAGGGTGGTTGGTATGGAGGATGCTGTTGCCTGCCATTTCTATCATAAACGTGTGCCAAGAGCACCACAAGTTCAACTCTACCTCAAGCCTGAATTTAAATCTATGTCCTTCACCTTTTCTGATGGTATCAACCCCTTGAATCTGTATGGCAACTTGAAATGGAGAATGGTGAAATCATGAGTAAAATAAGCAAGTAGTAATCAGGGAGGTCAGTGGGATCTCAATCATTGGTCTCAGGGCTTGTTAGATCAGTGGTGTCTGATGTTGTGTAGGGTTTGTCCCTGCATTGCTCTCATTTAATTTGACAAGAGTTTGAGGATGGACTGCAGAGATGTGCAATGTTTTCCAAAAGCAGAAGTATTTTCACACTCGGGACTACTGCAAATAAGTTCCTAAACAGATATAATGTACAATGTCTCTAAGTAGTCAATCCACAGACACAAACAGTGAAGGTAAACGTTGACAAGAACATCTAAACAGCATAATAGGGTGGAAAAAAAGTGGACCAAACACTGAAGCTCTACATAAACAAACGTATTATTATACCAGCAGCAAAACAGGTAACATCATCATCTGCAAAAGCAAGGACAAAGATGATGAATATGCTGCACAACTCGCAGGAGTTGCTGTAGACCAGACACTCACAAACCATGCTACCCTTCATCATTCCAGTAAGTGTAATTGAAAAAGTAGCATCCTATGAGATTAACTTACTACAGGAAGTCAATAAAAGCCTGTTCCTAACAATTAAATAGGAAAAAAATATAAAGGACAGGGTATTTTTCTGCTGTAAAATGATTGTCCTGTTCAATTTGATCCAAAACTGCAAAGAAAATACACTTCAGAATACATTATATTCAAATTGCTGGTATGAACTATTTAAATTTTCCAATTATTTAACACCAAGTATTGTTTAGCTACATCCAAGCTCAAAGACACCCAACCCCTTAAGGAGAAAACATAAAAAAAGAAAAATTAAAATTCATGAAGAGCAAGCTGAAGGGAGGTGTATCAGATAAAATTCAAGTATACGAACAGCCAAACCAGGCAAGAGAAAGGCAGAACTGACCTAAAGTTTGGATCAAATAGGATGATATTTATATGAGAGGGAGACAGTTACCTAGCTTAAAATTCACCCAGACACTTAAGAGGGATTCTCCATTACTTTTAAAAATAATTTAACAGATATTCCCAGCCCAGGTAGCATATCTTACTCTGTAATCCATAATACACAGTGCTATGCAACACGTAAAAGTTCTTTTTGTTTAGGCTGCTGCTTCCTTCCTGAAGGCTTCCTGTTCAGAGTTGATTCATAAGTGAATGCATTTTCCAGATATGCTTTATTGCCTTTTTTCCTCTTTTCCTTCCTTATTTCTGAAAAGAAGCAGTGAGGGGGAAGAAATAGTCTGTAGATGAGGCCCAAAAGCAGAGATTTATTGAGTGATGAGAGCAGAGTCAAGGGGCCTCCAGGTACAAACAGTGTAATTTAACATAACATCATACAACTAAACAGCTCTTGCTCCACCACCACCATTTTTGCACCCATCCCAAAGCCAGGGGCAAGACCCTCACTAACCAAGATACCACACAGAGGAGCTCAGCCCCAGTAAACAGGCCCAGCCAGTACCCATGGATGATATTGGAGTAGCAATCAAGCCTCTTCCTACCTAACCGGGGGGGCCACCAGGCCCCCCGGCCTTTGTTGTCACCACCACCATCACCCAGTGTGCACCATGTGGGACTCACCAGTGATGAGAGGAGGATCCCTCAGCCCAGACGGGCTCAGCTTGGGACTTCTGCCTTTCCTGGGGGGATTAAAAAGGGGAGTGGGTGGGGAGGGCCAAGTGGCCACACCTGGGGTTGGAGGAGACTCTAACAGAGCCCAGGTGCTCTGGGATTTGAGGGGTAAATTGGGGCAGGTGAGGGACTTTCAAGCTATCAGGTAACAATAGGATTAGGGGGAATGGGAAAAAAATAGAAATGGGTAGATTCAGATTGGATGTTGGGAAGAAATTCTTCACCATGAGGGTGGTGAGACACTGGGACAGGTTGCCCAGGGAGGTGGTAGAAGCCCCATCCCTGCAGATTTTTCAGGCCAGGCTGGATGTGGCTCTGGGCAACCTGATCTAGTGTGAGGCATCCCTGCCCATGGCAGGGCAGTTGGAACTGGAAGATCCTTGAGGTCCCCTCCAACCCCAACAATTCTATGGTTCTAAAACAATTTTGAAGCTTTGGCTGGATGTTAGGAAGAAATTCTTCACAGAAAGAGTGATTGGCCATTGGAATAGGCTGCCCAGGGAGGTGGTGGAGTCACCATCCCTGGAAGTGTTTAAAATAAGACTGGATGAGGCAATTAGTGCCATGGTTGATTAGATGGTGTTGGGTGGTAGGTTGGACTTGATTATCTTGAAGGTCTTTTCCAACCTGGTTAATTCTGTGATTCTGTGACAATTTTTTTCTTTTCTTTCCATGTTCCCATTTTGCACAGCGAAGAGAAAGGTCTGTGGGAATTAATTTCTCTCAGTTTTGTGTACTGTTTTAATACTTAAACACGTGTCTGCAGATTTACTGGCTGCATGCAGAGGGTGTTTCAGTGATCCCACTCACAAGGGCAGCAATCACCCAAGCTGCTGAGTCTTAGAAAATTGTTCATGAGAGTTCTATGTAATCTGGCTCTTCATGTTATCAAACAGTTGCCAGGAGAAAAAAAAAAAAAAAAAAGAAAATTACATAAACCAAATGAATTTAAGCATTCTCTAAGTTTCAAATAAAGAAACCCTGCTGACTGGACTCAAAACTGACACAGGTACAAATCTTTATCCTGTTATAACAAGTACAGTTGTGGATTTATCAAGAAAAAGGATACAGAGAATTTAAATTTCTTGGTATATCTAATTGGTCTTCCCCATCACAACTGAGTATTTGTGAGCTTCTGCCTGCCCCCATGACCAAAGATCACTAAGGACGCAGCCAGGCATGCTTAAACCACAACTCTATTTTAACAGGAACAAACCAAATGAAAGCATGTTCTGCATCCCATTTCATATCTCGTGTTCTGCACAAGCCTGTGGGCTCAGGCAGTATCCCAGACACACAGAGCACCATATACTGCATTCCTTTTTTTCTCTCTATTATAATCATCCACTTAGCAAAATAAGTATCATTGTGTAGTAAACTCACAAATTTTCACCAAGTCCATCTACCATTTTTGGCATAATTTTATAGCTTTCAACTTATTAATCTGCCCTGAAGACACTTTGATCCACGAGAACTCCCTCATCATCAGTGCTCAGTCTTTACCCACATATAATTCAGATGAACACTTCTCCTGTATGTCCATGAACTCAGCTAAAGCTCTAAATAAACCTGGTCTTTACAGCTTATGATGTGCTCCAAACAATGGCTTTCAAACTTTTTGAGTCTTCCTTTGACACCAGTCTCTGCCAAGATCATACATCAGCTGTATTTTCCTGCTGATAAACCAAGTTTTGGTTTCACATCACTGGTTCCTCTCTGTTGTTGACATCATGACATGATGAGGATGCTCAGGCAGAGGAATCACAGAATCATTTCAGTTAGAAAAGGCTCTTAAGATCATCAAGTCCAACTATTATCTAAGTCTACCAAATCTGGTGCTAAACCATGTCCCTTAGCACCACATCTCTTCAACACCTCCATGAATGGGGATTCAACCACCTGCTTGATTCCAATGCTTGATAACCACTTCAGTCAAGATTTTTCTTCTAACATGCAGCCCAGACCTCTCCTGGTGCAACCTGAGGCCACTTCCTCTTGTCCCATCACTTGTTACTAGGGAGAAGAGATAACCCCACCTCACTACAATCCCCATAACAGTAGCTGCACCTGTGGCTATTCCTGACCACCAGCTTTGCACTAATACCAGGCAAGCTGTCTCTCTGCTGATTTGCAAAGCTGCTTCACTTTTCCACCACACCTCATACGTTGGGGAAAGCTCCACTTCTGCTTTGAGCAAGTTCCTTGCTTCTGAAAATGCTTGGAGAAGAATTTCATTTCAGGCAGATTGTGGCAATTTCTGTTTCTGAGCTCCTTATGCCCTATCATACAGGATGTAGTGCCAAACCACTTGCAATTTTAGCTCTTCAGTAAAGTGTGGTAAGCCACCAACAGATGAATACCTGATCTTATGCATATAAGAGCAGTGCCTGCACCCCATCCTGAATATCAACCAAAGTAGTTAGTGAAGGAAACACATCTAAAGCTGGATCAAAAGTCTACACCAGCCCTAATAATACTGGTAATTCAATTCTCGATCTATATTTAAGAGTCAAATCATCTGCCTTGCTTGTGCACTATGTATCCTAATGTTTGCCTTGTAGAAAGAGGACTGTATACTGCCTTCTGTCCTTACATTTTTACTTGCTGTTCACAGCCTTCTTAGAGAGTGGTTACACATTTCAAGGTCCAGTATGGATGGTATTTGGCAGTCAATTGTCCAGGCAAAAAAACAGCATATAAATTTTTGCACAGCTTGTGAATAAGCATGCAAGCCTTTCTGTGACCTGCCCTTAGTATTAAGGTGGCTTCTGTAACATTAACAGCTTTTTCTGAAAAGATTCTAACACCTGACTCTGGAGATTATGACACCAGACTCCAGACAGCAAATCCCAAAGTAACACTTCGCTAGGCAGTGTCAGAAATACATCTTTCATCAGTGCTTTCCTAAGGGTTTAAAGGAAAGTGGTGTGACATAAAAACAAACAACAACAACCACCAAACACGCAAAAAAACCCCACAACCAAGTGATTCGTAAAATGCTGCAATTGGATTGCAACATTACATTAAGCAGAGAAGTCATTTCTGGAGCAAATAAAACATCCTACTTCTGTTACAGCAAATTATGTGGATAACACAGGCATGGTGCATCTTGCAAGGAGCCCGGACTCAAACAGTGCTTAGTTGCATCTCTCTGAATTGAATGAACTGCTTTATAAGACCAGGAAACCTAAATATTGGTGCACTGCCATTTTTCGCTGCTGCAATATCATGTCTTGTTTTGGTGCCTACGGCCAGATTACATCATCTTGTAGCAATTTTTTCAGTGGAGCAGCCAAAGCTGCTTCTCCTGAGGTATCATTGACTAGGAAGTCAACAATACATTTTTTTTTTATTTTTTTTTTAGTTTAAAAATCTTTTCCAGTCTTCCTGCTACAAGTAAGACTGGAAGGATGGGAAGGAAGAGAAAATTTTAGCTTGGTATCAGCAAGGAAGATCACAGATGGCCCTGGGAAAGGCAATGATGCAGATACTGCTGTAGTACAGCCTAAAGGTGGATCATATCTACACTCAATAAATACATAGGCAATACCAGTTCTTCCGAACTGCTGCATGCATGGATGCATACAATTCTATTTTCCCACATGATTTTCAGTTCTGTGTCAGGTTCTCTATATAGTAATCTGACAGTGGCTAGAGGTGAAGTCTTAGCAACGAAAACAATCAACAGAAAGGCCTTGTCCGTCACGCTACGAACATGATTTCTGCTACAAATTCTTTGCAGGCTAAGATCATGACATCAGGCTGTCATGTAACATGACAACAGGTCTAGGATGCATGTCAGAATATATTTGTCATGGCCTCTAATGTCGTATTTGAATTTTAGAGATGGACTGTGCATGCTCAAATCAAATACCAGAATTCCTCCATGTGAGCTCCAAGATTTGTTTTGACTCTTGATATTGCCTAACAAGGAGGGAAGGCCAACTTAGACTACAGAATTTTTTTCACTTTTTTTCAGATGATCTAATGCTTCACACAGCCATACAAATTGCATGGTTTTTCACACACAATATGAAGTTGGCAGTGAGCATTTCTAGCCATGGCACAGTGTATGTTCTTACTCTAAGGCAGACAGACTTCATTCCAGTGACTGGGAGAACATGTTATCTGATCCCTAATTTGATTAATAGTCCATAGAATCTTTTTAGGCTGGTGCCTGGATATGATCTTTATTTCTATCTTTGTGGTGACAGTGCTACCAGACTAAGTGCACTGGGCCACAGCTCAGTTTGCTTGCTCAATCATTTAAACTCTCAGAATAGAACACAAATCAGTGTCACCTGCATTTTTAAGGTTACAAGAACTTCTAACCCTTGTTCCGATCTCATTCAGAGCAACTTCAACATCCTACTTGCTCTGCTGAAGTGTTACAGAATGCAAAGCAGGAGCACTACCTTTTTATCTGCTTCAGAAGCCTTCATGGAGATTAGAAAGTGTTGCCCTGATCTCTTTCAGTTCTGCGCCACCTTGCTATCTGCACACAAAAGGTCAGATTTTAAACTCGTTGAACCTTGAAAAGGTCAACAGAGCAATGTTAGTTTGTTGCAGATGGGAACAAATTCTCACTGCGCCATTCCAGAGATAGGAAACTTGAGACGTAGGGTTTTTCCCACCCACGCACATCTCCCCCAGTCACTGCACTTAAAGGTAATTTTCTTTCCAGGAATCCAGAAAACTCTGATGTTCTAATCTTTGCACCTGCCACTTCTTCTAATGTGGATTTATTCTGTAGGACCCAGGACTAAGACACAGTGAGAGTATTTACTTACAACATCTTAACAGTAATAAAACAGCACATATGAATCAAAACTCTTTACTTCCTTTATCCTTGCATCAAGAGCCTTCTAAGAGCTTAGGAGGGAGAAATGATACAGCATCTCTCAGCAGCCTTGCTTATAGACTTTGAAAGGGTAAGAATTCAAGAGAGGTCTTCACAGTTTCATTTGTGTGAAGGAAAAAAACCCAACAGTATATAAGGCATTAAACTAGTTAGGTTTCAACACTTTTCATTGCAACAGCAGCGCATCTGAGGTTAGATGTCATACAGTCAGCAACTTCAAGAATAAAGGAGGATCTTGGACAAAATTTCCCACCATATACATAAAGACTAGTGTGTTGGATAAGTACAGAATATAATTATCAAATTCCTTATCAAATTCCTTAAGATAATAATTGTTTGGAGCTTTAGGTTTATATTCTGCTCATACAAATTCAAAGCAAACTGAGCCAGGTTTAGTTTGGCTGGGTTAGCTGTATTGGTGTGACTTTGATAAAAATAGGCAAATCGAACCAGAGCTCCCTATTCAAGTTTGACCCTATATTAATAGAAATATTCACGATCCCAAGACACTCTACATTAAACAGTCTGAGTCAGAGCAGACTCCTTGACTCATTCAAATTGCTCTTCTCATTCTAAGTTGGAAATAGCAGTGTCATAGATGTCGCAGGAGGGGTGGTAACTGATACTTGTATTAACACCTTCATTTTTGGAAATCTGCTGTGCCAGCTACAGACAACTGAAGGAAGGAAGGCAGGCAAAAAATAAATAAATCAAATTTTGGCTTGTATACAGAGACAGCCATCCTTCCCTCTGAGCGGGGAAAGTGCCAATGAACAAATTTGGACGGGATGTACAAAAGGAATTAAAAACGCTGTATCCTGCTGTTTACTTGCACTGGCACATGCTATGAAATGTGTGTGCCTTGGGGGAGTGACAACCTACCCCCAGGAAATTCTGGCCCATGATGAAGAGAGTCATAATTTACTAAAAAAAAAAAAAAAAAAAAAAAAAAAGAAGAAGAATTAGCAGAGGCAGTAAGAGGCTAAGATGACACATTTAACTTTCACTGGCCCAAAGCCAAATATGCAAGCAAAGGCTTAAAAGAACCTTTTTCTGATGCCTCTGTGCCAACAATAGATGTGGACAGAACAAATATTTACAGATGGAGGGAGACTGAATGTGGGGAGACAGACTCTTCCTGAAGTGCTTATTATAATGATTAGCCCATGGCGACTTCAGAACTCTGAAGTGACTGCTCCCCACAGCCACAGACAAGATGGAATGACTCAATGTCAATGCTGCCAGCACAAGATGTCTTTTCACACGTACTGTGCCATGTTGTTTTCCCTTTCCCTGAGGGTGTATTAATAGCAGTGCAGTCATACTGTACACACTACAGTATAACCACCTCTCTCTGAAGAGAGCACAGGCAAGGCTGTCAGTGGGCTAAAACACATTCAAAACAAACAAAATGATCCTGAAGACCTGGAAGAGGTGTGGACTCTTGTGCTTTCTCTCTGAGTATCTCTCTGAGACCACCTCTCACTATAAGCATCTCTCCCCAACACCTCAAAATGTTGTTAACATTACAGAAAATCAAGTTATTAAATGGATGATTTTCCTATGAGATGTCTCCTACTTTATCCATTTCTGAAAACGGAAAGTAAATATAATAGTAAAATATATGTGTCTCTTCCTCCTCTATTCTTTATTGTTCACCTCCCTTAGCTGTCTGGGAATGAGTTTCTCTTAATCTGTTTTTTGTGCAGTTAAGCACAATGGAGCTCTTGGATGATGCTATGATACAAACATAATCAAATTATCTTTTCTCTGTTCCTGGAAACAATGAAAATGCTAAGGAAAAAAAATGGTTGGAACATCTGTAGTAGAGGGGCATTTCAGAGCAGAATTTGATCCTTTTGGATCTGCATCTGCACTGAAAGCAACCAGAGGATCATTAAAGTTTTTGTTTAGTTGTCCTGAGGATATTCTACCTCATTCTTTACTTTTCCAGTACTGAACTTGTTACTCCACCCTTAAAATTGCCATGGATGAATTTGATCTGAAGATCTCCCCAGCTTTGCCTTTCTGAGTATTTATGTCTGAAGCCCCAGAGCTGCCACTGGTTGATCACTGCAGGACAGATCTTTAGCAAAAAGCACCTTGACATGAATAGCCACATCCTGTAATATCTGATTACAGAGGTTTAATTGCATTATTTTCAACCACTTAAAAAACAATTATTCTCCTTCATCCTACACACCTGTGTTTACTATAAGAACTGGTAACAGTCAGAGATGCATAGAAAAATGCAAATTTTTTTATGAAAAACACTTACATATTAAAGAATTATACAATACAATACAATAAACCAGGTTGGAAGAGACCTTCAAGATCATCGCATCCAATCTATCAACCAATCCAACCTACCCAAACAATTAGATCATGGCACCAAGCACCCCATCAAGTCTCCTCCTGAACACCTCCAATGATGGTGACTCCATCACTTCCCTGGGCAGACCATTCCAATGGGCAATCACTCTCTCTGTATAGAAATTCTTCCTACATCCAGTCTAAACTTCCCCTGGTGCAGCTTGAGACTGTGTCCTCTTGTTCTGGTGCTGGCTGCCTGGGAGAAGAGACCAACCTCCACCTGTCCACAACCTCCCTTCAGGTACTTGTAGAGAGCAATAAGGTCACCCCTGAGTCTCCTCTTCTCCAGGCTAAGCAACTCTAGCTCACTCAGCCTCTCTTCACAGGGCTTGTGTTCCAAACCCCTCACCAACTTTGTTGCCCTTCTCTGGACACGTTCCAGCAAGTCAACATCCTTCCTAAACTGAGGGGCCATGTCTTTTCAGTGGAAGGTTAAATAACCAACTATCTCTGTCTCTCAGTCACCTTGAGCTTTAATACAGAAGTCCTGCTCATAAATTATTTTTTTCCTCATGAGAAATCAGTAATGCAGCCCCCAAAAAATACTCAAACTGCAAGAACATGCAACCTTCAGTAGAGAAACACTCTTCCCATAAAGTTCTAAGGAGACCCATAAAGCAAACATAACTCTCCAACCTTGCAGATGAAAAACACTGTTTACCTGGCGTGACTCTCACATGACACTGCAGAGTAGCAGGAGGGTGTTCCTTGTGACTACTCTACCATGCCCATTAAATTCCTTGCTTTCTCTCACACTGGCCTCTACATGCAAGAAATTAGAAATCAGAAGGCCATGGGGCGACTATCTGGGCTAGCTAAATCATGCATTGGATATTCCTTTCATCAGGCTCTTGGTCTGCTCAAAGTAAGAGTACGAGTAAATAAAAGAAGTGGTAAAACGACCAGTGAGACCAATAACAAGCTCTGTGGTTGGCTCCAGAGCCACGCTTAGATTTGCAAGTTGAGCAAACTTCAGGCTGCTCCATGAATATTGTAGGTGGTGCCATCAAGCAGTAGCTTCCAAACACTGCATGTGTGTGGCACTGCTACTGCCCAGACAGATATAATTGTTCTCTGTCTAATCCTAAAACTTTTCATTCTTTTCCTCCTGTTTCTGTTCTCCAGTCAGAAATCTTTAAGCAGTAGCTGACCTGTCTGATCCTAGCCAGGGTCTGGGCCAACATGGATTACCATCAGTGCAGAGCTACAAAATCATGACTGGGTCATGCTGAAGTCATGGATGTTTCCTCAGGTGAAATTGCTCTTTATGTAGACATATATCTTCAGCTTAACTTTCCAGCTTAGAGACCTGGCTATGCTCTGAGAAAACAGGTATTTCCAACACCGCATGCTGGGGTCACCCAAAGGCTGCTCTCTGGATCAGACTTACTCCATATTCAGGCTGCAACCCGCGGTGCAGCCCAAGGGATGCTTTGCCTAAGCCTGTCTGGCAGCTCAATATTCTGCCAGGCACCTTGGCACAGAAGGGCAGTCTGTACTGTGCCTTCAGGGCACGCCTGTGATCAGAAGTGGTGGCTCACACAACCCTCCTGCTCCCAGCCCTTGTCGGCTGTAATGTAGACATGGCCTGGGGTGGTGTTCAAGAATGAGAATGTGTTAATCTCCAACACAGCAGAAGCTCTTGAGCTAGAGGCTGAACACGGCATTCCTCCTAAGCCTGAGAATCATACACATGTACATAACAAAAGGCAATATAAATACTTATTAAGTAAATTAATAATACTTAAAATTGCAAGCCAAATGGGACCAATCTTCATTTAAAGTGGCCAGCAATGTTCTGTACTCCCCTGTCTCTATGACTCATAACATGATAAGCTCAGTAAAAGCTAAGAAACGCTCACTGCCTGCTAGAGCAGCACACAATCTTCTAGCTGCAAATGTATATATCATGTGGTATGTATTAATCAGATTTAAAATGTCACACCTACCAGGATAGAAGAATATCATATCTGCTATCACACACATTCCCACAGAAACGTTGATTAAGAGTCAAATTTTTCTCAGTACCTCTGCAATGCTCACATTGTAGATACATCAACGCGTTCACACCAGAAAACACAACAGTGGCACAGATGGCATTGTTTTTGCATGCAAATGCAGCACAAAGGGCAGATATTTGAAGACAATTAGGTGTCTAAAGATGCAGTAGTCATACTGTGGGTATTTCAAAAGTATCTGGGCATCTGAGTCCTCAGATTTCAGTTACATTATTTTAAAACCTTTTCAACTCTAAATATACAAGGGGCTGAGGCCAACTGTATGAGATTCAACGAGGCCAAGTACCAGGTCTCTACTTGGTGCATAGAACATTTAAGAAATACTGGGTAGTGGAAAGTATCAGTTAACATGTGTTTTAAGACAGCACTTAACATTATTCATGCTTACATTTTGATAGAGTATTCATAAATACTAATTCTGAGTCAGCTTTGACCTGGCAATTCCCATGGAACTGACCGAGGTGCTATTTTGCTGAACTTGCTCTCAAGGCATAGCTGTCATTTAAAATCTAAATTTATTTCTGCCCTTGTCAACCTGCTACCTCATTATCTCACTACTCACTGACAAAAGAAATGATGAATCATGAACACTGGGGTACAATGAGCCAAACACACTCGAGAAAATTAACCTCATTATGTCAGTTGTGTGTAGCATGATGAAGCCCTCTGGTGGGTCCTCTGGGGGTTGCTGTAACACATGTAAAGAATAGCAGCATTGTATTGAAAATAGTGATGAATATACACTTCAAGAATAAAATTCATGTGTGACTGGTGCACAGCAACATCAGGGCTACAAGTAGATTTGCATTTGAGAGTTACTGCTGTGTGAAGAGAATTTTGTCTTTCACAAAGGTTTTCTTGTGTATTTGGTTTGATTACTAGGCAATCTTCTCAAGCAATATCCAAAGCAGGTATCATTTTCTATTTAAAAGAGAATAAAGCTGTTTAAAAATCAGGTGCAAAGTCTCATACCCAAACCGTCAGGGACTGTAAAATTGTGTAAAGTACACTAGGCTGTGTTCTGCCAAAAAGATAACATGAAAAGTACTTGCATTACAGGAAAATTGGAACATTTGGTGCTAGGGAATCCATAGGTTTATGTAGAGATGCAGGGCTCACATTTACTGTACCTTTCATTATTGATGGAGGAGAAGTGCATGCTTCCTTATCATACTTAATAGGGTGATTGACAGAGGCCAGAAAGGTCCCAAGGTCAAAAAAGTGGTATCCAGCATACAGCAGTTCTCAACATTTATTGACTTGCTTCTCTGTTTCCCCTTCCTACTCCCCCTTTCTAGACACCCACTGCATCAGTTCTAGAGTTCCCTTCCCTTCTTCACCCTGAGGCAAGGATGATGGGGTAAGGCTGTATTCTACCAAAACACAGGCTGTGAGGCTATCCCTGCATCTGTTATTTCATGTGATACCTATGATGCAGGCCTATGCCAGGGAAGACACTGAGATGCTTGGTAGTTTGCAGAACATCCTACTTGCCACTGGCACTGCCTGAGGACATGAAGGCAATACCAGGCTCCCAGCATGTCCACACAGTCCCTAGTCACACTGTGACTCTAATTACCTCTCCCTGCACCTTTCCATGCAGTCATACCACAGGTCCTCCAGTGGCTCCAGAACTTGCCCCCAAACCACCTCCAGCATTAGCAGCACTTTAAAATCAAGGTGAACTTCTGTGCTAGGCGCACATCATATTTTTAGATTAGATCATTTTATTATACAGTCAGTTTTCAGAGAAGTTTTCCATGTGCTTTCTCATGTGGCTATTTCTATTTTTACCAGACACAGATGTCCTTGAGGTATGCTCAAACCACATGCTGTGAACACTATTTGCCAGCCCAGGTTTTCCCTGTAAGAGGACACAGCTCTAATGCATGTGCAACACAGCAGCACTCAACAGTGAGTGTGCCCTGTGAGCAGGAACTTGCAGGAAAACAAGAGTCAAGAAGTCCTGCTGCAAAACAGGGCAGAGATGAAGGTGGAACAGGACTTCAAAGGGCCAGTCTTAGCTCCTGGAAATAGCTGCTGTAAGAACTTGTTTTGCCTGTGTGAAATTGGTAATGCAGGGGTTTCCAGAATGTTCACTCAAATAAAGTTTTTAGAGAAGAGTACAGTAGTGGGATGCCAGTTAAATGAGACATGATGACTGCAAAGGGATTTATGCACACTGGCTTGTCAATCTTTCTGAGCTGCAAATATTTAGGTGCATTGCAGATCACAACAGAAAGCCTTCCTTCCTGTAGATGCTGCTGTCTTCTACTAGGGAATTCTAACACTCACCTATTTTTAAAGAAAAAGCTATTACAGCTCTCTGGTCAGATTCATGACACAGTTCAAAGGGTTTTGCCCAGTAACACCCACACCAAAGAAATAACTTTAAGTCAAATGCCCATCTTTTTTAATACAAGTATTTTGGTTTCATATACAGTAAGTACTTTCTAATAAGAAAGCAGAACACCATAATTGAGGCCTCTTGCTATGTACGGAAAATGAAACATGATGTTATATTCCGTAATTGGTTCATCATTTTGTTAATCACCTTTTAATATGCTCTGGTTACTTTTTTGAGAAGTGACTGATTCTAAGGATGCCCAGTGCAAGGTGGAAATCAGAATGCAATTGGAGAGAAATGATCCCAGAGCTCCCTACCAGCTCATTTTTCATGATACGGAGCATTTGAAGGTCTCTTCCAACCTGGTTTATTCAATTCTATCTCCTACAAAACTGGGGGTACTGATTGATGATAATCCCAACATGAGCCAGCAGTGTGTGCTTGCAGCCCAGAAAGGCTTGTGACTAAAAACAACTTGGCAAAATTGCTGAAAGAAGTGTGGCAGAAAAGGTCCTAGGGTCCTGGTGAAAACCAAATTGACCAGAAGCCACCAAGCTGCCCTTGCCTAAAGGCAGTGGGCTACATTGGGCAATGTCTTGCCAACTGCTGGAGAGATGACCCTTCCCCTCCCTCTACTCAGCACTGGTGAGCCAATGCTTGCAGTGCTGTGCACAGGCCTGGGCTCCCAGTGCAATATAGACATACTGGGGAGAGCCCCCGGTGCCCCTTCACCACCACAGCCCCTCAGTGCAACTGCTGAGGGACCAGCGGCCATCTTGTGTTTTCCTGGTACAGGCTGGCAACTGCCGCAGTGCCTGCTGGGCCAATGCTAGGCCAGCACAGAGCAGTACTGGGAAGCGTGCAGCTCTCTGCTATGCAGTCCAGCACCAGGACTCACTGGCAGCCCTGCTCAAGTCAGTTTGCCACTTTTCTGAGCCTTACCAGTGTCCTGTGTGACACTTATGAACCTGTCGGGACAGGCCAGCTAAATTGCTGCTGTGGCTTCACATGAGCTCCCTCCATGACTCAGGGACACCCTGGCACAGCTGGGGCCCCACAGCAGCCACCCTTCTCATGCCCAGCCCCATCTGCTCTGCAGGGATGACCCTGAGCCCATGCAGTGCTGTGCACCTGTCCCAGCACCACTGGAGCCACAGCTACGTGAAGGGGTGTGGGTGACTGTAAGGGACCAGAAACATCTATGTGGCTCAACATCCTTGGGGAAATAATTTTCAATAATGGTTTGGTATAAGGGAGCTTGGCCACCTGGGGTCAAATGGAGGGCTCTGAACTGGGGAGACCCCCTGGTGGGACTTGGGGGGGCCCACAGATTCAGCTTTCTGCACAGAAGGGTCAGGAGAAGGCGAGGCTGTTTGCTCCCTTCAGCCAGCAGCCTGGAAACCAGCGGTTTGCAGGTGAGAGAGCTGGTGGGATTTCTCATGAAGCACCATGCGGAACTTTTTGAGGAGGAGATGGCTGCTGCACTGACTGAGGAGGCACCAGCAGCAGAAGCTGCAGAGGTATGCAAGGTGCACTAACAGCATGACAACAAAAGCCTCCCCCTCAGAAGGTGGGACTGCAGCCACAGGGACAACCAAGGTCACCTACCAGCCTGCAGCTCTGCAGAAGCATGGAGTAAGGCTGCTGGAGGTTGACCATCACACTGTGTGCACCGATCCCACCAGAACTGCCTCAGCTGGGCTGAGCAAAGCCATGCAAGGGATGTGCCTTTCAGAGCTAAAATTGCAATTGGGCAGGTAGGTCCATGGCACCTCTTAACTTCCTCATTTCCATTGCAGATGCCTCCACTCAATCTGGATGTCAAGAACATGGAGAGCTCCTCTAGGGCTCTAGGGGAAGAAGATAACACCAGCTTGCTTTGACTGAGAGAACTGATTCATGTTTACCATGGTTTCACCTGACTAACAATACCATTGGATAGAAAGCTTGCCAGGATCTTCTCTGGCCAATGGAAAACAACCATAAGAGAAAGGTAAGTGAGAGTGGTGGCCAGCCAGACACCAAAGGTCAGGGGCTGGAAACAGTCATCTCAGAAGTGGGAAACTGAGATAACTGATGCAGGATGACAAGAATACAGAGCCTGGGTGTGTTAACAGACCCTGATGTCCACCCTTCAGATCTCAATGCTGATCTATTCTATCCCAAATATATTTTGTGGTGTTTAATAAGCAATTATTAATTTACTGTACCTTTGTAATCTCACTCCAACAAGTCCATTCCAGCACACTACAAATATTGAACATCACCAGTTCCTGAACAAAGGAATTGTAATATTATCACAGATTTCCAACTGGCCAAGGAGAAAAATGAAGAGCTTATGAAGTCAGCCCTGCTACAACTGACATGGGACATGACAAGAGAACATCAGCTCCGAAGAACTTGGCAAAAAGCTGCTCCTCTGCTATTAAGAGCAGATGTGGGACGTCACAGCATCATCCAGCAAGAGGGCCAGGTATAGGACTCACGTTCCCTGAGTGGAGATTTTAACCCACACTCTCGACACAGAGCATTCACAACAAAGTTTTGTTCAGGGGCTTTTCTAGCCAAAAACTCACATTTGGTGGCACCTTCCTAAATCTCTGAAAACTCTGCACTGCTAATTCCTGTTGCCAGAGTCAACAAATTTAAACCACAGGAAACAAAACTGCAGAAAATGCCTCAGTTATGCTGGGACATTCCAGGACTAAGGACACTGCCATTTGTGGATTTGTGTCACTATCTGCACTACAATGGCACCTGAAGATCCAATCAAGATGAGGATGCAATTAGGTTAGGCATGGAGGAGCCAGTTCACATCCCAAGCTGCTTGCAGTCCATCTGCACAAGGCAAAGTACAATGAGATGGAAAGCAAAAGGAGTAAGCAGATTGCCAAAGGCTTTCAGAAGCTTGCTCAATGAAACCTCTGACAAAAGCATGACACAAACTTCGCTGCTGGCAATGTGTTTTGCTGTCAACCCACTATCTTTGCCACCCATCATGTATATAGCCTTCTGAAGAAGATATTTCTGATACCGTAAAAAAAAGTGCTTGAGAATACAAATAGGTTTACCTCAGTAGTTACATTTTCTGGAAAATGTTCCCACCTTGCTGCAGCTGTAAGCTAGAGAAGCAAGTACAAAACTGAAAGAAGGCAACAGCTTCCAGTGAGAACTCTCCTATAATGCTGAATGCCAGTGGAAAATAGATCTGAGTGCAGCTCAGCAGCATTCAGTCCCCACATCACCTAAGTTCTGCCTTCCTCAAGGAAAAGGCCACATCACATGGCAGCTCTTGACGTGAACTTCCCAGCTGGAGATTCAGACTGCATTCTTTTGACACTTTCCATAACTATAGACAAAATACAAAGTTCCAAAGTGATTTCAAGGACACGTTCCCTCTGCACAAAGGTGCAGCAGCAACAGCTCCATTAACAGACTTGTCAGTTAAGATTCATCCAAGTCCATAAAGCAAGTGTTAAATAGACTTTGCACTGATCACTTCAGTCTGGAATGAATGTTACTGCCAGCACACTGACATGTGCTTTTAAGATATATACAATCATTACTGATCCATGTTGAGATCAGAGCCTGGAAAAACATGAACCCAGCATTTTCATGCTTGATTTCATTAGCCAGCAAAGTGGCTTAAAGAATCAGGTCCACAGCTTCCTCTGTTAACCTCTCATCACTGAATGCTACACTTGACAAACCTACTAACATGCACATCTTGATGCTATGGCCTGAACTGCTCAGCTAGAAGCAAAGTGTTCAGGAAACCCATCAGAATATCATCAAGTGGATGATGAGTGGTAGGAGAAAGCAAAAAACACAAGACACACATTTGAAATGGCCAATTGTTCCTTAAGGCAAGGCAGTGGGTATGGAGAGAATACTCAGAACATGCCTTACCTGTGTAGTGCACCACACATGTCTGACCCTTCTTTGGAAACGTCCGTCCTGTTAAAATTAGAAAAGGTGATTCTTTTCTTGTCTCTGACTGGCCAGGCAGGTTTATCTTGTAAGAGGAAAATGCCTGTCGGAGATCTGTAGTGACTATGCTTTATCAAATCACTAATAAGCAAGACAGGAATGGGTATGTTTTAGCATAAAAGGTTCCAGCTTGGCTCCTCATGCAATTGTCCCTTCATCGGTGGGCATTATGTATGCATTTACATAAAGCACTGTCAAAACTTCAAGGATTATAACCAGAAATCTTTCAGAATGTTTTTGCTGCAATTTCTCAAATGAAATCGTGGAAGGCTCCATTTGCATTGACATTTCTAATGCCTTTCACTCAAGAGCTCTGACAGGGGCATCTTTAATTAGCCAGGAAGGGCTTTACAGAAACTTTCACCTGCAAAGGCACTGGGCTCTTGCAAGAGCCTCCTAAAATTTCCATACTGAAATGAAGGCTTAAATTATTTTCTTGCAACTGGAAAACAAAATTACCATTTTCAAAATTACCATGTTACAGGTGCTGCCAAAGGCACTAAAAGCTAGGGGAAGACCTTCCAGACTGCATTAGGTGCCAGTGGTGTTAACTACCTAAACTTGATTTCTTCAAGTAATGTTGTCCAGGGGAAGGCCCTGGACCAGCTATTGAGGAACATCCTTGCCAGAAAACCAGAAACTGAGGCTCATCTCTTAGTTGACTTGCTGAGTACCTCAGCACAAATTAACATGACAAATCATGGAGTGTGTCCAGCAGATCAAGGGACGTTATCCTTCCCCTCTACTCTGCCCTGGTGAGACTTCACCTGGAATACTGCATCCAGTTTTGGGCTCCCCAATTCAGGAGGGACAGGGATCTACTCGAGATTGTCCAACGGATGGTTATGGGGCTGATTAAGGGACTGGAGCACATGCCTTATGAGGAAAGGCTGAGAGACCTAGGGCTTTTAGTCTGGAGAAGACTGAGAGGGGATTTAATAAATGTTTATAAATATATGAGGGCTAGGTGTAGAGAAGGAAGGGACAGCCTCTTCTCACTTGTGCCCTGTAATAGGACAAGGGGCAATGGATGTAAACTGCAGCATAGGAAGCTCCACCTCAACATGAGGAAGAACTTCTTTACTGTAAGGGTCACGGAACACTGGAATAGGCTCCCTAGAGAAGTTGTGGAGTCTCCTTCTCTGGAGACTTTCAAGACCTGTCCAAATGCATTCCTGTGCAACCTGTACTAGATTCTATGGTCCTGCTCTGGCAGGGGGTGGACTCAATGATCTCCAATGGTCCTTTCCAACCCCTAATACCCTGCGTGATCACTCATGCATTATAATGTGCAGGGTATAAAACATCCAGTAACATACACTATGTATTTGGGGCTTATATGCCAAAACCACTGTGAGCAGTAAATGGCAGAAAAGAAGGCTAATAGGGTGACTCAAGACTTATAACATGAAATTGAGATTATGATGGTTCCAAGCATTATCCGAACAGCCTTGTTCTTCATCAGCTTGTATTTGGCTGCTGTGAGTTGCACAAAGCACAGTACAATAGATATCAGTCAGGAGACTACTGTAACCCTAACGTAAGATTCATCTCTATCATCTTCTGTGATCTCATTTAAGTTCAGCCATCTAAAACACTGGCAGCTGTCATATGCCAGTTTCCTGGAATTCCTCTGTTTGCAGTGGAGAATTAGCAGCACTTTGAGAAAAATCCAGCCTATCCAGAAAAAGGGAAGATTAATTCTTCTCTAGATATTACTATGGAAAAAACCTACAAGGTTAGACTCGCCATCTAAGCTGAGAAAAAGTTTTGAGATGAATCCTACCCTTGGTAAAAGAGGTGTTGTTCAAATGATGCACTATTATACAGAGATCTGAGAAAAGGAGTACCAGACCTTACGGACACATATTCTGCTGTGTGAGTAACACCAGCAAAGTCAGTGAAGTTACATAAGTTCAAATCAAAGTTGAATTAAAAGCAAAGCTTCTCAGGACCACTGACTAGCTGTGGTTTTAAGACAGTGTTTAAAGTCAGCTGATATTTATTAAGACTTGCATCAAAGAGTACTAATCCATATAACCTTATGTAGAATAAGATACTGCTTACAAAGACAGTGCTGATATATTTAATAGCTAGAGAGTACAATTACAAGGTTAAGTTCCCCCTTCTTTCTACTCTTAACCCAGCAACATTACTTACACCCACACATAAGTATTCTGCTTTTAAATCTGTGCAACCAAGAGAAGAATGAAATCCCCCAACCTAAACAGGACAGAAGGAGAAGTCCATTTAAAAGGACACAAAAGAAATAAAAGATACTAGACCAAGGAAGTTCAGCTGAGATGGACGTGAATAAATTATTTATGGTTGTGAACCAGCCGAGGATGAATCTGACTTATTCTATCCATACCTATGGATGGATGTTCTCCTTAAAAAAACCAACAAACCCCAAATCCTGCGAAATGATATTTTAACACCGCTGAAGAGCAGAACGACATGAACTGGCTCTGGAAGGGAGATCCTGCGCCAAGCAGAGGTTATTGCCACTCGGGCTGCAGGCGGCCCGGCCACGCGGGAGGGATGCTCACACAAATGGCCGGTGGACTCCGGCGAGGCTGGGCGAGGAACCGGGGAAAGTTTGCGGCAGAGCGCTCTCCCTGGAGAGTGCCGCGACGCTCCCGGCCCCACCGCTGCCCCCCGTACCCGGCCGGCTGCACCGCGCAAGGGTTTGTGCACCTGTCAAGCGGACGTCAGAGACAAATTCCCAGCCCCCTCGCCGGCCCTGCTGCTGCTTCCCCCGCCCGGGGAGCCGACAGCTTCCCCGCCGCTGGGACCTCGAGCAGCCGCCTCGCCCCGCTTCCGTTTTCCCGCACCAGGGAGACGTGCTCGCGGAGATGAGGAGCAGCGGGGGCAGCCGTGCTTTCCTTCCTGCATCCCGTCGCCTCACGGCACCGGGGCTCCGCGCTCCCTCCTCTCCCCTCAGCCTCGGAGCCCCGGGCGACACCCACCGGGTCGGGTCGCCGGTCGGACCCAGGCGCTCCCGCCCCCGTGCTGCAGGGCTGATGCCCCCGCGGTCCCGTACCGTCTCCCGGAGAGATGGTCTCGATCTCTACTCCCATGGCGGCACCGGTGCGGCTCGACTCCGTCCGACACCCCGCAGCTCGGCACAGCACGGCTCCCCGGCGCGGCCGGACCCCAGTGTAGGCCCCTCCGCGGCCGCCTGACAGGGGCCTCCCCAGCTGCCCGTCACCGCCCGCAGCCAATGCGGGGCAGGGGCGGGGAGGCCGGGGAGAGGAGGGGGCCGCCCGCCTCCGCCCGGAGCTCTCGGGGGCCGCTGCGGCTGAGGGGCATTCGGTGGCGGCGGCGAGCCTTCCAGCTGGCATGGCTTGCTTCGCTCCCGGGCATGCGGGAGGTGCTGCCGCCCTCTTCCGGCCAGGGCTCGTCGGAGCGGGGTCCCACATTGGCAGCCCGTGCGGCGGTGCCCGCGGAGCGCTACGACGGGGGTCTCGTTGCCGTTTTTCCCTCCCGGTCCGACCGTGCACTGTGAGCGGCGGGAGGGCTGAAGGCGTGTGCGGGAGCTGGCCATAGAGATGGGGCTCTCCCGAGTCCACTGCCGAACTCAAGCCCGCCGGGCAGCCCAGGGCACCTAGCAGGGCGCCCCGGAGCTCTCCCAGCGCTCAGCGTGGCTCCGAATGCAGTGCGAGGGGCAGCATTTTCCTGGTCACGAACGGCCGTGCAGAAATTACCCGCATTGTGCATGCCGACCTGTCCGTGTGCCCGTTCCTGTCGGAGTGAGGAGTAGGCTGGGGGAGCCATCCGTGGTGCCCCCGCAACGTCACCCACGCCACTTTGAGGTACCTTGAGTACTGTGCAACACAATTTATAACGTCCTGTCCTAATACGTGTTTAAATAGGAAAATCTGTGTGTGTATTGCTCAAGTGCTCCCATGATGTGATACTCCAAATCCAAAAGCCTTTGCAAGAGCTACAAGTAATACTGATGAGTGTACCAAAAATAAATGAAAACATATTTCCTCTTAAACTTCATGTGTACCTGACTCTAAAGGATCAGTTCTGTTTACAGTTCTGTGTGTTTTAGTGTTTTGTTTTTGTTTGTTTGTTTTAAAAAAAGAACCTCGACATCATCAGATTTCCACCTGAAAGAGTTGTCTATATCCATATCATACCAACCCGCACTTGTCTGACATTGCTTTTTCAGTAATTTTATATGTTACAGGCTGGAAAACTTTCCTCATCTACTAGAGGCAGTTGTCAGGATGATTGAACCAGGAATTTCCTTGTTGTTTACAAAACTCGTTGTTTTGTACTGTGATAACGTGGCTCTGGCATCCAGGCTCGGAACTAAACTGACCATCTCCATGCTGCTTTTTCCACTGTTCTGATCAGACTTTATTGTATGTATCTTATGTTTTACTGGGAGCAGCACACTTACGAATTACTGGGGCGAGGTGGATCAAGCTTCCCCAAAAGTGGGCAAGTGAGGAAAAAGTACAAGTTCACACAAGTTCAGAATGTTTTGAATTGGAAGGGACCTTAAAGATCACTTAGGGCCAATGCCCCTGTCATAGGCAGGAACACTTCACACTACACCAGTTTGCTGAAGGCCCCATCTAACCTGGGTTTGAACACTTCCAGGGCTGGAGCCTTCACAATTTCTCTGGGCAACCTGTTCCTGTGCATTACCACTATTGTGGTAAAGAATTTCTTCATAATGTCTAATCCTAATGCCTTAATCCATAGTTTCTTGTAGCAATGACTGCAAAACTGCAACTGGAATTTTTCAGTAGCACTAAAACTTGACTTGAAAGCTGCTACCTCTGTCTGGCATTCCCTTCTGCATCACCAGGCTCTTCCCAACTCAAATATTCATTTATTTCAATCACAGTGCTTTCACGTGAGTTATTATGGTCTTCATCCTGATCTTCAAAGCCTGTTAAGGACTACATGAAGTCATCTCAAGTATACACAGCTTATCAAGATATACACCACCAGTTACTAGACCCAGGAAACTGGTAGCTCATGCTTCAAAATGGAGGGAAAAATTCCACAACCACGACCTAACCTTTTGGTGAAGCACTGGAACAGGCTACCTAGGGAAGTGATGGAGAGTCAGCATCTCTGGAGGTGTTAAAAAAACGAGTATACATGCCACTTCAGGGCATGCTTTACTGGGCACGGTAGTGCTGGGTTGATGGTTGGACTTGACAATCTTAGAGGAATTTCCCACCCTTAATGACTGTATGATTCTATAAATTAATGGAGCTCAATTCCAGAAAAGATTAATATAATTTACTGCTTCAAAAATCCCCCCAAAATAGGCTTAGATTAATGTCTTCAGACACTCTCTCAAGCTTCTGTCTCCCCAGTACAAGAGAAGACACTAACATACTGCAGTAATGCCAAACAGTCCAATGTAATTATTAGCTGGAGAATGTGGAGAAGGTGAGAGAGCTGGCTTTATTCAGCCTTCAAAAGACAAAGCTAAGGATGGATCTCAGTTGCTGTCTACAACTACCTAGTGAGTCATGGAGAAGATGTTGCCACACTTTTTCAGAAGTGCCCAACAAAAGGGCAAAGAAACAATGGAAACAAGTCACAACAAGGGCAGTTATGAGTAAGTATGTGTGTGTGGGGGGATTTTTCAAACAAAGCTTTGAGTAACCTCATCAAACTTTGAAATCAGTCTTATTTCAAGCAAGCAGTTGGACCATATGGCCTCCAAAGATCTCCTCCCCTAAACTGCATTACAAACCTGTAATATTTTTCCTACAGAATGAAGACAAGAAGGAAATAAAGAAGTGGTAGTGAGTTCTAAAATTAATTGCATGACCCTAAATCACTTTGGTTCCATTTGCAGTGCATAATGCTCCAAAGTCACTAATACATCTACTTGGCACTGCACAACAGCACGTGTGAAAAATGTAATATAAATCTGAAATGGCAGCATCCATCCATGCTAATTAGCACGCTTGCAGATTGCTGTGCTGATATTGCTTCACTGCCTACTGTTGTAAAGCCAGCTTGCAGAACTGAAGATATGCTCTGAATTGCTCTGTGCCTCAGTATTTAATTTACATAATAAGAATGATTGTACTGGTTTTGTCCCTTTAGATTTCAAACAATTCAGGGACACAGGTCCTCTTTTATTATAAATAAATGTGACACCTTGGAGCCCAGAGTTTAAACCCAGCATCATGGAGTGTGTTGCCACAAACAAGATTTCCAGTAATAACAATATCATAGGCAGACAGCCCAAGAGGATTAGATTTTCTCTTCTGCCCAATCTTTCATAGCAAAAAATGGATTAAAAATTGTAAGTCTGTCTTTCAAACTGAAAAGAACAGTACTGGAATTGCATCTAGAAACAGTAAATTAATTATTCCAGATCTGTCATTTCCTTGGAAGTTACAAGAGGAAGTCAGTCCCTTTGAGAAACTTTGTATTTACAAGACAATGCATACAATCCTACAATCTTTTTGTTTGGAAAAGACCATCAAGATCATTTGAGTCCAACCTTTACCTGTCTACCAAGTCTGGTGTCCCTCAGTACCACATTTCTACATCTTCTGAACAACTCCAGGGATAGGGATTCAACCACCTCCCTGGGGAGCCTATTCCAGTGTTTAATAACCCTTTCAGTGAAGAAGTTTCTTCTAATATCCAATCTAAACCTCCCCTGGTGCAATTAGAGGCCATTTTCTCTCCTCCTGTCACTTGTATCTAGGGAGGAGAGAGCAATATCCTCCTCACTACAGCCTCCTTTCAGAGAGTTGCAGAGAGCAAGAAGGTCTCCCCTCAGCTTCCTTTTCTCCAGACTAAACAACCCTAGTTCCCTCAGCTGCTCCTCAGAAGACTTGTCGTCCAGACCTGTCACCAGATTCATTACCCTTCTTTGGGCTCACTTCAGCACCTCAATGTCTTTCTTGTTGTAAAGGCCTCAAAACTGAACACAGCACAGCAGAGTACAGGGGGACAATCACTTCCCTGGTTCTGCTTGTCACACTCTTCCTGATATAAGCCAGAATGCTGTTCACCACCTTGGCCACCTGAGCACACTGCTCCCTCATCTGGCCACCTTCCCAGCCACTCCTTCCCAGGTCTGTAGTGTTGCATGGGGCTGTTGCAACCCAAGTGCAGGACTCTGGCATTTGGCCTTGTATCTCACAAAGTTGGCCTCAGCCAATCCAATATGTCCAGGTACCTCTGCAGAGCCTTCCTGTCCTCATGCAGATCAACACTCTCAGATTAGTGTCATTTGAATTGTCTGCTCTCTCCAAGAAAAGCCTTTTCTCTATAGTTTTGGTATTTATTCTGCTTGGTGAAGAAATGTCACTGGAAAGACTTATTTGAAGCAGTTCAAACAACAGAAGGAAACCAAACAAACCACAAATATTAGCTACAAGCTTCTGATTAGTTTTTTGATGATTTTGGACAATGTTAACTCTGGAAAGAAATTAACTGGCATTTTCAGTCCTCCAGATAAATGAATCAAGGGAGCTGGGTAATGGATTCAGAAAATTAAGGCCACGTTTGTTTTCTTTCATTCTGCATGTGCAACTATAACACTTTTTAATGAATCTCTGAATCTCCCAAGCAAACTGATCAGCAGTTACAACTAAAGGATCACCAGGCAGAGAGGCGGGTTGTACATTAGATGCTTTTGAAATTGTCTCATAATCATCCCTAAGTAGAACAGCTCTACCGGTACAGCAACAGCAAAACTACTCAAGTAATCTGGCCAACAGAAGTGTTGTTATCACATATACCAAATACATCAAGCAAAATTAGAGTCAGAGAGACTCCACTATCTTTCTCAATCAATATTCTCAACCATGGTTTAACTTGAATAGATACTAGAATCCACATGATTTGGAAGCAATCAAATTTGATACACTTTATGAAATTTGCCTTCTACTGTACTTTCCAGAATACGTTTTGCTAAGAGTTTGATTCTGCCTACACTGTTAACCAATCAGTAATGTCCAGCTCATACTGTCCAGAGTTCCTTGACAACAATAAATTATTTTTTCCAGTGCAGACAGAGTTTAAGTGACCTTTAGAAATTAACAAGCTGGGATGAATATATATATCTGCTAAAAATATGACTATACTTTGTTCTTCAAGTCACAATGGGCTTTCAAATGAGAGTGATCTCATCTGCACACTGTAGCAAAGAGCATTTAACCATTCAAGACGTTCTTATCTGGTGTGTTTGGTGCAAACGATAAAGTATGACTTCAAAAAAGGTACTAAGACGAGATTTAGGAATAATATTCAGGAACAAATAGGTGTAATGCCTATGAAAGAATAAGACTAGCATAATTTGGAAGCTGAATGTTGACTTACAGATGGAAAGACAGAATGTTTCCTAAAGAACATTTCATACTCTTTCGTCTAGTCTAATTTTCATAATTTAAGTACTGGAGTTTCTACCCCTTTACTTAAGACTCTATTCCATAGAATCCCAGCTCCATTTCAGGAAATAGTAATTTTTACGGACACCAATGAAAACGTGATATCTTTGCAGAGCAAGCAGATAACAGATCAAGCTGGCTTGTTACATTTGGCCCAGGTCGTCACTCCATAAGGGTAAGTCAATGGCACTCTAAGTATAAAAGAAAGAAGCTGTGACTTCTCTGCCTGGAATATCCTTAGTTTGAATATAGTCTGCATAGAAAAGAACAGGGCTTTACCTTCATGTAATAATTTGAATAAGTGGGTGGGGTTTTTTAATCAACCAAACCTCTTAACACTCTTCATAAATGTATTTTATGTAAAAATACAATATTCAATTATATCTTTCCCATTTTACAAGAAACACACTGAGAGTTGTGCTAGCTACTGGGTTAAATCCCATTCTGAGAGCAGTAAAGCACACAGACATCACTGTCAAAGGAATGCTGATTTACATAGTGTGATCAGTAGCTCTGCTCTGACAGATTACATATTTTGTATCTTTATTAACTGTGCATAATTTTTACATTCTGTTCCAGTTAGCTTCTGACAGAGAACTATTTTTTAAAATCAGATCTCAAGGCAAAGAAATGTCAGTGTGGAAAAATAAATACATTACTCAATCTTCTTCAAAGTATTAAGCTAAATGACACACCAACTTAAGTTGCTGAAATCCTGAAGAACAGCTTTAAATAGAAATACGTTTGAAGTAAAAATACCACAAAATATTAGACATTTTGTAAAGCCAAGTTAAATTAGTATTAGACAAATTATTACTCCTACATTTTTATTACATATAGAGCTGTCTTCCTCTGAAGTTACCAGGAGTATTAACATCAATTTAATTAACTTGAAGCAAGATTTAGCACAGAAAGAGTCATTTTGCCGTGAATGAAGGAGAAAATGAAGCCCGAATCTCATCTTTTCCAGTAGATTCACAGAGATCCTTAGATACCATCTCCTACAGGACAAGAAATAGACACGTAAATATATTTAAGAATCTGAAACTCATTAGCTCTGATCCATATTAATCACACCAATATTCACCATTTCCAGACAGGTGAATATTAAGTACAACAATGTGGGAAAACAGCAATATAAAGTCTGTATTATACAAAAGGGTAGCTCGACCTCTGCAATCATGAGGGCTGGATTAATTTCCCAACATTCATTAGGAACCAAGGGAACTCATGGCTACTAATTAGAAGCTATGTGCAGCTCAGTGGGTAGTGTTCAGTTTTGGACTTTGTATTCTACCACCTCCTCCACAGCAACAGAAACTAGCTGGCTGGAATCACCCTGCAGAACAGTCAGACAACATGTTGAGTTTTTCCTTATATTCAGGTGGAACTTCCTGTGATGCAGTTTGTGTCTATTGTCCCTTCTTCTATCACTGGGCACCACTGGAAAAAGTCCAGCCTTCTCCTCTTGACACCTGCCCTTTAGATATTTGATAAGATGATTAATTGATAAGCTCCCCTCTCAGTCTGAACTTCTCCAGGCTAAAGAGCCCCAGGCCTCTTACCCTCTCCTTGTAAGAGAGGTCATTGTCATCATCTTTGTGGCCCTCCATTAGGCTCTCCCTAGTAGTTCCCTGTCTCTGGACTGGGATACATTACTCCAGATGTGGCCTCACTAGGGTAGAGAGGGAGAAGAACCTCCCTCAACCTGCTGGTCACACTCTTAATGAATCACAAGAGACCATTTGCCTTCTTGGCACAAGAACTTGTCCACCAACTCTCTCCCACCTAAAAAAAACAAACCACAGAATGAATCTTGTGAGGAACTCTTCCTTGAGCTCCTCAAATATTACTCTAATTGGAGCCTGAGGTTCAAAGTCAAGTGCTACAGAATAGGCCTTGTGGTGCTCAAAACCTGAAGATTGCAAGGAACACTGAGCCTTCCAGATCTTTTAAAAGGCAGCAGTAAATTCATGAAAGGTATTGTGTTTGATCACCAGGAGCTTGGTGATCTCACACTCAGTGAAGCTGTATTACATTCTAGGTAGTCAGAAACCTTTTTACTGTGGAACTCCTTTTCTGCTAATCACCTGCTTCAGACTTTCTGGAAAAATTCTACCATAGGATGTAAAGATGTTCTGTGACAGGAAACAGGAGGTGAATCACTGGAGGTGTTTAGGATGAGACTTGATGGGGTGCTTGGTGCCATGGTTTAGTTTATTAGATGGTGTTGGATGATGGGTTAGATGTGATGATCTTGAAGGTCTCTTCAACCTGGTCTATTCTATTCTATTCTATTCTATTCTATTCTCATGGTGAACTAAAGGTGATAAAGTTAAAAAATCATAGTATCACTGTAAGCATAGACAGGGACCAGAAATTTATGAGTTTTGCATAAAAAGAGACTTAACCTGTGTATTTAACTTTTTAATTTTTGCCTATTCCAGTCACCACTGATGGCTTGTCCTTGATGAATGTAAAAAGTCTTGACTTTAAATGGACTCTTCATTAAACAATCTACAAATCCCAAACAGCTGTGAATGAGAAGGAGATATGATTACTTGCCATGCATTTGTGAGTTCTTTAGTGGTACTCACCATCCTCAGAAATACAGCTGGAAAAAGGACACTAAAAAATATTCTTACAACAGGAGGTCTGATTTTCCCAG
This sequence comes from Picus viridis, assembly GCA_033816785.1. Lineage (NCBI taxonomy): Eukaryota > Metazoa > Chordata > Aves > Piciformes > Picidae > Picus > Picus viridis. Next base: position 18,716,516 of record CM066576.1, on the reverse strand, counting down.
GCAGTACTATAAAAATGTCTAAAGTATGAATCAGCCAAAGATGCAGACTGTGTATAGTTAAGTCTTACTTATAATCATAGTGATTGTATTTCTAATTTGTAAACCTCTGCCCAGGTATAATTTATTCACATTATTTTTTTTATGTAAACAGCAAGAGACATGACTCATATTAAAGCAGAAAGGAGATGCCGGGGGTAAAGAAAAGAAAATAAAATACATAAAGTACCAATCAAACAAACGAACCCCCAAAACAATTGCAAAAAGATGCTGAGGATCAGATTCATCTGTCTTCTATATAAGCTTCTAATGCCATCTTAGACAGTCTAGGGACTATCTAGGGATCATCTCCTTGTTGCCAGCTGCCACTCCAGAATGACACTACTCCTCTCTAAGTCCTATGACATATCTTCCAAGCCCAGTGTGGCTGTCTCAGATATTGCAGGGCATTAAAAATAGTAATGGCTCCTTATATTTAAGTATGTTACTTTACTTCCCAGTATCCCAAAATTTCATACCTTGATCATTCCTTTTCATTAGAGAAGGCTTAGAATAGAATAGAATAGAATTACCAAGGTTGGAAGAGACCTTGAAGATCATCGAGTCCAACCTGTAACCACAACCCCACAACTAGACCATGGCACCAAGTGCCACATCCAGTCCCCTCCTGAACGCCTCCAGGGATGGAGACTCAACCACCTCCCCGGGCAGCCCATTCCAATGACGAATCACTCTCTCGGTGAAGAACTTTCTCCTCACCTCGAGCCTAAACTTCCCCTGGTGCAGCTTGAGACTGTGTCCCCTTGTTCTGGTGCTGGTTGCTAGGGAGAAGAGGCCAACCCCTCCTGGCTACAACCACCTTTCAGGTAGTTGTAGAGAGCAATGAGGTCGCCCCTGAGCCTCCTCTTTTCCAGGCTAAACAGCCCCAGCTCCCTCAGCCTCTCCTCATAGGGCTTGTGCTCAAGGCCTCTCACCAGCCTTGTTGCCCTTCTCTGGACACGTTCAAGTGTCTCAATGTCCTTCTTAAACTGAGGGGCCCAGAACTGGACACAGTACTCAAGGTGCGGCCTAACCAAAGCAGAGTACAGGGGCACAATGACCTCCCTGCTCCTGCTGGCCATACTATTCCTAATGCAGGCCAGGATGCGGTTGGCCCTCTTGGCTGCCTGGGCACACTGCTGGCTCATGTTCAGCTTCCCATCAACCAGTAATGAATTGCATCCTGGCAATTCATGTTCAGTGATATGCAAGGTCTGTCCAAGCCAATCCCAGAAAAGGTTGTGCTGGAAAGGAAAGAACAGAGGCACCCAGGCCCCACTGTGTGACATGAGTTTATTGGTTGGGCCTTTGCCCACTGAAGAATCATTGCATGACATTATGTTACGTATTGTAGAAACTGCGGAGTTTAGGGAAACAGGAAATTTTGGCTGCTTCTTTGCATTTTTTTCATTATATGACGAGGGAACAGTCCTCAGATCCAGGTGGCTGAGTAGACTAAGAGAGAAACCAATATAGATCTGCAGCTAGGAAATCTGTCCCAGTAAAATGAACAGTAATCAACTGTCCTTGCTTCTAGACTATTTGGGTATTTTTAATACCTCACCTTCCTTCATTCTCTTGTAAGTGCTAACACAAGAGAGCATGGTTTCCCTTTCCTACATTCCTTTCATAGCCGTTTAGGATCTTGTATCTTTGAAAGATGCTGTCCATCAGAGATTGCAATCTGCCTTGTAGAGTTCTCACGTATGTTTAAATCTTCTTTTATCCTTCAAAGGCTGGCTGAAAGAAGTGTCAGGTCATTATTTCAGGCTGTAGATTAATGCTTAGGCTTAACAATGTATGATCTCTCTCCAGCCTTCACCAAAGTTCACTGAAGGTCAAGGTATTAGAGTGTTATTTTTAAACATACTCCCAACAGTGAAGATTTGAAAATAGACTTCTACGAAAACATACAGTAATTGGTTAAACCTTGTTAGCCACCACATGCAGACGATAACTCCTCCCAGGAAAAGACATAGCAAAAGCAGCTTTGACATGGATTTATACTTAGAAGAGCAGCTGCAGGCTTACTGGGAAGGAGTTCACAATATTGGCTCTTGGATTATTAGCAGAAAAACCCAGCTTGATTCTGGAAAGGAAGGAAATATGACAAATAATTCTTCTCATCATGATCTGCAAGTGAATTCCAAGGACTCTGTACTGTGGAACAACCACCAATAGGCAGAAAGCTTAAAAAGATGGAGCTTGGAAAGGCAAAGCTGCTGAGAACCGGCCTCAATGCTTTATATCAGTCCATCCACCCTGTGCATGGAATTGCCTGGACAGATGGGAAGCAAGTGATACTGACTGCATTATACTATCACAACAGAGAGCTAAAGTTTGGAGAGTCCAGTGTTGTTGGTCAGTTCGAACATGTTCATGGACTTTATTGGGGCCCACGTTGCTCAACAGACACCCCAGCTCTGCTTGCTGTTCAGCATAAAAAGCATGTTAGCATCTGGCAGCTGACTTACAGCACTACAGAGAAGCACAAACCTTTGATTTCTCAGACTTGTGAAGTTGGTGAGCCATTGCCACTGCTTTCTCAGGGCTGTGTCTGGCATCCAAAGAAGGAAGTCTTGGCTGTGCTTACAAAAAGAGATGCTTCAGTCTTGTATGCTGTTCGTACTGACAATACTAGAGTAAAGGCAGATATCAAAAGCAGTGGTCTTATCCACTGTGCTTGCTGGACTAAGGATGGTAATCGTTTAGTAGTTGCTATAGGCAGTGCCCTGCATTCCTACATCTGGGATGATGCTCAGAAAACTCTAAGTAACTGCTCCTTTTGCCCAGTCTTTGATGTGGGAGGTTATATCTGTGCTATAGAAGCCACACTGGATTTCCAAATTGCTGTAGCTACTGAGCTTCCTTTAGATAACATCTGTGGTTTGAATGCAGGCCTCGCATTTGATATGCCATCTGCTGCAGAAACTGGTTCTATAATCTCACAGTCTGCTCTCGTGTTTGGCGATGAGGAATACTCCATGGATCTGCGAAGAAAGTCCACAGATTCAGACAGATCTGGTGCTGATTCAATTGCTTCTTCTTCATCAGGTCCTGTGGATTTAACCCATATCCTTGCAAATCACCGTCGGTCTGATCCCGGTCCTCTTATTCCTGTGAAACGCAAAGACTCTGCAGCAATAAATGGCCAAGATTCTTCTCACCTGATCTTGGTCACTTTTGAGAGGAAGGTAACCACCACCAGAAAAGTCACAATCCCAGGTATTCTGGTTCCTGATATAATGGCATTTGACCTTAAAGCTCAGATTGTGGCAGTGGCCTCTAATACTTCTAACATTGTTTTGGTGTATTCAGTAACCTCTTCCTGCATGCCTCATATTCAGCAAATCCGTCTGGAAAAAAATGAGAGACCAAAGGGCCTCTGCTTTTTGACAGATAAACTCTTATTAATGCTGATTGGCAAGCAAAAGTTCTCTGAGACAAGTCTCATTCCATCTTCAAGTTCAGACAGGTATGTAATGCGTTTGATGATCAAAGAATTGATGGTTGATGAAGATTCTTCAGCATTCCCTGAGACTAAGCAGAATATGTTTTATAACTTTGAATCCTCTGTTAATATACCCGGAAAAAGGAAATTCTTTGAAAATCTTGCTACAGAAGACCAGCCTCAAAGTAGGGAGCTGCTAATACCGAGAAGCACCATTATTCAGTCTCCTAGTGGCAGGAGAAGATTCATTGAAGAAGTAAAGAGCCCTAGTTATGAACAGAGCTCTTCATCAAGTGTGAGTGACCTGGATGAAAAAAGGCTTCCGGGTGACCCCTTGGTGGCCTTGGAAACATTGGATGCTGAACCTACCAACCGTTCAGTGTCTCTTCTTGGTTTTGGAACACCTTCCAGGCTTTCCAGCAGACCAGCTTCCCCTAAAGTCCAGTTCAATGTGATCCAAGAAACATCAAGTTCTCCTAAAAACAACAATTTGCCAAGAGAAAGAGGAATGAGTCACATATCTAGAAATTTAGAGAGACTTTGTGGCAGCTTCAATGAGTTACAACTGAGTCTTTGTGAAATAACAGACTTTGCTAAAAATGGGAGGAGGATATCTTTAGCCTATCCATGTTCACAGGAACCACCTGTTGTTCATATCACTTACCAGGTAAGTTTTTTTATCAGCTTAAAAATATTGTGACAGGAGACTGAATTTCTAAGCAATCATTTATGGATTTAGCTTTAAATCATGAGGATGAAGTTTAACTCTTACCAGTCCATGAGAAATGTGACCTGAGTTTGGCACCAAGCTTAATCTAAAATTATATTATAATTTGTTATGGAAATAATAACACAGGATGATGTGGGTAACTTAGAGAACACTTTACATGGGAAAGCCGTGTCTGTTTGCTCTTCTTTCATTATGCACAGCTGTCTTAGATACTAGCTGATTTTGTGTGCATCTATAGAAGGGAGAACAGAGCTAAACAGTTTTTAATGCACTAAAGATTTACACTTTAATGTAGTGCAAAGATGAGCTCATGAGGAGGGTAGTACAGCAGCCCACCAGAAACATAAGAAATTCAAACTCGAGCTCAGATCCAGAGACTGACAATGCTAGACTCTCATGAAGAGTACTGAAGTACTGAATCTCAATTTATGGAAAATTCATGTGGGCATGATATGAAGGTGGCCTATTTCTACTTTCATTTCTCACCACTAATATTCACAGTCAGACATGCTCAATTTGTAAAATGTATTACCACTTCACATTTTCTGCAGAAAAGATGTCTGTCAAATTGTTAAGTTCCTATCGCACTCTTATTTTGGCAAAATTCCAATAGACTTCAATAAGAATTTTAACTAAGGAATGTAGGCTGGGTAATTATTTTTGGCTATTATTCTAAGTGTTATTTGCAGTAGTACTAATGTGATACTGATAATACTTTTGGTCATGCTGATGATAGTGGTACTGCTGCTAAAACTGGGGTTCCTTTGAGGATGTAGATGCCAACTATAAATGCATTCTTATTTTCTGCAACATCAGCAGCATTATGTCAGAGTAATACATTGCCTTGTGATGATGCCAAAACTTCTCCAACAAATTTGACATCCTTTTGCTTTAAATGAATCCATGCAGACATCTAAGTACACATCCTTAAACACTCATTAAGGGAATATTCATTACTTCTTAGCAATTGTTTACTTGGCATTTAAGCAGGTTTTAGTATGTTGGGTACTCTGGATAAAAGCAAAACTTTGATCTTAGTCAATAATTTAACTTGACTACATTATACAAATTCTGGTGAAGAAAGCACTGTATCTATTTTAAATAACTCAGGATATTATTTGCCAAGAGTCAGGCCCTTCTGATCTCCAACATGTTCAAATTAATTCTTATTTCTTAGCATAAATCAACTTATTTAGCAAGCAGCCTTATCTCTTGGATTTGACTGGATTGCCCTTTCCAAAGAGAAGTTTTCTTTCTGACATGTAACAGTAACCTAAGATCTGAAGTCAGTGTGCATGTTTGCTTGCACAAGCAGTAAGAATTAACTATACCATTTATTTTCTTTGTCAACAGCAAAAAAAAAAATAAATTACTATTTCTAAAATACTAACTACAGACTAACAGATTACAGACTAAAGACTACATTCAGAAATGAAGATTCATATTTGTCTGAACGGGTTAGTTTCACATTGAGTCAGAAGTAAGCACTGCTAGCACTGCATTACAATGACTCAGAAAAGTGCCACTTAATGTCTTTCAAACGCGCAGCTGTGTTGTGAAAGTCTCAACTAATGCCTGGCATAGTTCAGCCCCTCTTCTGAAATCTAAAGGGATCACAGCATGATGCCAAAAAACATTGAAAAATAGACTGATGGCAGAAAGACCTCCAGACAGACCAGGAAATATTTGCTTCAGAGCCAGTTAATAATTTTCTCAGAAAATAGTTGTTTTGATTACTTTAGATTCAGGCATCCGAACCTTGTTCTTCCTTCAGGAGCTGATTAGCACTCTATGAGCTCAAAGACCAGCTGGGCTGTGGGTTTCAGCCAGGCTTTGCATTCACAGTGCAAAAAGTCAGGAAACAGCTTTATTGCCTTCTGATATAAATATCAGCCTGTGGAAAACATTCTAAGTGTTAGGAACACTGCAGTCCAGTCAATAATATGGCTATTATCTTTCAGCTTTCTGTGCCAAGTGCATGTCTTCTTAAGTGTTTGTATAATCCCCAGTACAGCAGCAGCTCAATCTTGATTGAGAAATCTATTGTAGAATAAACTAGAAAGATCTGTACTGCATAACCATATTTATGCATTTAAAACTTAAAAGGATAATAGATTAAAATGTGGCAATAATTAACGGGCAGTTGTGAACACTGCTGGGTAATGCAGAAGCATGATTGATGCATTTATGTGTGTTTCCAGTTTTGCTTAGAAAACCATAATATAAACCAGAATGTGTATTATTTAATAATTCATAATGTTTGCTTACTAGTCTTCAACATGTTTGTTTATTCTGTTAGTGCTAGCCTACCTATAACTCCTCTGAAGTCACATCCATGCTGTACTACCAGAATTTATATTCTTTGTAGCCTACAGCCATAAAAGAAAAACATGATCATTCACGCTTTGGAAATGTCACTGTGCTACTGCTTGTGTAATAACATTCAGCCACTAGAGGTGACTTGATCATTCAAGCCTGAAAAGCAAATATTATTGCTCTTCCATCACATACAGACCTGTGATTCAGGATAGTATGGGAGGGCAGACAGACAAACACAATAAGAGGGTATTACTTCAAAAGAAAAAAATAACAGAGAGTAGGATCTGCCAAAGCTTTGTTCCTGTTTTGTTTTGCAAAGAGATCCTTTTCTCATCCTTTTTCCCTAGCAAAGAAACAACCTGAGTAAAGCATCTGTCACTGTGTCCCACAGCATCCTTCTGGAGAAACTGGCTCCTCCTGGCTTGGATGGGTGGATACAGGGTAAAAAACTGTCAGGCCCAAAGAGTGGTGGTGAACAGAGTGAGATCCAGTCACTAATGGTGTTCCCCAGGGCTCTTTGTTGTGGCCAGTTCTGTTTAATATCATTATCAATGACCTGGACAATGGGATTTAGTGCTCCCTCAGTAAGTCTGCACATAATGCTAAGGTGGGAGGGAGTGTTGATCTGCTTGAGGGCAGGAAGGTTCGACAGAGGAGAGATTGTAGTGAGGTGGGTGTTGGTCTCTTCTCCTTAGTTACAAGAGATAGCACAAGAGAAATGGCCTCAAGTTGCATCAGCAGGGGTTTAGATTGGATATTAGGAGAAACTTCTTGACTGAAAGTTTTCTCACAGGCTGGAAGAGGCTCCACAGAGAGGTGGTTCAATCCATCTGTGGTGTTTAAAAGATGCAGAGATGTGCTAAGGGGCATGGTTTAGATGATGGCAGAGTTACACAATGGTTTGGCTCAATGATGGAATGGAATGGAATGGAATGGAATGGAATGGAATGGAATGGAATGGAATAGAATAGAATAGAATAGAATAGAATAGAATAGAATAGAATAGAATAGAATAGAATAGAATAGAATAGAATAGAATTAACCTGGTTGGAAGAGACCTTTGAGATCCTCAAGTCCAATCTATCATCCAACACTATCTTAAAGGTCTGTTCCAACCAAAGCGATTCTATGATTCTATGAATATTTAAACTATGCTCATTTAAAAGCTAATTACAATGGAAATAAAGTCAATTTGGATATGAAATTAGTGGCATTTAGGCAAACTTCTTCATGAGGAAAAAGATGCATCTTTAAACTCCTAGATTTAGCTCACAAACAACATTGTCAAAAGTGTGTGTCACTGAGAGCATATACTGCATCATTAAACAAGAAATAAATATCCTTTCAGCATTTATTCACAATTATTTCCTTTTCTTAATACCCAACAATAATTTTATACAAGTCAGTTTGTACTTCTATAGCACCTTTGTGCAATTTACTGTGGGGAACATTATTGCTCAGGTCAGCTATAAAATAAACAGGCTATTTTACACAGAGCTGAGAGATGAATACAAAGGATCCTAAAGCTCTTCTGATAGAAATACATGAAACAGAGATAAAGAAAGGAGGTATAAGGGTGACACAGTAAAATGACCAAAAACCAGGCTGGAATGATCAGCTGTAGTAAGACCATGAACCTTGCTTAAATCCAAAGGATATTTTTGACTCGCGTGATGGAAGAGGAAGGTGATGTAAGTGACCTCTGGAGTAAGAAACTAGTCAGCCACCCTGAAGTTTAGAGGGAAGGTATTTAGGATGACCACAAAAGAAAGACCTGCTGTAGTCAAGAGAAGGTGCGATCAATGAATGGATTATATTTTGAGCAAAGGCTGAAGAATTGGTTAAGAACAAATTCTGACAACAATGCTCTGAATCTGATCAACAGCAGACAGACAGGGTTTGTAGAGGAGACACAATATGTTTTATTAGAGCAGATTGTTGGATACATAGATGCAAGTGAAAAGGAATATGCAGTGTCAAAAATGAAGCCGAGTTTTTGTACTGTGCAAAGAAACTAAAGATCTGAGTTTAAAAAATAAAATCCCACACTCAGAATATAAAGATCACAAAAGCACAATCATGAGGACAATGACAGTATACCTGGAATGGTAGTTGCAGGAATATTAACAGGGAGCCAAGAGCAGAGGAGTCCTAGCATTTTATTTGAAATGATGATGTACACTATAAATGCAAACTGCACTGGGATTTAAGATCTCTTCCAATGTAAACATTTTGCAGGCTTATGCTTCTCTGACAGGTTCACTAGGGATGCAATTGGAATGACCAAAGGTAAGCAAAGATATTAAGATCTCCACCAAAATAAAATCAGGATCCACCAAAAATCAAACAGGAATCATATCACCCACAGAAATCATTATAAGAAAAGGGCGCAGTACAGACTGCCAAACCTAAATACTACTACCTGTGTTGATGATGCACAAGGCCTGATGAAACATAGAATTCTGAATGTCAAAAATCATAGTTCCCATTCTTCTTCAGTGATCTTGCTTAGCCATTGAACTCTCTTTTCATTGTCTCCTATAAGGCATCCTGGAGAAGAGGAGGCTCCAGGGAAACTTTATAGACTTTCTCGCAGCTTTCCAGTATTTGGAGGAGGTCTACAGGATAGCTGGAGAAGGAGTTTTTACAAAGGCATGTAGTGATGGGACAAAGAGTAATGGCTTCAGCCTGGAAGAAGCTCGGATTGAGATTAGACATTAGGAAGATGAGGGTAGTGAAGTACTGGAACAGGTTGCCCAGAGAAGTTGTGAAGGCTCCAGCCCTGGAAATGTTCAAAGCCAAACTGGATGGGGCCTTGAGCAACCTAGTCTAGTGGGAGGTGTCCCTACCCATGACAGGGGGTCGACCTAGATGATCTTGAAGGTTGCTTCCGACCCAAACCACTCTGTGATGTGAAAATTTATTTTAAATCCCTGTAGTTCAGTACCATACTTGAAATCATAGCACAGGGAAAACTGTTCAACAGCAGAGAAAGAAATGTAGAAGAAATACTAAAGTGATTCTTCTACTAATAGAAGAAATATAAAATTATCAGGGAATCAGCTGGAAGCAAGGTAGTAAAGGGTTATAGTAATGTGGAAAAAAAAGGAAACTATTTACTAGTGGATTTTCTAATGACTGATTTCAGGCTAATCTAAAAGTTTAATTAACAATCTTGTGAGATATGCTAATAAAATCTATGTATGGCATAACATCAGTGGTATTTTCAATAGAGGATCAGGATATTGTACCTGTAATTTAATGAGTTTAGTATCTAGAATTAACACATGGATGGAAATGAACTAATATGAAACACATATTTTCCAGCATTAATAGAAGGAATTTCAGTTATAAACTGGATATTCATTAGCTGGAACAAGCAAGGATAACAAAAGCTTTCATATGTAGTCAAAAGATGACTATGAATCAAAAATTAGATACATTTATGAAAAGATGCTAAGTGGAGGTACATCAGTGAGGTACCTCCAGTAAGCAAGACAATACCAGGCAACATAGCTGTGAGGCCTCATCTGGAAACCAGCTTACATTTCTAGACATCAATTTGCAAGAAAGACACAGTCAAAGTGCAACTGATCACTAACCCAATGTTAGTAAAAGCAATTCTGGTTGGCAGTATATTCTTATTTACCTTAGTCATTGAATTTAAGTTTATGAAGGTGATCTCAGCATCCAGGCAAGTGTAGGGAGTTCATTAGGAAATAAAAGACAAATAGTAAAAAAGGTCAAGAGAGGGCTAGCCTGAACCAGTTGACTGCTCAGTGGGGTTCAAAAAAGGAACTAAAACCATTTTTATTTATTGTGCAGATATATAGTGTGTAAAATACAATCCAGAAACTTTTTTGCCTTATGAAATTAATTTTCTTTTCATATATATTTGCATTCCAAAATCTGAGTTTTAAAAGACAGTTTGGACACACTGTGAGAGGTTGCCTGCTGCCCAGAAGACATTTTATAGGCTATAAAGTGTGATCAAGGGGCAGACTGACAGCAGTGAAGGAAAGTAGTTCTTGAATTGGTGGTTTCTTTCTGCTGGATTTTTGTTGAGGGAGGGCTGGACAGGAAACTGGCTGAAGAAACTTAATCTGAAAATATCAATTCACATATGTGGAAATACATATATTTCTGCTGTGATTACTATGTTCATAGACTACCAGTAAACTTTGGATTAGGATAAAAAATGAATATGCGGGGATTAATGTTGATTAATGTCAGTGGTGGTGGTGAAGAAGCACTAGAACAGGTTGCCCAGTTCAGTTGTAGAGGCTCCAGCTCTGGAAATGTTCAAAGACAGCCTGGACGTGACCTTGAGCAGCCTGGTCTAGTGGGAGGAGTCCTTGCTCATGGCAGGTGTTTGGACCTAGATGATCTTTAAGATCCCTTCCAACCCAACTCATTCTATGATTTTAACTCGAGAATTGTTAAGTCCTGGCTTCTACTGGAGATAAATAGTAACACAGCAAAGCCAGATGCATACTTTGGGAAGAGGTGAATTGTCATTGCAAAACAATTGTCCTTGGATTAAGTGATGAAAATGAGAAGTACTAAGGTGAGGTTTTATTTGTATTTGTAATTCTGTCACAAATTACTTCCATGACCTTAAGTAAATCTCTTAATCTTCCTGTGTAGTGGTTTGATCATCTACAAAAATGGAATACTGACAGTTATGTATTACTCAAGCAGACATATTATCATCACTTAAACATTAAAAAAAAAAGAAGTGAAATAATTAAAACAGACACAGATTCTTGAACTGACATAAACTGCAAGCAGACAAAACTAAAGATGATTAATTTATCAATACAAACAGAAGTATATGACAAAGACAGAGAGAAGAGCCAATATGAATGGTCCCAAGTGATGAAAGACAAACTCTGAAACTTCAGCTTTTAATTCTGTACCTCAAAACCAGGTTAGGATAAAAAATAGATGTGGTGTAGTTTTGTATACGCAAAAATGTCTTTCACTTTCAATGGCTGTTCCAATAGTACACTGCAAGGCTAAGCTGAAAATATACTAGAACAAAGTCAGCCTTGGCATATATTTCCACTATGCTGATTTCAAAGCAGAGCTAGATTGTTTTCTGATTATTCTTGAGTTGAAGCTTATCTATGTGAAAAAATGAACGACTCAGGTAAGGCAAAAAGTCCATCTCATTTACAGTCCACTTCTTCCTACAATTCATTAACTGAAGTACAGGTTTGGATAAACTGCTATTTCAACCTTAATTCAGGAAAATGAAGTAGTTGTTGGATGTGCTAATTCATAATATGCAGCAATGAAAAGCTCTGCACAAATACCTATACAGACAAATAACATTCAGCCTGTGGATTCTTAGTGTATTTAGGTTCAATAGAATATAGTGCTATATAATTTGAAGAGACCTCAAAATGATAAAGACGTTCTGCTATATAGTTAAAGTTGTAATTAAAAAGTGACTACTGCTTTATGACTAAGAGGGAGGTGATTCTCCCCCTCTGCTCCACTCTTGTTTGATCCCACCGGGAGCACTCAGCACAAGAAGGACATGGAACTGTTATAGCAGGACAGATGAGGGCCTCAAAGATGATCAGAGGACTGGAGTACCTCTCCTATGAAGACAGACTGAGAGAGTTGGGGTCACTCAGTCTGGAGAACTGAAGACTCCAGGGAGACCTTATAACTGTCCACTATTTCAAGGGGGCCTACAGGATACTTGGAGAGTGATGCAATGAATATGCCACTTTTATATTCAAGTGTGTTCTTTTAGTGAATAGCAGGGATGTAAATCAATACATTCCCTCTCTCTCAAAGAAAGTCACAGCATTCCAAAGCTTCATTGCTCTGACGTCTTTTCAGAGAGACTATTGCTACGTTCAGTCTCTCTGTGCTAGAACTGAGGTTATTTCACTGGGATGGAATAGCTGACCAAGGACTATCAAAACCACCCATGCTTACAACTGAAACTGAGCAGAGGACTCATTTGCTCTGGTAGCATCTTGGATAACTTTATTCCAGGCATGATATATTCCCTACTACCGAATTGACTCTTCAGGCAGAAAGGTGCAACAGATGCATCTCTGCATGACCTCATACATTACATATACAGGGCTGATGCAGTTTTGAGCTGCATAAGCACACAAAGCAAAAAGCAAAGAGACATACTCCTCTTTGTGGGGGACTGTGAGACTACACTTAGAACTGCACTGTATCATGGCATCATCTATACATTATAGCAAAAACAGACAAAGCAAAATGACTAAAGAACTGAAAGGAGCAATGGTTAAAAGAACTCAGGCACAGTGTCTAAGCCTTTTACAAGATCTTTTCCTTTACATGCATGTATTTGAAGAAAAGTTTTTCAAATGGAGCAGTTACGGAAGAAACAAAAGATGTTCTCCTCTGTGATGGCAAGATCCACTTGAATTTAGTCCAGCAGCTGTTTGATCTGCCCGTCATTGAAATGAAACACGGTATGTTCTTTTTATTTCAGTAACTGGTTTCACCTGAGATGTTTAGTAACTCAGATAGTATATGTTTTGCTTTATCTGAAAGAGGCTGAGAGAGTTGGGGTTGTTCAGCCTGGAGAAGTGAAGGCTCCAGGGAAACCTTATAGTAGCCTTCCAGTATTTGAAAGGAGGCTACAGGATAGCTGGAGAGGAACTTTTTACAAAGACATGTAGTGATAGCATGAGGGTAATGGCTTCAAACTGGAAGGAGCCAAATTTAGATTAGATATTAGGAAGAAATTCTTCACCATCAGGATGGTGAAACACTGGAACAGGTTGCCCAGAGAATCAGTGGAGGCTTCAACTGTGGAAGTGTTCAAAGACAGGCTGGATGGGGCCTTGAGCAACCTGGTCTAATGGGAGCTGCCCCTGCCCATAGCAGGGGGGTGGAACTAGATGAACTTTAAGGTCCCTTCCAACCCAAAGTGTTATACGATTCTATGAAATACTGCAGAACATCTCTCGAAATAGCTTAAAATGCTAAGTGACTGCAGAACTACTTACTGCCAGAGCAATGCCTCTACAGAGGAAGGTTGAGAAAATAATCAGCACACTCTGTTATCTGGAAATAGAAATGCTTCCTTTAGACCTTTTGGCATTTTGCCTTGCCCATCTTTAAAAGCATGTCCCAGACATGACAACAGAGAGCAGAATGGAAAAAAAAATATTCTCAGACCTTGATATACATATATGCATCATGTAGCATTTGGGATTATTTTAATGTAAGAGTAGATCTCAGTGTTCCAATTTGCCAAACTCGCCGTTCTACCATCCACCACTGATAAACTTGTAAGGACAGAGGCAGCTAAGGAAATCCTAGTCCCAGACTGGTCTCTGAATTACCTTGTCCCTATCTATTCATGTATGCTACTGTCTCAGCAGTTCACATACTATTATTTTTCACCCATTTCTCTATAATGCTTCTGATGGCTCTTCTCATCACAGCTGAAGTATATTATGATCTTACAATACACAGTAGTTGGCTATAATTATGATCTTCTTGCATAATTTCCATGATGAGAGATCCATAAATTACTCTGTCTTACCTCTTGTCTTAGCTCCTGACAGTCTGAGACATACCTGCTTAATTGGTATATTCTGTCCTATGATAAATTAATTCAGTTGTTGGTGGGGAAAAAAAAAAAGGAAGTAACAATTTAAGGTCTAGTTTTCTAAATAATGGCAGTTACATACCAGACTGCTACATAACAAGATTAATGATGAAAAAGAAGCCAGGCCTGGGATGTCACTGATCCTGGCACCAGGGACAGTGGGAAAGAGATGTTAAGATATGCACCATACTGCCATTCATATTCTACTTATTTCATTCATGTTATGAGACCACAAGAATGAAGAAAAAGGGCTACAAATACAGTGTAGATCAAGGAAGTTGCCTTTATCCCAGACGCAGTGGTCTATTTTGGGTTTACCCTGGCTTACAGCAGTTTCTGAGAGTTATTTCAGAAGATAAGGATATGCAGGTTTTATATTTTTGCCACCAATCTCTCTCCACTGTACAGTACATTGGAGACACATATGAAAAACCTCTACTAGCTGCAGAGGCCTCAGCTATTTTCCAGTGGCTTCTCTGCCTGTGTTGACAGGCAGCTTTGCAGGGCACAGAGTTTGCCCTTGAGTTTGGAAACAAATGTCCCATGATGAAAAAAAAAAAAAAAAAAAAAAAGTTTAGAACTCAGTATAAAAATAATAAATAATGGGCCTAAGAAACCCTATATTCAGCTTTGCAGAACATTACTTCGCAATTTCATGCATTAGATTTCAGTGATATCAAAAAGACAGTATCTTAAAATCATTGTAACATGTCCCTCTTTCTGTTCAATGTGGTGCTCAGCTTTTCTGAAACTGAGTCTTAGCAAAAAGAACAACTGAAACAAGAACTCCCCCAAATCCTGTAAAATTATCAGGTCTGGGGAAGAAGTAGTTGTGTAGCTCTTTATTCAGTTCTTATCAGTGCAAGTTTCTGTTCCTAAATCTTTTCTTTACCACAAGCCATGCATATTAAATGTGATGTTTAGAAAGATCACTCCCATCCTTTAATGCTATACAATTAAAGGGGATGGAATGAAATACATGCCTGTATTGCAATAACAGACCAGTATATTTTACTGTGATTAAACAATTATACTGGGGGAAAAAGTTCACCATTGCAGGCCAAATTCATACCCACAGTGAAGCTATGAAGATCATCCAAGTTATACCGGCAGTGAACTTGGCCTCATCACTTGCACTTTAAGCCCAGGACACTAATACCATTACCTGTACTAAATATAGCCATATAGTCATATAGTGCCCAGACAGAAGTCTCTCTTTTCAGCACGTCATCACCATCATAATTTTGCATAGCAAAAGGGTACTACATTCTGCAAAAGGCTTTCCCACTAGAGGCATGTTTTGCAGGACATGCTTCAAAGAGTGTGAGCAACAACACACAGCATTTTAGTCATTTCAGTGGATGGAAAGAAAACATCCCAAGAATCTGACCAAAGAGTATGCTTTATCAATTTGACCAACAATGTAACTATCAGTTTGGACAGTGGGATTTCCACTTTCAGGCCCATTGCTTATGGAATCTGAAGTCTGTCCAGAATTAGAAAGTATTAAGTGGAGAAGATTAAAGATTCATGGTTTGGAATGACAATCTTCTTATGATGTAACTCCACACAGTAGTGGAGCAGCCTGGGAAAGTGCTTTGCTAATAGTTATAAGGAGGGGAGATTTGCCTTGTCCAGGAATATGCTTCATTATGACAGATGAAAATTAAGCATGGTTCTTCTGGACTTTCTACACTTCCCTTTTTTTTCCCCACATTCCTTTTCAAAACACAATTTTACTACTCAAAATTAAAAATCACTACAGGGCATTTTTCACCTCAAATCCCTGCTCAGTAGTAACAATTGTCTGCTATAAGAAAAACATGAGATAGAAGGGCTCCCAAAATCCTTCTCAGTTGTTAGAGATTGCTTTTATTTTCATAAAATGTCAAACATTTTATGTCAAACAAATGAACAAAAAAGACAAATAGAGAATTCACTAATTTCTATGAGAACAGCAATATCCAATCCAAAAGGAAACATATTAATCACTAGAAAAAAACCATACCTGGTACATGTAGCTTCAATGTCAAGCTGATTTGCAAAGAGAAGTAAAAGGAAGTAGGTTTACTTCCTGCTTCTTTGTAATACAGAAAGTGAACCATAATACTTTTGATGTCTTTGGTTTTCAATCTTGCCACATTTTCTTCTAAAAAAAAAATTAAAAACCCCACCATATCATTCATATCTTGTTCCTTCTCTTCTCTATAAGAAGATTTGATAGATGATTAAAGGAAAATAAATTTTGTTCTATGATAATTTGTAAGCGATCTTTTGTAAATGATCTTTTGTATATCATCTTCAAGGTGTAACTTTCGCTATACAAACTTGAAAACATAATGAACAATCTTGGCTTGACAGAAAAGGAGATGGAAACCCCTGCTGCCTTCTGGAATAAATACAGCACAACATTTCCTTTTCAGTTGTTCTGATCTCTTCAACATTTGGGTAAAGCAGAAGAGGAATAATTATAAGAAGTCACTAGAACAAAAGTCCTCATGGAAAGGCTGTCTGGGCTTTCAGAATGGGGGAATACTTAGTAGTTTATCAGAACTAGCAAAAATGCATCTTGTTTTTCAACTTAAATAAGGGACGAAATGCCTCAAACCTTTCAAGACCTTTCATTTAGCTTTCACATGTACACAAAGGTGTGTTTAGCATGAGTTGTCAGACCTTAATGTCATTAGCGTAATAAGGCTTTAGTGCACAAAAAGAAAGCCTCCTGTGCTTGTGTGCTGGCTGACTTTTACAAACGTGCTTATGCATTTTATATAACCACAGCAGTACCCTCATTTCCCCTTTATTTTTTGCTTAATTTTTGTAGGCTCTTCCTGGATTGTGCTCACTGCAGACAAGGATGGCTTTGTGCCATTAATATTCAAAGAAACACAAGAGATAGTCATAAGGGATGGAACTGACAGTTCAGAAGTCTGTGGAGGTCACTCCCACAAGAAAAGCATTTCAGCGCGACCACCAAGCAGAGTGACATAATTTCTGAACAAAGACGCTGATGACCTTCTTTTCTAATACAATACAGAATGTTCTGCAGTGTCAGAAACTGAGTGACTAGAAAGATGTCTTCACTACTTTCAATATATTTAAACTGTGAAGTATGTGCATGGTTACACTATTGCTAAATCCTAGAGTTGGTTTGCCCCTCATGATTTCTTCTGAAGGGTAAGACCCAGGACAGCTACTGATACTAATGGCTGCCAGTGGAATAGAGTGGAGAGATTAACCTCTACTTTGTGGTCTACAGTCCACACAAGGCTGAAGAAAATACAGAGCATTAAGAAAAAAATGGGATGGAAATAAAAGAAAAGTGCATCAGGCTCTCTTTGCTGTTCCAGCTGGATCTCATGGAAACCTGCAGCGTTTTCAGAAACTCTTAATTTTTACATGAAAATGTTCAATCACTGAAAGGGTTGCATCACTGCCTCCTGTCAGTGTCTTCTTACATAGCATGTGTATTTACACATGCACAACCCCTTGCAAAGTAAATTAAGGATTGGTGACATTGAATATAAATTTCATTTAGCTAAATGCAGGTGTCTGTACTGAACTTGTCATCTAGATTCCTCTATGATTACAGTCTAAAAAAAACCACCAACAAAACAACCCAAAAAAAGCACTTCTGGAGCACATTACTCATGCCCTAACATATATTTCTATAAGTGATTATGGTGAACCTTCCCCATTAAAGAAGTAAATAAGTGCCTATTCCTTTCCAATGACTGCAAAAGCAAGCTAGGGTGACTAGTTTAAGCACAATTACATTCAGACAGATGAAACTCACCATTAGAGACAAGAGGCAATACAGATACATACGAGAAGTAGGCAGACAGTCATGAAAATGGAACTATCGTGATTACAGTGACAAAAGTAGGCATAAGAGAAGAACTTAATGAACTCCTTAACTTTATTCTTCTGAATGAAAAGAGATGAGTAGAGTGTAATGAGTACATTAGGGTCTGGAGATCTGGTCTTGTGAGATGCAGCTAAGGGAATAGGGTTTGTTCACTCTGGAGAAAAGGAGGCTGAGGGGAGACCTTTCTCTCTACAACTTTCTGAAAGGAGGCTGTAGCAAGGTGGGGGTCAGCTTCTTCTCCCAAATAACAAGTGAAAGGACAAGAGGAAATGGCATCAAGTTGCACCAGGGGAGGTTTAAATTGGAGATTAGAAGAAATTTCCTGACTGAAGGGGTTCTTAAACACTGGAACAGGCTGCCCAGGGAGGTGGTTGAATCCCCATTCTTGGAGCTGTTTAAAAGATGCATAGATGTGGTGCTGAGGGACATGGTTTATCACCAGACTTGGTAGACTTAGATAATGGTTGGACTTGATGATCCATAAAGGTCTTTTCCAAATGAAGCAATTCCATGATTCTACAAGTAGCCATGTGTGTGAGGCCGAGCACCTTGTACTGCTGGACAGGCCCCAGAAGAAACCATGGAATGGCATGAATGCTTTACCCTGCACATTCACAGAAACATAAAAGGAATGAGACTTATTTAAGCTACTATTAAAACATTTTTCACACTGTGAATTTTGAGTCTTGTTAACACTTGTGGATAATCTTTTTTCTCTCCCTGGGGACCATGGCAAGCCTGCTTACTAGGACACAGATATGATGAAATCCAATTACAATACTTCACCCCATACCAAAGCTGGGTTGAGAAGGTAGATCTGTGGTCTGAAGGCATTTAATGGGTTTGGAGGTTTAGCATTAATACCGTCCCAGTGATGCTGTCAGAAACATCATGAGGAACAGTTTCAATTCCTGGTATAAAGAAACAATTTCAATTAATTGAATTAAATAAAGTCTGTCCCATGCAAGTATCCTCCCACAGACAAAGCAGTCAGCACTCTGAATCACCTATGACCACAGGTATGCTCTGTAGCTGGGCACATTGTACTACCTTGTTCACAAAGATTATTTTAAGCAGGCCAAAATAATTCTAATCTTTTCATTATTAAACACATCTATTACTTCACAGTTATTTGGTTAACTAGATTGCCTGCTACTCTACATTAAAATTGTGTGCAAGAAGTTATTTGTTTTATTACTGCTTTAAAAATTCGGGTGAAGTAATTTCTTCCCCTGAAATTGGCACAAATTATTAAAGTCCATTAAGTAAAGCAGAGGTTCACAGACTTAGTATAGTGAAGGCAGACGTTATCAGATTTCTAAATGACACAGAACAGTTTGAAGTAGAACCAGAACATGTTTCTAATCCTGCAAATACACCTGAAAAACATCCTTGTGTCTAATAACAGTATCTGTTATTTACAATACTTATCACAGAATCACAGAATCACCAAGGTGGGAAGAGACCTCAAAGATCATCAAGTCTAACCTGTCACCATGGACCTCATGACTAAAACATGGCACCAAGTGCCACGTCCAATCCCCTCCTGAACACCTCCAGGGATGGTGACTATGGCCAAGTGAAATAAAACTTAATTATAACTAGAATAATGGGAGGATATACTTTAAAGGACTCCTTAGGCTCAAATAAATGAAGAACTAAAAGATAATTTTTCTAAAAAATATTATCTTCTATGCAACATAATGAATTTTAAAATGGAAAGACTCTTAAAAGGTATCCTACTTTTGATGTACATGGTGCTATTGTGGTTTTGCATGTTACTTACAGTACACAACAAACTGTGTAACTTGTCAGAAGACTGATTTTTACCTCCTACCATTTTCACAGCAGTGCAAGTACATTAGTTTGACACAGAGCTAATGGAGTTGAAATGTCCACTTTTCTGCCCCAAAGCTGAGGGTTTTTTACTTCAGTTTATGTCCTTTGTGTTTTGCAGCCATCTGTTAAATACCTTATTACACATCCCTTTAGTCTTCTTTCCTCTAAGTAATATCACTCCTTCAGTTTTTCTCACAGACACCCACTGTGGACCTCTCATTACCCTGCCTTGTGCTAGCACTTAGTCTCTCTCTAAAACTGCACTACATTTAATAGAATTTAGTTCGTGGCCTGTTTCAGTCTTGTGTAGGTTTCTACATACAGAAAAAGCAGGTTGTCATAGTGTGAACCACTGCCAGGGAGTATCAAAATATTTCTCTCTTGAGTTTTCTACTTTACCCATGTCATCTTCCCAGTGTAGATAACAATCAAATGTTTGAAAACTAATTTAGACAGCAGGCTGCATCTGCTTTGTCTCTACAACAACCAGCGAAGTGTTGGATCTGCTGATGTCCAACCTGCTATGCCAGGCTTCAGGAGACACAGAGTTGTAGAAGAGGTATGATAGCTACTGGTGCAGAGAGAGAAAATAAACTCCTACTCACTTTGTCACTGTCCTTATCCCCCAAATTTTTACTGATTCTCTCCATTCCTCAAAGCCTCAAGCCACAAGGAATCTCCTGCAAGACCTTGCACTGTAGAGCACAAAATTCCATTTTTCTGATACTATGGAAAAGCTGTGACCCATTCTGGCTTTACTCAGCTAAGGAGCACAGACAAGATATTCTTGTGTCTTGCACACAATGAGCCTGTCCACAACTCTCCCACTGATGTCTGCCTTCTAACAGCATGGTCCTGGTACTCTTCTGCAATATTGCTCATCTTATATTATCTTTATTACTAACCACCCTTCAAAATTAATCACAGAATGACAGGTTGGAAGGGACCCCAAGGATCATCTGGTTCAACCTTTCTAGGTGATAGTGTAGTTTAAACGAGACAGCCTAGCATCCTGTCAAGCTGAGTCTTAGAATTAACCAATGCAGGGACCAACATAAGGGAATATGCTGCTTCTCTTGGGAGATGATTCCAATGTCTAACTTTTCTCATGGTGAAAAATTTTCTTCTGGAGTCCAATTGGAATCTCACCACTTGTACCCATTGCCCCTTGTTTTTTCCATGTGACTCCTGGTGAGGAGGGACTCTCCATTGTCCTGATTGCCACCCTTTATGTACTGGTTGTGGTAATAAGTTCTCCTCTAAGCCTTCTCTTCTCAAGGCTGACAAACCCCAGTTCTCTCAGCCTTTTCTCATATGGCAGGTCTGCCAGTTCTATGAATCAAGAAGAAACATTTTTAATCTATTAACAAAAAGTACATAAAACATCTGTACCTTTTAGCTACTGATCTCAGGCTTTACCACATCATATTTTAGGCTTCTAAATTGCACACCAGTGCCTCATTAAGTCTTCCCATTAAGGAATATGATGATTTGATCAACTTGCTTGTACAGTGGTGTCCATCACCTGGATTAAATATCTTTTATAAAAAATTATGCTAATGAAGTCAACAGGAAGTATCTTCAAATTATTCTTTCCCCCTGTAATATTCTTCAAATGTGTATCTATGAGAGCAAAGGGGAAAATCTACACAGTGAGTAAATAATGATTCTACAACATGTATTTCCATCACATCCATTTCTTCTCCATTCCCTCTAAGAGGTGTGGACAACACTTCTTTCTCAGTCTGTCCTATATTCTTATTAACGTTGTGTTTCAAATGGATTTTGAAAAGCAGATACCCAGATGATCCAACAAATTAAGTTCTGAGAACACAAGGGACTTAGAACAGATGTGAGACTGTTCAGTGTTCAAGAATAAATCTGACTCTATGTAACCACATGTTTTTAAAAGGAAAAAATGTGTGCTTTAAATGAGCACAGTCATGGGAAACCACTTCTGTAATTTCATCTTTTTAAACACTTTTATTGTATCATTTCATTGCCCCACTTTCTGCCTTACATACATCTCCTAAGGGGTTCAGCATCATCAAGATCCCTGAAATAGCAGATGCATCATATCTATCAGCAGTAAACAGCTCAAAAAGTCTGGGAAGAAAGGAGGGGAAAAAAAAAAAGACAAGAGGCAGAACCATTGCATCATAGAATCACTTCAGTTGGAAAAGACCTTTATGTCCAGCCATTATCTAAATCTACCAAGTCTGGTGATAAATCATGTCCCTCAGCACCACGTCTGCATCTTTTAAACCCTTCCAGAGACAAGATTCAGCCACATCCTTAGGGCACCTCATTGGGTGGTCACTGGAAGAAGAGACCGACACCCAGCTCGCTACAACCTGCTTTCAGGGAGTTGTAGAGCACAAGAAGGTTTCCCCTCAGCCTCCTTTTATCCAGACTAACCCCAGTTTCCTCAGCTGCTCGTCAGAAGACCTGTTCTCCAGACGAGGTTGGTGAATGGCTTTGTTTCCTTTCTCTGTACTCACTCCAGCACCTCATTGTCTTTCTCGTAGTGAGGGCCCCAAAACTGAACACAGTATTCAAGGTGTAGACTCACCAGTGCTGAGTACAGGGGCACAATCACTTCCCTGGTCCTGCTGGACACATTATCCCTGAGGCAGGCCAGGATGCTGGACAGTATTGAAGGCTTTGCTCAGGTCCAGGTAAATGACATCAGTTGCTCAGCCTTCATCCATTAATGTTGTGACCTTGTCACAGAAGCCATCAGGTTTGTCAGGCAGGATTTGCCCTTGGTGAAGCCATGCTGATTGCACCCAATCACCTCTTCATTATTATTCTGCCTCAGCAGTGCCTCCAGGAGGATCTGCTCCATGATCTTACTGGGCACAGAGGTGAGACTGACTGGCCTATAGTTCCCTGGGTCAGCCCTCTTTCCCTTCTTGAAAACGGGAGTTACATTTCCCCTTTTCCAGTCAATGGGGACTTCCCTGGACTTTTGGAATATGATGGAGAGTGGTTTAGCAACTTCATCCACCAGTTCCCTTAGCACCCATGGGTGTATCCCATCGGGTCCCATGGACTTCAACACTTTCAGGTTCTCCAGATGGTCACAAACCTGATCTTCACTCACCATGGGCAGTTCCTTTTTCCAGTCCCTGCCATTATCTTCCGTTATTCTGGGAGTGTGGCGGAGCCCTTGCCAGTGAAGACTGAGGCAAAGAAATCATTGAGAATCTAAGCCTTCTCCATGTCACTCATCACCAGCTCACCTGTTTCCTTTCTGAGGGGGCCCACACCTTCCTTAGTCATCTTTTTACCATTAATATACCTATAGAAATTTTTACTGTTCCACTTGATCTCCCTGGCTAGATTTAGTTCTAACTGAGCTTTAGCTTTTTCTAACCAGGTCTCTTGCTGCTTGGGCAGCTTCCTTATATGCCCCCCATTCCAGCTGTCCTTTCTTCCACTCCTTGTAGAGATTTGATTTGTGTTCCAGCATGTCCAGCAGCTCCTTGCTCATCCAGACAGGTCTCCTAGCATTCTTTCCTGCTTTCCTCTTTGTGGGTATACTTTGCTCCTGGGCACAGAGAAGGTGATCCTTGAACACTGATCAGCTGTCCTGGGCCCCTCTAGGGCTTTGTCTCACAGTATTTTGGCCAGCAGATCCCTGAAGTGATCAAAGTCTGCTTGGGATACATCCTCCTAGTTGCCCTGAGGATTTTAAATTCTATTGCTTCATGGTTAGTGCAGCCAAGGTTATCCCTGACCCTTGCATTGGTCACCAGTCCTTCCTTGTTGGTGAGAACAAGGTCAGCATAGCACCTTTTCTTGTTGGTTCCTCTACCATTTGGAAGAGGAAATTGTCATCCATTGTAGTGGAGTAGGAAGGTTCCCCCCACACACAAAAGAATTCCACAGCTAACTCAGCCAGAGAAGCAGATGAAAGCTGTATTTTACAAGCAGATATGGAATGCAATGAATATGTACAAAAACATACAATATTTACAATATATACAGAAATATACAGCAATGTATGTAATACAGGAAACCTTTCCCCAACCCCCTGCGGCCAGGGGGGTTTGGCCTGCCGCTCCCTTCTCCCTCCCTACCACCCCTTTTTCCCAAAAGGGTTAGAGAGAGAGAGAGAAAGGAAGGTAATTAAAAGGGGAAAACTTTGTTAAAGCTCAAAGCGAATGCAAAGTTAGTTTTCTTATCTGGTTAGCAAGAATCATTCCTGCGTAGCAAGCTGTTGCTTCAGGGAGAAAAGCAGGCCAGCTCACAGTACAGGGGGAAGAAGAAGACGACTACTGACTGCCCCCCCGACTGAAAGACTAAACAAGAATCTACAGCCGGGTTCCACCAATGAAATTGAATTAGCATATCGTTGTTTTCATTTATATACCAAAATATTCGGCCAGAGTGTTCAGAAAGTGTCTCTTTCTTAAAGGCACAGCCTAAACCGGTCACATCCATGCATTCCAGGAACATCCTGGAATGCTGGCACCTAGTTGTGTTGTCCCTCCAGCAGATGTCAGGGGGCTTGAAATCCCCCACGAGGACCAGGGCCTACGAACACAAAGCCACTTCTATTTGCCTGTGGAGGGCTTCATCTGCTTGGTTCTGCTGGTCGGGTGGCCTGTAGCAGACCCCTACAGTAACATCACCTTCCCCTGTTTTCCCTTTAATCTTCACCCATTTGCTCTCAACCAGCTCATCATCCTTCCCCAGGTGGAGCTCCACTGATTCCACACACCATCCTGGCACTCTGGTAAGCTGAGACAATTCTTTCTCAGTCAAAATATGATAAAATCGACCATATTTTACAGATTTGTACATAAGTACAAGTTTTGGTGATGTTTTTGCTTCATTCATAGAATTCATATATATATATATACATTCTTATACATGTAAGAGAATTTGCATGATGGAAATAAAAGTATTTTTGAACACTTGTATAATTAAAGTCATAGGATACCAAAAAATAAATATTTAATGTGAAAATGTATTCTGGGGTTTTCTTAAATTAAGGCCTCTCTACCTGACAGAATTTTTAAATGCTAATTTCTGTATATTAATATGGATAGTAAATTTAAATGTATATGAAAAATGTGAAATCATTACTTTTAAATAAGATTATTTGACTGTGGGAATAAAAATATACTTGGTGAACTGTTACTGCTTAGTAAAGAAAAACCATCACCTCTTGTCCTGTCACAACGGGCCCTGCTAAAAAGACTGTTCCCATCTTTCTTATAGACCCTTTTTAAGAACCCAAAGGCTGCAATAAAGAACCCCTTCAGCCTTCTCTTCTCCAGGCTGAATAACACCAACTCTCTCAGGCTATCCTGACAGCAGAGGTGTTCCAACTCTCAGATCACTTTTGTGGCCTCCTCTAGAACTGCTCCAACAGTTCCATGTCCTTCTTGTACTGAGGAATCCAAGCCTATACAGATAATGAGTAAGAGCCTAAGTGACATGCCCTGACCCATGTGCAGGACCTTGCCCTTGGCCTTGTTGAACTTCTTGAGGTTCACACAGGCATGCTTCTTGAGCTTGTCCAGGTCCCTCTGGATGGCATCCTATCGCTATGGCACATCAACTGCACCACTCAGCTTGGTGTCATCTGCAAACTTGTTGAGGGTGCACTTGATCCCACTGTGTCACTGATACAGATACTAAACAGCATTGGCCCCAGTATGGATCCCTGATGGATACTACTTGTCACCAATTTCCCTTTGGACATAATTCATTAACAACTACCCTTTGGATGAGACTGAACAGTCCACACATCATATCAGTATCTCTCCAATTCAGAAAGAGGAATATTGTGAAGAGCCATGACAAACATATTAACATATTATTGTGAATGGAAGAGTTGATTTCTAAAGGAAGTTTTTCAAATTTCCTTTTCAGTTCTGGGCTGCTTTTGGATTGTTCTCTCAACAGTTGTGCCTTGTCTGTTGTTAATGACAAAGGAAAATATGAGAGGAGAAATAAAAAATGTGTTTATTAATTTTATGATATTCTCATACACCTGAGTGTATTTGTGGAGCAACACTGAAAAGCTGGCATTTGGTCCACTGCTTCTTTCTAAACTAGAAATTAAGTACATGGAATGTACTCACCTATAGTGCATCACAGGCCATCAAGTTTAATCCGAAATCCATTTATTGAGCTCAAAAATTTGTCTGTGACTGTTTGCCTTTAAATACATCCCTGGAAGCCACCAAGTTTTAACTTGAAGATGCACACAGAGGATCTGCTCTGTTAGTAGTTTGCTCCTATGACTGCAAATTCACAGCTGTATCTTATGTATTTGAATTAATTCATGGCTCTTGTTAAAATTTCCTTCAGTAAATGAATGAATTCTTTAGTTCTGATTTTTTCCACTCTGTACAGGCACTCATGCCATAATGCCAGGTCACCACCTAGCGTTCTTCTTTGGGTAAGTTTGAGGTACTTTCATATTTGACCTTGCAGCCATCTCAAGCACTTTTGTTTTCACACCTTTGGCAGCTCTCTAAATCACCATGTTCAAACATTCTATCCAAGTATGGGTTTCAAAAACTGTATAATGATCAGACTGCTCTGCAGTACTAAGTAGTGACAAAGCAACACTGCAGCAACATAACTGAAAGTCTCAGAGACTTTTAAGTTACATTTGTTAGAGTCCTGTATCATATGTTTTACTCACTTAAGTGAAAAGGGCCTCAGTCTATCCCACAAAGTGTTCACGTGCCTATCCATGTGACATGCACAGACTTTTCCCCAAGTCTCTTCCTCCACAATGACTGGAGTAACATCTTTCAAATTCTTCCTATTTGTATAGTTCCATCATCCTTCCACCTTATCTGCACCCAGATCTCCTCTGTCTTGGCTTCACATGGGATGGTTTCTCTTTCTTTGAAGGTCCTTTCCTTGAATTACAGGTTTGGTCCAGTTTATCTCATTGCACAAGAGTTCCAACACTTCTCCATTTCGACAATGCTAAAGTTCAGCTATGATCAGCAGGCTAAGGCCACAGCACTCAAGTCACTCACTTTAAGCAATGCAAAACAAGTTTCAATTCCTCCGAATTTTAAGCGATCACACATTTTCTACACGTAAACTATTTCACTTCCCAACACTCGGTCACGTCACACGGTACGTGACCTTACCAGGTGCCTTAGGGGCCCTCAGTAGCGGCAACCCTTGAGGCGGCCTGAGGAGGCCGCTCGCGCAGCCAGCGCGATCGCGGAGAGGGTGGGGCGCGCGCGGACGTGCACGTCATGGGTCCCATTGCCTGCTGGGAGCTGTGGTTCTACAGCCCGCCACTTGCAGGCACCGCCTGCTGGGTCATTGAGCTCAGTGGTGCCCGGCTAGAGCGTCGCTGCTGAACGTCGGATCAGAGTGCAACTATCCGCCCCCTGCGGCCGGGCGGTGCCGGCTTGCGCAGGGCCAGGCCCGGGCAGGGCCGGGAGGCGGGCCGGGGCCGGGGCAGGAGGTGGGGCCGGGCCGGGCCGGGCCGGGCCGGGGCCGGGAAGTACCCGCTACAGGCAAGCGGCGTGCTGCGTTCTATGGCTGTGGGGACAGTATCGCGGGGCTGAGCTGCCGGACAGGTGAGGCTGCTGGTCGTGGCAGGGAGGAGAAGGAGTGGACGGGCTGTGGAGGGAGGTGGGGAATGTTGGTGCGAGCGGGCCTGTGCAGGAAGCGGCCGGTCGCTAGTGCGAAGGGGTGGCGGCGTGGAGGAAGTGGCGCTGGCAAGCGTGTTTTGGCGCTCTCTCTTGCTGCTTTCTATGGCAGCCTGGTGCCCCGCCGCGACGGCGGCCACCGGAGTATCCCCGCAGCGTCTTCTCGGTGCTCCGCCGGCTGCTCAGAGGGGCTGGGCACAGGCGCCGTGTTTCACCGAGCATCCTGGCCTCTCCACATGCCTGAGACACCAGCCCCAGGGGAACTCGGCGTTTACCTGGACGGGTTGGGATGAGAGGGTGTGAAGCGAGGCCCGGGGTGGCTGCAAAGGGGGTTGCCTGCGGGTTGGCGGGCGCCTCGCCGATGGTGGCATGCGTCAGCGCCCTGAGTGCCATGGCCCGCACTGCTGGAAGCAGTGGTGGGCCTAGTGATGGGTTTGGGCACGAATTGTCAGGGTGCAATGGCCGGTTGGTATCTTGCTGCGTTTGTTTTATCAGGTCTGTGGGGGACAGTGTGGATCGTCTCTTGCTATCACAGGAGGCTCTCTGCGTGGCCCGGAGGCTTAGTATCATAAGGCATCTTATGAGGCATGGTGTCATCTCCCTTGCGTTGGTAAGTGTTGCCCAGTAGTGTATAGCGCTTTGCCTTACTCCAGGTGGTGGTTGCTTAATGAGATTGAGATCAGTTCTACTGGAGTTTAGAGGAGAACCAAGTAGATGGTGAAGAGGTTCACTGGGAAGTATCTCAAGTGCCGTATTACTGTGAGGCAGGATCCAGTCTACTTAAACTTATGCCTGACAGACATTTACCTAATTGGCTCTTACAGATTGTGAAATTCATGGAGTGCCTTCTCCCCCTTTCCAAGGTAACCTGCTTCAATGCTTAGCTATCATTTATAGTTAGAATTTTCCTTAATAGCTGACCTAAATCTCCTTTGTTGAAAGTAAGCTGATTATTTTCTTGCACCCTCCATAGCAGACCTGGAGAGTGATGTATCAGCAGATGGGTGGGTGTTCGCAAATTTCCACTCACAAACTTATCCAAACTTGAGTGAACCCACTTCACTTACTTCTGTGGTCCCTGAGCTCTGTTAAGTATTTTCATCATCCTTAAACTGTTAAACTCAGGACAAGGTGTGGTACTCTAGTGAGGATACCAATAGCTCTGAGAAATTGAGCAAGTTATCTCCTGTGTGTATGGCGTCCATCTCAAAAACATTCCAGAATGATACTGTTTCATTTGTCAACATTCTCACATTAATGAAATAATCAATTTTTGATCCACTGTAAATCAGAGCCCTTTTGCTCTACTACTGCCTAGGGAATTATTCTGAAGAGAGATCCATGGGTTTATTTTTGTTGGTGTTGCTGAATAAGTGTATTATTTTGTACTTTTTACTACTTTGAGAATAAGTTATCTTGATCATTATAACATAACTTTTTTTATCAGATTTTAGTCTTGGAAATCTGCTCTTCCAATCTCCTTCCCCCAAGCTGTAGGGTCATTCACAAGTGGTTAATTAAAATACCAAGTACTGCCAGAGCCTGTGCATAGTGACAAAGCCTTCCAATTTGACTTTCTCAAACATTTTCTTCTTGTTTTTCCTCATGTTTCCTACTAAAACTACAACTCATTCTGTGCAATGGCTTTGCAGTTGAGCCAAATCCTGCAGAGAATCATGAGTGAGGAAACCATCAACACCTTTGAATTGGTGCCTGTGCTCACAGCTCAAAAGCTAGAAATATGTGTAAAGTCCTGAACCCTTCTAAAGATTTGGTGCCTTGCATATGGCTTCTGGATGTTCCAGACACCTGATTACAGATTGCTGAGAATAATGATTGCTAGCAGTTTCCCATTCTCCCTATTGAAGCTGTTAGGCTATGCAGAGAGAACTCAAAAGGCTTCTCTTGAGGCATCAGGCAATTCATGTAACTCATGTAAAAAAAAACAAAAAAAACACAATGGAATGATGATTTTCTGGATTATTTCCTACCTGCAAAATAATAATTTCTACTTTGCAAGACGCTATGAAAAGAAGTACTCCTAAAGCAGCATCCAAATGATAAAAGATGTCCCCAGAATAACTCCAGATATTTAAAAAGGCCTTAAAAATGTATGCATATTTTTTGCATGGATACTCATGTGTGTGAAAATACCAGTGTGCAGGCATTGCCAGCTGCCTACTGCTGTTGTTTTTTCTACCCAGCCAACACTAGAGAGCTACAAAGTGGTTTGTGAACTTTGACAAAAAAGGTGTTGAATCACTTGGGTAAAGGGAAAAAAAAAAAAAAAGAAAATCACTATATTAGAGGGTGTTGAAGACTGAGTGTCATTCCTATGCAATTAGAGTATGGTAGATGGGCCTGTCTCCCTCCTGTGTTCTAAGTTCTTTTAAATCCTGTTCTCATTAATTTCCTCAGAACAATCTGCTTTGATCCTAACTTTCTTCAAAATTGCATTTGCTTTTTAGAGAGCTTTCTGGAATAACCATACAAATGCCTCATTCTTACCTACTTAGTACAGATTTGTAGATAATACATTGATGCCTGGCCATACTTATAAGGGATTATTTTATCTGATCACACGTGGTCCGTGAAGCTGAGTAAGAGGTGAGATTTGGAAATTTGTTAATACTGAAGTAATTTGAAAAATACTCTGAGAAGCAGCAGGCTGTGGATTAGAATGAAAGGACTGTTTTTGTGATGAAAATGCATCAGGCTAAGCCTATGTAAACAGCAAAGATTCTTTTTCTTAAAATTGTGTGGGTTGTTGTTTGTTTTTTTCTTTTATTCTGATTTGTTTAGATGCCTCACCTTAAAGATCATGGAGCTTGGAAAGGCAAAGCTTCTGAGAACTGGCCTTAATGCCCTGCACCAAGCAATTCACCCTGTGCATGGTCTTGCCTGGACAGATGGGAAACAAGTGATATTAACTTCTTTACACCTTCATAATGGAGAACCAAAATTTGGTGACTCGAGTGTTGTTGGTCAGTTTGAACATGTCCATGGACTCTACTGGGGCCCCTGTCCCCCTGATGCCCCAGCTCTGCTTGCTGTTCAACATAAAAAGCACATCACCATTTGGGAGCTCTGCTTTAATGCCACAGAAAGAAATAAGCTCTTAGTGTCACAGATATGTGACATCAGCGAGCCATTTCCTGTGCTCCCCCCAAGGCTGCGTGTGGCATCCAAAGAAGGAGATTTTGGCTGTGCTAACTACACGGGATGCCTCTGTCTTACACTCTGTGCATCTCAACAACTCCAGAATTAAAGCAGATATTAAAGGCAGCGGTCTCATCCACTGTGCATGTTGGACCAAGGAAGGCAATCGCTTGGTAGTGGGAGTAGGCAGTGCCCTTCATTCCTACATTTGGGATGATGCTCAGAAAACACTCAATGCTTGTTCTTTTTGCCCTATCTTTGATGTGGGAGGCTACATCTGTGCTGTGGAAGCTACTCTGAATTTCCAAGTTGCTGTTGCCACTGAGCTTCCTCTAGACAAGATCTGTGGCTTAAATGCTGGTGCTGCATTTGAAGTTCCAGCAAGCATTGAAACAGAGTCCTTCCCCTCACAGTCCAGCTTAGGCGGTGAGGAGGAGTATTCCGTGGATGGGGGGAAAAAGTCACTGGACTCTGAGAAGCCCTTGCCTGTTGTTACATCTCCTGTGGATCTAACTCATATACAGTCTAGCAAGCAGAGTGCTGATTCCAGTCCTCTCCTTCATCTGAGACCCAAGGACTACCTAACGGGAAGTGGCCAAGATTCTTCACATCTCATCTTGGTGACTTTTGAAAGACAGGTTACCTCTACAAAAAAGGGTAGCATCCCAGGCATTCTGGTTCCTGATATAATGGCTTTTGACCCCAAAACTCAAACTGTATCGGTTGCCTCCAATACTTGTAATATTATTTTAGTCTATTCACTGACTTCATCCTCTTTACCTAATATTCAACAAATTCAGCTAGGGAAAAATGAGAAACCAAAGGGTTTGTGCTTCTTGACCAATAAATTGTTACTGATACTGGTTGGAAGACAAAAATTCACTGACCCTGCGTTTCTTCCCTCTTCAAGATCAGACAAATACATGATCCGATTGATGATTAAAGAACTGGTGTTTGAAATGGGTCGTTCAACATCTGCACCAGTGAATGGGAGCTCCAATTTGAACCTTTCAAACATACCTCATGACCTCTCTGCAGATGTTCACCCTCTCAGCCGTGGACTCTTGATACCAGATCGTGCTGCCGTTCAGTCCCCTACCTGCAGAAGGAAACTTATAGAAGAAATTAAGAGTCCTGTTAATGAACAAAGCTCGTTGTTGAGCTTGAATGACCTCAAAGATAAAAAGATTTCCCTGAATTTTCACCCAGCTGTTGAGTCTCTAGATGCCGAACCAGTTAATCGGACTGCGGCACTGTCTGCCACATCGCTGACGTTTACTAACAAGCCAACATCTCCAAAAAGGCAGGCAGATGCAGCTTCCAAAATACCAAATTCTTACAAGAATAACCTCTTCAGTGAAAAGGAGGCAAGTTACTTTTTGAAAAACGTAGAAAAACTGTCAGTTAACTTCACAGAACTACAGCGTCATCTGTCTGAGTTAACTGAGCTGCTCAAATCTGGGAAGAGAAATCTTCCAGTGTACCCTTCTTCTCAGGAACCCTCTTTTATTAACATCACTTGCCAGGTAATTTTAGTATTGTAAGCTTTAATGATAAAATCTGGTTTTAGATGTGTGTTCTGTGTAGGGATTTAAAGCATGAGCTCTTGTCAGAGCACGCTTAGAATGTTTAGTTCATGCAGATTTAGTACATACGATGTTGCTGCACCCAGATAAATCCAACAGGAGTCTTATTTAGATTTGCTTAGGCTTTACATGGCTTGTACTTGTCCTTCCCTACTCTTTCTGAAATTGTATCTTAGTCCCTCTTTACAGTTCTTTTGAAACTATGTATTTGTATTTCTCTCTGATGGGAGATAGAATGAGGGAAGAATTTCAGTTAATCTTTCAAACTGGACTCTTGTGTATCTGTAACTATTGCCATTTCAGATGGATGCTGTAGTGTAGATTTCATTCTTGCACAGTTCTCTGCACCAGTGGTAAAAGCAGAATATTTGGGCAGGGATGGTCATAGGCAAGACAAACAAGCCCCTCTGATCTGATATCTGTTCCTCATCCCAAACATTTATGGGCAGGAATTCTCACCTTGTAAGTCTTGGATGGAGAGAGGGGAGAATAGAAAACCTGCAGCTTTACGAACTCCTGGGGACAGCATCCCTCACAGGTAGTAGGATGAGAGTCAGTATTGTAAATGAAGCCCATGGTTTCTTTAGCAGCAGTGTATGACTTCCTCTCCTGTTCTGATGCTGAACTAGTACAGTTACTTGTTGCTCACAGATCTGTTACTCACAGATCACGTTTGAGAGCAGGACTTTAATATACAAATCTTGCAAATGGGTTTGAGTGAATGTAGCATTTGACTTCTGCAGATGTACTTGAAGGCATGTCTGTGATTTTGTTTTGATTAGCACCGTTTTGATGTCTCTGCTTAAATATACATCATGGTGTCTAATGTGGGGTTTTTTATGAATTTTCAGAGGCAGCTTTCCAGAAGTGATTCAGATGAAAGACGAGCTGTTACTCTCTGTGGTGGTAAACTCCATCTAAATACAATCCTGCAGATATTCAATCTCTCTCTTGCAGAAATGCAGCACGGTATGTTGTAATTACCTAACAGTGCAAAACTCTTCAAATACATGTGATGTTCTCAGTGAGTGGCAGCAATGTGCCTAATCCCATCTGGAAAAAATACAAGGAATAAATAATGAAGTAGTACTAAAAAAAAATGTACTAATATTGTTTAAAACATAAAGATTCTTCTCTGGCCTTCTACTGAGAATGACCTTTACATTCTGAAAAAAAACCCAACACTAAATAAATGAACAAATTTCTACATATTGATACCCCCTTATCAAGTAGCTGGAAATACAGGAAAATTACTGTCACCCAGTGTTTTTATTTATTCTCATCTATTTTAAATAGAGAAGTTTGAGCGAAGAGGAAGTTCAAGTTGACTAGCAGTTTTGGAATACAACTTTCTGTGTTTTATTCTGTAGGTCCAGCATCTCCTATCCTTTAAGAAATCATAGAATCATAGACTGGTTTGGGTTGGAAGAGACCTTAGAGATTACCCAGATCCAATCCCCCTGCCATGGGCAGGGACACCTACTAGACCAAGGTCCATCCAGCCTGGCTTTAAGCATTTCCAGGCTTGGAACCTCTACAGCATCTTTGGGCATCCTGTTCCAGTGCCTCACCACCCTCATTGTCAAGAAGTTCCTCCTAATGTCACATCTTAATCTGGCTTCTTCCAGTTTGAAACCATTACCCCTTGTCTTATAACTACATGCCTTTCTATAAAGTCCCTCTCCAGCTGTCATGTAGGCCTCCTTCAAATGTGCGAAGGCTGCTGTAAGGTCTCCCTGGAGCTTTCTCTTCTTCAGGCTGACCAACCACAACTCTCTCAGCCCATTTTCATGGGCTGCAGCCCATGGCTAGCCTATGGTTCTGTTCCAGCAAAACCAGGACACCCACAGCTACCTGCCTACATATCTGCTGTCTTCCTGCTCCCAGAGCCTTAAGGCTGCTGTTCTTAACTTTGTGCAAGTTTTATTTTTTTTTTAAGTAATTGTATGAACATGTCCAGTATTCTAATACCCAGATATATCTGTAATCAGTTAATTCACTAGTGCTCGGATCATGAAAAGGTTCTTTCTGCTACCTTTCATTAGGTTATCAATTTTCATCTTGCAGCTTCAGTTACAGTGACTATGTTGGTAGTGTGGCTCAACCCAAGAACATGTGATATACCCAGTGATAACAGCAGGCAGTTTTGTAGGTAATGTTCCCTTAATTTTTGAGGCTGGAAGTTTATTTTGAGCTCTAAGACTTGAACAACTTCAGGCAGGAAAAATTTCCCCATTACTTGTGTTGCTTTTGACTTCTCATTTTTAGTGTAAAAAGGTAAATTTTACAGAATTGGTTGCCCAGGAGTCAATAAACATCATGCCTTCGACTAGCCTCACTAGATATACTTTTAAACAAACAGCATTTGCTTCCTTATTAATTTTGCAAATACTATTAGATAAATGGGAAATGTAGGAATGTTACTTTCCAATTCCTGAATTGCATTGATTTTCAGGTTTGGTCCAAATGAGACATTAAGCCTAAAGATTAAAGGGTTTCATGCTTTTAAGCTACAATCTTCTCATGACCTTACTTCTGACATGAGGTTACGTAATGCAAATTGACAAACAGCTGGAAATGTCCCTTTGAATTCTCTCATCCCTCACACGCTCTATTTGATATCTTCATCAACTTAACAGATACAAATATGAATATTTTCTGTTTTATATGAGTTGGTAGCAATCAGTGGTTTCAGTAAATTTAAAATTGTAAAAATAATGCTAATGGTGAAGTCAAATAGCAAATGGACAGGCGGCATGGGGTTTGTGAAATATAGTACAGTATTTCTTCCCTATGTTTATTCAGTTAAGTAGCAGTTGCTAAATTTGGTTTATTACATTAATTTCTGCTTTTTACAGTGCCTGCACAGCATAAGCACTGTGAAGTAGTTTACAAGTACCTAATTAAAGAGAAGTCTGGATGCTTATGACTTCTGTTCAACCACTCTAGATGGGGCCTTGAGCAGCCTGGTCTAGTAGGAGGTGTCCCTGCCCATGGCAGGGGAGTTAGAAGTAGATGATCTTGAAGGTCCTTTTCAACCTAAACCCTCCTATGATTCATCCCTCCTCCTTATTTGAAGTGTGCATTTATTACACTTTCTTCTCCTAGTGGCATGATGGGTCCAAAAGCTGTTTCGTGTAGTTGCTAACTGTCCTCTGTTCTGAGATCATACAACATGTATCTTACTGTACCTTTTTACAGTTTTTCTAGGGAAAAAAAAATGTACAGAAGCATTTAACCTGCACTTTGGAAGAAATATTCTATACCTTATACCTAATTGCAGGACAATTTAGACATTTACATGTCTTCACAGGTTCATCTTGGATTGTTCTCACAGCGGACAGCGAGGGCTTTGTTCCATTAATGTTTACGTCCACCCAGGAGATAGTCATAAGAGATGCCAGTATGAAAGGCTACAGTGCTCGTTCTTCCAAAACTTTGGACATCATCAGTTCTACAGAAGGGTGCTGACCTGCTTCTTCTGAAAGTCTGATTATCAAAGTTCTTTGGAAGTCCTCACAGACTGCTGATCCATGGCTTTAGAGAGCAGCAGTCCTTCAGAACGGCTTGGCAGTAAAATGTGGATTTTGACCATGATTTTGTAATGCCTGTCTTGTAATGGGAGACTTCTGCTGTGTAGGATTGCAAATTCTAAGCAACAATCTGTCTCAAATCTCTGTTGGATTTCTGTAATTTTTTTTGTTACATATCACTGTAAATTATTTATTTGATCATTGAAAACAAATTTTTTCTGCTGTGCAGTGTTTAAGTATGTCTCTTGCAGTGGAGACTGGACATTTGTATCAGTGGTTGAAAACATGCTCTTACAGGCTTCTGAACCGAAGTTTCCATCTTGAGCTTTAGTATGTTGGTGGGTTTAGATGACAATAAACTTGCATAATAAAGAAACCCTTAAAAACACTCCATTGTCCCCTCACTTCTCTCAATGCCTGAAAGTACTGCACTGTTGTTATCTTGCAATAGAGCCTGCTGAAGTGCATGTGGGTTTGCACTGGTGTTACTCAGGGTGCAAGCACCAGTTGAGGTATATGGAGTTTGGGACAAAGTATAAGCATATGGAATATCCATACTCTGTAGAAGCCAGACCCTTTTCTCCTCCTGTGCTTTGCTGTGTGGATTTGGGGTGTCATCTGGTGGGTTGACCCCCACTGGCAGCTGAGCCCCTACTCAGCTGCTCCCTCACTTTCCTGAGCAGGGCAGGGGAGAGAATTGGAAGAGCAAAAGCAAGAACAGCTCATGGATTGAGGTAAATACGGTTTAATAGATAAAACAGAAGCTGTGTGTGTATGTAAACCAAAATAAGTTTATTCAGTGCGTCTCATCAGTAGGCAGATGTTCTCTGTCATGACTTACTTTGCTGAGCACATTGCAATATGGTATGGGATATCCTTTTGATCAGTTGGGTTCATCTGTCCTAGCTGTGACCTTTCCCAGCTTCTTGGACACCCCCAACCTACTCACTGGTGGGACAGATGAAGGAAAAGAGAAGGCCTTGATGCTGTGCCCACAGTGGTTAGCAATAGCCAAAACATTGGTGTGTTAGCAACACTGCTTTGGTCACAGATCCAAAACATCATAACTGCTGCTATGAATAAAACTAACCCCATCCCAGCCAGACCCAGTACACTGGTTATAGGCATACAAATTGCTTTAGTTATATTTGAATAACTAAACATTTGCTTGTTAATATTTCTAAAAACCTCTTGTCTTCATGAAATTCTTCTCTACTACCCTTGAAACACCACACATTCCCTTCAATACATCTGTTTTAATTTTCATAGCTAATATGTGCTAATGGGCAGAAGGGAAGTCTATTAATCCATCATCTTGAGAACATCCCATTTAAAAGGCTGACAGAAGAAAATGTGCTATGGCCTTCTGTAGTGGGAGGGAGAAAACACAGAGGTGAAATTTAGAAAACAGCTCAAGTTTATGGATTGCAGCACTGAAGAAAAGACAGTAATCCAAGATTACTACCCATAAAATTAAAGCATGGTAACATTAAGTGGTTTATCAAGCTTTCACAGGGGCACTTACTGCATGAGAAGAAGTCAAGTGATGAGATTTTAGAACTGGAACTGCTGTCTCAGGACTAATATAATCTTTTTGTTGTGCATTTGTAAACTTAACTACTGTCAAAAACATAATCTGTCCACAAAATTCAATATGAAAGACACAACATTAATGAAAGCTGTGAGGTACACTCAGTATTATGTGACACAACTAGAAGTTAACAGCTTTTGATGAACAGGGGAGGAGAAAAACAGGTAAAATTGTTGGCAGTCGTGGGCTTCATTCTGCAGATAATAAGCATCTGTTCTCAATAATAGTCACTGTTTAATCAGGAGGTGGTCCACAACTACTGTTCCTCTTTCCAAAAAGTCATTGAATTCAGAATGTCAGAACTGGCTGCATGTTCAAAGCAGACTAGATATTTGGAATGGTCTATCAGCCTCAGCCACCTGGCAGTTGTTCTTCATTCCAGTTCCTGGTTTCAACAAACCACTGACCCACAGGAGGAGAGGGTTAGTTGAGTGCTGAGTGCTCTTGGCCCTTCAGAAAAACGCTGCACCTGTGCTGGGCCATTTATCCCAAGGGGGTGCTTTCAATTCACTTGCCTCAAATGCTTCTTCTATAATTTTCATTATGCAGCTAAATAGCAGATAAAAATCAGCTGCTTGTTTTAGAATTCCTCACTATTTGAATTCTTTCTAGGCTGGTGAAAGACAGTGTCTCCCACCATAAGCGTGCTCAGTCTCGGGTTCCACCAGGCAGATTTGTAAGACTCTTCCAGCTTCCCAGGTGAGCACAGGGAAGTGTGCACACACAGAGCACGGCCATGTCAGGCAGCAAGAGTAGACACAGAAAATTACCCACTAGAAACTGTTAATATTTAGTCAAGGGATTACACCAGTTCTTCTTGGTGTGTTATGTGCATGAAGACAGATACTGCATGTGAAATACAACCCTAGGAATCAGGGAAGAATTAGATTATTTCCCTAACAAAATTGCTTCTTTCTGATCGAGAAGCAGTTTCAAAACCTATGGGTTGGTCTGCTT
The DNA here is from genome assembly GCA_033816785.1 of Picus viridis. Taxonomy (NCBI): domain Eukaryota; kingdom Metazoa; phylum Chordata; class Aves; order Piciformes; family Picidae; genus Picus; species Picus viridis. Next base: position 18,678,183 of record CM066576.1, on the reverse strand, counting down.
TAAACCTGAATGTTAAAAAAAAAGGCCCAAAACCCTGAAAATGTGTCAAGCATAATACTAATGACAATGAGGCTTCAGTTTTCAATGCCAAAAACTTTGGAGAGGATGAGGAATAGTGTTTGATGTATGTAATCTTAGAGCTAGGGACATGTATACAATGGAGGGTAAAAGTCACTGGAATTTCCCTTGATCGTGAGGGTAGAGACGTTGTTACACTCAGGTTTATGTCCAGAAATACACAGCTATTGGTTTCCAAAAACTCATTGATGAGATATTATTAAAAATAATATTTTCATTTATTGACTTTTCATTTAATTTTGTTTTACTGAACTGTCTGATGATTCTTGATTGAATGTGGATTTTGTTTAAATCTGTAAGAAGAATTCTGTGCTCTCAGCTCCTTTGGGGGGGGGAAAAATCAAACAAACAACACCTCAAATGAGTCTTTTAATCCTAAATCAGAGACTTCTATCCTGTTTACAATGTCCCCAACTTTAAGAGATGAATTAACATTCATAATGGTTTCAAACTGGAAGAAGATAACTTAAAATTAGACATTAGGAAGGCATTCTTCACCATGAGGGTGGTGAGGCTCTTGAAAAGGTTACCCAGAGAAGTTGTGGAGACTCCAAGCCTGAAGTGTTCAGAGGCAGGCTGGATGAGTTCTGGTTTAATAGATGTTTCTGTGTATGATCTTTAAGGTTCTAACCCAAATAATTCTATGATTCTATATATCGTGTCTAATTCTCATGTGTAGTCAATAGTTTATTACTTCTAATCTATCCATCAGTCTCACCTCAGTGCTTGGCAAGATCATGGCCTTGCTAAGGCCTTCCTGGGGGTGTTCAAGGCCAGGATGGACTAGCCTTGAGCAACCTGGTCCAGTGGAAGGTGTCCTTGCCCATGGTGGAAAGATTGGAACTAGGTGACCTTTAAGGTCCCTTCCAACCCAAACCACTCTATGAATCTATGAATCTTCTGATCACAGGTATTATTCATATGCTTCATGGAATGCACCTGGAATTTCTTTCAGCAGCAGCATGTGCTTCATATGTATAACATTCATAAACATCCAGCAGCAGCACTGAAACTGGCCAGACCAAGGAGGGTTCATAGAATCATAGAATCAATAAGGCTGGAAAAGACCTCAGAGATCATCAGGTCCAACCTATCACCCAACACCTCATGACTAACTAAACCATGGCTCCAAGTGCCACATCCAATCTCTTTTTGAGCACCTCCAGGGATGGGGACTCCACCACCTCCCTGGGTAGCATTCCCCATGCCCATTACTCTTTCTGGGAAGAACTTTCACCTCACCTCCATTGTCCCATTTCAAAGCAGCTTTCCAACAAAGGTCTTCATTTCAGTAAAAATCTCAGAGCTGGGGCCTCCCATGAAGTCAGTCAGATGCTTGGGTGAAGCTAGGGAATGATAACCATCTTCACTCAGAGCTCTAATGCCTCTACTTGCAGTCTGTGCTTGTGGTAGTCCTCTAGCTGCTGGCAAGCATTACATTGCAGATTAAATCAATGGCATTGAAAAGTTACTGAGAGAGTTTTTAAGTAAGAATTTGAAACCTCAAGAGATGAAATCTTCTTTACATTGATCTGCTGTTCTTGGGGCAGCTTTGTTTTTGGCTCTGCTGAAAACCTCTATTAGAAGTTTCTCCCAGCAGCATGAGACTCCAGCCCTACCGTTCCCATGGCTGCTGAGCAGCTGTAGAGCAGTTGAAGTAAAAATGGGCTGAGCTGCACGGAGCTTTTATTTCAGCTTTAAAAATCACTTTTGCTGTTTCAGGAAAAAGTACCTCTTCTCTGGTGTTCTGAAATTAATCTTAGAAAGTTTTATTTGCTTACTGTCAGCACCTCTCATTTTTCTTGCTTTGTCTTATTATTTTTGGTGCTGCACCTCTCATTTTTCTCATTTTGTCTTATTTTTCTGTTGCTCTCTTGTTAGCAAGGGGGAAGGAAAAGTCAAAGCCACAAAGCCCAGAGGCAAGAATCACATATACCACTAGATGACAAATCATCTCATTCAAAGATCCTTGACTCTTCCATTTGGCAGAATACAACAACACAACAGCAAGTAAATGGCTTCTCACAATAAGGCATCAAAAAAATTAATGGTTCTTGAAGCCAGAAGCCTTAAAATCAAGTATGGCTTCTGCTGCTAATCTACAGCTTTGAGGAGCTTGCCTGAATCTATCATGATTAGCATATGGAATGTATCCAGAGAAGGGCAATGAGGCTGGTGAGAGGCCTCGAGCGCAAGCCCTGTGAGGAGAGGCTAAGGGAGCTGCGGTTGTTTAACCTGGAGGACACTCAGGGGAGACCTTATTGCTGCTTACAACTACCTGAAAGGAGGTTATAGACAGGTGGGGGTTGGTCTCTTCTCCCAGGCAACCAGCACCAGAACAAGAAGACACAGTCTCAAGCTGCGCCAGGGGAGGTTTAAGTTCAAGGTGAGGAGAAAGTTCTTCACAGAAAGAGTAATTGGCCATTGGAATGTGCTGCCCAGGGAGGTGGTGGAGTCACCATTCCAGGAGGTGTTCAAAAAAGGAAGCCATGGTTTAGTTCCAATGTTTCATCATATGTTTCAACCTGATCTCCTTCTATGATCAGGTGACCCGCCTGGTGGATGTGGGGAGGCCTGTGGATGTGGTCTGCCTGGACCTCAGCAAGGCCTTTGACACTGTCCCCCACAGCAAACTCCTGGCCAAGCTGGCAGCTCGTGGCTTGGACAGCAGCACTCAGTGCTGGGTTAGGAACTGGCTGGAGGGCCGAGCCCAGAGAGTAATGGTGAATGGTGCCACATCCAGCTGGCGGCCTGTCACTAGTGGTGTGCCCCAGGGATCAGTGCTGGGCCCCATGCTCTTCAACATCTTTATTGATGATCTGGATGAGGGCATTGAGTCCATCATCAGTAAATTTGCAGATGACACCAAGCTGGGGGCAGGAGTTGATCTGCTGGAGGGCAGAGAGGCTTTGCAGAGGGACCTCGACAGGCTGGACAGATGGGCAGAGTCCAATGGCATGAGATTTAACACATCCAAGTGCCGGGTTCTGCACATTGGCCACAGCAACCCCAGGCAGTGCTACAGGCTGGGGTCAGAGTGGCTGGAGAGCGGTCAGGCAGAGAGGGACCTGGAGGTGCTGGTTGATGGTAGGCTGAGCATGAGCCTGCAGTGTGCCCAGGCAGCCAAGAGGTCCGATGGCACCCTGGCCTGCATCAGGAACAGTGTGGCCAGCAGGAGCAGGGAGGTCATTCTGCCCCTGTACACTGCACTGGTTAGGCCACACCTTGAGTACTGTGTCCAGTTCTGGGCCCCTCAGTTTAGGAAGGATGTTGTCTTGCTGGAACGTGTCCAGAGAAGGGCAACAAAGCTGGGGAGGGGTTTGGAACACAAGCCCTATGAGGAGAAGCCGAGGGAGCTGGGGTTGCTTAGCCTGGAGAAGAGGAGGCTCAGGGGAGACCTTATTGCTGTCTACAACTACCTGAAGGGAGGTTGTATACAGGTGAGGGCTGGTCTCTTCTCCCAGGCAGCCAGCACCAGAACAAGAGGACCCAGTCTCAAGCTGCACCAGGGGAGGTTCAGACTGCATGTTAGGAAGAAATTCTACAGAGAGAGAGTGATTGCCCATTGGAATGTGCTGCCTGGGGAGGTGGTGGAGTCACCATCATTGGAGGTGTTTAGAAGGAGACTTGGTAGGGTGCTTAATTGCATGGTTTAATTGATTAGATGGTGTTGGATGATGAGTTGGATATGATGATCTTGAAGGTCTATTCTATTCTATTCTATTCTATTCTATTCTATTCTATTCTATTCTATTCTATTCTTTTATCCCTGGTGGGAAGGCAAATCAAATAATTTATCCTAAGCTACCAGCTGTGAGTTTTCCAAATGAAACACGTGGAGAGGAAAAGTGGAGAGGTACAGGAGCAAGTTGGAAAGTGAGGTGGGTTGTTTTGCCTCCATCGTATTTCTGCTAACATGGGCATGTGCTATGCTGCCTTTATTCCTAGCAGCTCCTTGGGTTTCTTGTTTTGTGTAGTGGAACTCCAACCATACCTGGTGGTTGGAAGAATCATCTTCCAGTAACCAGCCTATGCTTAACACAAAATTTGTTTGATGGAATAAAATTGCTGCCTACTCTGTTCCTGATTTGTCCCATGAGATCTAAGTCCCTCTTTTATATTAGCCTTTATTACTACTCCAGGGTCATCTGGTTCTCCAGGGACCCTGAGAAACCACCCAAGCAGGGGCCACAGGCACACCTGTGTTCATCAAGTGCCATGACTTACTAGTCCAAAATTATGTCCATCTTCCATTAATTTCTGTATTAACTCAGATTCCCCTGAAATATGTCTCAGTCCTGCATTTATCATACATTTTCCTTTACTCAGGCGGACAATACTCTCTGCTGGCAACCAGAGAGAATGTGGCAGGGTCTGAAAAGAAAGGTGAAGAAAAAGAAAGATGGAACTCTGGTTCCCTTTGTGCGAGTTCCTTGTGCATTACACCCTGCACTTGTCTGCTGGTTCTACTCATTTAGAGAAGGTCTATCAAGCATGTCCTAATTGTCTTGTTATTGTCTGCAGACACCAAGCCTGCAATCAGTACTCACAGCACCAGGACCAAAACACATTCCCTTCTGTGCTGTGACACAGAGAAGGACGACATACCAGCATGTTTTCTAACTGTGCCTTCTGTCACGCTCCTTGTTATTTCAATTGCACAGCCAAAGTACTTAAAGTATGTCTTTCTCAGCTGTTATAGCATTGCTTCTGCTGACTGTACAGTTCCCAAGAAACCTCCAGCACTGAAATTCCACCTTATTTGCTGCAGTTCATGATCATCTCTCGGGTCAAGGTGATATTTTATCCATTGATCTGTGTTCACATGAACAGAGGTTCAGGCAGGGAATCAGGGAGGGCCAAGCTGAAAATGTCAGTGTCTGGTAACCAGAAAGTGTTACTTGATTCTCCCCTGATCTGCATGTGGGTCTCCATATCCAACGTATTTCCACCCAGTCACCTATTTCAATACAAGAGCCTTTGCAAGAGAATTATGGAGGTTTTTTTTTTTAGGTAGCTTTCATCTCTTATGACTCTTCTTTCACCCTAGCTGTCACTTATGAAATTCTAGAGTTGCTTGTTATCTCTGCCTGGCCAGCTCAGCACAGCTGAATCCGGGACTGGCTACACTTGTGCAGTCATCCCACACTGATGTGAGCAGGTATCTCTATGTGCTGAGCCTCACAGTCCAACATGACTGAACTGCTGAAGTTTCTGGATGTCTGAAATGTGCAACTTCTTTTCAGCCATTTTTGCAAATGGTCAAAGGGTGAGTTTTGGAAGCACAAGGTAAATACTTCCTCATGGGCTGATTTGGAGAGAAACTTCTCAGCTAATGTGAACCTGGTTCCCTCATAGAATCAGTCAGGGTTGGAAGGGACCACAAGGATCATCTAGTTCCAACCCCCCTGCCATGGGCAGGGACACCCCACACTAGATCAGGCTGGCCAGGGCCTCGTCCAGCCTGGTCTTAAACACCTCCAGGGACGGGGCCTCAACCACCTCCCTGGATAACCCATTCCAGGGCTTCACCACTCTCATGGTGAAGAACTTCTTCCTCACATCTAGCCTGAATCTCCCCACCTCCAGCTTCATGCCATGCCATTCCCCCTAGTCCTATCACTACCTGAGATCCTGAGAAGTCCCTCCCCAGCCTTCTTGTAGGCCCCCTTCAGATACTGGAAGGCCACAATGAGGTCACCTCGGAGCCTTCTCTTCTCCATACTGAATCATGATGATGAGCTGGTGACTTTAGTTGGCTTTAAGCAGGTAAAAAAATACTCTAGGTAAAACAAAGATGAAAGTCCATTATTCAGGATACTAAAGTGTGAGGGAAATCCTTTTGATCCTTTGCTGAACACAGATGATTCCTTGTATATTAGTAGATATGAGATGTCAGAGGATGGGTGCCAGGTCTCCAAAGTGTACCTCAATTGATGCAGAATGATGGTCAGTTCCACAGGGCCTGAGAGATCCTTCCTCACCAACTACAGCAGTGTGCAATGAAAATGAGGACAGAAAGCTGAAGGGCCTAGCTGAAACTCATAGTCTTGTCTAACATAATTCAGGACAAGAAATAGACCAGGAAATAAGATTTATTTCTGTTGCCACACTTCTAGAGCAAACATCCACATTTCCCTACCATCCGACAGCATTGCAATTCTCCAGCTGCTCTATAAACATCTCTGAAATTACACTGAAGACCCAACTTTTCTTCAGAGTGCCACAGTTCTAGGACCATTCTCCCTCCATTGTTTGTGCAGCTCAGTGTCATGTCAGTTTGTGTCTTCAGAGACTGTAAATTCTCAGGTGCAACATAGCAAAAAACTCTCCTCCTCTGGCTCAGGGACAGAGACACTTGCTGCTGCCTTGTCTTTTGAATGAAGCTTCAAGGCGAGTTAGAATCTGTTTTATGAAGTCAATTTGGTGTTCAGCGATGTGAAAGCTATCAGATTTCATACTTTAAGCCTGTAAGTTATACACAGTTTTGTAACCATAATGCTCAGCACTCTTGATAGGTATCTGAACCATGGATTGGCAGAGAGATAAGGTAAATAACAGCAATAATTCAGTGCAGCACAAGGAACTTGTGATCTCAAAAGCTGCAGGAAAACAAAACTCATTCCTTCACCTTCCAGCTGCATGAATCAAGCTGATCTTTCCATCAATCAGCCTAGAAGTTTTCTGAAGAGAAAGACTCTGTTGTAACACTTTAAGACTGTTTTTTACATAACTGTGATATGAAATTCATACCAGGGATGTGACTGACCACTGTACATTAGATACTAGTGGTGATACCCTGCTGCATGAGACTTTGAACTAACTTGCCTTCTCTTCCTCACCTTCAAAGTGCTGGACAACAAATACCAGGTCATAAAGGACCTGAGTTTCATTTAAAGAATCCTCTCCTCTCAAGAAGGTTGATTACATTTTGCAGGATTTGGCTTTAAAACACTTCAACTATTTCACTTGGTATGCAGAAGGTGAGTAAGACAAGAGGATGCATCAGGGATTGAATAATTCTTATAAGGTGCAGAAGTGACTTAAGGAATTAATTCTCAAATCCACAGATCCCTTCCTGAAAACCCAGTGACCTGATACTGAAGGTCTCAGCCTCTGGGGACTCCCCAGGGACAGATGTCTGAGGTGGTGTTCACCCATTAAAGTGGGGGAGTCAGCACAAGTGATCTAATCCAGCTAAGCCATAGCAGATGAGCTGCTGCTGGTGGCTAACAATCCCTTCCTTTGGTGCCTGATGGGGAACAGTTCTACACAGTTATCTGTGACCCAAGGTGAGACTGATCACCATCCAGAGCACCCAGGAAGGTGATACAACCTTGGAAGGTTTCAGCATTACTTTTAGGCAGAAGCTACAAGGGAGATGAAACTGAAAGAGGAGTGACTAGCTCAGCTACTGACTCAGCCAGCAATCAGCCCAGTACAGATGTGGGCTGCCATCACTACACTTCAGCAAGGGCAAAGAGTGGGCACGGCTTCCCTTACAGGGGACTATTTGGTGACATGTACCTCTGTTATCCTTTTCATTTCTTCCTCTGTTTGTGTAAATGCATTTGTTGGAGCTGCTTGCGTGTGGGTGGGCAAATGCTGTTGATTAGGCACCCAGCTGATTTAATCCGATCTCCCATATCCTTAGGACTGTGTTTGGGTATTACTTGAATGAGAGGCTCTGGGGACTGAAGGTGGCCCCTGTTACTGCCAATCAGTGCAAGGCAGGTGGTTTGTATTAGATTAGTGTTTAATCTGAATGGTTGTCAATATAAGAATCTGCTTCTTTCAGTCACATGTTCTAAAAGTAGCTAAGGCAGACAACATCATTCAAAACTGACAAGGAGACATATAAAGTTCATTTATTTTATAGCACCAACATGGAACCCTAAAGAAAAGGACAGAACCCCCAAGCATTACTCTGCACTCACTTCCTCATTCTTTTTTACTTACAAAAATACATTCATTTTCTTAACAAAAGTACAACTCTGATAATCAAATAAAATAACAATATTTCCAAAATATAAAAATACTCTGCCATGGTTTATCTACACAAGTTCTGTGGTTTGCTTTGGTAGTTCTGTTATTGCTACCGTATGCAAAGTGAGGAATGAGTACATCTTCATTAGAAAAATATCACATTATCTCTCTGCAGAAGAGGAAAATACGTTACAATCAACTAAGTTTACCTTGCAAGAGAGTGAATTCGGATGGGGTGCTGTGCAATTTAGAGGTAACAACACAACTGATCTAGAAATAATATATTAAGCCACATTCAAATTACTCCAACCACAGCCAGCAGGTTCTGCAATGCTTTTATCACTGGGCTAAGTATTTGGCTTATGTAAACTGACACAGATCTACTGCCTTGTAACTGCAGATTTATAGCAGCTGAAAATATAACCCATTTAAAACAAACAAACAAACAAACCCCCCAGACTGTACTGAAACTTCTGGTTGTTTTTAAAGAAGGCTATTCAGGAAAACACAAATATTACAGAGTAAATCAACACACACACACCCAAAACTGTTTTCAGTGATGGTTTGGAGCTATGTGACATTACTATTACCTACTCCAAAGTGCAGCAATTCTGCTATTTCAAATTCTCTCAGACTCAAAATTGTAAACAGGCTTATGGTTTTTATTGTTATAAGCACATGGGCCCAGGTGTATAAATCTTGGTCTGTCCAAGAACCAAAACCAAAATATCTCCCAGACTGAGGTGTCAATTCAATGGAAGTCTTAAACATAGTTAACTATTACGTTTGCACACTCAAAATGTACACTTCAAGCACACTCTCATGTGTTTTGCTGAATTATGACAGTTCATTAGTCCTTAGCCTTCAAACTTGCTTGAAAAGGTTTCAGCATAAAACTCACTGAGACACTCAGTGGATGCACTGATTTTACTTCGCAGTGTCTTTCAGTAAAAGCTTTCCCAGCTTCCAGTCACAACACTGCAGTCACTTGCCAGATGGCCCTGAGCAAACAACTTGTGGTCACTGCCTCCAGTGACACCTACTGCAAGTACTCCCAAACAGCAGCAAGCCAGTCCTCCAAAGACTACAAAACACAAGACACCCTCCCACATATCCATACAGTGGAGCAAGGAGGCTGAAAATTCGTGTCTTGTCTTGCATTGTGCTCATCTGTTCAAGCTGAACAAGCCTTTAACTCTTGGATTCATAACTCTCTTCTCGAGTCAGCCTTTGGAGGACTCTTCAACTCTGCTGACTACAGAAGCAGCCCAGAATGAGGAGGTCTAAACTTGAGTGCCCCAGAAAGTGCTGAGATTTGGTGTGTCTTTCATCTACCAAGTGTGTTCAGCAGTGTGAACCTATAGTATAAATGAAGTCTCAGTTATCTAAATCACAATGAAATCCCTGACTGGAAAAAAAATATATCAAAAATCACCATTTAAAAGTCAGGTGTAGCCTCATTATTATAAAACACCTTGTGTAAGCTGAGATAACAATCAAGCCACAGTGTTTTGCGAGGCAGAGAGCCTATACCACATGAGAATGGGTGAGTATCATGAGAAAGTTACTTTAAGGCTGAAATTTTCAGAAATGTGAATGGTATAGTCTAATTTGTGGAAGGGACTGCTGGTTTTGGGTGCCCTGAGTGGAGATGTTGATTTTGAAAACATTAAGTACTCATTCTCTGACAAAGACAAGTTTACAGTTTTCATAAGCAAGAAGCTCCAGTAACTGGAAATGCAAGGTTCAGCTTCATATAAAATCTGTAACGTTAAATTACATCAAAATCTCCTTCAGAAAAACTCTTAGTAAGAAAATCTTCATGACATGTATGCATCAGTGATTTGCTTCAGTTCAAAACAAAGTAAATCCTATCTTTATATAGCATACATGTCAAGATGCCCAAGTGCTTTCCAGACACACTAATGTGTAATTTATAAGTACAGATTATGTTCAAAATCCACCCCGGCCTCTAAGGGCAAAATATAGCACGAGTTAAAGTTTGGGTGGTACATCACATTGACATGTTTTCCCCTTGACCTCGAAGTCCATATGATTTTCTGTTGCATTGAAGTCACAGCTTTCTGTTAATCATTGGAAAACAAACAAAAATAACTCAAGCCTTCAATAGCTCACACTCCTGAACATTTGTAATGTCTTTTTTTAGGACAGTGCATGGAGGTAGATATATATCTTGCACAGTGGTATCCTCTCTTGATTTCATTACTGTGTCAGAATCATCATTTCTTCCTTTTTGGTAAAATGTGAGCAGAGGAATGACACAGAAGACTCTCACAGAGTTTGTGCATGGGACATGAGACTCCATTTGGAAAGTCATTGTATTCAGAACTTTTAGACTGAGTGGTTCTCTTTGGGGTCATCCAGGTTCTCTGTACTTTGATGGCTCCTTCTGTTGAAAGCAGAACAAATGATACGTGAACAGACTTCTGGCTTTTACTGCCAACTAATCAAGCTACAGTTTGGCAATCTCAAACAACTGAGAACCTTGTCTCCCCTCAATAGAGGGGACTAGTCCCATTTTAGACTCTTTAGCTTGCTGCCTCCAATCTGCTGCTACCACTCCAGAAAGCAGATAGTGTACAAGAGGCCTGTGGCATGTCTCCCAACCCCATGCAGGTATCTCAGATAATTAGGGCAATGAAGTGGTCCCAGATACCCACATCTAGGCCCTGGTTCCTTAGCATGTAACTTGGGCTAATTCCATTCCATTCCATTCCAGTACTTGGGCTAATAAAAACCAGACAGGGTAACAGACAGATATTTAATCCATCAATCTGTTAGGCTGTTCTTCTGTATGTCCTCAGTATACCAAAGCTTCATTTGACAGCAGTGAATGATTTTGAGCTAGGCAAGATTTTCTTTGGAAAAGGAGGAAATGGAAGACAGAGAGTTGATAGGTCAAAAAGGGAAAGAACAGCTCAAAGCTATCCTTTCTTTCTCCTCTATAATCTTTCCTGCCTATACCTCTAAATGATTTGGATGTTTCTTACGTGCCATAAATACCAAGAATGCAGTTAAGAATCTCATTTTTCTCTATACACAAGTAAATTGTAACTATTCACATTTTCTCCAGAAATATATATGTTCTTCACTTCTGGCTTGAAACACTGCTCCACAATAAGTGCTTTGTGCACCACCCCAGAGAAAAAGTAAAATACAGCAGCTGATATATCTGATAAATGTTCCTCTAAGCAGGTATTACTGCACTACAAAAATAGGATACTGGAGCATGTAATGGTACCATTCAGTTAATAATTCAACTATATTGAGTGTTGTTTTCTTGTCTTGTAAGGAATATAGAGGTGCATGTTGGTAGCTAACAATGTTTTGCCCAGTATGACTAAGAGCTGCTGCAGTGCTGTTACTGCCAGTGCAGACCTACCTTAACACTTCAAGTGCAAGCTTTGTTTCCTTCCGACTTTCTTCAGTGATTGGGTAGAAAAGAAGTATAAACAAACCTACAAGGATAAGGATAGCAGGAACTGCTCCAATGAGGATTTTCAGTGTGAGAATCACATCATCAGACTGTCTGCATATCCCTGGCTTGTATCCAGTAAACCTAAACAAATGGAAATAACAGTGAGGCATGTATGTCCATAGCAAGATCTATGTCCAAAGTCCATCTGAAGACCCATTGCTTTCCCCAACACTCTTCAAGATAATGTTTCTCCCATGTTTCCTGCACCTTTCTTTTTCCTTCCCCCAATACATGCCTCAAATATCTTTTTTTTTGGTGCTGAGTTTCAGATAGCTGCATTAATTTTGTAGTTTATCATTGTTACTATTATATGACATTTAACTACTAAGCAAAGAATGGAATTGCATGTAAGAAAATTGATCTACTAAGTGTTTCCCACTCTGTAATGTATTTAGGCTCTGCTTTAAAAATATGCAAGTAATGTGACCAATTTCAGCAGCAATAATTAACTTTAATTTAAACACACTTAAGCACTCTTCTCAAGATAGACAAATTTACTCAAGTGCTTAGAGTTAGGTACACAGAGATTCAGGGCTTCCATGCAGTCCCACAATTGTTGATATACTCATATTCTCACTCACAATTTGTGGAATGAATATATTTTCCTCTGAATATGCATCTATGAATGCTACAGTTCATTTGGCATCACTTTGTCTTTGGTGTTCTCCCACAAACACCTGCCTTGGCAAATAACAGGAAGCTAACTAGAAAGCAATTGAAAAGGGGCTAATTGGTGAAGAGCAATTCGTTTGAGGGTGTTAGCAGTAAGCACAGAAAACTCCCAAGACAAAAATATTCAGCCACACACTGCATGTTATTTAGCAGTTTCAGCTGATGGCCCTGAAGCAAAACATTCTGGTTACCAAAAGCTAGCATGGACCCAAGGGCTAGATAGTGTTACAGACAATTTTCCATTTAAGTTTTTATTTTGTGTGCTGCAGCAGCAACAAGCAAAGGACCTTTCTGCAAGACCTTCCACAAAAGCATGGCAGGAGATGACTGACCAATTTCTCAAACTGCCTGTCTAGTCAGAAGAGATGAGACAAAAATAGGACAACACAAAGCACCTTCCAAACTGACATGATCTAGATGATGGGCAGAGCTGTGAGAAAGACACTTTTCATGACTTGGATCAGTGTCCTGTTCCCTAAAACCATGAAGGAATCATGGTTTTATGCTGAACAGGCCACTAGGCACCCCTGAAGGCCCTCCAATCTAGGTGAAGACTTACAAGCTCATATATACATAGTCCATCCCAAATGAAATGAGGAATGCACAGAGCAGCAGTGTCACTTGTGAGGGACTTTCACTTCCTGAGCTTTTATGTTTAGTTCTTTATTCACACAAGCCACTAAAATTTACATGAGTAATTTGGAAAGAGGAAACTAAAGGGAAAACAGATCTTTCTGAACTGAAACGTTTTAGGGCAGGCAACTTAATGCTCAGTGGTCTAGCCTAGATGAATAACAATCCTGTCTTTAGTGGTTAGACATCTGGAGCTGCTGGCACTTTCAGGCTGACTCCTCAGGGTATATGCAGAGTAACCTCAAAATGCTTTCAGAGTAGATCCATTAAGCAGAAACACAGTGTTACTTACTCCAGGCCTGCTGCAGAAATTCCTAAGCCAATTCCTGCTGACATCTTGGTAAAGAAAACATAAGAAGAATAGAAAATGGTTTCATGTCCTTTTCCATGAGGATTCTGCAGGCGAAAGTTATCGACAACATCAGGCAGCATTGACCTAAAGATGAAGAAGAAAACAGAAAAACTCAAGCCAAAATCTGTTTTCAAGGTCCAAACTTACCAAAAGAATTTAGCCCTCCTCACTTTTTAAGATCTGATTGATGTATTCATGCACATTACAGAATCCAGTTTAAAAAGACCTAGTGCTGGACAGAAGGGCAAAGAATCTGTTCAAGAAAGTCCTAGTATTGGACAGAAGGGCAAAGAAATCTATGCAAGAAACAAATGCCCTCATATTACAAAATGGAACAACAGCTGAAAATCTATAAAACACTTGCTGGGAGGTTACAGAATTCTTTAGGCTGACTGTCATTCCAGTTAGAAGTTTTGACCTTAAAGAAAGAACAACAAAACTCCACATTTCTTAAGACTTCGAGGGACTCCAAATCTCTGAACAGTTTCACTCTGAAATAACTCTTTTAACAAGCTAACAAAATTTTCAGAAACCAATGAGACCTATTCTTTCTCTACTTCAGAGAGACTGAATTTTTAAATGGGGAATCAGAATGGAGGCTGTGAATTGACACTTTATTTCCAATATATGTCACAAGTTACTCTTGGAAAAAGAGCTTCTCACCATCTGTGCAGAAGAGTGTATGTAGTGTCTGACAGCTTATTTCAAACTATGTTCCCATGATCTTTTGTAGTTTTCAGAGCATTGTACAAATGTGTAATGGAGAACAGCTCTCTCAGCAACCATCTTGCTTTCTGGCCAGTTTGACCTGAATAGTAATGACTCCCTTTGGAGAGGAAATGTGCCATCCTCCTCATCCTTGAGTATTCTTTTCCCTGTATATTTTCAGTCCTCAAAAACAAAGGACTTTGAATTCTCTGTTTCTTTTAATTGTATCCTTGTGTTATTTGATCTATAAGAGAGGACTGCTCAAGCAGAGATACATGGCTTGGCTTATGTTTCCTCTGCTATGTTCTTAATTGCTCAGTATTGATTGCTTTATCCAACTTCATCATTTGTTTAATTCTGTTAGAAATCAGGTCTAAGCAACTGTTATCACAGTTCTATATCTACTTAGATTGTTGATTCATCTACATACTCTTACTTAAGAAGAGCAGCTGCAGTTATGATAGACATATCTGTTTACAACAGGGAAACAAAAGTCATGTCCTGTCAAATATCCTCTGTTGCAAAATCAGAAAAAGATTATTGAAAGAAATTACTCTTGCCAAATTCTGCCTCTTTTGGAGGCAAATTTCATGCAATACTATTTATATGTAATGTAGCCAAATATCCCTTCCCCACTTCAGATGTAAAATTCTCCTACCATGGCAACAGAAGAGATGCAGCAATGCTCAGACCAGAGACGAAAGCCACGAAGTAAGCCAGGATCAGATTTGGAATGGTCACTAGCATGACTGCAAAAGGGATCATCCACTGAGGAAGAAGAAAAAAATTAGGTGTAACTTACAGTATGAACTGCACAATGCTACCTAGATTATTCCCTTCAAAAATGTGATCGTGTTACAAAAGAGATGACATACATCAACATCTAACCCTTAGTGGCATTACCAAAGAGCCTTGAGCCAATCCAGAAGGATCAGAGGAAAATAGAACAAATGATGCTGGTGACTTCTCTGTGAGCAGTATTAGGGTTTCAACCGCACTAGTGAATTAAACTGTACCAAAAGCCTGTTCATGAGTCATGAGGCCAAATGGTAGAGAGTGGCCACATTCACACTCCTAAACATTCAGAGTTTCCAAAAGAAGTGTGACCATCAAAACGCATTTTGTGAAGAGTCCTTAAATGGGCCAGTTCCCAAACAGCGCCCGGAGACATGCTGGGACATTCCTAATCCATTTGTGATAAGATTTTCCCACTAGTTTAGTAATAGAGATGAGCAAACACCAGTTTCTTTTCTATTCTATTCTTTCTATTCTATTCTATTCTATTCTATTCTATTCTATTCTATTCTATTCTATTCTATTCTATTCTATTCTATTCTATTCTATTTGACACAAAGCCTTGAAACATTACCACACTGCACTTCAAGGGAGGGGCAGGGGTCCAGTTATTTAAACTGTAACTATCCCAGTTTAGAGATCATCTTGAGTTTTGAATGAAGAAGAGTTTGCTTATATATTTATTTCCACGACCTCTTTAAAACAATTTAACAATAACTAACACCAGGAAGGCAGGGTTATTCAGACTCACTCCACACAGCCAGATAACAGTCAAGGTATTGCACAAGTCACTAAGGGTACCCTCAAACCCAAACTTCTTTGGGATGCTCAGAATTTGTTTTCTTGCAGTACTTAAAATCACCAGA
Organism: Picus viridis; assembly: GCA_033816785.1. Taxonomy (NCBI): domain Eukaryota; kingdom Metazoa; phylum Chordata; class Aves; order Piciformes; family Picidae; genus Picus; species Picus viridis. The sequence goes on along the minus strand of CM066576.1, from coordinate 18,662,594 downwards.
TTTCTTCAACCTCAGCTTGAGGCAATGGGCTTACAGGATTGAAAATCCACTATTTTTAATGCTGATTGAATGCGTACAGCCCAGCTGTCCTGTACCCATCACATGCTCCATCTCCTGCGTCTGTGAACCGTGAACCACAGACACAGCACGTGTAGAATCCAGAGCCAGGGGCTTATCTACAGGGCTTTTTAATGATGGGGGATTAGTTCAACATTAAGTGTTTCAATCCTCTATACTTGCAGCTTGGGAGTTGAGGGTATGAGAAGAGCTTTCACAGAGAGTGATTCCTCTAAGCACTGCTATTTACAGTTCTATATGATAAGTGATTCGGGGAGTCCTGGAGTCTAAACCATTATGTTTATGTTTTAAATGCATTTCCCATCTAAAGCATTTGCTCCTAACCTAAGGAAGCAGAAAATAACCTCTCCTGCCTGCAAGTTCCCAGCACAGACAGCTAATCTTTGCATTAGCCCAGTGTTGTGGCAAAATCGTTATTTCACCACAAGAGAGCACTCCAGCAATGCAAGATTTTATGTTGCCTATAAGCAATTTTGTTACTGCCTTATGCTCCGCATGGGGCACACAATCGGAAACCAAAGCACTTAAACAAAATTCTAGATCGATAACAATAATCATTGTAACTGTAATTTGCTGCTGAAAGAGAAGCATGGCTCGCAGGACTGAAGCTACAATGCCCTAAAGTCTCACTCACGCAATGGTAGTGCAATCTTGGGGACAGTGTTCCTGCTGCAATAAACAGCTAATGCATCTTCTTTTCTACTTATAAAGCAAATACTCTGTTAATGGCACTCTGCTCCCTAGCCACAGGGTTGCTGCCCTCTGAGTCATAAACAATATCCTACAGTTATCACCTGCCCTCCATCCATTCCCTTGCAGCACTATGGAAGGAAACCTACTGGGATGCTAAAGGAATTGGGCATGGGAGAGTGGAAAAGGGGCAGCACAGCCAAGATGTATCAAAGGGCATGCTTCCATGCTGCACATCACTGATAGATGGCAAGTAAATAATAGCATATGTGTGGGGAGGAGAAAAGATTGGGGGCATTTTCTGATTTACTTTTTACTATATCCTCCAAAATCCACAGGCAAAAGCTGGTTTTGATTCGGGTGGAAGTGGGAGTTGTGAGACAGCACAATCTTCCCCCTCTGCCAAAACCATGCACCAATAAGCTGCTACACTTCTTAAAATGTCTCATGACAGCTTCACCTCCAGCTATCATCTGAGACTTACTAATTGTACAGCCAACACTTGCCCTGTGACAGCAGAGCAGACAGCATAAATGAAGACGGCACATAGAAGCAGAGTCAAGTAACCAAAAAAGAATAATTTCTAGCCTGCACACCAACTTTATCATTGGAAGAATGCTATCAAGGATCCTGCTTGAGTATGAGGCTGTACTTCCAGAAAGTCTTGGCTTTAAAATTCTAGGAAGTTTAGATAGCTAGAACTTAGACTGCTGATCATCTGTTGTGGAGGAAGGAGTACAAAAAGAGCAGTATCAATAGAAGACAGACAAGATTCTTGTTGCTTATCAATTTACCCTGCCTTCTACACTCCTTCAGGGGTCTCTTTAGCATAGAACCACTTTAACAGAAAAAAGTGTCTGGACCACTATGAAATGTTTTTCAGGAAACTAAATTTCAAATTACCTAGTGTGTTTCAGGTCAGAAGGGACATTAAAGATCATCTAGTTCCAATCCCCCTGCCATGGACAGAGGCACCTCCTACTAGACTAGCTTACTCGAGGCCCTATCCAACTGGGTTTTGAACACTTCCATCTTCACCCTGAAAGGTGAAGGTTTGAGAGAAAAAAACAAACCACAAAACCAACAAAACAAAACCAAAACCAAACTAAACTTGTTTTCTCCTCTGTCTCCCTTGGGAAAGAGCCTCAAATTATGTGATTTCATTTCACATTAAAAGATTACAGATTAGCCGTACAGATCACACAAGGTGGTAGCATAACAAGCCCCTGTGATGCATTGCCAGACACAGAATCCATCACTGAGCGTACACTGAGTCCGACAAATGTCTGCAAGGTGAAACAGAGAGGTGACTTTTTTTTTTTTTACAATCCAGCCCCCACTTAGACCATAATACAGTCAAGTAACTCAACTGTAAAATTAAGTTAAACCATGTTTACAGAAGTGCTGACAGGCTTTCCAGTCACGTTAAACTAAATTTATAGAGTAAAGCTGGTTGAAGAAAGCATTTTTCATAGCCAAGTAGACAGAGAGGATTTCCTAAGGAGGAAATCTGCATTCCCTGGTCCAGTCAATGGTCCAATACTGCTTTTGGAAACTCCCTTTGCTCAAGTAGTATAAAAAAAAAAAATGAGGATAAGACATGGATTCCAAATGACCACTCCAAAACACAAAATGATTCAGCATATTTGGAATATGGTTTTTAAACTTGCTTATGATTCTTTGGAAGCCATTCTAACACACAGATTTTGATCCCAAAATTTACAACTGTTCCATTATATTCAACAATTCTCACCAAACCTAATTTTTTCAGTCTTGTTCAGATTGTAAGATAGAGCTTCAGGATGGATTTTCCAAGTCCTCATGCTTTGTTGTGCACAAGACAGATAACTTTTCTTTCCTCTTTCATAAGTAATTGAAGGTAAACAGGGGGAAAATAGGAAGGAACAGGCCTATACACTGACTCACTGCAGATGATGACAGAAAATTGCTGCTGTCTGCACTAAGTGAAGGACTTAAAATAATCCATCAGAGATTGCTGGCAGGCTTGCTGAGCTGGCTTTGCAGAGCTCTGTCAAAGTTAGACTTCTGTTCTCAGGTAGGTCACCTACTTATTTACTTCACTGATAACTGTCCATCTCTGTTCAGAGGGATGTGGGCACCCCTGCTTGCTTATGTTTCTAGAGAAGGATGTGTCACAGACTTCTCTTTCTTCCTCTGTAACAGAATTACTGGTGCAGTCATCTCAGCACCATGTTCAATAACAAAACAAGCCTTGTACAGCAGATGATTTGTCAACCTGAGGCAACACAAACCCCACAAAACTCATTGGGGTTCACTTCTGAGAACAACTGAACACAGATCATGAGCAGATTCTTAAAAACACTGGGAGCTCCCTTCAGCACCAATCCATTTATCAAGTTTCTCTTGAAAACTTGGAATCTGTCTGAATTTTGCTATAATGATTTAAAACAACTCTGAAACAGTGAAAATTTCACGTGGCTTGAGGTTATAAGCACTTGCAAGAGCTCCTGATGTGGCTCCAGTTGTCAAACCAAGGGAGCACAAGTAGATATTTTTCTCAAACGATTTGCTTACCGAAATCCCACATGCTGCACACTTCTTGCCAAATCGCTGCAGAAACTTCTGCCAGAAGGGAATGCTCACAGCTGCTGATACCTGCAATTGACAAAAATCTTATATCTGTACTGTGCTTACTGCCACTGCCTCCTTCAGCTGCAGAGCATAAAGGCATCTTTTTGTCTAGTACATTATTGGCCTGAAAAGGAAGATGAACTTGCAGATTCCTGTTTCTCCTCATCCTTAGAGTGATTATTTTTCATGATTAACTATTGTATATTACAAACATAAGCTATCCTTAAGAGGTGTTCCCACAGTCAAGTTTTAGAGGACAAAGCTGTAAAATTTCCTTTTCCTGATTTAAGCCACAGCAGTTAAAGCTCTACTTGATACAGTCACCAAAGTTCAATCACTTTGTGTTAATGCCTTTTGCCTCATTATCTGAACTTCACAAACAGTAAGTGAATTAAGCTCTACCTCATCACACAGGGGGAAAAATGAAGTACAAGATACAATTTTCCTAAGATCCACCCAGATTACTACATATATATTCTTAGAAACAACCTGTAAGACAAACAGTTGCTAGCAGTCAACATTACCATTTCACATGCAGTAATAACTCACTTGGTAGCAGCAATAACCACATGCAACACTGACCAATTCACTGAAGTATTGCTACTCATCATGGTCTTACAACTGACCTAAATTCAAATGTCATCTCACTGTTAACAAATTCCATTCTTTACTGATGTTATTGTCTTGTGATTCTCATCTTGGTGCCCATTACTTGCAAAGCCTTAACATAACTGACAGTCATCCCTTGCTCGTCTAATCACTGGAAAAGATGTCTTACAACATGGGAAAGGAAGAATCAACAAGGTGTAGAAAGGATGGGAGGATAGGACCAAGGTGTGGAAATGAAGTTCCCCTCAGAAAGTTCCACAAAGCCTCTGTACCAAATGGGTCAAAAACCATAGAATAACTTCCCTGAAAATTACTACTGTGGTTTTCTGTATGGTAGATTCTCCCCATAGCATTTCAAAAGTGCTACACATGCGCATCCCAGTAATTATGCAACATCAAATGCTCTACTTGTGTTCAAAGAACTTTTGACAGAAGGATGAAAATGGCAGTTTTCAGCTAATACTGCTTGTATTCATGAAGTAGATCATGCAATACAGGAGCAGTGTGTAAGAGTTGTAACTATCACCTAAGTAAGCGGAATTCTACCTCTGCACGTCAAGAAAAAAGGCTTTATAAAAGGATCTTTTTTTATCTCACTGCCAATGGCTCTAGAGAAGAATCTTCGTCTCTCTGGATATTTTAAATATTTATCCTTGCAAGCTGTGCAGCCCAGACAGCTCATGTGTATGAATACACAAATTAAAGTTGTTTAATTTTCAGTCCCTCAGACTGGGGAAAGGGAAAAAGGACCTGAAATTCCAGACCTCCTTCGGGTAGCAGCTTTTGCACTTTTTAGGAGCAGAAAGTAAGTTACAGATAAAATGAATGAATACAACAAAGAATGAATTAAAAGCTCTAAAGCGTTATTTTTTTAGAAGTACCATAGGGAACATCAGTTTTATTTCAAACAGGCAAAACAAAAGATGGTGTAACTTCTTAACAGCTTTGTCTAGACAATAAACCCCTCTTGTCTTATGTTGTTTTATGAAACAAAACAAAACCAAAACACACACACACACACAAAAGCCCACCCCACAAACACAAGAACAACAACAAAAAACAGCTGTGAGAACCAGCTATCAAATAAAGGAGAGAAGTGCAACTCACCAAGATTGTCACCACCAAATACTGGAAGTGATTCCGAAGATCAGCAGCATGAGTGCAGAATAGAACGAAGTTGCTCTGCTCCAGCTGTTGAATTGAAAACATTTGGTGACCACCAAAAAAGAAGAGAAAACTAAAATGACAAAAAAGGCATCACACTCCATGCTAGATAAACATAGCTGGTGACTGATTTGTTAAATGCAGAATTTTGAGAGTCTCATTCTTCATTCATTTTCAACAATTTAAAGAAGCAATAACTCCCTGCTGTTACTGAAGTAACATGGCACTAGTACTGGGGCAAGAAAGTAAACCATGCACATAACACAGCATAAAAATGGCCGTGACAGAAACTGCCTTATGAGAGAATTCTGTCTAAAGGTTTTATTGCCTATATTGCAATTTTCTTGTGTTGTTTTCATTGCAGACTAGTGCAAGAAATTGCCCTTCCTTTTCCATTTCAATGCCATAAATCTTTCACCAAAAACTCTGACTCCAAAACAAATTACTCTTCAGCTTAATTACACTCATGCCAACTTCCGGCAGCAAAGCAGTTAATTGCTGGTTCTGTATACAGCCTTGGCTGTGGAGTGTAGCTTTGGGTCAGACATCTCCATATGTCTGAGTACTCACAGAATCACAGAATGTATCTGTTTGGAAGAGACCTCAAAGGTCATCCAGTCCAGTCCTTGACTGAATGGTCAACACTAAACCATGTCTCCTCAAAGAATGTGAGGATCTAGCTGCAGTGTGTTATACTGACAGGTGAAGCCATTGTAACCATGATTTTGCAGAACTCGAGGAGGGTTCTGAACACCAGAATATGGCTCAGGCCCAGCTTCAGCAATTCTGCAGAAGTAGAATGACAGAGGAAGATTCATGTCACAGTAGCATGATCAAGCCTTGCTCTTTTATGTTCTTGTAGATTCTAAGTGGCCAATCATCTGCATACAAATTAGGATAAAAGTCATATCTCTTCTCCATTGCCATCAAAGCCTTCCCCAGCTAGTGTCCTGATTTACACTGGCTTCATTTTAGATCTAGAATATCACACTCTGGGATTATGGCATCTTTACCTGCCTCTTCCATTGCTCAGCAGTAATCCACTCACTAAATTCCATGAAGTCAGCCTCCCTCCCTTGAAGCCTCCCAGCAAGAGTTGCTCGTGCTATGCTAGCTGAACTGAAGCAATACAACTTCCATCTTCTGCCTCCCCTCACACCTTCCTTTAATTCTGTAGAAGTAGCAAAATAAAGAGAGGTGGGCTGACAGAAAATATTTTCCTGTCTGGATGTGGTCAGCAAATAGCTGGCTGAATCAACTAAATGTGTGCTGTATCCTTACTGACTGAATGGATACTGGAAGGATCTGGACCATGAGACCTTTCATCTTTCATTCTCTCCCTGTCTCTGATGTTGCTCACAGTGCCTGAAGCTCCCTGATGTAAAGCAGAAAGTATCTTTGATTGTTTCACATCACTGGGCCTCCCAGCAATGACTGACAGGTGCTGTAAAGGACAGCCTGCTAACTGTGCCTAAATCCAGGCCAACAGGAAACTTCAGTACTTCTTTGGCAAATGGTCTTTGAAGCAGCTGTTCCAAGAAACTTGGTGTTTCACCAGGAGCACTGGTGAACACAGCACTGGTCTCTTACATGCCCAGTTCTTGCCCTCTCTCCTGATATTCACTTGACCAATGGTTCATGTGACTAAGACTGTGTTGACAAAATGTGAAGATCACTTGCATTTTCAAAATAAAGCAAACTTCAGCTGGCATGCATAGGTTCACAATAAAATAACCTATTTCCTGAGTTGAACATAGCTCAAAAATCAAGCTTTAGAAAGCCTGCTGGACTATGGGGAGTAAGGATATCTTACTGAGTGGCTTTAAGTTTTTCTACAGCTTCACTCTATGGGAGGACATATTGCATCCTTTCTCAAGAGCTGCATTCCACTGCAGGTCCTCAATTGAAAATTAACTCTGTATAGCTCTGAGACAAGTTAGACCTCCTGCATCTGAACATCCTCTTACTCTAACCCAGTGTCTCCCATCACAAAAGACTCTATATGAACCAGTTCAGCCACTCTCTGAGAACCACCTGTGCATAAGTGCAATGATTTTAAAGAACAGGCTATAAAAAAAAGAACAGAGAGAAGAGAAGAGAAGAGAAGAGAAGAGAAGAGAAGAGAAGAGAAGAGAAGAGAAGAGAAGAGAAGAGAAGAGAAGAGAAGAGAAGAGAAGAGAAGAGAAGAGAAGAGAAGAGAAGAGAAGAGAAGAGAGAGAAGAGAAGAGAAGAGAAGAGAAGAGAAGAGAGAAGAGAACATTCTCTAAGCAACTGAAACTACAGAAGACTGTAGATGGATAACATATAATGACCCAACTTAGATTGTTAGGACTAGTTCCTTTAGGCAAGAAAACAAAAATAAAGGAAAACAAACCATCTTTAAATGGTCAGGACTTTGGCTTTGCTTTTCATTTGAAAGAACCATCTCCAGCCATACAGAAGACCTGGCATGAAAAACCAACTCTGATTCTCTACTGATTTGCAGGTGAAAGCGCCTCCTAGATCACTACCTCGCATTGCCAACTAAAGGTTATTTGCATTTTAGGTGTTCCAGGGACTGGAATGAGTGCAACACACAGACTTAGAGACTCTGAAGTTACCTGAACTGCTGTCGAGATTAGAAGAAATGAAGCTGTAAGCTTCATATACGGACCATGTTTCATGGTGAGTCCAAGCCCCTTACAAAAAGGAATTGCTCTGTCGGAATTTAAGGCATAAGGATCTAAGAGGAGCAGAATACATAAAATAACAATCTTTTCCAAAGACAAATGTGAAATAATTAACATTAAATCTAGGCATATTTAAATAGGTCTTACCATCTCTTTCCTTTACGCCAAGAAAAAGAATGACAATTCCAAGAAGATACACACCTCCTATAACCCCTGCTGCAATCATATAAACTTTTGCCTTTGAAAAGAAAAAAGACATATTTGAAATTGTGACAGGAGAAAGACAAGTCATTATGAAAATTTCTGTTTCTTTCTGATCAGTCAGCTGAAAATAAAGAAATGCCCAGCTACATGCAGCCAACGGTCTGTCTTCTACCTCTGAAAAATGTTCACTCCTGCAGTTCATTTATAAACAACACCTACTTCAGGATAAATCCAGGGCACAAAAGTATATATTTCTTGGGGGGAAAAAATAAAAATCTGTGAACAAAAGGGCTACTGTGTTGACAACCTGAATGTTTTAAAAATGTGCTTATGTTGAGACTAGCTATAGACATACACAGTCATCTATTAAAAACACACAGCTTCCACGGAGTGATTCTAACTTTCAGTAAATCTAGCTGACCTAGCTACACAGACTGCAATCTGCATCTTCACAGTGGGTGGGAAAGGCCTCAGTACTGATGGAAACATAATTACTACAGTTACTGCATTTATACATCACGATAATAAATTCTTCCTTTAGGCTCTAATGAATTTTAGGATTCACACTTTCATGCCAATGTTTTAACAACATGGTAGCTTGAATGCTTGTTTTCCCCAGCAAATTCAGAAACCATAAAATGGTTTGGATTGGAAGTGACCTTGAATGATCACTTAGTTCCAGCACTCCTGCAATGGGCAGGGACACCTCCTACTAGATCTGGTTGCTCAAGGCCACATCCACAAAACCAACATGACTCCATAGATGGAGTCTCTGGGTAACCTGTTCTAATGCCTCACCACACCCTCATGGTCAAGAATTTCTTCCTAATGCCTAATATCAATCTAGCTTCTACCAGTTTAAAGCTCATCCTATCACTACATGCCTTTGTAAAAAGTCTCTCTCCAGCTATCCTGTAGGCCCTCTTCAAATACTAGCAGGCTGCTATAAGGTCTCCCCGGAGCCATCTCTTCTCCAGGCTCAACGAGCCCAATTGTCTCAGCCTATCTTCACAGAAGAGATGCTCCAGCCTTCTGATCATCTTCATGGCCCTCCTCTGGACTGCTCTAATGGTTCCAAATCTTTGCTGGGTAAATTACTTTTTTTCTTACTAACCTTCTATTTTAAGCTGTAAATCAGCCCTTAGTAGAAACAGAGGTTGGCTATATACCTTCTAGCTGCTTTGCAATTTTGCATCTTCAGTAAAGCTCCTCAGTGTAATTCTTCTGCCATTCCGAGAAGTGTTGGTAGAGACAACATTATCTCAGCTCCGTCACTACTGATTTCAAGGAAGTCATGTTCACAGTCACCTAGGTGGACATTATGATATCCACTCTCCAAAGAGGTTTTAGTGTGCTGCCATAGACACTTACTTGAAGAGACAGGGTATCAGAGGGGTCTGGAAAGCTCGGAGTGTCATGCCAGGGGCCAGTTGTGTTTACTGTGAGATTCACTGTGCAGTGATGAGAGACATGAGCACTGGCCACAATCTGCCCCTGAAGTCCAGCTCCAATCAAGGTCCCAAGGACTTCCACAGTCATTCCTAAAGCAGGAAGCACAAATGTGCATTGAGGATAAGAACTTGATTCCTCCACTGTCTGAAAGCTTTCTCATTTGTCTTACTGAAGAGAAAATTCATCAAACCCTTTTCTTTTAGAGGGAACAAGCAGAAAAAGCAGTGCTACTAAAACCAGCAGAACTGGAAGGTCAGTAAGAGAACTGCTTCAAGGAAGGAGTTTTGACATCTATTTTCTGATCAGCTTTTAGATGCCTCCATGGAAGGGCCTCATTTATACTAGTTGCCTGATAGATGTAGCTGAGATTAAGACCCACTAGGGAATAACATAAAAATCTTTCACCTTGAGGAATGGAGCAGAATTACAGTTTAAATGTTGAATTCCATGCTTCCAAGGGAGGACTAGGAGCCATAACATCAGACTTCTCATCTCAAACTTGACAGTAACTTGTGAAATGTTTTTAAAGCCACTTACCTGATCAGACCTCTAGGTTCTCCAACTGTAAAATAAAATTATACTTACCTCAGGCTTATGTTGGAAATAATACAGCTGCAATCCTCTTGGAAACAGCAGATGCTTTTCTTAACTGCCTAAGGCCATAGTCAGCCATAACTAGCTATCTCAGCCTCAGAGAATGATTCAGAACACTAACACTTCAACCACCATCAGAACAAGAAATGACCTAAAAAATCCAACCAAAGTTTCCATTTGGGAAAGCAAACATCCAACCGTGGGCATCCAGATCACGCTTCATGTATTTAAAATCAGTCAACAAGACAACTATTTGTTTGAGCTCTGTCACAGGTGAGTGGTGTGTAATCTGAATTCTAGACCTGACTCACTGACAGATTTCAAGTTTACCACTCCTGTTTCAGTGCAATAAAGCCATACCCACCACAGGGAGATAAAGTGCATTCTTGTCCCAGCTCCAGAGACCATGCATTTTACATAAAAACACATTGGGTTGAATACACAAACAAATTAGGAACAGGAACCAAGGCTCCCTGCTTAGGAGGGAATGTTCTTCTCATTGACCTAAACATGAGTTTTTTTCTACTTATTGTCTCTCAGTGGATCCAGTGGTTCCTTGCTCATTTCTCAGAAGAAAGGGAGATTCTGAAGGTGTGCTTATAGAGCACGTTGTGTCTTGGTGGTTATCACACTCTCCTTGGGAAGTGACCGTCATTTCAAAAGCTCCTAGATTTAGGTTTATTCAAGGTCCCTGCTCTATAACAACCCTCCCAGATGACTTTGGACATAAGCCTTTTTGGGTATTCCTGCAAAGGAAATACCTAGTGGGAGAGCAATGCACACAGAAGGCAGGGTGTTCAGACAGCACAGTAATGAGGACCATACATCTTCTATGGAAGAACAAGTAAGGAAAAGGAAAGAAAGGATCTCTGTGAGACTTGTATATTTTAAACCATTGCTAGCATTTTCCCCACACAGAGAATGCTTTTGAATAGAAAATCTGAGGCATCATCTAAGATTGATGTAAATAAATGGTAAGTAAAGGAAAACAAAATAAAAAAAGCTGCTTCTCCAAGTGTTTGGACACAAACTAGTCTCAGTTGGGCCTTACAGTGCTTCCAAACTGCTGGGTACTCGATGCAACGGCAACGCACCTGAGTCACACCTTTCATTCAAAACACCACCTACACATTTACAACCTTTGCCTAGGGCTCCACATCTGTATTTTACCAAGCACTTGCATGGAACAAAACTCAAAAGCATAGCTAGATGCCACAGAAATAGAACCATTATGAAACCTTATTTTCTAAGAAGCAGCAAAAGATGAGGATCAGGCATATTTCAAAGTTCTTGTGTGCTCAGAATTTATAATGCACAACTTCCCACTTTAGCTGAGAAAGCTGATCTTTCAGAAAGCAGATCATACGCTGAAGCAGGTTATAATTTTGTGCAGAACATAAACAGGTTTCAAGCTAAAGCAACTTTGGAATCAAGTATTTTTACCTTGCATTCATACTAAGGAGCAAGACAAAATTCAGAATAAGCAGTTCTGCTTGTCTCCAGTAGAGGGTAATGGATCCTCTGATCCCAATCTTTTGTTTGAAATCACACGGCTTTATTATACAGCTGGGGTTTTTTAACAGTTGAAGAAATGCCTGAACAACTGACTGCATCCAAGAAAGTCTATCAACAAGAATTCTCTATGAAGCCCAAAGAGAGACAAGAGCCTTGAAGCAAAACATATGTTTAACAAAAAGAGGGGGCAAAAAAATATTCTCACATAATCATAACCATTGCAAGAATACTTGGCTCCAAATTATAATGTCAAAATATACGTACAAAACAGATTGAAAAATATAAGTAAAAGACTATCAATATCTGAAAAGCCAAAAACAAATGGTTCATTCCACCACCCTAACTTGGCTTTGGGTAACAGCTGTCCACTCAAAAGTTAAACCCTTTCAAAACCATAAAATGACAGTATAGTTATGTATCAGCCAGGGAGTTCAACAGCACTTATGTGCACAAATTTCATGAGCCTATGGAGCCTAGCAGATAGGAAAGCACATGTTTTTGGCTCACAGCCTCTGAAGACATAAAACCAAACAATAGAAAACACTAGGTACATGGATTTAGCTAGAATTTAGACCAGATGACTCAGAATACAGTCAGTGCCAAAGAATATAACGGATCTGGAATCTCCCACTGTTTAGTCCTGTCCTATGACTGCTAGCCCAGACTTTCTCCTGAGATAGTTGATGATAATGCAAATTACAAATGTACCATGTGGCTGGAAATTGATTGGGGTACTCAGGGGATATCTTAGCTGGAATTTTGGACATGATTTTTTAACACTTCTGGCAATTTCATTGTGCCTCTTTGGTCTAGTTTTTAATATAGTCCAGGAAGTATGTTGAGGCCTAGAAGGACTAATAGAAGAGAAAAGGGCTCTTCCCAGGAGAATAAAACAGATGCAACAAGAAAGTTATTCTAAAGCAATACTGAAGGACTAACTAAAACACAGGAAAGTCTTTCATGTTATATTTGACTCTTCTCTCCTTACCTTGTTTAGTGCTGGAATTGGAATTTATGACATGAATTACATAAACTAAAGGAAATTTGAACAATAAACAAATACAATTTTAAAAAAGAGAGAGAGAGAAAGAGAAAGAAAATACTCAGAAATTCTGAAAGTAATTAATTGAATGCTAATGATCAGGACTTTATTTTTACCCTCTACAAATCACCTTTAAATGAAAAGTGATCTTCACTCGTTTGTTTTGTTAGTAAGAAAACAAAAAGAGTTTATAGATAATCAGACCATTTTAGACAATGAAACATTACTATTGCCTATTTAGCTAGAGAAATGGAAGCAGGTACAAGACAAAGTATTTTACATCAGCTGTTAAAAATCTCACATAGAAGTCCAGTTTAGAGACACAAGCCATTAGGAGCTTCCTATAGATAAAGAATGATTTAAAATAAAGCTGAGCCCTAATCCACAGCAGAAAGGCCAAATCACACTCACGGTATGCTGTTGCAGAATCTCTCCTTCTGGTCTGTGCTGAGAAACATGGTGAGGGCAGAATATGGTACCTGGAATAACTATACAAAGAAAGAACATCACTTAGGCAATATCAGGGGAAATGCTGTATTCCTTTCATGTCCAGGAAAATGGTTTAATGTAACTTTGGATTTCACTTATTTAGAACACTGTATTTTTTAGCACAAAGACCTGTGTTTTCTTTATGATTTATAAGGCATACGAAAGGGAAGGAAAAAAAGTCTTTCAAGGCAGAAATAATAAATTACTAAGAGGCTTTATTTAATGCTGTGCTCCTTCAGATTCCTTGGGAAAATACACCAATCCTTCACAGCTAGGCTATAAAGCATCTCGCTTTCCTTGATACTGGCTACAAAGGAAGACAGGAAGGTGCAGCCCCTGTGTGTACAGTGTGGAAGGTGTCAGAGAAATTTAGGATACACTGAAATGATGGGTTCTGCATAAATATTGCAAGTTCTGTGCTGTATCAAAAAAATCCATGTGTTCAGATTCCTATCCAGGCATAAGTATCATAATAATTACTATCAGTACTATTTCAGCTCTTGTACCCTGACTTTTTCATTGTCTTCCTTATTTAGACTAAAACCCAGGAAGTAGAGCCACAGACCTACTTGGTCTCCTAATCTGCTCTTGAAAGTAGGATTTATGAGAAGCTATATGTCAAACTGGAATTAGGAATCCAAATATCTCTGTGGATCTATACACAAGAATGATTTGAATAACTAGTGCACTGCCAATTAAAGTGCCTGGAGGAAATCTCTCTGAATTAGCAGGTCATTTGCCAGAGAAAACCTTGGCAAAAATCATCAACCAGTAGAGAGTTTGATAAAAGAGATATGCCTATCCCTTAAACCTGGTAGAAGTTGAAATCAAATGTAAAGTTTTGGTAATTCTCAGTTTACTACATTTGAATGCATTATCATATACAGACAACAAATAAGTTTCTGCTGAGAACATCGTGACTTATAACCTACTTACTGTGGTTAGTGCCTGGAAAAGGCAGTAGAAAGTCAGATACCATGCAACTCTTCCTGATACAAAAGGGGGCAGGTACCACATGAAAAAATAGGCCACTACTGTGAAGGGTGTACATGCCAGCATCCTATTAAAAAAAAAAAAAAATTCTACACACATCAGTGATTTCAACACAGTGACAGCAAAGCACATTAAATTCTTCTGCTGATAATCCATACAGTGCAATTCATTTTATGAGCAGTTTTTCTTATTACAGTAATGTTATGTTTCTAAGCGTTAAATGCTAGTGTGCATTAAATACACAGATGAATACAAAATGCATGCAAGTACTGTTCATAAGAAGGAAAAAAAAACCCTGAAAATCTGAAGGAAAAGATATATACTCAAGTTCACATGCCACTCAGAACACACACAATTTCCTTGCACAGGCACAGTAGCAGCATGTCTAAATTGCCATCCCTTAGCACATGTCTTAGGCTACATATTTATTAGAAAGACCCACTGAAAATTAAGCTCTATTGTCACATCTCAACTTCAGCAATTTTTACATGAGCCTGCTTATTTCCAAGAATTCCCTCTTCCAATTTTAATGTCTTCATTTTCCCACTCAACTTATTCTACTCCCTGTTCTTCAAACAAGTGCAAATACCTTGATATACTTTAAAATACTAAAAGCTGCATAAATGATAATGGGAAACTCAGTGCAAAAGTTCCTACGATCTGTATCAACTTGGGTATATGATAATTTGCTCCATTTACTTCAACCACAAAACTCCTAATCACTTCAAACACAAGGGGGTCATCTTCTAGTGAGAAAGATGGTTTAAAAATACAGAACTGCCAAAAGTTAAATTCCAGGCACTGGCATTAACCAGCAATTAATTACAGAATCACAAAATAGCAGGGGTTGGAAGGGACCTCCGGGCATCATCTGTTTCAACCTGCCTGCTAAAACAGGTTCACCTAAAGTATGTTGCACATTAATGCATTCAGGTGGGTTTTGAAAGTCTCAAGAGAAGGAGACTCCACAAACTCTCTGTTCCAGCGGTCTGTCACCCTCAAAGTATAGAAGTTTACTTGTCTGCCAGGGTTCTTAGGTCCCCCTCTGAAGAGCTGCTTTCCAGCAGGTCAACCCCTAATCTCTGCTGGTGCGTGGGGTTATTCCTCCCCAGGTGCAGGACTCTACATTTGCCCTTGTTGAACTTCATGAGGTGCCCCTCCACCCAACTCTCTAGCCTGGCCAGGTCTGGCTGAAAGGCAGCACAGCCTTCTGGTGTGTCAGCCACTCCTCCCAGTTTTGTATTGTCAGCAAACTTGCTGAGAGTATGCTCTGGCTCTTCACTGACATAACTGATGAAGATGCTGAACGAGACTTGATCCGGTACTGGGGAACACCATTAGCTACAGGCCTCCAGGTAGACTCTGCACTACTGATCACAATTACATTAGTCTAAAAATTATTTCAGGCAAACAACACTCATCAAACTCCATGATACAGAAAGAGTGGTCAGATGCTATTGTTTCCTAAAAGTCTGAGGCTGCAGCATCAGGGCTCTTCTGTATTGTAAATCAGATGTTAAACAATGGAATTAGATGACCAAGATCCTAACAAAAAAATATCCAAACATGTAAAAGAGAAAACAGATTAATCCCTTCACAACAGCACTACTGACATTGGGGGTCAGCTGATTATTTTGCAATCGTGAACTGAAAAACTGGAACACAAAAGAGTAATGTGAGTAAATAGTTCAGTACAACAATGGCTTTCCCACACTGCTCTTTGGGATCGACATCACCACTGGGAGCTGAGCATTTACAAGGAAAATGCCAGGTTCTGGTATACTCTGTCCCTCCAGTCCCCAGTTCGTCCATAGCTGGTCAACAGTGGAAAACAAAAATAAGGGTAAAATCCACACACATCTCAGAGAATCTACCTTCCCCTCCAGGAGTGTGAACTCTTCCAGACTGATATCCAGAGTCACCACAGTAAAACATTTCATAGTCAATTTTTTTCATGCAACTTTTTAGCAATAACCTCAGTATTCTTCCCCATTTCAATCCCCTTGCCTTGTTTTCCTTTTCTCGTTAGTGAAAGTTTTCAGAGCCTTGCTGAAGTTGCTGAATATGACTGCTCCTATTGTGACCTTTGACAAAATACATGAATTTCACATGTATTTCACATGTATGTCTGCTTATGCCTTCTAAACACATTACATAAAAGAGATTAACAGTGAGTGATGATTTCTCAATATATTGAGTACAGCATTAAGCTATAGTTAAACATTCACCTTTTCTAAAGCTCTTGCTTTGATAGCAAGCCTTTGTGACGGCTCATTCCCTTGCTTCACTCTACATACTTAAAAGCCAGAATACTGAAGTAATTTTAAACTAACAGAAGACTCATTTTTTTGCTTTGCAGAAATATGGTCTGACTTCCAAAGTGAGGGAATAAAATTTCCATGGAAAAAAAAAATTACCATTACCAAAAAAGCAGACAAAATGCTTCTGGAAAGAAAGCAGACATTTGATGAATGCCTACTAGAAGCTGGACTAGATAAGCACTTTTCCTGTAAGAAGTGTGAGTTGTACAGTAGTTGGTTTTCAGTGCAAAGGGCAGATAAGTTCATGCTTATGGTAGGGTGGGAGTTATTCTAACACCCATTTAACAGTAACACTAAGCACACCTATGTGCAGCATTTGGAGAACTGAAGACTAAAAAAAGAGGCATCTAATGGAATTTGTACAAAAATGTCATCATTTTCTTCTTGAATGACTTTGCTCCTCAGTTAATTCCGTGCTCATTAAAACGCACTCCATCTACCCGACCACAAACCACATCCTGGAAAGAGAAGCAGCAGCAAGTTCCACTTTTCCCATGGGGCTTAACTTTGACCTGAAGGTCTTGCTCCTGCTGAGGCCAAGAGCAGCTGATTTCAGTCTTGCAGTATTTACTTGCCATGTATTCTTTGTCACACATAAGCTGCCCACAGCAAAGTTTCTGTAGTCCTCAGCCCACAAAACAGCAAGAATCACAGAATCATAGAATCAGCAAGGTTGGAAAAGACCTCAGATATCATCAGGTCCAACCTGTCACCCAACACCTCCTGACAACTAAACCATGGCTCCAAGTGCCACATCCAATCCCCTCTTGAACACCTCCAGGGATGGTGGCTCCACCACCTCCCTGGGCAGCACATTCCAATGGCCAATCTCTCTTGCTGGGAAGAACATCTTCCTAACATCCAGCCTGAACCTCCCATGTCACAGCTTGAGACTGTGTGCTCTTGTTCTGGTGCTGCTTGCCTGGGAGGAGACCAACCCCCGCCTGGCTACAACCTCCCTTCAGGTAGCTGTAGACAGCAAAAAGTTCTCCCCTGAGCCTCCTCTTCTCCAGGCTAAGCAACCCCAGCTCCCTCAGCCTCTCCTCACGGGGCTGTGCTCCAGACCCCTCCCCAGCCTTGTTGCCCTTTTCTGGACACTTTCAAGTGTCTCAATGTCCTTCTGAAATTGAGGGGCCCAGAACTGCTGGTATCAGGCAGCCCACTGAGTCCCACAGTTCAGTCCCACTGAGTTGGAAAGTGGAAATGGAAAAACATGGATGTGGAAAAAGAATGAAAATGGAAGCATCCAAGTGTGTCAAACCAGGGAGAAAGAGCTGCATCCATTTGTCTGGCAGTCTGCTCTCTCCTGCAAGCTTCTTGCTAAAGATTCTTCAATAACTGGGGGGAGGGGGAATGCCTAACTTGGGACAACCAATCTCTGCAGATATTTCTTTCTCCCCCTCTCTTGCACAGAATCACAGAGTTTTAAGGGCTGGAAGGGACCTCCAGAGATCATTGAGTCCAACCCCCTGCCAGAGCAGCATCACTCAGGGCAGGTTACGCAGGAATGCATCCAGGCAGGTTTGGAATCTCCTCAGAGGAGTCTCCACAACCTCTCTGGGCAGCCTGCTCCAGGGTTCTGGCACCCTCATAGTGAAATAGTTTTTCCTTGGTATTTACCCCCAAAATCCTGATTATCTTACACCAGACTTTAAATTCCAAGACACCCAAATCTTCTTGATCCTTTGCATGAGGAATCCTGTACAACTATCCAGCTTTTTCATGGTTTGCCTTCCAACAGAGCAACTGACCTACAAAAGCCACAGAGTCACAGAACGTTAGGGGCTGGAAGGGGCCTCAAAAGCTCATCCAGTCCAACCCCTGCCACGGCAGGATCCCCTGGAGCAGGTCACACAGGAACACATCCAGGAGGGACCTCAAAAGCTCATCCAGTCCAACCCCCTGCCACAGCAGGATCACCTGGAGCAGGCCACACAGGAACACATCCAGGAACCCCCAGCTAAAACAATTAGCTTATTTTCCATGAAAATTCAACTTCTTTGCTCAGGATACCACATTTACTCAAAGATTTTTGTTGTAAATGAACTTGGGGGATTCTTCTAATTTAAAATTCACAATTAATTAAAAATATCTTGCAACATTCTTACAATGCATGAGATAGAGAAGTAATGAATGATTCCATATTTCACAAATACTTAGTCTCTTCTTGACTTCCAAGATACAAAAAAATCCCCAACAAATAAATTCCCTATGGAATAGATAACCTCAGGTTCCTCTAACATGGATCAATCCTTTCCAATTTTCTTGCTTCACACCTGTCAATATCCTTCAATATGAATAACATTCCTTCTTCTAACCTCTCCATGCAGCACATGATCAGCACACATATGGATGTACTACCCAGAGTGGATGCAAGGGGTAAGTATGTCACAGTGAAACACCACAGGGTCCCTTAGGAATGCTGATCAAAATCTTACAGCATCTTACTCATTATAAAAACTCACGGTGATTTTCTAATTAAGTATTTTAATTATGGAGATGTAACTGAAGCAGGACCAGAATGACTGCTATAAGGATGGATGTCATGAGTGTCAGGGCAGTGCTGGTTGCTGAGCCCTTCAAGGCCACGGTGTCACATCTGTTCCACATGTATGCACGCATCCTCTACTCAACTGGAAGGCTTAAAGAATTAAAGTTAATGGAGCTCCTGGAAGGTAGATCTAAGAAGTGAAGCAAACTAGGCCACAAGCAGAATAAAGTTCCAACCTTGTAGAGAAGTGACACTGACTTAAAGGAATCCGGGAAAAGATGAAAATTCAACCACAGAGTTAAGAAAGCTTTAGATATGAGCTTCCAGTCTTGTTAATAACTATGTCTTGGCTTTATTTGTTTGTGGCTCCAGTAGCAGAAAATGTCTCCTAAGGTCTTTTTTCATGGATGAACAAGTTACAGGGGAAAAATTGATACGACAAATTTTCATTTTATATATGTACAATAGGTACAATCACTGTTGTCTGAGGAACAGGCAAAGAAAAATGAGTCCAGTTCAATGCAGTGACTGTATGATCACAACACACACACACTTCACATATCTATGTGTAACACACGTACACGTTTATGCTTACCAGGGCATGAGCCGGCCAATTTTTGTCCATCTACTTTTGCTAATAAAAAAGCCAGCAATGGGAT